>JACAXG010000192.1:0-600000 GCA_018881555.1 Amblyornis subalaris
TCTGCCACGGGGTGCAGTCCTCCAAGGACAGGCTGCTCCAGCCTGGAACCAAGGCCTCTCTCTCCACTGGGACTCCCGCCGGACCACAGCGTCCTGGTATCCACCCGCTCCGGCGTGGGCACCTCCCCCACGGGCGGCGGGTGGATCTCTGCCTCCCCCGTGGACCTCCGTGGGCTGCAGGGGGACAACCTGCCTCACCATGGTCCTCACCACAGGCTGCAGGGGCATCTCGGCTCCGGCGCCTGGAGCACCTCCTCCCCTTCCTTCTTCACTGACCATTGTTGTTTCTCTCACATGTCCTCACTCCTACTCTTCTCTAGCTGGAAAATTACAACTACCCCACAAGCTTTGTTACCATTTCTTCTTCAATCTGTTATCACAGAGGCGTTCCCATCATCTCTAACTGGCCCAGCCTTGGCCAGCGGCATGTCCATCATCAGAGCCATCAGGCATTGGCTCTGCTGGACGTGGTGGAAGCTTTTAGCAGCTTCTCACAGAAGCCACCTCTGTGGCCCCCCCGCTACCAAAAAGCAGGCCCTGCAAAACCAACCGAGATGCACACAACCAAACTTGGGCTAATCACCTAAATACGTAAACCTGTGATGTCTTTTGTGTTCGTCAACATTGGAAGGTCTTCTTAGAATAGCCAGTTCAAAGTTAGCACAAATCTGTCTACAAAATCCTTAAGCACCTCTTTGATATCTGCATATATCTAGTTAAAGCTACACAGGTTGTTAAAGTCCTGTCTGTATTCTCAAGTTTTGCACATCTACCTGTGTAATAAGAATGATTTCTTTTGGTGAATGGAAGTAATTCCCCCTAACAGTCTTGGAAATTGTTTCTATTTCAATGTTGTACTTTCAGATCATCATAGCAAAGTGCATCAAACAGTCTGTACATTCAAATAATGGGCATACTTGGACATCTGTAAACAAATTTGCTGCAAAAAGATATATTTATGTGCCAGTTCTCCCGTTTGTTCCCAAAAGACAGACTGTTGTGCCCTTTTGTAGGTTCTGTATCTACTGCCTAAATTTGTTGAGTTACTCACCATGAATCATTTCCTGATTCGAAAATGTTACCAAAGGCAACTGCAAAAGAAAAAGGGGCTATACCATGGTAGAATATATCTAGTCACAGAGACCTGCCATATACCAACAGCTTGCCACATAGCTTTCATAACATCAATTTAAATTGATTGCAACACAATACAAGCAGGTTATGTCCTGTGGAATCTGCACTGCGAAAGCTTAGAGCAGGATATGTTAGTTGTAATTTTATCTTATCTCTGAAGGTTATGACGTATTTCACCTGAGACATCTTGCAAGTAATTATCTGAGATAATGTGTGGGTTTGATGTGACTTAAAGCTGCATATCTGGCAATAACAAATGTACATCTTTAGTTAAATTAAGTTGTTGGTTTGTCATTCATCACACTGATTCTATTCACTTCCAGTTAAAAGTTGTGTCTGTCCTTTGGGAGAGAATTTAAGAAATGCCTTCCATGCCAGTGTTTTTCCTGACGATATTTATTTGGCTATACTGAAACCCTGAGATTAACACATTCATTTTAGGTGGGCTGTTTGGTTTTTTATAAATGTCTACTGAATATGTTGTGATGTACAGTGTTACTTACAAGTAGATTGTGGGAGAAGGAAAATGCCACTCAGTAATTGATAATGTTATTATGGCAAACTATTGAGTCAAATATAGTGCCGGCTGTATTGATCATCAGTTAGCAATTACATCCTTTCTCACTTTATTATATAGCAGTGAACGTCAAAGCAACTTAAGTGTTTCAGCAACTGAAGTGGAAAAGATGTTTACGGTGTGTGAGCTACTTAATGGTTACACTTTTTTTTCACTGTATTAATGTAGGAATGTGCTTCTTTGGAAGCTGTTGTTGTAGTGCACCCGTTTGAGAGTCAGCATCTTGTAAACAAAGCTATTTATTAGGAAAATTAATATTAAGTGAAGCTTTCCTCCCTTCTTTTCCTCCACTGAAAGTAAAGATGATTTGGAAAATGAATAGAAGCTTTTTACATATGGGAAAATAAATATTAAAACCCCCAACTATTTGAGTGTTTTAGCTACTTCTTTCTCTACATATATCCTTGAAAAGGACAAGATGCACTTATGTACTGCTACCAACAAGTGTCCAAACTAGTTTCTCTGTGTAAAGCATTATCCTCTTCATATGAGGCAGAAAGACTTGGACATCTAGCTTTAAGTACACTCTCATCAGGCCTGTTGACAGTTATTGTTAAAGACACGGCTGTATGTGTATATAGAGAGAGATCATTTTTTCATCAACAGTTCTCAGTACCATTTGCAATTCACATCTTTTGTCCTCCAAGTGCCGAAAAAGGAGCTGAGGCAAGAGCAGCAAGGCAACATGCTTTCTGTCCTCAAGCATCTGCTGCAAGGTGGCAGCATTTCCTAAACCCATATTTTCTTGCTGACCATCTTTTTCTGAAGTATTAACACTGGTTTTGTTATTAAGGTCCTCTGATCTGAAGGGAGTGAAGGGAATGGGGGAGGATCGTGTCTTGCCTGAAGAGCTAATGGCTTAGGGCAGACAGTTAGGTGGGAAATAACTCATGTTTTTGTTTGGTAAGCCAAGACATAACAGATAATGCTCCATAACCTCCAAGAATCTATTCCTATGAGAGGTTTTTTTAGAACAGTGCCAGCACTAGACCTGGCTAGGAAAAGAAAGCATTCCTTCATGGATAGGCAAGAGTATGACTGCATTAGAACAAATTTAATGTCTTTTAATTACAAATGGACATTTGGAAAAGCTTTCTGTCTTTGCATGTCATTCTGTGTAGCTCTTCAGCTAAAGAGGGAAAGAAAAGTTAAGGGAAATAGAACCCAACTTTTTCAAAAACTTACTATTGCGTCTTCTACTTTAAATTAGTTAATTGACTTTAAATCTAAACCTCAAAGTTTAACAGTGTGAGGACTTTATCACTTGAGAATTTAATATTTTTATTTTTATTTATTAAAGCTTATTTCCTTCTAGTAAACCAGCAACTCAATTAATTGTACAGGTCTAGGTTTACTGTACGAGAGAATCATACATGAGTCTGCACTGTTTTGTCTATGATTGTCTAAACTGCTTTCAGTCTGAGCAATCTGTGTTTTCTAACAGTTTGCTTGTCAGCCTTGCATTGTATTCGGATTAAAAGAGGATTTCCAAATATATTTAAAGACCTTAATCTATTCATAAATCTTGTTTATTTATTTTGGAGGAACAACAAAACACAAAGGTTTTTGTTGTTTGTGTCCAGGCTGTGCTCTATATTACCTACATTGATGAAGAAAGGATGGAGTGGTGGGTTGAGGCTGTTTTGCTTTGAAGAGAGAAGGAGTCTTAAAGATTAGATGTTGTTGCTTGGCTACAGCCCTTGTTTTTCACCTCTCCAAGGGATAAGTTGTGATGTTAGGGAAGACAAAAAGTGGATTTTTTTCAGAAAACTCTTTACATCCAAAGCTCTAGATGGGATTCTTAAGAGCTCCTTGTCTTAAGCACGGATGTCCTGAGATACATTTCATTGTTTTCCTCTGATGCTGTACATCTGTATAAGGATGGCAGATGTCTGTTCTGAGTACCCTCTTGTACATATGCACAGCCTCCATTTCCCCTTTCAAACTACTGCCAACATTCAGTGAATTCACATATTATGGGCCAGAAAATTGTCCTATGTGACTGCTGAAACCAATACACACCTGTGCTCTCTGCACTAAACAGCTGTGATGTTTATAAGCCTATTTTGATATGAAGCAGCCAAGAGGGAAGCCAGCCTTTAGAAAGATATATGAAAGAATAAATAACTAAAAAATTATAATCTGATACATTGTAAATAATAATCAGTGGCAGATCTTTTTTGTATTAAAATTAAATTAAATCTGTTTAATGGGCCTCCTAGGTCTTCTACAGTGGTGGTTACTTTCAGAAATGTGTTGGTGATATTCCTCTGCTCATTTTACTGAATCCAACTTTCTTTTGTGCTCGTTTAATATCCTTTCCATCTAGTTAAGGAGCAGACAACTTCTTACACGTGATGAGAGATTCTATACCCAGGATCATCTAAATTCAGAACATGGTCTGAGCGTGGTGCCGTCTGTGACGTTAGGAAGCCTGGGCCTCCTTCCTGCAATAGCAATTACAGAGAAGGGTGGTTGTAAATTCAGCCTACAAAATCACAAAGTCACAGAATGGCTGGATTTGGAAAGGACTGTTGGAAATCATCTAGCCCAACTCATTCTACAGCAGAAACCTTTTCAGCTGGATTTCTAATACCTCCACTGTTGAAGGCTCCATGACCTTCTTGAGCAACCTGATACACTGTTTGACTACTCTGACAGTAATCAGGTTTTTACTTAAGTGGTTTTGATGCCTTATCTCTTTGGAAGATGAAGGCTGAGGCCGAAATAAGAGGGTAAAAAGTAAAAATTTATTAAAGGATTTGGAGAAAGCAAAGCCTTCCCAGGGATAACCCCGGGACCCCCCGCTGCGCAGGCTTTGGGCCCAATCCTGCCGAGCGGGGTTCCAGTAAGTGTAAGTTATACAAAGGTAAAAAGGGTACAAAAAGGGTAAAAAAGTCTGTGTAGGTGTTCGTGCTTCTACTATTATAGGGGTAACATAGTTTTGAAATATTCTCCAATGAAAAGCAGAATTTTGTTACACTATTCCTTGTGGCAAATTTCTATGGATGTGCTCTGCTTACTTCAATAGCTTATCGAGTCTAACTCTGGAATGCTTAAAGGCTGATAACTTGGTTCTGTTTTGTCTATAGTAAAGGGATACAAGGTTACAGGATAGAGGTTATAGAATTATAGGGGTACTAATATATAAAAGCATAAAACTAAAATACTACCAATCTAAAAAGCATAAAAACAAAAAAAATATCTCTGGCATCAGTTTAAAACCACTTGCCTGTGGTTTTATTTCTTTCCATTGCCTCTTCTCTCATCACTGGGCACTACCCAGAAGTATCTGGCCCCATCTCTTCTCCCATTCCTACTACCCAGCACTTTACCTATTGATGAGATACCCAAGAACCTTCCTCAACCTAGAAAACCCAGCTCTCTCAGCTTTCCCCATGTGACAGATGCTTCAATTCCTCAGTCATGTTTTTGGCCCTTCACTGGATTTGCACCAGTTGTGTCCACATCTCTTTTGTACTGGGGAGCCCAGAATTGGAGCCAGCACTCCAGTCATGTCTCATCAGTGCTGAGCAGCAGGCAAGAATCACCTCCTTTGACCTGCTGGCAGCACTCTTTGTAATGCAGACAGTCTTAGAATGAATGTCACTTTAGACATCTCATAAGAAAATATTTTACTAAGCTAAAAAGGAAAATATGTAAAACTACTATTCATGCAAATTAAGTATATGCTGTTTATTGTCTTATCCTACAAACACTCATCTTATACTTTTTGCCATGCCTCCTTTTTAAGAAGATGATATGATTCTGTGTATTCTCCAGAGTTGTTGGTGCTGATAGATTTAGAGGGTTTTATTACCATGCAGAGGTATCTAAGTATCTGTCATCTCTTTAAAAAGTCCCTTGTTTTGACTGCCACATGTCACAGAATGGCAAGCTTTTTTCTCGTCTCCAGACTAGATACCCTCCCATTTCATAATGCTTTGTTTTTTCATCATTTGGTTTTCTCATGAAATCCCAAGGTGTTAGTTTTTTACCTGTTGGCTAAACTATTTGAAACTCAATTTATTTCAGTAGTTTTCTGGTCACAGGCTGTTGTTGCTATGATGAATGGCAAGGGATGCAGCTGAGGCCACAGCAAGAGAAAATGGCAGACCAAAACAGATGAGATTCTGTTTCTGCCTAAATCAGTAACAAAATATGACTGAGTTTGTGAGGCCAGGATCTCAACCAAAGTAATTTTTCCATGTTCCTCTTCCCAAATCTTAAATTTGCTTAAATTCTTGATGAATTGGAAATTTAGCATGAGACATATAAAGCTGCAAATTATTGGATGTGGATTACACTTCAACAACGAAAGTGCTCTAAAACAGACGTGAACTGTGCCCACCTCCATATGTTCATGCAGTTAAGTCCCAAATCAGAGAAACTAAGGGTTTTTTCTCTTTCTTTTCCCTTTTTCTCTCTTATCTGACTCCTCTTTAAATGCAATGGGCAGTATTGATAGCTCCCCAGCAGACAGAGTGTGGGAGGGTGTTGCTGAAAAACTGAAAGGCAAATATAAATTAACAAAACAGATGCAAGTATGTTCTCCAAGATCTGGCAAGCAGAGAGATAATTAAATTGGGATTTAGAAGGTATAGAATTCTTTAACAGCAAAAATTTAAGGAAAAAATCCTTAGAGACTTCTGCCAAATATTAGAATAATTATCTCTTAGAGAAAGCTTTATTTGCTTTTCTTCATTGACTATTGTAAATTCCAAATGCTGCCAAAGCTTTGAGGGATTGATTGATTAAATTGATTATTTTGTTTTATTATCGAAAATTGTATTCTCTACAAGTTATGTGTTGAAAACACAAACTGTATTAGTGAGACACTGGCGGGTTAAACCTTCCCACACCCTCCCACACCTTAGACTTTCTTCACTAAATTTTTTGAGATTTCAAAAATATATGTGCTTTAGCATACATTGCAGAACTGCAATATTTTAGCAGTTTTGTTCGAATATATAAAGAAATTGTAGTAACCATAGATGTCTTGCAGGCCCTTTGGGCATATCTCTGCTCTCCCTAGTTAAATACAGAGACTACTAAGTGTATGTCTTATCTGTGTCTTTCTGTCTTATCCTCCTCACTACCTCACAAAACAAGCACCTGCATTCCAAATCCTATCAATCTTAAGTGGCAGCATCTTCTAATTGAAGAATGTTCAGCTGCAGCCAAAACATCTCTGTTTTCAAGCACCTAAGGGTTTTTTTTTCACTTAAAATTCTGAGCAGTCGGTAGTAAGCAGGCCCTCTAGGTAGAATAATAACAATAAAAATAAATGAAAATAACATTTTCTATGGAATAATTTGGATGGTTTTTTACTGAATAATTTTAATGAAACACTTCCTTCAAACCTACTTACAGGAGAATTTAATATGTGGGCCTAATATTTTCTTTTGTTAGATCTTCTCATAAACTAATTATTCTGTTTCATTTTGATTGGTTTTTTTAGTGTTGGATTACTAATTTAATCTACAATTTTAAGAAGCAAAAATGAGAACTACATAGAGCAATTTCAGGTGGAAGTACACTAATATTAAAATTTCCCATATGAATTTTAAGCCTTTCTGTAGTTTACAGGATGTTTTTTGAAACGTAGCAGGGAATTAATCTTGCAATCTGCTGAATTTTGATTTCCCAGTGGAAATCAACCAGGAATGGTCAAGGCTACGAGCTATGTAAAATTATCCTTTGCACATGGGAATGCTCAGGGCTAGTTCTGTGTGAAGGCAGAGTAATTATTTGGCTCTGGCATC
Organism: Amblyornis subalaris; assembly: GCA_018881555.1. NCBI lineage: Eukaryota > Metazoa > Chordata > Aves > Passeriformes > Ptilonorhynchidae > Amblyornis > Amblyornis subalaris. The sequence continues at coordinate 7,477 of JACAXG010000192.1, forward strand.
AGATAGCTGAGGAAAACAAAATGCTCAGAGCTCTGGAAAGCTAGGCTAGCCCTTTGGAAAGAAGGACTCACCCACAAACATCAGTTGCCATCTTCACCTTTCCATTCCCAAAGGAAAAGTAAATCCAGCTCTGCACCTCTGTCGTTCTTCTTACTCTCCCTTCTGTGTAGCGGAATTACCTGGGCTGTATCCCAGCACCTCTCATAGCTGAGTACCAAGCGCTATCAAGTGAGACAAATTTCAGCCATATCTAATTAAAAGGAGTTTTTCTGAACGATTGTGGTTGACTTTTCTATTTTTGCCTCTAAACATCATTCTCTTAGGAATGGAGAAGGGAAGAGAATCTGTCAATTCAACTACCAGAATTTGACCACCAAATGGCAAGGAGTTCTGCATGCCTGTGACTAAGAGCTGGCCCAGACTGAAGCTGACTTTTAACCACTTTCAGTTACTCTCTTCTAGCAATACACAGGGGAGGTAAAATTTGTATTTCAGACCTTGGTTATGGCTCACGTGTTGGGGTTCAGCTTTCTTCCGTATCCTGTACAGTTGCCATTGACACACAGTAGGAAAAGGAAATTCTTTGCATTTACAAGGTTAGTATCTATTGTAGTTTAACCAAAAAGGGGGGCTTGTCTAAATAACTCTACTACTCACATAACGTACAGATGTTATCTTGAGGTTATGTCAATTTAAAGACAGTCTGTTTACTAAGTAGTGTAGCATGCTGTATCTTTAAAATTAGACAACGCCTGTGTACATAAAGTGTGCCTTTAGTTATTATCAGCAAATAAACCTTTAGTAATGAGGTTTCAGATCTATTGGTTCAGTGTTGATAATAATTCCCTGTGGAACTGACTTCAGCCCATTAAKCAAGCCTGCTTCTGCTCCCGTGGTTGTTAATTTGACGGGACTGTGTCACATTAAGTAGAACAAACATGTTTTCACCCGCTCAGCCATCCAGAACGGACATGGCTGTTACTCTAACAACTGGATATTGATTGGAAGCATTCACCCTTTCTGACCTAGGGCTGGTACATGAAAACAGATCCAGGACTGATTAAGAAATTGCATGTGTTTGTGCACATGTGTGCAGTGTTAATGGTCCACATAAATTTCAGGCCTTTTGAATTCATGTCATGTTACTGCTCTGAGCATGAGATCTGTCACTCATTTCCTGCAGAGGCTGTGAAGCTTCATTTATCTTTAATTATTTATTTGTCTGTATCCTTGTACCCATCTGGTCAGACCATGCTTTCAGGGTCCACTGCCCCATATTGAAAAATTTGTTTATTAGCTGTAGCTCTAATAAAACTGTCTCAGGAAATGATGAAGTTGAACTGTTGGGATTTGTTTCTGGTTTTGAGCTCATGTATGGCATAATTCAGTAGAAWGCAGCGTGCTACTTTTGTGTATTCTTGAGACAGAGAATATCATTAGCTGGTCATTTCTGTAGACAACCAAGAAACAGAGGAGCTAGAGGGGACAAAAAAAAAAAGGATGAAAGGAGGATTTTTCATCTATTAATGAAAGCAGGCTACCTTGCAATATAAATGTTCTATATACTGCACTTCCTTCCCACAAATTTTGCTCTTTTGCTTATGTTATGTACACACTTTGATGTATACATAGTCTAATTTTCAGCACAGAGAGGAGGAAATGGGGTGAATTGCTCCAATATCTCATGCTGGTGAGCTGTGGTGATCCAATGTGGAAGGAATACCTTACTTGTCTTGCCACCAGGAGAAGGGTAGCAGGCAGTAAAAGACAATCATGAACTTACAGGTAATTCTCCTGGGTTCAATGAAGTTGTATGTTCTCACCTCCTGCAGACTTGCCTCAATGGAGTCAGGAGTTTGTTGATGACTTATTTTTAATTTTATACTCTTCTCACTTTGTTTTTCCTGCTGCTTCTCAGAATAAGGACTTCACGAAATGTATTCTATCACTCAGGAGAGTTATGCTGCATCTTCTCAGTTTACTGTTTCTAAGAATAGTACCAAGACCTGACAACAAATTTTTGGTTGTGAAGTTAACTACCACACATTGTCTTATAGTCAAAGGTAAAGTTGTGCCACTTAGAGTGAGAAATTAAAGGTTTAGGAAATTTTAACATGGTGATAGAGGAATCATAAGGGCTAAATMTCTCTCCATATGTTTTCTATGAAGTAAAATATGCAACATATGTAATATATATTTTCCATTATTTAATATGGCTTTTTTTCCTAACACTAGAATATAGTCAATATAGATATTATAAAAATACATCATAAAATATTTTAAATAGTTGAAAAAACCTAATTTTAAAAATGTAAATACTTCATTTCCAATGTAAGAGACTTAAGAAAACCATGTAACATTATTAAAATGAAAACATTTTGAAAATGAAAATATGTTTTGTWATTATTGGTTCCAAGATCTAGCAAACAGAAACTAAAATTGCATTCCTCCTGCATTTSTCTCCATCATAAAGAAGGAGCAAGCAATGCAACAGCGAAGAAAACAACAATGAAGTTTATTTGAAAATAGAAAAGAAATTTTATGTACATGATTCAGTAACATAAAATGTAAATACACTACARTGCTGAAATCCAAGAAAAATAAGGAAGAGAAAGCTGCATAACTAAGTAATAAATGAAATGTTCTGAGCAGCAAAAGATAATGCTGATGAAAGAGAGAAAAATCATGTTATGTATAGAAACCTTTCTCTCTACAACTTCAGTGAAATACTTCTACAATGAAAGAACTTATTAAAAATTATCAGGTTTATGGAAGGAATTTTTCCAAAGTACCTGTTTTGTTATTGAAAGGACTTTTGTTTTCCTGCCTTGTTATACTCCCAAGCATCTGGAACGATCAGAGAAAATATTGTTTGAAAACCCTTCAAGAAGAGCGTGTAGGGTAATGAAACTTAATGTTCTTTTACTACAGCTCATAATTTGTGAAGCAGTCAATCTCAGAAATATATTTTGATGCTATGTTTTCTGGAGATCATTGGAATTCAGCTGGGTGGATATGACAATGAAAAGTGATTCCGGCATCACTGTGTTTGAAGGGAATTAAAGATTCAGGGAAGCTCTGCAGAGGGATGTAAGACTGGAAGAACATCAGAATACACAATTAGTCATAGGGGAGAATTCTGCTGTGATTTTAAAGTGGTCAGTGCATTGCTTTTTCTTACTATTAAGCTATAAATTATTTTATATTATTATCCCAGAAAATCAGACTCTTCATTACAGAACAGTAGTGCTGCAGTGTATCATATAAATGTAATCATGTATATAACAAGAAACATCCATCACAATGTGACAAGTAATTAGTGTTCAGTTGCAGCTAGCCAATATTACTGTTCTAATTTTGCTAAAATGTTGAATTCTAATGGATATTTTATTTGGAAATTTTAGAAGAATACTTTACAGAATTCAGCTTTGTTGGCACAAGATCCTTCTGATTCTTGTCATGATTTATATAACCACAGAATGGGTAATGTTGGAAGGGACCACAGTGGGTCATCTGGTCCAACCTCCCTGCTCAAGCAGGGTCATCCCAGAGCACATGGCACAGGATTGCATCCTAGTGGTTCCTGAATATCTCCAGTGAGGGAGACTCCACAACTTCTCTGGGCAACCTGTTCCTGTGTGTGGTAACCCACACAGGAAGGAAATTCTYCCTCATGTTCAGATGGAGCTTCCTGTGCATCGGTGTCTGCCCATTGTCTCTTGTCCTATTGCCCAGCACCACCGAGCAGAACCTGGTCCATGCTCTGACACCCTCCCTGCAGATACTGACATTTATAAGTTCCCCTCTCAGTCATCTCTTCTCAAGGCTGAACAGGCCCACCTCTCAGCCTTTCCTCCTGAGAGAGATACTCCTGTCCCCTCACCATCTTTGCAGCCTCCACTGGCCCCRCTCCAGGAGCTCCATTTCTCTGCTGTGCTGAGGAGCTCAGAACTGGACACAGCACTCCAGATGTGCCTCATCAGGGCTGAATTGAGGGGAAGGATCACCTCCCTGACATGTTGGCAATGCTCTTCCCAATGCACCCCAAGATCCCATTGGCCTTTTTGGCCACAGGGCASACTGCTGGCTCCTGCACAGCTTGCTGTCCACCAGGACTCCCAGGTCCTTTTCCACAGAGCTGCTTTCCTGGAAGGCAGCCCTCAGCCCATGCTGGTGCACGAGGTGCAGGACCCTGAATTTCCCTTTGTTGAATTTGAGACAGTTCTTCTCTGCCCGTCTCTCCAGCCTCTTGAGGTCTGTCTGAAGGCCCTCCCAGCTCTCTGGAGTGTCAGCCACTCCTCCCAGCTTTGTGTCATCAGCAGACTTGCTGAGAAGTCACCTGTCCCCTTGCTCAGGTCTTTGATGGATAAGTTAAACTATTGGCCCCAGTACTGAACCTTGGGGGACACCACCAGTGACAGGCCTCGAACTAGACCCTGTGCCACTGATCATGACTCTCTGGGATCTGCTTTTCAGCCATTTCTCAGTCCACYTCACTGTCCACTCATCCAGCCCATGCTTTCTGAGCTTGCCTGTAAGGATGTTGTGAGAGACAGTGTCAAAAGCCTTGCTGAGGTCAAGGTRGACAATATCCACTTAAAAACCAGAGAGTATAACAAACATAGAATACAGCATGACATGCAGCATAAACCATTCACCTCCATGAAAAAATACTGCATATTAGTAGAAATTAGTTGTATTTATTTTGACTTACAGCAGTAATAAGTGACCCTTAGAATATAACCTTTCCATCCTCTTTCAATAAATTCTACTGTTTGCAGAGATTTCCTTGAGATCAATCCATAGAGCCAAAACTAACTCCCAAATCAGTCATGTTATCCCTATTAATAGAAATCTTTCCATTAACTTCAGTGATTTTTAGATCAGGTAAATAGGGAAGTATTACAATATCACAATCTTCCTTCAATATTTCATGAAGATGGAGAGCATAAACTCAGTTGATATTATAGATCATAAATTACTCATTGCTTCTATTGTGCCTTTCTAGAGAAACTATTCAATCAGTTGTTCTTTCACTTGTCTTCCCTTGCTCTTTTCTCATTGAATCTACTTTTTTCACTTTTGAGGCACAATGAAATGAAAACATATTTCCTAATAGTTTTGGGGTTTTTTTTTCTGAACAAAAGAAAAAATGAGACGGGAGGCATCCTGGTTTGCTTTTTGGATGTGACATGATGTTGCAAATTAACATAATATTCAAATTTTTTATAAATTCTGACACCGTATGCCTAATCTCATTTGTGTAGAAATTAATAGATAGCTAAACATTTTGAAGAGAGGGCTAAAATTTACTAGAAGGTCATGCGAATGTGGGAGTGGTTAGCATGAAAATGTTACATAGGAAAATATGACAAACACCACCATAGAACATTGCCATGTCCTCAGTTTACATGCTGTTTACTGGAGTACACTGTTTTTTCTTTGGTAACTGTTAATGATATTTGATAGATCTCAGCTACATTTATTAGGAAGGTCTTGCTTATTCACTATGTACATGTAATACATCTTAGCAAGTTGGAGGATATAGTGAATAAATCACTTGATCTAGAGTTTAAGGTTAACATTTGAATATGTAGTACAGTAATAGTATTTTCAGAAGCAGCAGTATCATTTTTGTAAAACATTGATCATGGTTATTTAAAAATAAATATTACAATCAAGAGGGAAATAAGTTAGATATGACATAGATACTTAGTCAAATGGAACAGATAAGAACTCAGTAACTTTTCATTATCCTTTTATCTTGATAGCTCACATTGGCTCCAAATCAAGTTTTGAGAAGTGTAGAAAAGACAATATCATTATTTCAACCCCACTGTAGTTGGATGTYCTCAAATTTAAAGCCAGAGAAATCCRTGAAATCCATATTTCAAAAATATGCACATTGTGAGACAAAACTGACAGAAAAAGTGGTGTTCTTTACAGTTGTGACAACAATGATTGAAATGAAGCTGATGGTGACATAATATATCTGTGGTAGAACCAGATATCAAACTAGCGGTGCAATCCAACATAATCATAGGAACATAGAATAATATGAACTCCAAAGGAGTTTTGGAGATCATTAGGTGCAATCCCCCTRCCCTCAAAGCAGAGTCATTTTAGACTTGGCTTTGCTTACTGAGAAGAATATCTCCAAGGAGAGAGAGATTTCACAGCCTCTCCAAGCAACATCTCTCGGTATTTAGCTTCTTCYGTGGTAAAACCAAACTTCATAATACACGATGGCAATTACAGCTTTTCCCATTGTTCCACCAGTGTTCATCCCTAAGATTTAGATTCCATTCTCCTTAAAGGCAGTGGAAGATAGCAATAGGGTCCGCCCTCAGGCTTCTCCCAAAACCACTTCTTTGAGTACATGCACCTTCTCCTAGAACATAGCGAGTGAGTCCACGAGCTGCCCGTGCAGCTGCCTCTTCACTCGCCTTGCTCAAGTGTGCCAATGTATTTCTCGTACAGGGAAACACAAAAGTGGACACTACTCCTGATGGCATCTTACACATGCTGAAAAGAGAGGCAGCATCCCTTCATTCAGCTTTCTGGATGCACTCTTGCTGACACAGCCTGTGGTGCTGGATGAGCACACAGCTGACTCATGTTCTGTTTGTCCCCCAGGACCCCATCTCTCATTGTGCAAAGGTCCTTTCTAGCCAGCAATGCCCAGCCTGGGTTGTCAGCAGCATAACTTTGGGTTGGCATCAGATTCCTGTGTCCCCCTCAGAAGTGGCCTAGTTTTCCCAGCTATGTGCAATAGACAAAGAGGCTGATTCTGTGCCTTTTATTCATGTGTTTTTTACAACTGTACTAAGCTATCGATGTTTTCATTATCGGAAGAGTCAAAGTGTGTGAAACTAATATGTCTAGCTTCAAGAAAAATAAATTATCGTTGAGGACGCTACTTGAACCAGGCCTTGATTTCAACTGCTCTGTATCAGCCTGATTAAATCAACACTGGATGGGACTACCAATAACATTGGGGGTGTTGATTGAATTGGAATGCTTCAGACAATTATGAAATACCTTTTGAGTAACAAAATGTTCTACTTTTTGTCCTCTGCTTCACAGTTTCATCTGTGTAAAGGGAAAATATTTTTTCTGTATCAAAACGAGACAAACAAGTCTGCAAATTCATTAAATCTGGTTGAGTGACAAGGAAAAACAATTAGAAACTGGTATTAGATGGGTACTTTGATGTTTGGATATGGGTCTCTGCTTACTTTTGCAATAGAGCAAGGTTTGCAAACTAAATAAATCTTTACTTACTGATTTTTTGTAAAAAAAAAAATAAATATTTTCTGTAGCAGAAAAGGATCAGAATTTGATATTTTTTTTTGTTACAGATGTGCTTTTAAATTGTCTTGTGTTTTCTTTATGACTAGGATGTACACAGCCTTGTGTCTTTCTCTCAGCATTCTTCCTGGCATTCTTAGGCTAAATGTGCAAGGTATTTTTATGTATGCCATAGACAGCAGTGTGACTAGAATGAAAACAAATCTGCCATACTAGCATCATTTTGATCATGCTCAGGAATCCCAGCAGTCATTTTGTTTTTCTGTATCCTTTACTTGAAATGAATAGGAATAAAGATGTCTATCTCATCGACCTAAATATATTTCCAATCTGATTTATCCTGCAAAGAAGATTAGAGCATCTTAATGGTATGCTGCTGTTTCCCTTCAGTGGAGAAAAGCAGTTGATAAAATAGATATTTAAATCCTCACCACTTAGTATCTAATAGCAGTCAGCARTTTAAGTAAGAGTGTTCAAATACACTATAGGTAGTGCTTGTGCCTCCTGCCAGCTCTCACTGCRCTTGGTTTAAGGTTTAGGGTTTCAGTACTTTCTTTAAAATGCCAGTATCAAGATATAATGCAGGTTTTAATTTTGAAGCTTACAGTATATTCCAGTGTATTTATTGAAGCCAAATTTGTTCTAATCAATGCTCACTGGTTTTGGGTGCACTTCGAAGTCAATGGAATTTCTGCCCCTAACCCCAGACAGATTCAGGCATATCACCAAAATCAATTTTTTGATARCTTGAAGTCTATGCCATTACAAGTATATATATTTTCCCCCTTTCTACATGGCAACATCATGATTGTTAGTGATTTCTTCTAGCAGTTGGGCCACTGAATTCATGATCACTTCTGAGAATATCTACCTCAGCAACTCCTACAAAATGTGTGGAGTTCTCTTCCTMGTGAATGGTCTCATGTTAAGTGATTAAACACAATTCACCCAAGGAGAATTAAAAACCCCTTATATCTTCCATGGTTGTATTGTCCAAATTAACTTTTTTTTTTCCAAACCACAAAAGCATTTTTAATATAAATATTAAGCACATACCTAACTTGTTGGGTTTTTTTTACATTCACAGAAATTGCTATTCTGCATGAACCGTCCTGTTGAAAGGAAAAAAGACTTAGTATGCAGCACAAAGTAAGTGATTTTTTCCATCATATACCACATCTTTTGAAAGTTATAATCAACAGAGAGTTCTGCCTTTTTAAGTAGTTGGTTAGATTTTTGTTGTTGTTGTTGTGTGAGAAATGCTGCACCGTCTTATGGCCTGCAAAATACTAAGAAAGGATTTTGAAAGTCTCTGTTGCTTTAAGAGACACAAATCAGGGATCCTAATGGGTGTTCCTCTGTCTGAACAGGATCCCTGCCTTTAGGTATTGATTAATCCTTTGTGAATGATTGCTGCTGCTCAGTCAGTCTTTTGGGCTGTTAGAAGTTCACAATGTGATGGAACACATAACGCTCTCCGTGTTGAACTGTGTGTGGAGTGAATTAAAATTATTAACAAGTCTCCCCTCTGAAGACCATTAGCTAGGTAATAAATCAACAAGGGATACCACAGCATGATGAAACTGTTACAGCCCACGGTTATTACAACACATGGGGCACCGTCAGAGGACTTTAATCTCCCTCAGGAAAAATAATTTATTACAGCAACATCCTCTGAACTTCCCTTGTTGATACAAAAATTATTGGGATGAAGCATTTGGCAAAGCAATATTAGCATTGCTAAGCAGGTTGCATATAGTCACTTTCCTTTTATGAATCCACATCAGTACCTTCAGCAGTGAATACAATTATCTGACTTTGAGCCAGAGACACTGTAAAAGCAAAAATCTTGTACTTGAGGCAATTTGACAATAAACATATTTCCTTTTAATTTTAATGATGAAGGAGAAGATGTRTATATATGAACTAAGTATAAAATTCTTTAAGTGGCTTTAAGGACTGCCACAGTAATCCCACTGTGTGCTTGAAATCATGCAAAACATGCTTCTGCAGGCAGAATACTTCCAGGCTTGGGCAGAAGATGTGAAAGTGGGAGTCTGATTGTGCTTTTGACACACATAGGTTTCTCTGGAAACAGGTGGAAAGTGTTAATCTATCTTTAAAAAACTTCAGTGTCACCCAGTGCCCAGACACTGCACTGGATTGAGCTGCCATCAGTGGCTGTCTGCTGGTTTCTTGCAGACACCAGTAGAGACATGATCTGCTTTGACTGGGATAAGGGGAGAGATYGATCTGTCGGGCCAAAGCATATGTGGGTCACTATATTTGTTCYGTCTGGGCTGCAGGCGACTGACTGCTTTAACAAGAACATAGTAGCTGAGAGAGGTTATGTCAAGAAATACTTTAACTGCCTGAACAGTCAGGTTTCAAAGAGCATAAAAATGGCTTGGAGTGATATCTGCCCCGTATTATTTCCATATGTTGCCTGTCCTGSAGGGAAAAAGCAGAATATCTGCTAGGCCTTTGGACAAGGCTGGGGAAGAAAATTGGCTCAGAAATCTTTGCCACCTTTTGCAGTATTAGATGAAAAATTTAACCACGCTTCCTGAGTAGGCTAGCCAAAGCTCAGATGTGATGAGGTATTAAGTAAAACAAACTAAATGTGGGCAACTGAGAAATTACTTTTCTAATCTAAATATGCAGTCATTGAATGTACTGGGCTTTTTGCCTTTTTTTTTTTCTTTTTTTTTTTTTTTTGGTGTGTATGTAGCACCTTTATCGAAATGGTGTACAGAAAATCAGATGGAAATTTTTTATCTCTTATATAACTTATGATTCCACAAATGAGTGGACTGACATGGAGATTTTTGTCTTTTTTTTTCCSAAGTGTTCCAGGTCTACATAATCTTTGGAGTAAAAGGAAATACCAATAGTCTGTTCTAGAAATAATGCAGAACCATGTATTCTCCTTTCCCCAGTTACATGCCTACAAGGATATTTGTTATGTGGCCTAATGCAGACAGGCACCAGCATGCAATGCATGTGCACCCGGGCATGCAATAGCAAACATGTAATTATTTTCATTAATCCATGTGTTAAAACATTCTCATTCAATGATGCTATAAGGACCCATTCCGGTCAGGGATGTGGCACTTCAGGACCCTGAAGGCCAGATAGGTTGTGCCTGAACAGCTTCCTGAGAAGAAGGAATTAGAGATCAGGTATTGAACTACACTGGTGAGTCAGATCCAACACACAGCCATAGGGAGGACATCCATAAATTGCCAAATTTACTCGTAAATGTTGCACTACTCATTGAAGTAAAGTTATACAAATATATGTCTGAGCAGTCATATTATTTTTGTTCTTTTCTTCTAAAGTGCTCAACTTCTAACAGTTTTATTTTCTTAAGTAAACATTTTAATAACCAACTGTCTCCTGCAACACCTAATTCTGTCTACAAAGGCATGTATTTTTCAATTTCACAAGGAATTAATTTTTTAGAGCTTCTGGTTGCATAAACCATTGGAATTCTTGGCCCCTACTCTCTTAAATAGACCCAGTTGGGCAAACGCAGAGAAGCAATCATGCATGGATACACAATCAGATTTTTAACGTATTGGCCAGGATATGCTTAACAGAAATACCAGAAACCTGTAAAAGAGTTACAGCTATTCCTGGTAGCAACAGTAAAACTTCAAAAGCCTTTAGTCTACCCTTGTCCTATAATTTCATCTTCTGTTTTTCCTTGGTGTATATTTCTCAGACAAAATGCGAACAGTAAAATCATTCCAGACATATGTCTTCTATTAACTTGTTGAACTCAAGAAACTTATAACACTCCATTAGAATGATTTCCCCTCTCCCTAAGATGCCCTGCCACAAATCATAGAGCAACTTTAAGCATTACTTGCTTATACCTGAAAATACTGTAGTCCTGAAAAAATAATTGAAAATCCCTTTCCAGAAAGAGAAGTTTAATTCTGGACTGTGGCCCAGAGGCATTGCAGGCTTCTGCTCTGAATTATCTTAGATGAATTCAATAGCCTGGGGTTGTGTTAGTTGAGATTGATTGAAACATCAGTTGGGTTTAATCCTCCTGCTTGGGAGAAAGGAATATAAATTGCAAGCAGAATGGTAGCCCTGGATGAGATGATCAATACATAAGCTCTCCCAGAAATCTGAGGTATTACATTTCACATTAGGTTTTTTAATAGAATCTGTGCCAAAATTACTATGATCCATATCAGGAGAGAACGATTAATGTTTTTATGACATTTTATTAGAGTAAGTTTGAGTTCATTTTTCAAAACCATGATCACACTTGCTATTTTTATATGGCTCCTTGAAAGTATTTCCCCAGAATGAATCCCATGAATTTTCTTTTGTGTGAATGGAATTGAGCCTTCTAGTTAAAAAATGATGAACAGTAATTAGGACATAAATTATTTAAAGGTCTTGTAGTTTAAGCAGACATAAAAACTGGCAGGCAATTAAATTCATGGTAAACTCTAGGGGATGCTGGTGGAAACAGGTGGAAGCAAGTATTTTATGAGATTTTAAGACAAGCTTGAGGGCTCAGGAGATGGTGACGTGTGGATGAAAACTGGCATTTTTCAATCTAATGCTGGCTTAACAAGATGTATAGGAAACCTTATTGCACTGGTGTGAATGTCCCCTGTGGGCCGGAGCCAGGCTAAAGCTCCACATTTAGAGTGCCAGATGGGAACAGCCAGCCCCCTCTTTGCAAGCTTCCTCTTGCTTCCATCCCTTTATATGCATAAATATCCTTGGTGTGCATGGGCTTTGGAGACCAGTTTCACAGCTACTGTGAAACCAAGTGGAGCAAAGGGCATTCTGACAAATGAGAAAAGCTTGCCAACAACAAGGAATTTAGAGAAGGAGATGCTAAGGGCTCTGATGCATTGTGCCTACCCTGCCCACATACAAGCAGGAAACTTAGGATAAGCAAATATTGCCAAAATGTCTCTGCCTGGCAGAAAAGAAACCTTATTTTYAAATTTTCAGCAACAAAAAAGATTGTTTAGTATTCGTTTGCTTCATTTGCCTTTTTATTCTATTCTATTATTTATAATTTTGTAGAAAATGTTTGTAGATCAACCTACATTTCTTTTTATGAAAAGTGTGGCCGTCATGTTGAACCACAAATCTCTTTTTATTAGCTGTATGAACATGCAGTGTGTACAAATCGATACATCTTTATTCTCCTTACATATGTTTTACATTTGTAGTAAGTAGCATGAACTCATAGGTGTAGTCAAACAAGCTGTTTTAATGAATGTAAATGTATTTAGTATTTTCTTTGTACATTGAGGCAAAGATTTCCTTACGCTGCCTGCCTTTATTTGTGTGAGCAAGCTGAAGATGCACAAGAACTAACTACAAGACTGCTATACGATGAGGCTATACGATGATTCTCTTCAGGTTGCTGAGTATGTCTTGTTATTTTGATATATCTCAAGATATCATCACTTGGTGGGTTTGTTTGTTCGTTTTTTTCTCTGAGCTTGGGCCTGTCAAAAAACAGGCATCTAATATAACATAGCATGGATCTTATGACTACCTTATGTGACAGCATTTTTGAAAGCATTATCAAGACTCTACTGGATGTGTTACTGCCTTAATGTGTTTTCTTCCTTTTCCCAGGAGAGTGGAAATTGCAGTTCAATAATACAGGTTTTTAATTGCTTCTCAGCACACCAGTCTAGTGAGGCTGTAGCCGAAAGATGGTTGTTTTTTCTGAGAAGGTGGAACACTTCGAATGCTACAGAGAAGACAGAAAATCCAGCCTGCAGGAAAATGAACATTTCAGTAGTTATTCCTATCCAATTTAGGGCAAAACCATCTGAAATTTGGAATTTCTAAAAGGATAATTCTAGGAAACATATATTTTGAAACATTCTATTTTGCTTCCACTCTGTGTGTGAGAAAAACTACGAACTTTCAGTTCAGAAGTGCCGAAACAGGTTGCTTTATTCTTGACACCTCTTTTGATTTTCAAGTAAATGATATTTCAGTGAAACCAGAGTGTTTCAGCTGTTGGCAGAGAAATGCATTGTTATGAAAAATAATTTTTTATTCTAAAAGGCTGTTTCATTTTTATTTGGTTTAGTTGTCCTTGCCAAAAATTCCCTTCTCTTTAATTTCGRGACTCTGCTATTGGAAGCAAGCAGAAAAACCTTTGGCTCTAACTCCATAGAAAGGCTTCATGGGAAGTGTCTTCTCTGTATTGCTGCTTCTTCTGTGCATACACAAAGCTGGAGTCCTGAAGCATCTGTATGTAACTCTACAAATAATGAACTTCTCCTCTGTAAAAACTTTTTACCAGTCCTAGCATTTCTACAGATTACTGCATGTGAGACATCCACAACAGGGGGCAGACCTGAGAGTACATCACAAGCTTTAGACTCAACTCTATGACACCTAAACTGGATGAGGTTCAGTTCTGATCTCAGGGTAACTAAGAAGATGTGGAACCCCAATGTACGTAGTATGGCCTGAGCAGGTCCGCCCCGGGAACCTGTAAGAGGCAACACTGAGGTCACTACCTTTATCTGAACTGTCAGTATTTCAGTGAAGGTGGAACCATGCTTAGCAGTTTTGCTGAAGAACAAGCCTCCTAATTCAGACAGTTCTGTGAGAATCGCAAACTTTTTGTTGAAAACAAAATACCAATTTCAAGCCCTCATACATCTGGAAGGAAGCTGGACAGCATAATATAATGACATCGTTATGGTCCAGAAAGTTGAAAGTAAAGAGCCTCAGCACAGGCAAACAGCTGATTAAACTAATATTTGACTCATGAAAGTTATTACCTTTTTTCCCCCTAATCCCTCAGTTTTTGAGGCTTGACTAATGCTTTGTAAATGTTAAAGATTAAACATTAAATTCTGGATCCTCTTATTCCAGATGCTCAAAGATTGCCCTGAAATATAGTAATCCTTAATTTGGTGAGGGCTCTCAAAATCAGGAATCCCTCATTTAGTAGAACTGCCCTGGTTCATTCTAGGAGGCCTCTACACCTTTGGAGCCAAAGGTATACTTAGCCCATGTGAAAACTCTGCTCTGTTGCACAGAATATGCTGACACTATGTCATTAAAGTATGCTATAGCCTAAAAATTTTTACAATAGTTTTCTTTATGTTTTGAACTATTTAAATAATGTTAAAATCAATGAGAACGCATAGAAGGGCAGATTTTGGCTCTATGTTATGCAGTGTATACACTGAATTGTACAATTTTGTGATGCAAAATAAAACTGTAAGCTATTAGGGCACTGTTTCCTGTTTATAATCCACATCAGATTTCTGTTCTGCAGAAACAGACTTAAAAGCTCCAGAACYCCCTAAAGAATTGATTATTTTTAGGTCTTTGGAGGGTTTGTGATCTTTAAATCCAGTCGTATTTCTTTAACTAAATCTGGTTGTTTATAACTGTTAGTAATAATGAACTATTTTAAATACCTAAAAAAAGCTTTTAGCTTGCATTACAGCTTAGCACAGAATGCACAGCACATAGCTGAGCAAAAGTAATTTTATTATTAATGAAAATAGTCCTATATTTGGCATAAATACTAAAAGATAAAGTCACTAGGCTTACCAGTATTTTTCTTTTYTTTGCTGTAGAAAGAAAATACAGCTAAATACACAGATAAATAATGCATAATATTGCTCGGGAAACAGTTTCCTTTTCAGCTTTTTAGACATTGTCATAAATCTTAAGATACAGTTTTCAGAGTTGCACAGGGTATTTGATTATTTCCTTTTTATTTCAGTGGGAAATGAACATATAAATGCCAAAGGCYTGGATTTTCAAAGCACCTTGAGGGACTGCTGATTTGATTCATGTTTCTTCTTCCCGTTAGGGAAGAAAATATTTGAAGTTAGTATGCTAGCAAACAATTTTGAAAGTATTTTTCTGTCTGTAAGACAGAAAAACATCATAGAAGTAGATAGAAGTGACTAAAAAGCTTCGTATATAAATGAAACAAGTGGTCACTACATTGCCAAAGTTACTATAGCCTGTAATTGTGATTAGGACCCCACTACTCCAAGTATTGTGCATACAGTGTAAAATAAACCATATCCCCAAGAACGCATAAGATCCACACAGAAATGAAACATGAATGAAAGCATTGCCGTGATAAGCTTACGTGTGGGAAAATGAATGAACTGCTGTGGAGACTCTTAAAGCACCATAAAAATACTTATTACAGCTTCATCCCCTCTGCCAATATTTRCTTCATTTGGGAATTTAAGGGTCATGTTAAAATATTATTTACTTTAAAAATAATGAGCCATTTTGTTTCCATTTAATAAGAATCTAATAACTTTGAAGATCAGACTTCTCTGTTCAACCGAAAGCCATTTGATTATCAGTTCCACTTAGAGACTGCAATGGCAAGGGGACCGTGGGTCTCATAATGCCACACCTGGCAGATCMTAACTGCTTTGCTTTGCCAGTGTGTGGAAATCACACAGTCCCTTGGGACTGGCACAACACAAAAAAAGTCAGGCTTAGTGATGATATGCTGTGCAAAGGCAGGAGTACTGACCAAGGCTGTAAAGTGCTGAGAGGAAATAGTGATGAGAAGGAAATAGCTTGAACTCATCTCCTTTCTGGGAATTAAAAAGCTGACAGGCACACTGATCCATTACTTCTCTCAATTCGGTCCCAAACTCTCCATGGGAATCAAGCATTTCAGCTTTTTGTCTGAGTTGAGGCCAATCTTCTTTCATAAGAGAGCAGAAGCAGATGCTCCAAATTTTATCTAATAACTGAGTAGCACAAGGGCTAATGTGGGCTACAGACTTTAGTTCAGTTCCTTGTTTTGTCTAATAAATGTTAACTTCCTTCCTTCCTTCCTTCCTTCCTTCCTTCCTTCCTTCCTTCCTTCCTTCCTTCCTTCCTTCCTTCCTTCCTTCCCCCCCCTTTCCCTTGTCTTCCTTTTTCCTCTCTCTGCTTCCCGCTCCTGATTCCTCCTTTCTGTTTCTTTCTCCCTCCCTTCCTTCTGTTTTCAGTCATCAGCCAGTAAGATACTGTAGCATAATAATTGTCAGTCTCTCCTGCCTAAGCTGCCCCACACTGTGTGGAACAATTAAATATTCATGGCGGTCTGAAGAGAGAAGGCATGTTTGAGACAAGGGAGAGAGCCTACAGTCCGGTGAGGGCATTAAGTTAGGAAGGGTGAGATATGTTTCTTGCCAATCAATAAGTAATATAAGAATTTAATTATTTAGTGGAGTACATATTAGGAATCTGATCTCTCTTCTCCATGTGACAGTGATGTGTTACTATTTCTTGTTCTCATTTCTGGAGTAAATTATTTATATGTATAAACTATGTGTGAGATTTTGAGTTTATTTAGGTGTAAAGTGTTGCACATGGAGAAGATTGTCCTATGTTCATATATAGTATAATGGGCTCTGAGATGAGCATTACCATTTAGGAACAAGGCATTGGAATCATAGTATAGAGATGCATGCTAGGTCCAGTGTTCAGCAAAGGTCAAAAAGAAAATCAAACATTTGGAATTACGTGAACAGGAAAAGATAATGAAAGAAAGCTGCATTAAGCCATTGAATACATCCGTGGTTTGTCAACACTAGAAACATCATGGACAGTTATGGTCCTCTGACCTCACAAAATATATACTGGAACTAGGAAACTTCCAGAGACAAGGAATTCAAAAGAATGGAATGACTGTCACATAGACAGTAACTGCTAGCAACCTTCAACATGAAAATTAAGGCAACTTGATCAAAACTAAAATCTTCAAAATCATGAGTAGGATAGTGAACTGTTGTTTGTCTTATCCAACATAAGAAATCAGGACCATCAAATTAGGGTAGCAGGGGCTGACAAAAAACAAACAAACCAACCAACCAAAATCCCCAAACAAACCAAAAAATCTCAAAACATAAAAAACAAGTAGGAATTTGTGGTTGTGTTCGGCCTGTGAAATTCTTTGCTGCAGGGCATTTTTTGATGACAAAATATGTTTTGTGAAGAGGGCACTAACAAGCATTTGGAAGAGAGATTAATTGATGATTACTTAGTAGACAAATACCACTAGGCTTTGGGAATTTTCCAAGCTGAAAATTGTTGGAAGCTAGAAGAGCTTATTAACAGGAGAAACACTGCATATTCCTGCCTCGTTTGTACTCTTCCATAGGAGCTCACTTTTCTTCGTTGTTGGAGTCAAAGCAGTAAGCTATAGTCTGACACGGGTGGCAATTCTTGTCCTCTGTGATGCTTCCTTGCATATGGAARTGCTTCAACAGGAAAGACGACAGAACTGGAGACAAATATCCTCATACAGAGGAGAAAGTGTAGATATCTTGCATCACACTTCAATGGCCTTCAGAATATGCACAGGAAAACACAAGAAGCCT
The DNA here is from genome assembly GCA_018881555.1 of Amblyornis subalaris. Classification (NCBI taxonomy): domain Eukaryota; kingdom Metazoa; phylum Chordata; class Aves; order Passeriformes; family Ptilonorhynchidae; genus Amblyornis; species Amblyornis subalaris. Next base: position 25,164 of record JACAXG010000192.1, read on the forward strand.
ATATACTTCCATGGGGCTCTGTTTCAATCTTTCAAACCTCAGAAAAATTCTTTGGTCATTGTCCAGCAGAGTTTGCTAGTAAACATTCTGTGGAATAAATGACATCATTTATTACCTGATAGTTTTGTAGCCTAAAATTTAACAGCAGTAAAACTTTCTGGCATCCACCCACACATTTATTGAAATATGTGTGTGACAAATGATTCATCTTGATCCTCACAGACTTTTTTTCATATTCTCGAAAGTCAGAAGATGTATTTGGTTATTTAGAGAACAAAAACTTTTTTTTCACAACCAGAAAGCATATGGGCAAAAAAGAGAACAGATAATGTTGTACCTGTCAGTCTGAATCAGCAGTTATGGAAAGCTGCCTGGTGTTACCATACTTGGTTTAGACCTGAAATCCAAAGAGAGATATTTATGTTACCTTCAAAGCACTAGCAGACCCAGTTTTAATAATCACTTGGTCAGAAACATTTGGAGCAAGCCTTATTTAGTCTGAAGATTAATTCTTAGCAATTCTGCCTCAGAAATTCACTGTAAAAGAAAACCAAAGGCTATTATTTCTGTAACAGAATCCAACTTACTAAAGAAAATAATAATAGCATCATGTTGTGGATGTGACGTTGAGAGGGCAACGTTAAGAATGTTTCCCAGAGGTATCTTTTTTCCCTTAAGAAGTAATCTTACACGTTGCAAGGACTAGAGATAAACTTGTGAATCCAAATATGTACTCTGTTGCTGTTCAAATGCATTGCATACATGCTTCCATAACATGATCAAGCTTCATCATAAAAGCATTAAGGTTTCTTCCCCTCAATAACTATGCAGAAAGTTGTTTTAGGATCTTGTTGGTCAGATAGTTGGAAAACTGATATTCTAAGTTTTAGAAATAAAAATGAGTTTGTACTCTAGTCCTTCTCTTACACTATTTCAGGCTTCAGACACTCCCCAGATTCATGTTGCCACTGAAGGATATTCAGATAAGACAGATTTTCAGATTTCTACAATGATAGAATATATTCCTAAATTTCAGTAAGTGATGAATCGAGGGTCCCATTTACACTCATTTTTAACATAAATATTTCACCACCACTTTCTCCCTACTGTCTTTAGTACCTTAATGTTCACTGTGGCTCATTTGAAAGTCTTCTTATGGTATTTTTAATCTAGAGTGTCTTTGAAATCTTTGTGGAGATTCCAAGGTATATCTCTGTAGTGGTCTCAGATATTCTTTTTTTTCCCATTCTTTCAGGATTTAATTTTGCTCTAGGTGTAAACCAGTTGCTGTCAGCATACAGAATCAACAGGCAATTTAACAAAAAGTATTTTAAGCTTTCTGATATGTCTTCTGTTATTTTTTTGGTCACTTTCCCACTAGCTTGCAGTTTAATCATAACTGTAAATTTTATTATGGTGAGTTGTGGCTCTCTATCTTTAAAGAGCTAGAATGAAGTACTGATTATATTTGACATGTCAGTGGCATTTGTCAAGGCTTTTCAGTGTTGTAGTTCTTATTGCAGGACCTCATCTTTTTTACACTCTGCTCAGGTTTGAGATCCACTATATATTCTAATATTCTCAAAATTATCCTTGAACATCTCATTGTGATAATAAGTAGTTTGTGCTTTCTTCATCAACGTTGTTATATTCCATTTCTTTCACAATCTGCTTTTTTACCACAATGGTAAAGAAAGAAAGGGGTAAGCCCCCAGTGGTGTTTTTCAAGAGCAGAGCTGGTTTTTCACATTGTCGACTGGCATTGACATTACGCAGTGCTTTAGGAGGTGTTCTTTTTATGGACAATACCCTGGTGACACACACCAGAGCAGCAATGGCAGCAGCAGAAGCAGCTGAGGTGGTAGCATGTTTTCAGTGGATGAAACAGAAGAACTTGCCAAACCTGTGAGAATGTGACCCACAGGAGAACTTGTTGCCAACTTTTTCTCTTTTATAACTTTTCCTCTTTCTTTTTCATTATATTTGACATTTTCCTGAGACAAAGTTTTGTAACTCTAAGTACCTTATGGCAATGAACAGGAGAAATGGGGCCTGCTCTGATATGGAAAGTAGACAAAGAAAGTATGCCAAAAAAAAGTTTCAAATATTGGAAAAAGCATTTGTGAAGTGCTTGTGACCCCTCCTTGTCTTCAGATGCTAGTAGAAGCTGAAGTTCTCCGTTCCTTTCACAGTTGCTTATACACAGAATCAAATGTCATTAATTTCTATCCCTAATTAGAGCTGTTTTATTTTTCTCTCTCAGCCTTCACTTGACAAAGAATATCAGTCCTGGCTGTTGTGGGCCACACAAAAACTCGGTATTCACATTAGTGAAACAGGTAAAGTGGAGACATAGATTAATAGATGGCTAGATTAATAGATGGCCTCCTTCATCTCCTCGCTATTCCCACATATGTAAGCAAATATTTTAATGAAGCATTTTGTATTTTCTCTGTCCTTTCATGTGCTTCCCTGGTCACACACCAGGCATTGCCCTAGATCAACTCAAACAAGAACTTTAGAGAGAGTTTTCTGATGAGAGATTGCTTCATAGGTGAATACAAGCTGGTTCAAAAGCAACATGAGCTCTGTTCTCAGATGTTGAAGCAAGAGCATACCCCTAAGCTTGAAATGCTTTATCCTATTTGAATAATTGGGATATTTTCTTCAGACATTGGCATTTAGGTTGTGACTGAAGACTAAAACACGTTAGCTAATGGAAGATATTACTTTTATATTTGAAAAAAACTCCAGAATTTCAAAATCGGATTCGTTCTGCTGCTTCTCTGTGACTGAATGAGTTTAATTTAACACATGCAGGTACCTTCTTACTATGTCTGTCAAGTGCTTTCAGGACCATTTTACAAAGGAAATAATTGGCTATTTTTGTTATGTTTATTTTCAAGRTATATGCAATACTCTTTGCACTGATGAAGAAAAATACTTCTGTCCTAAAGTTTTGAAATATAATAAATCATTTCTGCCCACTGAACTAGTTATGAGCAAATGTGTCTTCACTGTTACTGTTGTATAGCTTGAGAAGTCGTGACATGATTTTTTTTCTCTGCTAACAGTTTCACACCTGATCTAATTGAAGATGTACCACACAAGGACATTCATCTAAAAATTATTATCTGTTATCTGTGTGCATCTATGCAGACTTCTTTCAGAAGATGCCCTGCAACAGTTTATGACTATCATGAGATGCAGGAATTACCATGGTAACCACTTGTATGCATTTTTTATTGAACGGTACAATGAGAAGGTAAGAAAAGCCGCACAAGTTGTTGGCAACAAAAGTTACCACTGCCCTTGGTTTGTGTAGCTCGGTCACTCACTGTGACAAAGGCATTGTCTTTGTCTTAGGATAAAATGTTTATATTTTATACATTAAATCCAAAGTAGGCATATTCTATTGTAAAATTCATTTGATTTCTTGTATATTTGTGATTTATAGCACAGAGAAATACATTTGCTTGCATTTAGGAAAGAGTAAAGAGCTCTTTTGCTCATTAATCTCAAGGATAAACTAGTAGGCATGCTTTATTCTTCTGTGACATTTGTATAGAAATGAACACATTTCTCAGAAAAGGAATTCACAAACTCCTACTCCTAGAGTAAAATATGTAATTCATGTTGAATGCTTTTTAAGAAATATGAATGCAGAAAATTCAGTAAAATGGCATTTTCTCGCATAGGATTACCGTGKTTGCTAATGCTTTTCTCTTCGAAACGCTACGTTTTGGGAGGTGTAGAACCTGAAACACAGATGTTGGTTTTTAGGAGATAATAGTCGTATTTAGAAATGTGTATGCCCCTACTAATATAATTCTAATATCTTCCTCTGGAGTTCCTTTGTGTGAGTGCTCCCAAGACAAACAGCAGCAGTCTGTGTGTAATCTCATACACTGGCAATTGCTCTGATCCTTAGGGGAGCATTTGTTACTCCTTCCCTGCATATCTGCAAGGCTAAGAAGCTCAAAGTGGTTTATTGAGGTGCCCAGTAAAATTTTGTTTCTTGCATTTTACTGCTTAAAGGAGAACAGTAGAAATTTTATAAGTGAAAAAACAAGTCTGTGCCCTCGAAGAGAGCCTCCAAAAGGGAGATAGAAAATATTTTTCCCCATCAGATTATTTAGAACTAGTTTTAAATCTTGTGAATTGCTGAACTTCTTCAGCACTCACAGCCTGATGTTACAGAAGTCCCATTTTCAGAAATGAGTGTAGAGAATTGTTAAATGTACTTCCCAGCAGTTCAGCTACAATTTCCAGACTCTAATGAGTCAAGTGCTCTATGAAAATCAATAATTAAATTGGGCTGCAACGAATCAAACTTCAATCCAATCAATCCAAGTATGTGTCTATTTTTAATTCTTCACCCAAAAGGTAGCATGGTTCTATAATACATTAGAGCTAGAAACTGGGTACTGTTCCTAGCTCTGCCTGCTAAGTAAACATGTCCCAATCCTTCAGTTTGCTGTGTTGCTGTACTTGGATTTTCTTACCTATAAGAGAGCATAATGCTTTCTCTTCTCTGTGCAGACCTCTTTGAGATCACCCAGGTAACACATAAACAATCAGTAGCTTTGCTGACATCATGAAAAAAATCAGCTGCATTGCCGCCCCATCGTTCTTCGTTGTTCTCTGCTCTTCCCCAAACAAGTGAATCAGCCATTCTGCATGGTCATGCAAGTGAAATTGCTGGAGCAGTACTTTTGATGATCTCCCAGCCCAGCATATTCCACATCTTGCCTCCAAAATGCATGCCAAGTGACCAGGCATTTCATGTAATAGCAGCCTGCATAATGGAAGATATGCCAAAGGAACATCTTGTAAAACCAGTATAAAGAAATAAGAACTGCTTATATTTTTCTCCAATATTCCTATGAATATTTAAGAAAAATTTTGAGGAAAAAATTTGAAGAAAAACATGATGATAAATGCTGCATTTACAGTGATTTGTGCTTGTACTGATGTTTTGTGTCAGGATTGTCACAATTTCATATATGCTACTTGAAAGAAATTATCATAAGAAAATTTAAATTTCACGGGTTCCACCATACCTGAACCTAGAACAATTGCCTCCATGTAAACTGCAAACAGGCAGAGGGCAAAGAAAGGATGAAAAAACAAAATATTACATCTTGCCTGAATTTGAAAAAAAATAAGCTATCTTTTGCTTCTAGTCTTTCTCCTTGTCACCATCACAGTCTGCCACCTGCCAGATTTAGAAGCTGCACAAGGCTGCATTATTTTCCAGTACTGAGCCATGGACTGATGCACCTCCTTATATAAGACCACAATCAACTGAGTTTTCTCTTGAGTTAGTTCCAGTAATGAAATTAACTATATTGACAGTAGCCACTGTACACAGTAACTGGCTCTACTCAGAGGTCTCTACTATGTATTTCTTTCTATTTATTTCTCTGTGTATTTCTTTTTCCAAACTTGCGCTGTATTTTATTTAGAGAAAAAGATATTACTCTTAGTCTATTAATATACATATTCTCCTCCCACTCAAGAAACGTCAGAGATAGTGACCTTAAGGGAAGATTTTGAGCATCGTTACATACCCTATTTGCTAATACTTTAAGAGGAAAAAGGAAATTAGATGTGTCTGATGTTTTGCACCGTATTGATCATTCTCTCAGTGCTGCAGGTCCTCTTGGGAGGTTTGGAGTGATAAAAGCATGTTTCTCTGGATATAAGGGCTTTTACTGAATATCAGTATAAAATACCGCCAAAAATGGGAAAAAGTATTAAAATTGCTGTTTAAATAGTGAATGTGTTAGTACTCCAAATATTTGAAAAAGTGGCATCTGAAGTAGCTTTAGAGCTCTTAGCAATATTGTCCTTCTCAACACTCTGTGTGCAAAGCAAGTGCAAAATGTATCAACTGATCCTTAAAAAATGTTATCATACAAGTACAGAAAGATACACAAATTGAAGTTTCAAAAGCACCTCTAACTCATCTATTTCCCAAATGTCAAGTGCTTAATTAAAATGCTCTTTTAAGAACATTTCAGCTATATATTTACTGGAGGAAAAAGTAAGACTCAATTATATTGTGTGAGATTTTAGCAGACCTCACCTTGTACAGTGTCAGGAGTGTGTAAATCCTTAGACAGTACATTGCTGCCACTAAAAGTTATATGATAGCATATACTGTGTGTTCTAATCCTGAAAGGGGCTCAACCTGAGCCAAGAGATACTCAGCTTTCTTCATCTCTTGCAAAAGGAACTGTGTTCTGCTAAGCTAGGTAAGAAATGGGCTGCTTTGCATATGTGCTGCATTAGATTATGAAATAATAAAAATGTTTCCTGATGATCTCACAGCATATCTTATTTTCCGGTCTTGATAGTGGCTCCCAGCAGTTTCCACAGGTTCTCAGTACAATACCTGATGCTGCTGGGATGATCATGCATACCTATTCCCAGATTGTCCATGTAGTAGAATTAGTTTGCTAATTTTTACTGGTAGTTTTCAGTATTTGTTCCTGAATAGCAAAGATTACAGCAGAAAAATAAAGATTTTAAAACAGTGCATGCTTTGGGTAAATACAAAAATCGTTTATGAACAAAAGAAATAAAATTGGGCCAAAGGTTTTCCTTTCTATGTAATTAATCCACTCTTAATTATAATATTCACAGAATATTAACAGAATGTTCTGAGTTGGAAGGGACACACAAGGATTATTGAGTCCAACTTTTAAGTGAATGGCTCATACAGGGATCAAACCACAACCCTGATGTCATCAACACTGTGCTCTGACCAACTGAGCTCATCTCAGGGTCATGACATATGACATATTAATGACATTTTCTTTATTATTGTGTTTCATAACATTTTCTAAAGATTGGTAAATACTATTTCGGGTCTAACAAGTATATAATGACTATATAATCTATATTTTTATATCTACTCTACATTAAAGAGCACCTAACCAAAACTAAAACAGTGATGTACACATAACAGAATAGCTATGTCATAAAGATCTGTAAGACACATTTTGGAGACACGTCTCAAGCTAATAAGCTTTCACATCTCCCCATCTCATCTATACTTTGTCCTCCCATCTGCCTCCACTGGGACCAGTATTTGCATTCCAAACAACGAGGCAGCTGTCAGAGAGGTGCCATTATTATGATTTTATTTTTAAAAAGGAAACTTGCCATAAAACATGCCAAGTTTTTTTAGATTCTCATGTGAAGGGAGTGATGAGTAGCAGACACATGGTTTGAAGGCACTTCTTTTGTAAGGAATCCTTAGTTCTCCCTTGCTGCTCCAGTGACTAATTCTTTTCTCTCCAAATGCCAAATTTGTCATATGAGCAGAGCAAATGACTGGGGGACAGAGAGGAAGTCACGTGTGCATACTTACCTTTGGTGGTGAAGATTAAAAAATATATTTCTATCTGTTTGCAAGGTCTTTTTATGCCAGAGTCCTGACAGAAAGATTTTGAAACGGAGAAAAGGGAGAGAGATTTGGTTTAATAAGGTTTATGACACAGGTGGAAACGGGTGCTTGTGAGAGAATAAAAATTAAACTCAACACAATTGCCATATCTGATGTTGAATTGTGTTTAAAATTTTTGGTCAGGCAATTATTTCTCTTTATACCAGTGTAGTCTATCTGAAAATCTTGAAAATAATTCGTCTTGCTGAAAGGAAAATCTTAATAGTTGTCATGTCAAGCTCCCATCATAGAACCATAGAATGGTTTGGGTTGAAATGGCTCTTAAATATCCTAGTTCCAACCTCTTTGTTATGATGCTTGTTCTTAGTGTATATGATTCTCTATCTAATCAACTTGACACAGAGTGGGTAGATTGGCAGCCTTCAGAAACTGTAGATAAAGGATGTGAGACACATGTCAAAGTATGCAGCAGTGTGAGTAGCTAGAAGAAAACAACTGGACTTTGGAGAGTTTGGCACATCATATTGCCACCTCTTCTTTGATGTTACCTACTACAGTAGCCATGCTGCTAGTTTTTGTATACTCAGAAAATTGAGCTAACAGCCAATTTTTCTCTTTAAAAATAGCTGTTTGGAGAAACGGATATTATTAACTAAAAAATACCAGAAATACCAGAGACAGATAGATGACATAATTCATGCCTCTTCCAAGCATTTCATTCTTTATGTAAATAAAGGACAACACCTTCAAACCATATACTTCAGAACTAGATTGGCAGCTGTGAGGTAGAAAAATGTTTTTGTATTCTCAGTTATGATTTATTTTATATTCAGTCTTTTTCTCAGTATTTGGATATCAAACTTTTCTTTGTCGGTTGTACAGTATGTACAATTTTCCCCCTTTGCTTAGAACCATTCATAATCCATTGCCTGGATTTGACTAACTATATCCCTCATGAATTTACAAATAAGTGAAATTTCTTATACTCTAGTGGCTCCTTGTGGAGTTGCCTTTTTTAGACTAAACTGCACATGATTCACTGTTTGTTCAAGGGGTTTTTCTTCTACTTTTGCTTTAATATGTATATACGTTTTGATTCTTAAGTAAATAGCTAGGAAAAATCTACCAAATATTTGAAGACAGAAGTCCTTTATAAAGTAGTTCAGCAGTTTCATGATATGCATTTTCAAAAGGATTTGTTATTTGTTTTTTTTTTTCCTGAGTTTTTATTCAATGTGTGTTAACTCATAAAAAAAAGCACATACATGAAATCTTCCAAAATTTAAATGACAGATGTATGAGGCACTTACACTTATTGAACTGGCCTGAATCACCTGAATACAGTAGAGCTGTTCTACCAAAGTGGAACAACTATCTCCTTGCAACCCTGTTGCTTTGTTTCTATCAGTATATCACATCCTCTTTGGCCTGTTTCTGCAACATACAGGACAAAATGAAAATATTCTTTCACAGAGTAAGAAGCAAACCTTTCAGAAATTGATAATTACTTCTTTAGACAATTAAATCAATATGCAGTACTTAAAACCTTGAAAATTTTGAAAGCATGCTTTGAAATATTTGGSCTCCAGAGTAGCAGGTACAGTCATTGCATTTGTCTACTGAAATTTTGAAAAAGATGCAACACTTCATCATATTCAAATGCATAAATATTTATCTGCGTGCAGAGCTACAGAGCTCCAGCTCCTGAGGAATCCCTGTGAAAAAGATTCCATGGGTGATGTAGACCGTGATGGCTGCTCTTAACAACCACAAAGAAGGATTGGTGTATGGGTAGATCAGGGACAAAAATTTTGCTATCCAAATGGTTCTCTGGATTAAGGAATCAAATGAAACTGATATAACAGATCTGGGCTGGTAATTACAGTTTGCAGATTTGGGCCGTCGGGTAGTGAGTCAAGGAATACAAGCTGGGAATTGGGCACTGCTGTTCTCGTAAGATTATTGGCTAATTAATTACACAGAAAACAGTTTCTGTAGATGAAAAAAAGCAACTTATTGCATTAGTTGAAAAATGTGTTTTGACTGAGGCAGAAGATTGCTAGTAAGTTACCAGCAGGAAAAGGGGTGATGTTCTACTTGAGGCTTCTCAATACCACCCCAATGAAGTGATTTCCCTTTTTTCTTATTCYAAAACTTCTAGGCTCAAAATAAACAAGCTATTAAAAAAAAAAAAGCAAAAATTATTATAGATATTAAATAACTGTACTTCTTATTTCTGGGAGGATAGAGAAAATACTGTCTGATTATGGTCAGATGGTGCATCTGATTGATGGCAATAGAGCATTTGTAACTGCAGCTGATGTGGGGAGCTATATTATAAACTTAGGTAGTTTAATTTATCACCAATTGCTTTTAAAAAGCAGGATTAAAATGCTCAGATTAATGCCTATAAATTAATTGTAATTTTTGTGTTTTGATCTTGTTTTCTATTAAGTATGCGGTCAAGGCACTCATGTTACGTAGGTGCTGAGAAAATAGGGATCAACGTCTGAAGTACTAGGACACTGTAGTGCTGAGTCCTACTGAAGAGTAATCAAGGAAAATAATCGTTCTGTCTTCAAATCAGGATTTAAATGGGGTGATAACACTGAACAAGGAGGAGAAAACAACATATTCATTAGTTTATGTTATTAATTTGTATACTGAGTGACACTGAGGTCTCATGGAAAAATACGTTAGTTTATTATGCTTTGTTTCACAATGTATGTGGAAAAGAAGCCTATCAAGGTTGTAGATGCAAATTTTAATCCTGATGTCTTCAGACTCTTAGTACTTGTCTTTGAAATCTTCAGCCTTTATACACACACACAAACATACATTGCAGCAACCAGAATTTTCAGTGACTCTTGCACCTGCTCAGTTTGAGATCTGAGCATCATCTGGAGGCAGCAGAAGACAGAAGGAATTAAAAGATGGGTTTATTCTTTTGTCTGTGGACTTTAACCTGCTTTAAAGCCTCAAGAGGAAAAGGGGAGATGACTTTCTGATTTTCTGTTCTTTAAGTTATACTAAATTCAACAACACTAAATAGTGAAGTGATTGTGAATGTAAATGCAAAACGCATAAGGTGAATTTACTTAGCATTAATAGAGTTTTAAACATTGAAAAGAAATTAGAACTGTTGTTTCAGTAGACATCTTCATTTCTTCCATTTAATATGTAGATTATGTCACATTTTTGGTGTCCTTTCAGAGTGGAGTGGAGGATCACCTAAAACACGTTGCTTTCAAAACCCATATAGAAATAAATTACAGAACCACAGAATCAATTAGTTTGGAAAAGACTTCTGAGATCATCGAGTTCAGCCTATTACCGAACACCACCGTGTCAACTAGACCATGGAACTAAGTGCCACATCCAGTCTTTTCTTAAACACCTCTAGAGACTGTGAAAGTAAGATTACTAAGAGAGGATCCTGCTGAAAGATGACATCCGGTAAAATCTAGGTTTGCTTACTTGGTAATGTGGCACTGTTACAGGTTACTCAAAACCTGAGATCAAATTCTAAAGGTCAAGTGTGACTGTATTTTCTTAGTAAAGTATTTTATCTACTGCATCTACTGCAAATCTAATATATTTAGCATATTGCAAAATTTACCCCAAACCCTGCTGACTGTCAAAGTTGTTGCTGACAATCTCTGTCCTTTCTACAGATACAGACTAAGGAAAAGGATGTCTGCAAACCAAAGTGTCCATTCATAAATGCCTTATTAGGAATATAATGCTGATTTGTTGTCATACATTCAATTAATCACAAGAACAACAGAGGACTAACTAAATTTGTTTTTCTTATTGCATACAAGATAAAGAGTGCTTTAGAGATTAACTGCAAACTTTTTCTAATTAATGCCCAAAACCAGGTCTATAATTCATCTCTATTTCTTCCTGTACTTTGTTATTAATCACAAATTAATGACCGCACACACCAAATGAAATTATGGACTACAGCATTTTCCCCTGGGAGATCAACATCATTTCACTTTAGATGTCACAGGGTCTTGGTGGCTCCTACACCGTCTGTTCAGGCAACAGAAGCAAAGCCACACTTAACGGGATGTCAGGCTTCAAGCTACTCCATAAACACTTTTTGTCCACATAAACTGCAACATATGCACATCGAATAAGTTTTTAAAAGAAACTTTAATTCCTAATCAAAATTACGCGGACCTTTTATTTTGGAAGTGAATGAAGTTGCCCAAAAGTGTTTGAATACATAACATGTCTATACCCTGTTATTAAGATGGTTAACTTTCAAACATCAACAATACAATTTTTCTGATTGATTTTATTGTCTTCTATGATGTTTGGTTTTGCAGCCTGTTTTGATAGTGACCTTTAAATTTCTCCCCTTAGTCAGCTGGCGGATTCTTTTCTGTCTCATTCTTTCTCACACATTCCTTCCTCTGTATGTCTTTGTGAGATTTTTATGAGATTATTCCAGGACGAACCACATGATACCTGATTTCACGGCAGAGAAAAGAAAGCCAAAGCTGCTTGAAATGAAAGAAGCAATTCCACGGGGAATGGTTAAGCCATGCTGCCAACATGCTGCTGTTAAAAAACTTACATATGATCCACTGTTTTATTTTTATAACATAATTGAAAGTGATATATTCACAAGATTAAATTAATCAATAACAAAAGAGAAAATAAGCATTTCCAAGCAGGGCTTCTACATTCACTTATTAGTCAAACCAGGAGGTTTTTTTCTGACATTCATCTAGGCTGTTTGATTTGTTATCTTACGGGATTGTCTTTCTTGTGTGACTTACCTGTTTCATTACTGACAGAAATTTAGCTGAGCATAAAGGTGAGCATCCTAATTGATGCTGGAACCAAAACATCTGGAACATCTGCCATTTGGGCACCATAGCAGGTGGACACGGATACCGCCCTTGGTGACCAGGAACCACACGTTCCCCTGTTCTGCCCTGTGCCACAAAGACTTCTCTTTTCTGTGCTTCAAATAGTCTTACCAACTCATGCTACGTAAACAGTAGAGATAGGAGATTACAGAAGATCAATTCAGTGACAGAAGGATTTGAACATTTGCCTGGAATATGAGAGGCTTATATCTGAGGCTCTGATTCGCTGCAGCCACAGCCATAGCCCAGGACTACTCTCAAGCTGGCCCACTTCACTGTGAAGTCCTGTGAAGATAAAGCTTTCATTCTAACAGAGAACTAGCAAATGCCAGGAGCTTTGAATTTGAGGAAAATGCGGTAAGGGCCTTCTCTCTGTTTCTTCCGTTCTGTTAAGTGGGGGGACAGGCTGACATCTGGTGAGCAGGAGCACTGTGCGCAGTCTCCTACCTGCTGGTGACTGTTCCAGGACAGAATTTCAGTGCTTGCAGAGTGGCTGTTACATAGCAGTGTTCAGTCACAGGTGTGACAGGAACAATTTTGAGGAGCTTGGTTTGTCTTCATTGTAGTGACATCAATGTCTTCAAAACATGCTGCCTCCACAGGGAGCAGARTGGGTATTTCAACAGAGATAGCACTCGGCTCTCCAAAGTATCACGGTCTGGGCGTTGAAGCACCAGTTAGGGAATAGATCTTAAATGAGTGCCAACAGTTAAATGCTAAATAGTGCTGGTATTTCAACGTGACAAAAATTATTTCTTCTTGTGTGTTTTCTGTTAAGCAGTTTTTTTGTCCTCTCAAATCAAATTAATGCACAAGAACAAATAAACCACTGATGACCCAAAGGATTTTATTCTAAATAAAACATGGAGTATTTACATTTAGTGATATGAACAGTAAATGACAGTTGCAATAAGGCTGGCATTGTATGAGCAAGTTTCTAGGCTAATAAAAATATTCTAAGGCAAGAAAATAAATGAACTAGAAAACACTTTTTAAAAACATACCTTTTGTTTTTACTCATATGAAACAGACACACACATACACACAAATGTCTTTTAAAATAATTGGACTAAAAATGTAAGTTTGATTTCTTAGATTTTGTCTCTTTCATTCTCTTCTCTGAATGTATTCAGTATATAAAAATGAGAGAGAAATGGTTTCAATTGRGTAAGTATGATTGAGATATATGGAAAAAAAATCAAAAGTATGTTTTCTGAAACACTTATTTTGAAAGAATATTTAATGTATGTAATTAACTTTTTAATGTATTTCATTTTCAGGTTGTTTAAAATGAGCTGAAAAGTTTTTGGCAGATGCACACAGACGTGTTATATGAATTAGGTCTTTTTTTAGAGTTTTGGCTGAGATTATTATTGTATTTTTGTTATTAAAGGGTGTATGTCAACAGTATTTCCATGTTCATGCAATGRAGAATACTGTCTTACAAAGCACAGCCAACCCACTTCTTCATAGTCCCATTACACTTCCGGTCAAGAAATAAACATTGTGAACCATATCCTTCAGGACTCCTAAAGCAGAGTTGGTCAGTCTTCACCTTACAGTGCTGCCTYGTGATTTTCTGTGTGAGACTTGTACATGTCAACAAGCACCTTTTATACATGCATACATCACATCTATATATATACACATATTATATATATTATACATCACATAAATCACATTTAATTTGGTTTTTCATCTATGCAGGGTAAACAGTTTGGGCTTTATTGACCCTATGATCAGACATAATTGCACAGAAAAACACAACTGAGAAGAAAGCTGACCTTATCTTTATTTGATTCACTTTTAATTCCACAAAGCAATATTCACCAAAAAAAATAGCATTTGAACTTTCCAGATTAAAACTCAAAACAGTTTTGTTGATTGTTCTGATGTTTACCTTGAAGAAAATTATCATGTACTACTCACAAACTCATTGGTGCATGCAGGACCATTGGTAGCATCTAGCCGATGTTGATACATTTAATTGGTTATACAACACAAATGAATTAAATGGGAATGTTCCAATTTTAACAATGCAATACTTCATCTTTTAAATGCTTTCTTATAATTCATTTTCTGCTTCCAAGCATCATTTTTGTTGGGGGTGCCAGTGGGGGTCCCAGGGCAAGATGCTCAGGGCAGTTAGAGCCTGTAAGTGTCCCTGTGGCCATGGCAGAGAAATGTGTTAGACAGTGTGCATGCACAAGGCCAGGTGCCCCAGAATGTGGTAACCAGCTTCTGGGCCAACTTCTGACCCTACCTTTGTCTCAGGAGAGGGTGACCAGATATTTAGGACTTCATACTCAAGTGTTTTTCTTCTCACTGTCCCTTCCAATCCAAACCATTCTGTGATTCTCTGTGCAAAAGTGAGGACTTGTGTCAGCTCTTCTGTAAGCTTTTCCTCAAATTTCCTAGTGCTTTATTTCCTGTAATTTCTATCTTATCCATGTATTTTATGTCTGACATTACATCTGTTTCATACTTTATACCTACTGTCTTATAGATGAAAGCCTGCCAGAGGTTAGACTGTGGCTCAAAATCTAATTTTGTATTGTTTTCTAATGTCTCACCTGTGGCGTTTGAGAGAGTGTGGCTTCAYCTGAAACAAAAAATTGCAAGGATTGTATGTTTCTAATGTTAAAAGTCTTACCAAGGAGACATTTGCAAACAATCACTTTGTGACATTAATTCCCAAACATGGAAGATACTKTCCAAGCACTCAGCCTCAGTATAACTAGAGTACACAGGCTTCTGTGGTGGTTCATAATATATAATACATTTCATTCCTCGCTGTGCTTTGGGTTACAGCTGAGTGAAGAGGCACTAAGCAAAGCTAGAATAACAACATAACACACAGTAGCTGGATAGAGAGGATACCCATATATATCTAATTAAAATATCTGACTGTAGTTTTAGGTCCTTTCATTATTTACTCTTAAATCTCCCAGTGCAATGAAAATTATTCAAGCAAGAAACACAGAGAAATTCCAAATAAGTACAAAGGCAGCTGCTGTTAAGTAGTTAATCTAGACTTAGACTAGCCTTTAAACTCCTTCACAGCTTATCATGAAAGGAACAAAACATTTCATCTTTCAGAGGCAGCAACTGARACTGTGATGTTATCTTACTTATGCTATGACTTTGAACTGTGACATTTATTCTGACTTCCACCTTCATTCCTATTCCTAGCTTCATGCTGAAAGAGAATTTCATTCGTATTTGCAGATATTCTTTTGTAACTTTTATTCAACCTTTACCTTGAGGCTTTCTTTTTCCCCTTAGGAAAGTGGTTTTTTGAAATTTGATCAATTGAATTTCATGATCACTTTTGAAAGCAAAGAGCACTTTATGATAGCTTTATCTCTGCAAYAAAGAGTATGTGTTAACAGAAGGGATCCCACTGTGGGAGATTCAAATATTTTAAGAATTGTCACTACTTGACTGATACTGTCTGTATGGGATCGTTTGAGGACATAAAGGTGAACATCCGAAGTGTTGTTCTAGCCCATCTAAATGCAAAGCTTTTCTAACAATTTTAGTGGAGCCTGGATTCTGCCCCTTCATTTTACTTATTGTTCTTCACTGAGAAGATAAATAAGCGACAAACAAAAATGTGAGTAACAATTTCTTTCCCTTTTTCAACATAGTAAGTGAGCAGGGAGTACCAGACGGGAACACACCAGAAACTGGTGACAGGAAAAAACCATCGAGTGACTGTGAGCACAGTCTGATTGATAAACGGAGATGATTTGAGTTGCTGAGACTTCCAAAAGGGGAGCATCACACCATACAAGTGAAACATACCTGCAGAGCAAGTCTTTGAATCTGAGTGCAGAAGAGAAACCTCTGAGCAGAAAGGGCACAGTTCAGAGGAGGCTGAAGAGGTATATTTTGGCAATGCTACTTTATAAAAATGAAGTAGCAAGGGAGAAACATAAACCTATTTACTGAGAAGAAATRCAAGAGTTTGGATGAAGGGTCATGTCCCCTCAACCCTCTTTTTCTGTAAAGCAGACACAGCTATTGCTGCTTGTCTTTGAAGAACCCAATTATTTTCTCCGTTTTCCCCTTCTTGCTTCTTTGTCAAGTTCCTGATAATTGCTTCCTGTATTTTCACATGAATAGAAGTCTGTGAAGAAGTAAAAACTTTAAAACCTATCACGCTCCTTCTCCTTCCCAGAAGAATGGATTCCTCTGCCAGTGGAARAGGAAGTGAAGGAGTCAAACCAGAAGCAAAGAGCCAAAAACAGAATGTGGAGGTTCCTAGGGTAGTGTAGCATTCACAGGCAATTGGTGAGTCCTCACTGAGTAGTAGATGGCTGAACAGTGTCTAATACCTGGATTAAAGGCTCTCCCTTGKTCTATGTAATTAAAAGGTGTCAAGCTCATAAGAAAAAAAAATACCTATACTTAATGAAAGGAAATTACTGAAACAATTCCAACATAGAGAACCTGCAAGATTAGACTGAAAACTAAGAAGAATTGATTTTTTATTTAGTTTGTATTTTCTGAGCTGTCCACTTACCACAATAAATACAATAGTAATTTTGCAGCCCCTACTTATCCTACTTTTGAATCTTTCAGGAAGTTTCCATGGCAACATCACACCAGTCCATCGAAACAATTAGCATTAACTTTGTCTGTTAACTGACTCAGCATCTCGTGACAACCAGCCTATTGGTGAAAAGCACTGGGCCTGTTACTGCTCTGGTTAGTGTTTTGAAGCCTTTTGTCCAGTTTGAAATTTCTACATTATTCTACTTGGTGAAAGAAAATTGTTGAAAAATAAAAATTTTATTAGAAAAATACTTATTTTTAATATAGGATTTCTTAAAGTTACTGATTGCTCTGGGTTTATCTAAAAATGGATGGAAAGTAATATGTTCCAGTTAAGGATCCATTGTTGCATGATCAAGAAAGGAAAAATTCCATGAACAGCGATGTCTTGCTTTTCATTTTTTTGTGGAGAATGCTCCATGATCTCTGCCAGCTCTTTAGCTAACACAGATTAGTCTGCCTTTCCTAGTTTCACTGCATTGTCTGTCACACTGACCCTCCTGCTCCTTTCTCTTCCACACCTATGCCAGCCATCCTTGTGAGAGGAGGAACAATCTCGAGAGAGGCGCCTCTCTCACCCCAGGCGTGTGCATGGTCGGAGGCAAGAGCAGACAATGCRAGAGGTTGGGTATTGAGCAGAGCTCCCAGCTGTGGGACACTATCTCCATGTTGATAGCACGATTTGTTCTGCACTGACTATAGCTTTAGTCATCTATTTTAAAACACATCTAAAAATTACAAGAAACTATAGTGGTCCTTTTTATATAAAAGGATAAATAGAGCATTTTATTAACACTTTTTGCAGCAACAAAAGTGACACAGTCCACATCTTTTTCATTAAACACAGCAAAAGCTATGGTCACGTTTTACATCACTTTGAGGCACAAAGCAAAATACTTCTTTTCTTAAGGTCAAGGTATGATTTGCATTAAAAAAAAGGAGAAAAAACAATCCTCAAGTTGTATATTGCGGTAGCAGGGTTTCCAATCACTAGCACAATACAATGAACAGACCAAGAATCCAGAATGGATTATTACATACAATAATAATCATTTGATTGAATTAAGAAATGGATCATTGTTGTCATTTTAGAGTATTAAGAAGTGGTCTGGTGTTGCTAACTTCAGTTGGTTCAGTTTGGTTCAATCCCAACAACCCCAAATATATACAACAAGCTAAATGAAGGTTAATATATTATCTAGAAGATTATGCACTTCATAATGCATTGCACTTATTGCTTGGTACACTAATGTTGCAGTCACTGTTGAGTTATGCTAAAAAGACAAGCATGATGCTTGTTGSCTTCTTTCAACCCAACACTAGTTATTTACCACTTTGGTTTATTGTGAGTTTATATGTTACTCATATTCAGTGTCCATTATTATTAGGTTTGATCGAAAGACAAATACATCTTTTAATTCAGGGATTTCTAAAATAACAACATTTTCTATAATTACAGTATCTTCAATAAACTTATATCTATGTATACAACTGTGGCACAATGTGTAAAAATATGAAAACTATTAAGGGAAGAATAAGGGTTAAATTATTCTCTGTTTCTTCTATTGGTTTCAAAATATTCTGCAAAACAAATGCATCCTTTTTCATAGGGCTATTTGCTCATAGTAAACTTCTCTTTGGAATTTTGTAAAAGACTATATTTTTTTCTATGTTATATTGGTTTATTTTTTTTCTCTCTCTAAAGACACCAGTACAAATTCAGAATATATTGCAAAGAATAGAATAATAAAGCTTGTTTTTTGATAAAGGGAATTGCCAGCCTGCCTGAAAAGTCAGACTTAATATTATATATTGTTTTTATATTTGTTGATAAATGGRAAGAACATGACAATGTCTATAATTTAATGAGATTTTGTAAATAATAGAAATAAGAATTTGTGCCCAAACATTCAGTATAAAACTCCTAAATAATTCCATTATACATCACAGAGTAGCCTGCAGCATGTAATCACRATAAACATACAATATGCCCTATTTGTTCTTTAGGCTTGATACAATTACCATYAAGGGAACTGGATCAATCCTTCTAAATGCCTAGGACTCATCCTTTCTTCTTTAAGAAAGCTCTTGTCTTAGACCAAACACACAACTCCTACATTGCACTGAGTAAATGTGTGTCCTTAACACAATCTCTTTCAATACAGTGTAACAAATATATAAGTGCATTTTTAATGATCAAGTAATTTTGGCTTTCTAAAAAGAGCATTAGATGTGCCAACTTGGTTGCTTAGTTGTGCTTTAATCTTTAATTATGAGTTTTAGCTCTTGTATACTGTTAAGTATCTAGTTGCCTCTATAGTTTTGACCAGTAAACCCTTAAAACTCTAATGTTTATAGAACAAATATAACCTAATGAAAGTGATAACATCACAACTCATACAGATTGCACTTTGATGTATTTTTTTTACAGTAAGACCTTCCTGTTTGATATGTGTTTACATGTTTATACCACATTTTATTTCCGTGTGCAAACAATCACAATGAATTTAATCACAAACACTACAAAATATACCAAATATTTAGGTTTGTTATGAATAATCTCCTTCCTTGTAGTTGTATGAGTCTCGTACTTCCTCTTGTACAAATTCCTCTTTTTTCTCCCAGCCATTAGGCCAGCCACCATTGACCTGGGTTGTAGCACCGTAAGACTTGGTGGTACCATAATTTACGTAATTCTGAGTAATGTCCCCTGTCTCTTCAGCAAGTTCATCTTCATGAATAAAGCCACATTTCTCTTCACTTGTCTGTTCAGGGTCTGCCCAGGGTTGTTTCTCTCCTGAAGCAAATATGCCATARAAGATTACACCTCCATAATGAACTAAAGCAGCAATGAGGAAGACATACTGCCATTCTTCACGTGTCTGTAAAGAAGAAATTTGCTAAATCAGACTAGCACATAGGTTTATCTAACTCTTATGAGTTGGAATACTTAAATTAGGGATTGAGGTTGCGATAGTCAGCACAGCTAAAACATTTAAGTGTCCATATTCCAATCATTTATATCCATCTTTCTTTGAAAAAATTTATCAGTCTACAAAAGCATCAACCTAGTCAGCATACAGTGAAGCATGCCTCAAATTTGCATCTCTGGATGCAAGYCCCAGACTCCAATATGGATATTCTGGCAACTTGTATTATAGAAAGGTCTTTTTCTTGAAACCAATAGTATTAAACTGGAAGATTTGAAAACTGTATTTCCATTTACCTTGTTCTTTGTCATTGCTCCAACAATTATAGGGCAAACCATTCCAGACAAGGTCCCGACTCCATTAGAAATCCCCATTAAGATGCTGGCATACCTTGGGGCAATGTCTAAATGGTTGACATTGAATCCTGCAATAGAAAGGTCAGTGAACATTCACACCAAGAGCAGAGCATTACTTCAGTTGAGAAAAGTGACACTTGACATTTTTACTATAACGTATTTGGGCTGCTTAATTGCATTTCTTTATCTCTATGAAACTTACAATGCTTAAATATTCCTAGAGAGACTTTGGGTTTTCATTTTCTTTCAAGAATATAYTATAAAGGGATACCAGGTTAATTAATTTTCTTCCCAAAATTGCAGTTTAGAAAAACCCAAAACCTCCCAGCAGTGTCTGTGTGGAGYAGAGAACCCACAAGATATTTAGGCAGGAAAAGAGTTCATATTTCATAGAGCCTTACATGACCATTTCATGCTGTAAATAAAATGTCATTTGTTCTTCCAGTTTGTAACACGTTCCTTTCCTATTGCTCACATTTTTCTTTTTGTCACACAGACCAGCAAAAGGGAGTTCTTTTCTATTCTTCAGTGGTAAAATGGAGTAAAAAAGACAGTATCTATAACTGAACTATTAATTAATTTTCATAAATATTTACTTGTTCTCTTGCATTTTCAGCAGCAAATTCTGTTGAAAATGTATGCAGTAACTATTTAAATAATCTAAAGAGACAGAACTAATTGTTCCCAAAATAAGTACTTAAGTAAGTGAAAACAAAAACCAAATCTCTGGATACAGAAAGACAGTAAAGGGAAACGGCAGGTAGTATGATACGGACAGCTTGGGGAAAGTGCAATACACTTCCCAAGTTGTAAAAATCAGGAATGATACCTTGCAGAATACATGACATTAAGGACAGATTTGATTAGAAGAGAGTTTAGATGTTTGGCACAAAATGAAAGACATAAGGAAYCAGCATGGGAGAGGATACTAAGATCACAGTGGGAAAACAAGGGAAGGGCCAGGTGACTTGTGTTAGGGAAAGGCAAAGGCAAAGGGGTGATGAATCAGCAGGAAAGGGCAATATTCTGCAAAACAAATKCGTCCTTTTTCATASGGCTACTTGCTCATAGYAAACTTCTCTTTGGAATTTTGTAAAAGGCTATATTTTTTTTCTATGTTATATTGGTTTATTTTTTTTTTCTCTCTCTAAAGAGAAAAATTTAATTCAGAAAAAAATTCCAGTACTTAGGCCCCAAAATAAAATAATACAATACTAAGAGGCTCCAAATTAATAAAATACAATACTGACAAAGCATTAACCAATATACAGTGGAAAAAATAGTGACACTTCTATTTAAACAAAGATGTGTAAATTTAGGTATCATTGTGTAATACCAGTCCATTTSTCTTCAATTTTTGATTTCTAGAAATATCTATAGTGTACATTAGCATCTTAATGAGAAGGTCTCATTTGCTGCAATGAATATGGAAAAGATTGAATTATTTGAACAGAAATAATCTAATATAAAAGATGTAATACTGAATGTACTTTCCTTTGTGATGATCATAAATAATGTCCCTTGGGAATTCCAAAGTGAGTGGGTTTTTTAATTACTATCCRTGAATAAAAACAAAGCTAGATGTTCTCTTTCTTAAGATAAAATAGTTTAGTAATAATAGTAATATAATCTTACCAGATATGGCAAATCCACTAAAGCCTACAGCAAGCACTAAGAATGAAATAGCCACTCCTTTGCTGTGTGAATATCCCACCACGAGAAGAAGAGTTGCTTCCATACCAAAACCTGGTGAAATAATAAATAAAACCAGGCATCAGATTTAATTCCCTCTCAAATACTGCAGGCCTTAGGATGCCATGATATTTCATAGGAACACAAGTAAAACATTACCTCAGAGTGGGATATAATAAGGTATTCYTTTCATGTCTAAAAAACACACTTTCTTCCTCTCTCAAATAATCCTTATTTTACTCTTTGTATGCTAATTTATTGTTACTTCCTGTCAGTTTTGAGATGAAAATAAATAACTGTGATGTGGTTAGGTCATTCCAGCCAACTCTCACAGGAATATACATTTAACCTGCTTATGAATTTTCCAGCCCTTATCACCTTTCAGATACAGCTTATGTGGCTTTAACATCTCAGAAGCCAGGGATGTGATCTCAGGTGGTTATCTGGCCTCTCAGCGTAGAGGGTGTTTAGATGAGGAGCTAAGACTGAGTAAGTAGCTAAGGGTAGGCAAATCACYCTCCAAAAGCTCATCTGTTTCTTTAACCGTCTGAAAGCTTTTTCAAATACCAAGTAACTATATCAGAATGGGGAATAGGAGCATCTGTGTTTTCTTTTATTCAGTAACAACATCTGCAGTACATAAAAAATGCAGAAAGTATTGCTTCCTAAGTACATACAACTGTGCAGTTTGTTCCTTTATTCTATACSGAGCACAATATTAACATCAAATCTGTACAATAAACTTTTCAATAAAATACAAAGACCTACCTCCACAGTTCATTATCTTTCTCACATTAGTCGTTGAAAGAATCTGCCTGCTTCTCAAAAAGTCTGCAATTTGTCCCCCAATAGGAACAATAATTGTCATCACTAAATGTGGCACAGCAGATAAGATACCCACCTAAAATTATAATAAGAATTAGCAAAGTATAAACCATAAGAAAATCTTGATTCTTCRTTTTCTGAAGCACTCAGCAACTAGTTAATAATTTCTTTTCAATGTCAGGCTCTGTGCTAAAACTAAACGTCTTAACTTGGTTTATCAAGTGAACAAAACTGGTGATCTGAAGTTATTATTTTATTTTATTTTATTTTGTCAAGTATAGTGAGAGTTTTAAGAACCTCTGATGCCGTGACACTTCTTGTTTATAGATTGTTTTCACAGTTTATATTTAAGGTAAAGCCTTTTCCACCCTGACGTATAGTTCCCCTGTCCTTTCTTTTCAGAAAGAATATGAACAAACGTGTAAAACTGAATTGCTACACTTCTGTTGGTGTTTAGCGCACCTTTGCAGCAAGCCTCACATGCCTAGACAGATTCCCTGTGGATCATCATCATATGCACAATGGCCATTTGCCTTTGACTTCTGACCAAGCTTCAAAGTGCATGTGGGCAAAAGRTATGTCTGAAAAACTCTGTATGTAGTGAAAGATGAAATATTAAATATCCATTGGTGATATTCAAAGTGCTATACATACATAACAAATTAAGACATAGTAATTTTGTGATGGCTGTTCCAATATACAAAAAAATACTTGAAGACCATTCCTTCAAAGCAGGATGAGGCATCTGTGAGCATGGCACCAACTGACCCCTGCTATCTCCTGTCAACACAGCTGCCTTGCAGGTAGTTTGGTGTAGTAAGCATGAGCTTTTGTTCTAATAGGGAATTCTGATCATGGTGTACATCTGTAAAAGTGCTTAAGCACAGAGGTTTTTGCATAATTCCCGTCTGAATCGTTTATCAGCTGACYTGATATCTGACTTGACTTACATCAGCGTGCAGATCACACGCTGCATGAGACTCCATGAGAACAAAAAGAAGACAAGTTTTCTCTACTCTTCAATTAAAGYTGAGGAATTGTGTATTTCACAGCAGTTATATATGTGGCAGCTATGTTGTAGGAGCTTCCTTCATATTAATAAATGCTTCTCCCAATAAACCAGATATTAACTATGAAGTAACCATGGTATTACAGTTACTGCTTTGAGGTGTTGCTGACTAAATTATAACTATTCATTTATGAGCATCCATATCCACAGCAGATGTTGTCACAAAACTGACTTTGCCGTCATTGTTTACAAAGTTTCACATTTCTTTGAATCTACTCTAAGAAAAATTTCCTTGAACAAAATGATCACATTAATTCTATAGCAGGGGACCATACTTATTGCGTTCAGGATAGATGATATTTCAAACATAGCAAAGCTTTTTAAAATAACTCCAGCTAAAAGTGGAAGCCCATCTTTAAATGCAGGATGACAAGGTGTCATTTCAGCAATATTCCATAATACGGCAACGCTTTGGAAGCTACTCATCTCATTGTCACTTGCACCACACTTTAGGGTGACAATCTCTCATGGAACAGTATCAAAATAATACAGTTCTCTCAAAAGCACAAGTTCCCATCACTTTCACAAGCAGTAAATCTGTATTAGTAGAAAGCTTACTGTACACGCTGAGGGCTTGTTTGTGTGTATTTGTATTTATCTTACAGGTCTGATCCAAGCTTCATATGAATCAAGTGGAACCTTAGATCATCCCTATATCTCACATTTTGCCACCATCTCTTCTGCTTTCTACATGAAAAAGGGGGAGGAGTTCTCACCACATTAAAGGGGCATATAGAAAGGTGATAAATTGTACTATCCTTCCTAAAACTGGATGGCCCTGCTTTTTAAAATGCACCTGGAAAAATCCACTTGTCAACCCTTTCTGTACAGCTTTGATGAGATTCTGCAACCGCTGGGGCATCAGGGACAGAGTGCAATGGGTCTGCTGATACCTTTCTAATACCAAGCATGATCTGCTTTTGAGCACTTGCAATATAGCCCCAGGTAGATCATCACTAAATCCCACCCTGCCTCTGCCTTCCCCTATTCCATCCTTTGTCATTGTTTTTACTTCACTTATTCTTGCTGGTCAAAGAAATAGGAACTGAGATGAGTAAGATTTAAGATGAAAAAGATGCAGAACACTTTTCTTTCCTACTCCTAATAAATACTACAAGTATATCTCYGATATTTACTTAGTTAAGATAAAAGCTTTACATTCTTTTTACATACCTTGCTTATTTCAAATCCAAACACTTCCTCAAAGTAAGCAGGCTGACTAATTAGCAGCAAGTAAAAAGTCCAGCTTCTACAGAAGTTTGCAACTATTATTGCATAGACTGGCATAGATGTAAAAAATTTCCTCCATGGTGTTTTGTATTTCTGAAACACAGAAAGGGGAATCCAATTACCATGTTGATAATTATCAACCATCCATCTTGCTTTCCTTACCCCTTTTTTACCTACACTACAACAAACACATATATGCACAGCTTTGTTTCTCTGAATTCCAATTACTTCATCTATCAGAAAGTACAAGCATTTATATTTGAAAACATAAGCAAATAAAAGTAACTACAAAATGCACAAGTGGAGAATCTCAGTGATRTTTAATTTTATCACGACACTCAAAGTGCTTTCATCTCTGTCATGTAAACATGAACATACATGGGCGTAAGTCCAAAATAATAATGTCTTTAAAAGACAATGTTGCTGTATTTAAGRCAACAGTCAGATTTTACATTGTAACTACACCATTTCATCCAGATTTATTGCAAACATGTATTCTAGCATTTAAATCTTAATTGCAGTATTCTGCAATTTTTTTTATCAAGTCTCAGCTGAAACTGCTTGGTCAATATATTTTTGTTTGTTTTATTGTRTTTTTAAACCAAATTGCATAATGAAAAAAAAAAAAGACAGATGGACAACCCTGCTGAGTCCCAGCACCCCTCCACAAGCCCAGGGTTCTGCCCATCTGTGTTGATCCAAATACAGGATCCAGACCCAGTTAAGTGCTTGAAAATCACTTCAGCAAGAATTCAGGCTGAATTTCTTCTACTAGTGATTTGAATACTGGCTCTTCTTCAGAGAAAAGCAGCCCATAGATGGATATATGCAACACCTTGTATACCTATTAAATTACACTGAAGTGAGAGCTGAGGATTAATGAAGTGACTTAACTAATGGGAAGCCAACCAGAAAATCTAACTTGATGCTATGGGAAGAATTTCAGCTTAAATATTTTAGAAGCAACTGAATTATTGATATAAGATCATCACTTTCAAAAAAATGTATAATTAAAAAGCAACAATAAAAAATAGACAGAAATTATGCAGCCCAAATTAGAATTGTATGGACAGTCTTTGATGTAGCTCATTTCACAGCAGATTTTCAAAACCATGAACACTACTGAATKCTATTGCATATTAACCTAGACAGTTCCTCATTAATGCCTAAAAATGTCAGCTATCAGAGAAATTACCCTATAATATTTTAAGTTCCTTATTTAATATGGAACAAAGTTTTTTACTAAGGCAAAAAACGTTTATTCCTGAGTTCAATCAAGGACCACTGTTCTGACCCAACAGAAAACATAATGAGGGTCTACTGGGAATGGACAGTGTAAAAATTTAAGCAGATATGAAGTGAGGCTTAAATAATTTATTTTTTTTCCTGCATGAGCAAACATGGCAGTAGCTTCTGTAAAGCTTTTCAGCAGTTACAGAAATAAGATGATTATTAGTTATCATGATAGGAGTGTTAGCTGGCTGGAAAATTCTGAATTCAGACGTGGTTTTTAGCAGTTCCTGAGAACTAAACCACTACAGAACTAAGGTTATGAGAGGCTTGATAGCATATTTCCAGCAAAATTACCACAATAATGGGAAATGTTCTTATGAGTCTCAAAGCATGCTCTATTGCAACTTACGGTCTTTCTGACAGACAAAATATGAAATAGTAAGGATTGGCAATTTCTGATGTTCTGGGGACCTCAAGAGACACTGAGTAGTGCTTTTCTCGCAGTATACTTTTAGGCAGAGGAAAACCTTCCAGAAATTACTATATAGGAAAGAAACTAACTGTTTGAACTCAAGATACTAGAAAAGTCTAAATAAAGCTGCAGTTTCAAATGTAGCTGTACCTCTTTTTTATATTTTGGAGTAGAAAAAGAGGCATAAATTCCGTGAGTCATCTGGTAGAGGAACTGGAACCACCTGTGTTYTCTTAGTGCAGAAACAATACCCACACAGAAATCCACCAGCACGTTTCAGATCTTCCCACCCCCCAGAAAATGCAGTTCAAATTGTTYAAAATACACTTTTCTGTCTTAGAGAAGGGTGTTTGATTTTTTGTTGTTGTCTTTATTTGGGTGCCAAGATGTTTGTTTTTCTTACTATCTCATAGGAAACTGGTGTGTGAATAATATTCTTACTTCCATTGCACCTAGGAGGTTGGCACTCTCTCCAATGCTTTCTTCTATGTATCTCCTTTCTTCATCTGTGATCGTAGGATGCTTTGCAGGACTCTCATATGAAACCAAAAGCCAAAACATGTACCAGACTATACCAAAGCTCCCTTTGGAATGGAAAGAAAGACTTTAAAAAGAAATACACACTAAAGCAGCAAACAAGGAAGAAAAATCTGTGAGGAATTACAACAAATTTAAATGGCAATTGTTGTTAGTACTTCTTTACTGAGTTATCTCAGTAGAGATAACTGTCCAACAGAGAGTTTGATCCTGTGGATAACACTCGTGCAAAATACATGCTGAAGTGTAGCACAGTGAAGTAGTCTTTGCTTCATTTACAGAATGATTTCACTGTAAGTGAATATTCACTGATCTTAACATCAATGTATACAATGCAATGCAACAAAACAGCATCCATCTCATTTCACCAAACTGTAAATGAAGTTCCATTCTGCTTTGAGACATTGCTGTTTGATTACTGCACTAAATTTTTTACCTGCAAAATAGAAGACTCTGGCACTTTTTGCAATATAGCAATGCACTCCCTGAGTAGTTTATTAAATTTCTATAAGGTTTCCACCTAATTCACATAAACGCAGATTGAACTCCCTYGGGACATTCTTGTCCATCAGTGTAAGTCAACACAACTAGTGTGAATAAAGTTACGTAGGTCTTCAGATAAAGATCAGGACAACTTATTCAGGGCAGCTACTCTATATTTGCAGTTTTATGAAGGTAAGAGAGATGTTAATGTGGGCAGAGAAACTATAGATCTGCATAGAAGTTTGCACTGCTTGTGTTCAAAGTGATGAAGGTTTCAACATAAGCTAGCTTCTCTTCTCATTTAATCGTGTTGCTTTCCTACATACTCTTCTCTATAAATTCTGTTCTTTCATTTTTCTTTTCTCTAGACTATATTTTTAACTTTGCAGTCCCACTTCTTTGGGCTTTTTGTCCTCTTAACAGTAGCTTTTACATTTTTAGAAAGGGTAGAGTAAGGTCATACGATACTGGAGTGAAACGAGCAGAAATGCATACCATACACATAGAACACAGAAGACCACCCAGTATATTGCACTAGAATCCCAGCTAAAGGCATTGCAATGACAGCTCCTGCATAGGAACCTACAAAACAAGACGTGTGGATGAAAAGGGAGAAAAATTCAGTTTCAAAACACTTGTACATTACAAATGAAAGAAAGACAAAAATACAAAGTTACTTACCACAAAAGGAAGTGGTTGCTAACCTACTTCTTTCTAATGGGGGGGCCCACTTGCTCCAAATACCGTGGCAGGCAGGGTAGGTGACCCCCTGGGGAATGGGTGTGCCACAAGTTAGCTAATGCTGATCAGTCACTCAGTTAATTGTCTTTGCATGAGATTTTATTTTTATTTGCTATAAACAAGAAGTTGAGAATGCTTTGCATTTTTACAGGTCTGAGCGCAGCCACAGAAAACCTTTAGTATCTATTCAGGTTGAAATGGGTTTGTATATCACTCCAAATCATTAAAGAGACCTTATGAAACAGACATAAAACATGTCTCCTTTTGCTCCCCCTCCCCCTTCCAGGAAAGAATTGCAAATAGTTAAAGAGGAAGAGTATAAATGTACGAGAACCAGAGTCAAAGGAAGGATGAAAACACAGACCCTCTGGAGTCTTTCTAATGCAGGACTGATTTCTCTTAACACCTATTTTTTTGATCTGACATTTAAAGTATAATTTAGGAAATACAGATTAAAGTGTCACTGCTCTAAAACTAGAAAACAAGATTTATAAGAGATTAGAAATATAGTTTTAAGAGAAAAATTTTTCACTGTCTTTGTCTTTAATGAACCTTCTTGAGCACATAAAGCAAATGTTGAATATCCTTTGACTTGATTTTAAACCAGCTACCTTTTAAGTCTCTCTTCAAAACCAGCCTTTAACTTAGCAACAGAAAAGATAAACCTGCAGGGTTGAAATTTTAGAAAATGTAATATGAAATGTACAATAATTGTCCATGAAATTCCTGAGTGAGAATTATGGTGTATACATATACACCATATATAAATTATCTAGGGTTTACTCTTCTCCTAATCTGATATTTTGTTTCCTATGCAAAAAGTAGAAAAAATTGATAACTTTTTGCAAATGTTGAGGGTACCACAAATGCTGAGATGATGAGCTTAAATATGCAGATAGTTGTAAAATACCTTCTGTTTTAAAAGAAGATCCTGTAACTAACTTCGTGCTTATTTCAGTATTTTATCAATTTTGAAGAAATTTATAAAGACATAATCAGATTGTCATGATTTTGTCATAAACCTTGTTCAGAAAGTCTTGTTTGGAATGTTTTGCATTCATAATTCCTTTGAACAATACCAGAGAAATGTGTGAGTTAGAAATAGCTATTTTATTTTGTAATTACCCACGTGCTTCTCTTCCTCTCATCTTTGCAGTCAAACCCACCTCTGTGCATGCAGATCACTTGCCAGGAATGGATCCAGATTTATACACATATACTTTAAGAAATTGGTTGACAATCACCTAACTTTCAGGCACATTCTGCACCCTCTTTTGGAATCTTTTTATGCAATAAAGTGCACTAGTTAAAAGCAGCTCATGCAACACAAGTGTGTGGTCCTGAGGAGCAAAGAACCAGACACCACAGGACTAAAAATTTTTCTTTCTTTCTGGAAAGAAGGAAGGAAGGAAGGAAGGAAGGAAGGAAGGAAGGAAGGAAGGAAGGAAGGAAGGAAGGGAAGGAAAGAGAAGATAGAAGGCTCAATTTTTTTCCTCTTAAATTATGGAAAATCTCTTATTGATGCCAACAACAACATGGTCAGGACTTAAGATATAATCTTAGGGGTTTTTTTTATGTATTTCTTCTGTGATGCTGGCCAGCAACCAACAGTTGAGAATTACACCAGTATAAGCCTTATGCAATATGGGGGTTTAGTGAAACTTCAGTGCTAAATACATATCCCACTGGCTTCTCAGCCAAAGAAAACTTTGCCATGTTATTTTATTGTTGAAGGAAAATAAAATAGTTGTAATTCATTCATTGAAATCCTTTACACTCAAAATCAGTAATAAATTGGAAACAATTTTAATTTTCCTTCCAAAGCTACAGTTGCTAGTTAAAGGCTAACAAACATCTACCACATTTAGTAGTTATTTTATAATTTTTCCATACCTCTACAAGGCCCTGCAAGATCCTAACGAAGATGACACATCCATAGTGCACCCTGGCTGCAGATGGTATAAGCATGTTCAGGGAGGATGTCAGCAGTATAGCAGCACCAAATACTCTGCAAAGGTGGATGAAAAGGGAAAGTAAGTAACTTCGGTGTTGTTCAATTTGACTTATTCCACATTTGCTCATGTATCAATATAGATGTTCCCTACAGGTGTTCTTTCTGTAGGGAATATTCTGACTGCTGGACCAGGTAAGTGTCTACTTCCATCTAGTGTAATAACCCATCTGGTAAGACCCAGACCAAACATGGAGGTATTTATCTATTTAACATAATTTTCTAAGAAAATATATCTTACGCAATTGCAGGTATAGATCTTAATTTCCCCATAAAACCCCACTTTCATTTAATTTTCGCATTTACTTCAACCAAATCTGATTGAATGCTCCACACTCTGGAAACAAAATTAGGAATCGTCTCCAAATGATTTGCTAAAACAGGTGGTCAATACAAGAGTTTTTCGTTAGTGCTTTAATCGTAAGAAAGTGACACCATGCATTCACTCCTTATAAAGCAGAAGAGAATCCAGCTTTATAAAAGCCAAAAGCAGCAGGAAGAATTTCAAATAAAGCTGGGAGTTTCTTAGACACAAGAGTTAAACAATCTGGACACACATAGCCATAGAAAACAGGTCATTTTTTCTACTTTTTTTTCAGAGCCTACTCACTGAAAATTGCTCATTTTGATTCCACAGGATCCTAAGAACTTCAAATAAAGCACATTACAAAATCTAAAGAAATGTGTGGTGACTCATTTTCAAAATTCCACTGATCTGACTGAATTTTGATTTGATTCAATTAATATCAACCCCTTGTAAGAGGAAACCTTTTCTCTGGCATTATCGTATCTTTTTTTGTATAAAGCTATGTAATGCAAGGATAAATCCTGGAGATGTCTTAACATATGACATCATGGTATCTGATGTGGAACTGATTTGACAGAAACCTTTGACCTTAGCATGTGTTCTTCAGAAACTGGCACAGTGCCACAAGTCAGTGAGAARCAGACCTTGGGCTAAAAATGCAGGATGCCTGGGCTAAAGAAGCAGGATGAAAATTCTCCTCTAAGACACAATATTCCACATTCTGTATTTAGAATTGCAGTCTGGAACAAATCTTTAAATAGCAAACCGAGTGTATGCCACTTTTATTTGACACATATTAAAGGGCACARTACGGAAGCTTTGCTAAATAGCTCTACATCTGTTCTCATTGTGTTCCCCGTGATCTCCATCTCGAGTTAAACCACATTTAGCTGTCTGTGCAGCACATTTCTGGCTTTGCTTGTCAGCATGTCCAATACATTTGCTGGGACTGACTGGTGCATGTGTTTGTGTTGCACTGTGAGGACTATTTTGACCTGTCTCCACTCTTGATTTCTTCATGTGTAAGTTTCTACTCCAAAACTGCATGCGGTTCATTGCCTTACAATTTAATGCCTCCATATGTTCACATAAACACCAATGGTGCCTTGGCTTTCATTTGCTTATTTTCTTWATTTCTTAATGAGAAGAGTTTGGGATTTATAGGAGCTTTGCTTGTGATTTTTATGAATTYTTTTTAAAAGTGCAATGTTCCAGCTAGCAATTTTTTAAAGATCAATTGGCTGTAACTGTTCTAAAGGTTCATTGAGAAAATCCCTATTTGCTTGTAAGGCGGAAGAAAGGACCATTTGGTTTGTAGCCTTTTSTCTTTCATTTCTGAATGGCTATTTAACTAAATGCCTGATGCAGCAATTCGGTTTTAAATTTGTGACTGTGCACRGACTTGTTGGAAGAGATTCTTAGCAAGTGTGAAAGTGTGAATCAGTGCAATCACTCTAAATCAATATTCCTGTTAAAATCATGCAAAAATAGAATATTAAAAAATGCCRTCACTTTATAAGCATGAGATATGCAAAATTTCTACAATAGGTAACTCTTTCTTCAAGGAAATTTACTCTMGTTTTTTAGTTCTGTGTCTGAAATCAGCTTCTATTTGCCACAACTGAAAGCTGTGTTTCACAGAATTGCCTCTGTTCTCATGTTCACTAAAGAGAAGCTGTTACCTTGAGTCTAGAAGACAAAGGAAGATGTAACTGAAGGAATGATCAGAGACATGCTTCTTCCAGATTAAAATCTTGCCTGTATTTAGACACACAAGTACCAGTGAATATTTAGTTACATCAGGGTGCAGATGATGAAATAATTCCGCAGGGTCACTTGTGAGCCAATTCTGTCTCTGAACTATGCTTTAGAGGAACACCACCTCAAAAATACAACAGTTTCCCCTCCCTCCCCCCAAAATCTGAGGACTTAAAAGCAGAATAAGTTAAATTATGATTCTTGCAAAAAATGGCTTTTTTATCCTTTTTTTGAATACATATTAAAAGCAGCACCATGTTTATAGTGCATGGCTATTTTAGTGAGTCCATTTCCTCTATAACTCTTAATCAGGAGCAAATAAATCTTCCTACATTTGCTTTGCATCTTTCAATGCACACTCATAAATATCATCAGTATTTCTCCTTTGTGCTCTTTTATCTTGTTATTTTTATTCCACCTCCATAAATACYAAATTCTACCTAATATTGTGATATAGTGCTGTTTTTGGTATAAAGTCACTGTTTTATTGCTTTAAATATCTCACCTAACAATGTTTATTATGATTCAGATCAAGTAAGAATGATTTTGAGCTACAGTCAGTCAAAATATATTTGAATGCAGCTCACATTTGAATATATTTAATKGGGAAATTGAACATTCTGATTGTTCCTAGGGCATTTCTAAAGCATTTTGCTGACTCACACATCAAATCCTCAAATTGCATAATTCTTTGTTTTTGTCCTTACATGTTTGTTCTGTTTATTAAGCTGGTGATTTTATGATCCATTATGTTTGATTTTTGCTTCTCAAAAAATTCTCATTTGCTCAATTTTTCTACAATGTTAACTCCAACAATGGGTTAGAAAGCATGTATTTCTTGGGTTTTCATGTCAAATTGGAAGTATGTGTGGTTCCATGGTTGTATTTATTGTGTGCATTGATAGTTAACAACTTCCAGCTTGTTTAGGAGTGTTCATTCCCATYCACACTCCACTGCATTTTTTATGCAAGTATTTGTTTGTCCCCTTGATATTCTGATATCGCATTGAATGGAGAGGTATGGCCCTTATCAGATACACAGATATAAAGCTGCTATGCCTTGCTGTACATTTCTTCAGTCGTGTTTCCTCAGCTGGGCTTGTGGAAAAGGGTTTATACACCGAGCACAAATATCACCAAAGCTTGCATCTCTTACAGAGTCAGCCAAGCCTTGCTGCATTGTGTCCCTTGGGTTGAGCTCAGCCTAGGAAATTCATGTAGCTCTGTGGCTGAACTTACATTCAGAGGTATCCTTGAACATCCATTTCATTCTTGGCACACTCCAAACCCCACAATACACATTTTAATGCCATGGCACAAAATAAGAACTTTAGCAGATTGAAGGTAAACTCTAGGAAAACTGCAGTATATCCCAGAAATAAAGCAGGAGAGACCAATGACACTGCCATAATTCTTGGCCCTTACGTTAGGAGGGAATTAAACTCCCCTGACGTGTTTTCAGCAACCCCTAGTCTCGTGGAAAAATTCCTTTCTGACTCAAAATCAGCAACTGTGCAACTATAGCTAGAAGAAAATAACCATATACAGAAGAAGACAAATTAATAAATACAGTAGTAGTATGTCAAGGAGAGGGGACAAAACCCAATAAATTCTGGTCCTCATAAGTGACCAGAAGCAGTCCTGAAACAAAGAATTATGCTTTACTTATCTAATTCTACTTCTAGACTCGGTAGACTCAGTCCCAAAAATCAGAATCTAACATTGATCTTCAGTGTTTTGCTGACATTGGCCTTGAAGGTCATGAACTGTGACTTAATCCTCCTGTAATACGAGTAGTAAATAATAGCAAAATCAGATTTGAAAAYGAGATGTTTCGGATGGGAGAAGAGAAAGAAAATTACTCTGACAGTTCAGGAAAAATGCTTAGAATGGAATGAGGTTGCAGGGGGAATTCATCCTGGGTTTCAAGTTTGGGTTTCAAGTCGATTGGCTCATTTTTTTCTTCGGGGACAAACTAAAGAGAAACAAATATATTTATTTTCGTCTCTGGATTTCTAATCTCTACTGCATCTGTGCAGCAGCACCATTGTCATGTACCTTTGTCAGGCAATTCCCATTACACGAGCATTCTGCATGGGAGTGTGTTACAGATAGTGTTACTCGGCTGGAAGCAGTGTCAGCTCAAGAAGTGAGCCGAGCACAGTGCATGTCAAATGCTGAGTGCCAGATGGGTGACAGATTGAGTTACATATAGRATATCCAAAAATATGGGGTCCTGGTTGGAGGCATCATTTTACCCCAATGACTAGGAATGAAAATTGCTGCAAAGGCTTCGTAAAGCTAAAGCCTCTTTCAGGTGTGTATGTGGAGAAATCAATTCCTCAGCTGTCTGAATCCTGTGTATTTTTATTTACGAMAATTTTTAATATATTTCACAAATTCCACGATTATTGATGTCTCTATTTGCTGAATAAGTGAYCTCACCTTCAGAAAAGGAAATCCTATATATATCACACGTGTCTTTTCTAAAGCATAGGAAGCACCTTAACTAAATTTTTCCTTTAAAAAAAAATTCAAAAAGTAACTCTGTGTGTTTAAAATAGTATTTTTTAATGTTTATTTAAACAAGAAAATGCTGTAGTTTTAAGATGTGTAAATATATGCTGTATCAGTGAACTATTAATGTAATTTCATTACAATTCAAAATAATTAAAGAATAGTAAGTCTTGGTCACTGGCAACTACAGAACAAAATATTTCATGTATTTTAACGGATTTACATTGAGARATATGAAGGCATAGAAAGTATTCAATGGCTTCCATAGAAAACTCATTCAGGACTGTAACTGAATGGTCTTTACCTCCAAAATGATGCCACTGATCATCATTTCATGGAAGACCTATCTACTGAATAGGATAGTTTGATTATTTTGTAGTTTTCTAGGGAATAATTGTGTGTGTGTGTGTGTGTGTGTGTGTGTGTGTGTGTGTGTGTGTGTAAGCATTTCTCACCACTACAATAAATTAAATCAAAATATTTACAGTTTATTCTGACTGTAAACAGGAACCTATGGAAAACCCCATTTTTTCCTGACACATACAACACCTGCATTTGACAATTTTACATTAATATTGATCATATTCTAAAGAACATTATTTTGATTGGATAAAGTATGTGTATAGAACAAATACTTTATTTGTAAACAATGATAAAACATTTTTCCTAGTCTTAGGTAAGAATCTATATAGGTAAGGGTGGAAAATAATTGGATTGGTAAGGATTGAAAACATGAGTTTTCTTGCGAAGTTTTCCCAACTTGTTGAACAATTAGATGAAAAAATTCTGTCATTAGAAAAAAAAATGAAATATATTTGGACTCAAGATGGTGAGCTGGCTTGCCATTCCTATTTCTTACAGAAACTGTTGAACAAAGACTTATTTTATCAAACACATATAAAAAATTAAGCTGGGTTTTGGCTCTCTTTTGCTGTTCTTTCTTGAACAGTGCTTGTTTGGAAGAGTCCTAGTACAGCAGCAGGTCTGAGCAGTAGAGTGAGTATCACATAATGTGACTTTTTAGACTATTCTGTCAGCTCAAGATTTCTAAAATTTATTATCTTTTTCTTTGACTCTGCCTACTATCTTTCATCTGTGACACACCTTCTCCTGAAAAGGGCCAGCAACACAACATGGACATGATTATGTTACATTTTTATACAACCCAAAGAAWTTTTTRTCTGAGAGGAACTGCAGAGCTTAATGCTGTATTAAATGCTTGATTTTTTTCAGTAAAACATAAGTCTAAAGAGAAGCAGGACAGGAGATAACTGGGATGTCTGTGGGCTTACAGCAGCTTTTCAGAATCCTTTCTTCTGCAAATGTTGCTGGCAATGACAGTTTGTGATCAACTTTTCAACTTAATTTTTTCTTTGAATATATAGAAATTTCAGAGGTTTAGCTGTCTCTTAACACTCCCCTCCTTACAAAGCATATCTCTACCTGTATCAGGTGTGATGAAGGCCTTCTAAGACTTTGACACAGAACATTCTGATGACCTGAATTTGCTACGGTTTGATCTGCCAGGTTTAAAGATAAACAAATCCCAAAATATTCATGAGTCTTTCAGCAAAATAGACCATACAAGGGAATGGATCATGCATTGTGTGAAATGCCATGCAGAGACTAAGTCGACGTGTACCAGCAACCCAAAGTTCCTTTAGATTTCTGCCTTCTCCAAACCCCACTAATGCCACTGACTCATACCAAGACCCCGAATAGTTTCCAGGCTGTGCCTTCCATTGCTTGTTCACAAACCTATTTTTTGATATATCAGTGTGTATTTTATGAAGAACTTGGGCTCTGTTGGATGACAGCATCATTGCAATTGATGCTGAATGTAAAATACTCCTGGCTCATTAAATTTAGATTGTTGCTCTTAACAGCAAAGGCATTACATCATCCTTTCATAAGCAGATCAGGTTCCATCTCAGAAGTTATAAGCATTTGCCCTACTTAGTAGTAGTTTTTCTTTTCCATATTTTTACTTCATATATCCAGTATATGTCCTCTACCATGCTATTTTATTTTAATGGTTTTAATTCTTCAGTTTCCCCAACAGCAATCCTATCTTCTTTCTTTTGCATCACTAAGCAAACCAGGTCCTCTACACCTTCTCTGCTTTTTTTCTTCATTCATTTGCTCACTCCACCAATCCTCTCTCTCTCTACTCTCTGAATTCAGCTGGGGAATCTCTCAAACCCGTGGTTTCGTTTTACAACTCATTATATCTATATATGTCTAGATAAAGCTCTGACTCATTCCTTCCAGCTCATTAGCTTTGGGACAGCTTGCTCTTTAAATATGTAATCTGCCAGATAATGTTTCAAACAAAAACTATCTCATTCAAATCAGCTCACAAACATGCAGGTCTTAGGCTGTGATTCAATTGTSTCTGTTGATTTAGAGATACATAACACACTTATCAAAGGAATGAACTACGGGTGTAATTTTAAAGTGTTTTGTGGAGTTGTTTGGGAGGGTAACTACTATGTGTTGCACTCAAAAGCTAGACATCTGTACTGCTCTTTGGAGTGTTTTCTAACATATGGGCCACGTGTTACAGCTGATTGTATCAGGACAGCTCAGAACAAATGCAGATTCCTTCAGAGCAAAGTGACAGTGACATTATCAAAGCAAGTAGATGTGACTCAGGATACCTGTGGCACAAGGTGCCTGCAATTAACTATGTCAGAAGCATGCATGGGTTTTGTTTCAGAGAGTGTTTTTTTTATTAGATACCACTGCTAATGCAGTAAGGATTCATGGAGGCTCAAGGACTAGGAGAGAACTGTCAGCAAAGTTATTGGACAGTATTGACATACCTGGATGATATAATCCAAATAAATAAGAMGTTTGTTTATCAGCTTGTCCTGAAAGATCAACTAGGTGATCTTTAAGGTCTCTTCCAACCCAAACTACTCTAGGATTCCCTAAAAGCACCTGGTATAATTTTGCTTAAACTGTGTATCAAAAATTCTACAGACAGAGATTTCAAAGGATTTTGATCACTGGAGGRTGGAATGCAAAAAGTCCAAATTTCAAAGATAAACCTACTCCTGTAGTTATATCTGAACAAGCCGGGCCGAATTCTGACAATTTGGTATTTAGTCCCAAAATAATTAATCAAGAATAAATTTAAGTTCTCTGCATTTAATATCTCAAGCATTACTTCCCTTCTGTATTCAATTAGTTCCAAAATTCCACATTTGTCAATGCAGAGTTATACAGCTACCTCTCAGTAACAGAGAAAATAACATTTTAGCCTGTAACACTCTTGCCTGAGGTGCCATGAAAGCTAAAAATTAAACACCATTAATGATGGTTTACTTGCTTCCACTTTATGTAAATATAAACAGTGCTCTTACTGACTCTGAAAAGATAATTTTTCCTTGGTAATAAAGTGTGACTTTTTAAAAAATTTTTTTAGCTGTTCCCCATGCATTTTCACCTGTGCCCCTTATGCACCTCCTTGACTGCAAACTGTGAGTAACCACTTATTTGGAAGATTTATACTACCTATACTGATTTTTTAAAATTATATACCTGTCATGTCACTTGTTCATCTCCTTTGTAACCTAAATACTCCTGATAATATTTGTCTTAGTCTAGTTGTCTTTTTCAGTCTGTAATCATGCTGATAACACTTCTTGGGATAACCTTTACTTATGTTTATGTATTTCAAATTAACTAAGTAGAACTGAGCCCTTAAGGGGAGACACTGTTTAGCTATTCTGTGACATATACAGTCATTCTGGCTTTTGTCTAGTACAGGCTAGTTTCCTGATGACTCTGTTGACCCCTCTGCTGTAAACATGTTCCTGTGAAATGCTCACCCTGACAATTTATGTTTTCCTAAATGATAGGCAGAATGTAGTGTTTTGTTCTGAATTGGGCCCTTAGTTTGCATAAAATGGCACATGGCTAACAAAGCTGGGATTATGCCATGAATATTAGAGTRGTAGACAAACTCAGCTGCCCCAAAAAAACAGAGAGAATAATCYACCTTTGCCAGTAGAGATGAACACTTATTCCCAAGCACTAGTCTTAGGTTGAACATGCTTTGTAAGAAAATCCCTTAAAACCGACTCTCTTCAGTAACAGTCTGTGGCCAGAAGCCATAGTATAACAGCTTTATTTGGCTTTTTTAAATCGAGATAAAACAGGTTATTTTCATTCATACGTGTATAAGGGAGGAGGGGGATGTGTCTCTCTGCTCTTCATACTAAATCCTATTATAAGCCCTTCATGAGGCATTAATATGTAAAAGTCGACCTCCCGCTATCTAATCTCATATAATAAGGGCTTGGATACATTATTAATTTTTGTCACACATCTGAGGCCCCCTTTTATCAACCAAAACCCCCATCTAAATCCCTTGTTGCATCATTAAATTGTGAAAACAGCTTCATCATTCATGACAGAAAAATGGAAGGACCCTGAGCCATATGGCAGAGGGAGCAGCAGGACCAGCTACCAGTTTCCCCAGTCCCCTTCTTGCAATGACTGGTACTTAAAAGAAGCTGCAATGCAGTAGGGTGACAAAATCATCTTGASGTTTTTTTGTGCAATATTGGCTTCTTTGCCTGGAAACAGATGAGCCCCACACCAGTGCCTGGGATCAGAGACCAGCTCAATCTGCAAGATTTTGAGCTGAACATGAAAGGTGGGGTTGGCAAGTGCAACTCTGGAGGGGTTTCCCTCACAGTGCAAGGCCAGCTTGTGTCTGCAGAAGTTCAGAAGTTGGGTCTTGCCTAATCATCCGCTAATCCCCTACTCGTGCTGTGAATTAATCATTGTTTGCAAATCAGAAAACACACAATATGTCTACCAGCTAAAGGAATGGAACAATTTCTCTTTTTAAAMCAGAGAAATGTAAAGATGTGAACTTCAAGGAAATCTTTCTACTTATATTTCTAAATCAATACTTCACCTTACATTTTCATGCTTGTTGTCATTAAGGCTGAATTACAGAGATTCTGATTTCACTGACATGTTAATGACAGTTTCAGTGAAAATCTGTGGGACTCTGAGACAAGATGTACTGACAGACAGTTGTCTGAAATATCATTCTTTTTATTCATACAAATAATCCTATCAGATTACTTGCTGGGAAGAAGGATTTAGCCCTTAATAACAAAAAGAATGGCACTTGAAAAACAAAKATGAATTCGAAGCGAAATGTTGATTTGTATATTTTCATTCAGATTAGAATGACAATGATGAAGGGTTCAGCATAGGTGAGAGATAATTGCATTGTAGAGAAATGTGGTATAGTTATGGAGTTACATTTTTTAACATGAATAGTGCCAGGATTTGGGCTTTCAAAGATAATAGGAAATATGTGTCATTACCATAGGTGATTTTAATTTTTTAAAAATTGTCATTCTATTCTGCCCTTTCTGTTTCTTTGTGTCAGAAAATTCTAATGTTTGAGTATACACAAAGGAACTAAAATGGTCACTCAGCTTTATTGTATAAAAAATAGTCTGTGATTATTGCAGACCTATTTTTGAAACRGTGCTTGGCACATACAGTCAAAACTGGCATTTCTATTTTAAATACATAACTGCAAAATTGGGAATTAATTCCCTATTGTGTAATCTARCAATGCCCTATTAATTTCAAAGAATCTTTCATGACTTACAGTAAATATTTAAACACTTCACTTAGGAAATCAGTGAGGAAATACTGCCACAGCATTTTAGTAATGCTTTTGGTAGGGCAAGGGGTTTATTATATATTTCCAACGTAAAGAATATTTAAGGGCTGTATCAGAAGTTGTATATCATTATGTTTAAAATATAATGATATTTAAATTCTCTTGAGATGAGGTGATAAAACCCAGTACAGTTTCACACCTTTCCATATGTGTCTGACAGCACAGCAGGTAGTTTATTCACAGACAGCTGCAGTAGCACGAATGTTAAATAGAGAATATTAATTTGAATAAAATTATTATATTTTTAGATTAAAAACAAAACATGTGCTTAGTTATAGGGCCATCCAGCCTGAAATTCACTATGGCAACAACCCTTAGCATTAGATTATCGCTTATATTTCGCTTAATTATCCCTCTGCTGCAAACATTTTACAATAGCTAAAATATTACTTCCCATATAGGAATTTAAAACCCGATGAAAAAAAACCAATGACATAATTTCTCCAGTTGGACTGGTTGTGGCTAGCCATTATTGTTAATATTAAAGTTTTTTAAAATTTATATAGCTGTCCATTGTTGATTGTTGTTATATCTTTCCAGAAGACTAAAGCAATATATATATATTATACCAAGCGATATATATTATACCAAGCGATTTTTCCAGTGGAATTATATGCATACATAGAATCAGATTACCTCTTAGTAATCTTTTTTATATACTAATATCCTGGATACGTAGTTCTTGCTATGTCTTTCACTAGGCATCACTTTATACAATCATTTTTGAAGAAATTAAAGATCTCTAAATCAATCTCTAATATTTCAACACTCATTATTAATATGAATGTGTGCAAACTACCCCAAAAAATCCAAGGTCAATGTCATCGACTTAAATACACTCACTGCACTAAATAAAGAAAAATAAACATTCTAGGATTACACTGACTTCCTTAGTAGAGCATCATGTTGGAAGCTTGTGATGTGTTTCTAGTCCCTCATGGCTTAAGATGCCTCTCGGTGTGACTGCTTTCCGGAGTGGTTCTTCACTCTCTGATGTTACTTTGCACTGAAGTGTCATGTATTGAATAGAAGTCAGTTCTACCAAATGTTTAATAGATCATCTGATTACTGGACCATTTTGCACCCACGGGTTTATCACCATTTATACATATGGTGATAAATGGTTTATCACCATTCATACATATTCCCCAAATGACTGATGAAATGTGAAGACCACAGCAAGTTTCAGCAGTATCATAATGGTATCTGGATCTTTGAAAGGTTCATAAACTCTAGCCAGTTAATCACCAGTCTCCCAAGCAGAAATATCACTAGTTCAGTTATAGTCACTCACTTGGTTATGAAAAACACAAAAAGAAAAGGGTTTTCATCACACCATGTGATTGCAGGGCAAATACCCCAAGTCACCTGGGGTGCCCACAGAATACACAAGGCAGAGAGATGCATATTCTGGGAATGACACAATGCACCTGAGGTATTAAATACTTCCCCAAGAATAACTAACTAGATAAAATACACCTAGTTTAACTGGAGTAGTCCTCATTTACTGTCATAAACGTAAACGTTTGTGGAGAAAAATTTGGTTCACACATGCCACCTTGTGTGTTTCTACTACTGAGTTTTCCTGGCAATGTCCATGCCATTGTCTTGCAAATCTTTGTAGTTACATCGCTTTAAATTTGAATCGGTTCAAATGGCTTTACTGACGTTGTTTGGGTGAATGAAGACAGCTTTTGATTCTCTGGGGCAGATTCTGCAGCCTTTTTGCACTCAAGCAAAACTCCAATTAATCCTGAGAGTTATAGATTGTGTAAAGATGCAAAAATTATCACAGGAGGAAGAAAAAGTAAATGATCCTTTAAATGGCTGTTAATTCTTATTTGAAAAAGCCTTTTAAATTTCTGAACCATTATCAGAAAGATGGCAGTTGTAAACAGAGAGACAATGGATACCCTAGTTTAAAAATGTTGTGTTTTGATTTATTTACTTTAAATGGTAGGATATTAGTGTTTTCTCAGTTACA
This sequence comes from Amblyornis subalaris, assembly GCA_018881555.1. Classification (NCBI taxonomy): domain Eukaryota; kingdom Metazoa; phylum Chordata; class Aves; order Passeriformes; family Ptilonorhynchidae; genus Amblyornis; species Amblyornis subalaris. The sequence continues at coordinate 67,894 of JACAXG010000192.1, forward strand.
GAGCATCTCTCCATTTATAAATACTCATCATTTCTAGTGTAGATCTCTGTCTAAAGGGTATTTATCTTGAGGAGAGCACTTTTTGCTTTAGCCCCTCTCTCTCCTCCCTCTCTTTCTCAAACACTCACAAGCCAGCTTGCTCGACAGGCAAAGCCTCTCTGCCCAGGCCAACCTTTCATGTCACACACTCCCGAGAAGAGTTAAAGGTATATATGGCTGAGTTTAGTATCCATTTGCACTTAGYGTGGTAGTGGTTTGAAGAGTGGCACTAGGACCTTTGCTCCTTCTGCAAACGATGAGCCTGTGGCATTAAGCACGGATGTGAAAGCCTCATGTGTCTCGAATACTCAGTGGATCTAATTAACAGGTAGAATCGCACCCTGGGTGCTTGAAAAATTGCCAGACACCATAGAAACGAGTCCTTAAGTCCCCGGACCATCTGCACTTTCTTTTCATTGTGGAAGTCTCATTGAAACATGTTTTTCGACCATTCTAAATTCATTTGTGCCTTAATGAAAAATTCCTGCTGAAGGTTTTCCTTTTCATTAAAACAAAAATCATAAAATTCTGTTATTCAATCCCAGGGGGGAAAAAAATCTCTCAAGCTTTGATGAAATAATGAATCTTTGAATTTGCCTCTGAATACGTGTTGTTCGAATATCATTGCCACAACCTCCTCAAGTGACTGTTTAAAAGGAAAAGGAAACCGACACSAGGTATCCCCGGCAAAAGCAGAGGGTAGTTCGAAGGAGGGTGAGCAGTGCACCGCCGCAGCCGAGTTCCCGGGTCGCAGGCGTGCGCTCCTTGCCTTGAGGCGGGGCCGCGCTGCGGGGGTGCAGGGGAGCCCCGGCTGCGGGGAGCCCCTTCGGGCCGGAGCTCAGCCCCGCGCCCCCGCTGCTGCCGCCCGGCCCCGCTCCGGCTCGGCCAGGGCCCTGGCGCTGTTTAGGCCGTCGTTACCTGTTCGCTGCCAGCCGGGATGAGATGTACCCTCCGGGGATCTGGGTGATTATGTATCCCCAGAAAAAAGAGCCGTGGATCATGCCGACTGTTTCAGGATCCCAGTTAAACTTCGCTTTCTTCCAATGCAGGGGACCGGGACAGAAGGAGAGAAAGAGAAGAGGAATGCTGTAATGGTGCCACTTTAGAGCTTTCACCCGCAGTAGCCTCACCCGCAGTGCAATCGAGGGGGTTCCGGTGCCGGCGCTGGGCGGCCGGGGCCGCGGGGCTCCGGGCTGTGCCGCAGCCCCCCAGGGCAAGCGCTGCCACTGCCCGCCAGGACAACCACCAGCGGMACCAAACCAGCAACAGCCGCAGAAACGGCACCGCCCGTGCCTCCCCGGGACACGAGAGGGACGGGGTCACCCGTGTGCCCTGAGCCGCTCGACCGAGGCACGGACGGCGGGGCCGGGCAGGGCAGAGCCGGGGAGCCCCGGGACCCGCGGGAGCCCCAGGCTCGCAGACCCAGCCCTGCGCGGGCGGGGGCCGGGGCCGCACAGCCCGCACTTACCTCTTGCCTGTGCGGGGAGCAAGCCGTAAGGGGTTTGCCTCTGGACTTGGGTGTTTAACACGCATCCGTATTTATCGTTCACATCTTTCTCACCACACCTTAACTCGCTTTAAAACGGCTCTTATCATTTAACGCCTTTCGTAAAAGCAAATTCACCCCGGTGTTTGCGAACATTCCTGCAAAACCTCCCCTCTTCCTTTACGGAGAGCTGCACCCGCTGACAGCCCCTTATTGAAGCCCTCCTTTCCCCACCCCCTACGTTTATTTTACGAGATATCTGCGTTTTTCAAGGTTGTGTGGAAAAGACAGGGAGGGAGGCGAAGTGTCCGCACAATAATACCGCAAATTTGGGCTAGGAACTGAAATGAAAAAGTAGAAGTAATCGGTAGAAAATRTTTGTCCTTCAAGAACGGGATTTCCGTCCTACAAAGGGCGGCGACGGGGCCGSGCAGGGCAGGGCGAGGGGGGCCGCCCGCCTCGGGACGGGGGACAATCGGGGCTCGGGTGGGGGGAAATGCCACGAAACCATCCAGAGCCCGTCCCACCTGTGTTGAGGTGTTGGACCTGGGAGTTGTACTGGGAGGATATGGGATTTACGAGGGAAAGTTTCCCACCTCTTTAATAATTTTTCCTCCTCGGTGTATGGTGCTGTTATTGACCATATCCACGATGGCCACTCCCAAGTTACATCTGATCCCGAAGGAAATGCAGAATCCCAGTCCACTCATGATGGCAATGATGTACCTCCGGGGCAGCCCGAAGCAGGTACAGTCACACAACGGGGCTTTCTTTTCGGGCACTTCCATGGGCTTTCCATCTTCAGTCAGCTCGATGGTGTCCCCGGGCTTCTGCCTCTTCTCTAGGACTCTGCCCGACACAAGAAGGAAAGTCAAGCCCTGGCCACCTGAAGGCACATTTCGGGGATTTCCCCAATTTCGAGGAGCTGAAGGCTTAAATTCACCGTTTGCCCTGCTCCTATGGCTCGGAGATCGATTTGAGGATTTATTCCTTGCTTTCCATTCACCTTCAACCGTTCTTTAGCAGTGACCTGTGGGAGTCACGATTAGTCATCCCCAACTCCCCCCGCCACCCCTCCGCAGCATCCCAGGGAGGAGCTCTAGCTGAGAATTGCTCATCTATCATTAAAGACTTCTGCTTAAATATGTAGGACGCATCAAGAAGACATCATCTGTAACCACTGCAGAGGCGCCATGTTGGGCAGCCCAAGAGGCGTAGTGTGGAAACAGACACCGTCTTCTGGAGGCTTTATTACCTCCTTGCTGTGTTAGAAACACCAAGGGGGATGATCTTGGCGTGCATCTCTCTTTAGGTCTGGGAACAAAAGAAATGTTAACAGAAAAAGAGGAGGGGGGGAGGAGGAGGAGGAGGAGAGAGCGATATTGCTACTTATTTTAGATTTGCAAAATGGCTGTCACATGCAGAGAAAGCAAACATGACCGTCTTCAGAGAGCTGGCATCTCCGGAGGAGGCTTTCCCAAAGATCTCAGTGCTCAGCTACACGATACGAGCGTGTGATCGCTCAGCAGGTTTAACCTTCCCAGAGCAGCTTTAAGCACTATCTCATTGCCCCCACTCCCTCGGTTTTACGTGAAAATCCTGTCTCCTAGAAAACGATCTGCAGGAATCYGAAGGGAGATAGTTATTTGCAGCTATTTCCAATCAGCTGAAAAATACCACGAAAGATGATTTAGAACATTTAATTTATTTTTTTTTTTTGGTGGAAAAGCTTTTAAAATGCTGTGTCGCTAGTAGGAAAAACCAGGTTTATGGAGCAAGTGTCCCATATTGAATCCCTAAGTGTTCTTCAGAAGTCACTGAGAGATTTAAAAAACAGAACATYTAACCAATTATGTAGTCTTGAGAAGCAAATATGTGACCATTTCCCGACACTCAGGACTCTACTACCGCTGCTCTAGAAGTGTTTTCCCACTCGTAGGAGCATCTCTTTCAGGTTAACTCATCCGGCTGATGGGGCAGTAACAATTAGCAGAATAAGGCTCAAAAGATTATCCGTTTTAGGGGGAAAATACAGGGACTTTCTCCAAAAGCTACTCAGCTGAAATTCTCCTGATTTTTCTTTTCTGGGCGAATTATTTCCCTGCTTAAAGATCGCGGCACTAAGAAATGTCTTAAAGTTGTGAATAAAATAAACCGCGTGGGTTTATGTTCAAAATTCGTTCGTGTRGATAAAGGGTAGTGTAGGAGTATTTTCTCCCTGAATGGGCATCTTGTTTTCGGGAATAGACTGGAAATCAATGTGTAAAGGGCAAGAAAATTGTTTAAATTCTAATAGTAAACAAAGTACTTAAGTCCCGTGAGCCGAAAATGATTAGCAGATCGCTCGTTTGTTAATCGAGGTGTGAGTTTAAACGGAGTTTTGCTCGAAAATACAACCACCGTTTCTTCATTATTCGCTGTGTGACTGCAAGCAGTAGAAATASTAGTTTTATTTATATGTTGTAGATTCTTAGGACGGAAAAAAAAATGTTTATTTCCTTAATTATATTTTAAGGAGTTATTCTGGATTATCCGTTTTTATTATTATTAACTTTCAACAATTGAAAATTACTTAAATATAATCAAAAATTGTAGGAAATTCATTGCATTATTGATGACTGTAGTTCTGGTTTTGGCTTTTCCTAATGGTACACTTCCTATGAAAATGGAAGTCTTAATTTTGTCTTTATCACTTCACTGATATGTCCCCTTCCCTTAAAATGGCAGCAGAAGTTGTGACTCATGCTGTGAAACAGCCTTGTGCCTGTGCCCAGCACTGCCGCATAGGTATGGAAAAAAGATTTTTACGTGACCTACCCTGGGCAGACAAATCCGCAGTTACCTTATAGCTGTAATTCGGGAAAAAAAAAACCAAAATCAACAAAATCCCAAATCAAAAACAATGCTTCGGGGTAATTTCTCGCAGATGGTACAATCGAAAATATATTGGAATTTCACAGACTATTCTCAAACGCTCTGGAGGTCACTAAAGTCACCAGATTGGATGGAGAACGATGTGTGAACTTTAGTACAAGCACTTGGAAGGTATGCAAGAATTTCGGCTGGTTTATCTGTGTGCACAGGGCTGAAAGATGGTAGAAATGTTCTTTACACACAGAAATATACAGGAGTGATGCTTTCGAGTTTAGCAATGGCAGTTGTATATCACTTATAGGACAAGCAGATGCTTCTCAAGGCAGGTGGATAAATAATTAAACACATTCTTCTATATGTTTCAGCTTCAGGAGAAAAAAAATCGTTCGGATATCAATTATTTATACATCTCCATGTTTATCTTCATCTGACGACGAATTACACAAAGGACAAGACTAATCAAAACCAGGATTATTTTTTTAATGTTTGTTAAGGGCAGGGGGGAAATCTTGTGAGTGCGTTGCAAAATTAAGACAGAACAAAAATACGGGTTGCTGCTCTCTCCTGATTATGATTTCAAGATGGGATCCTGTTTTTGTGGAAGAAAGATGGAGTAATCCTTTACTACATATTTACTGATACCATCTACGAGTGAGATAGAGAAGTTACGAGGGTGCCATATTGAGCAGCTTCAGCAGTAGTTTCCAGGATCTAGATTATATCCAGCAGAATCGCAACAGCTCCCAACCCTGCCACCGCTAATCTCCCCAAAGCATTCGACCTCCTACAGCAACGGGCGGTTAAGAAAAGCTTCCAATTTTCTCTAGGAAGTAGAATCCTGTAAGAGATATCAGTCTTACCTGTAGAGTTGACCAAGCGATTTTCCAGCAAAATTCTTCAATCCTTCCTTGCCAGGGGTCAAAATCCTTTGTTTTACCGACTCCATTCCTGCGGGGATGCTCGCTGGATTCTACTCTGCTCTGGATACGGCACCGCTACGAGCAACGATGGTTCATATTGGTTTAATCTCTTAACTTTTCTCCCTCATTCAATGGCTATCGGTGCACCTACGGGTAAAGGGAGAATGAGAGGAAGAGTGCGCGCGTGTGTGAGCGAGGTGGAGACGGCGTGCGGAGCCGGGGGGGCGAGGGCGAGGGAGCGCGCCTGTGTGCGGCAGCGAGCGGGGCGTCGGAGCGCGCTGCAGGCAGCCCCCGGGGTTCCCGGCGGCGCGGAGTTGCCAGGCACGGTCAGGAAGTCTCCTCGGCCTCGCGGGGTTCGGCGGCGGCGGGCGGAGGCAGAGCCATGCCCGGCGGGGAGGGGACGGAGGTCTCTCGGCGGAGCGTTCCGAGGCGGTGTGGGCTCTGCGCCGGCGGTGTCCCCGGCTGCGGCGCTGGCGGGGGCGGGCTGCGCTCGCCGCCCTGGGCAGGCGCTGCCAAGTCCCCGGAGCCGCCGGCCGAACCCCGCGGGGCCGTGGCGCGTCCGCGCTGCCCCCGCCCGCTCTCCCTCCCTCTCGCCCTCTCTCCCTCCGTCCCTCCCGCGCAGCGCTGCCCGCGGCGCGGCGGCGGCTCCGCTCCCGGCGCTCGGTCTCTTCAGCACCGCGGCCAGCGCCGCGCCCGCACCGCCCCCGCCMGCACCGTGCCCGCACCTCCCGCACCGCCCGCACCGCCCCCGCCGCTCCCGCGGGCCGCGCCCGGAGAGGAGCTTTCCTCGCCCTGGGGCCAGCGCCGCTGCTCCGCGGGGAGTGCTGGCGTGCGGAAGGGACGTGGCCTTCGCGCGGTCGGTCCCGCTTCTGGGCAAACAGGGCATAGCTGCGATAATGCTGCTGTAGTGCTATAAACGGATAACATCCGTTCCAAAGGTATATTTATCTCTATATCCATGTTTACTCGCACAGCTTATTTTATATCATGTGCAGAATCCGTTAGCGACTGCTTTCTCTCAAGCGTTTCTTATTTTCCATCTCTTTTTTGTCCTCTGTTTTCATGCCTCTGAGTAGGCCAGTGTAACACCCAKCCTTGATTTGTGGTATTTACAGCACTGGAACGAACTGAACATGTTCTGAACAGAATTATTTTTCCTTCCAGAATCTAGTAATAATCTTCCAGCTTTTACCACTTTGAAGAAAATTGAAGATGCAAAAATTGGTATTTCTTTCTAGGCCATAACCATTATATTTCTCTTAGGCTTCATTTTAAAGTTTCTGCAATGTGTTACTTTAAAAAAAAGGTAACTTGTGCTTTAAACAAATCCTTCTAAAATTATTAAGCTCCTTCACTTGCCGAGTTGGTAACCAAATGCAAACTGTATTTTCAAAGGAAGATTCCGTGATGAAAACATGTATTGTACCTGCAACATCCTAAAAGCAACTGCTCTCTGGAGTTATATAAATATTTTTTTCAGATGTTGCCCTCTGCTGGAGGGTTAACGAAGTTTTACAGCGCCAATGCACATTTATACAAGAGCAATTATTTTAGCACTGAAATTCCCATAATGACTGATCCATGTAGAATTTCAACATTTCCTTTCAAAATTGTAAAAGAACTACAARGCACTAGAGCAGAAAATAAATTATAAATAAACTATATGTAATTGAAATGTTGCTAATTAGCGTCATAACACAGACCTGATTTCTACATCATGGTAGGTATTGAGAGTGGTTTGCAGCATTGTCACTACCACTACAAATCTGAAAGGATTTTTCCCAGAAGAGGAAAAGCTGCACAGTTATATAAGCACGTCTTCCCAGTGTATCATGGCTCCACTGTGCCATTGCAGATGCTCAAAGGAAACCCATATTAATAGATTTTTCTGAGAGGCAGCAGGAACAGAATATTGTTTTGCAGGGATGCATTAAATGAGATTGGGTTCYGTAATTCAAGCCTTTCAGAAAGGTACTGAGCCCTTTCCTGAGCTGGAATTTGAGACTGTAAAGCCTTCAGGGCAAGGGTGCTTTGTTTATTTAGGCTGTGCAAGGAGCTCTGGCCCTTTTTTAAGAAAGCTCAGCACTGGCATGGTTTTGATGCTATGGCTACTAAGTAGCAGCAATAATTTTTAGTAAAATAATAGCATTTAATATATAAATGATGATTGATTTGGGAAAGATAAATAATTTATCATATTACATGAAAAACAAGAAGTAGAAAAGTCCAGATGGCACATTCCTGGTTGTTTCTCTTACTAGAGGAGAATTAGTCAGTCCTTAATTGGATAAAAAGCGCAAAGGAGAAAGCAACCCTGGTACAGTAAAATGCCATAGTGACTAGGTTCTGCTGCTGCAGCTATCTGAAATAGAAGATTTATGTCTATCAGATGTTATATTCAGATATTACTGAGTCACGTCCCGATCAAGCTCAGCTGGTTTGGTTTCTCATGAGGCACTAATAAGAGCACTAGGCAGCTAATCTCATTAGTTTTACAAGAGATGTACTGTCTTGTCAGCTTTTTTGACATAACATAATATAGTATTTAATCTTGGTAGAATAARCCATTTCTAGAAGAAACAACACATAACATTAATGAAAATTGTTATCAATAATTATTTTTAAATAAACAYATGTCATGCACAGACTTCACTCACAAAATGCCTAATTCAAACTTCAGTGAAATCACAATGAGCTCTTTTCACTGGTGTCAGTGGCAGGGGAAATAGGATGTTATGCAGAACACTGTAGTCCAGATCACTGCTAAATGTTSACATATTGACCAGGAGGAAGGAGATTCAGCCAAAAGTTGCCCAGTAAAAAACGCAGCTCTGAAAAAGCTCTAKCAATATCTGTGGGATGATATGGTGTGATCCAAGACGCTGCAGATGACCATGTTTTTCACATAGAACAGTAAACTTAYTGTTTCATCCTGAAGTCTTGAAATTAAATACAATTTTCTTGACCTCATTGGATTTTCTTTTGCTTTTGCTTCTGTGAAGGCTAAAGGATTGAGTCCTTACCTGCCCTTTTATCTCTGTAAATAGTTCATTTTTACAAATTTCTAATTGAGTTATTTCAAGAAGTTAATCTCTTTCAGAGATGAAGAATTACAGATGTGGTTCACACATCTCAAAATTTTCCACAATTCTCAGAGTAGTGCCTAAATACAGTATAATTCTTTTGGAGGAGTTCAAAGACAATACACCAATACAAATTTATTTTCTCTAAGTTTTAGTCTTTCTGAAGAAAGCTAAAATTTTCATCATGGTACATATCAGTTATTTAAAAATAGTAATTATTTAAATTCCATTTTTGACTTTAACTTTGCTGTTGATACACTGCAAAGTGGATTTTCTCTTTCCCAAGTGTCATGCACACAGAATTTATAAATGAACACATATTTTATGATCCATTTTGAAAAATAATCATATATGTGTTACTTTAAATTCATATGATCATACATACAAAATCTAGAACATTTTGTTATTCCTGTCTACTGAAATGTGACAAAAYACTGCTCTTAATAATACAGTGTCATCTTCAGAAAAAAATTAKGTGCCTAATATCTTAGTTATGCCATTAAATCATGTGTGTAATACAGACTTCTGTTACTGAGGGTAGCATAAAAATGCCTTAAGAATTATTATTTAATTCCCACTCCTATTTATGCTAACTGTGCACTAAATCCTATGGAATTTGATGTCACCTGAAGAACAAAGAAATTTTTTGCCTTCTTTGGGACTATGGAACTGCAAAATCACACAGCATTGCYGAAATAATTATCATGCCTGCCAGGCGTGATATCCCTTCTTCACAGAAAGAAGATTTTCTGGAAGAAGCAACAGCTTTGTAAACTCCTTCTTGGTAAATTGTTTATTGAAAAAAAAATTCAATAATTTAAAAGAATATTGAAATAAAATCTTGTGCAAAACCTTGACTTAAAAGGCAGAAGACTGTGACAAAAAAATTGTTTTAAACTAGGAGCTTCCTCATTCTTCCTGAAAGTTTTCAAGGATCACTTCCTGAACAACTTAGGTGGGCTTTTTTCTTATTCTCCAGAGTCATGATGGACAAGTCTCTTGAAAAATTGCACAATGCATCAATTTGAGGATTTAGATGTAGTGTCCATGTGTTGACACATTAAAGATGTGTCTATGCTGAATTCTGCACACCAACCTGTRAAGATTCCTGGATCCAAGTTAAAACTSTATGAAGTTKGGTTCACAAYACTTTATAGATCATTTTGCCTTTCRGAGGTCTATCCATCAGTGTCTAAACATATATTTTATGAAATGGCCTGTGCAATAGCTCCAGRCCGAGGCTGTGTACACAGTGTGGTTATTATGTCCTGTTGAGAAGTGTATTTATTACATGGTGGTAGGGAAAGGAATAGTTGTAATGTGCTGCAATACTAGAAGTTCATGGAATTTCTTCCTGCTTCCTCACGATCTGTGATGCTTACATCTTGAATGGTATTTTAATTTCCTGAGCTGTGAGCCAGATTGGTAATTTATATGTTATAAAACAAACATGGCAGAAGTTGAACTGTTGGATCAGATCTTGGCTCTGTATCTCTACAACAGCACAAAGACTGCTTGCCCTTCTTATTTTGTGTCCCAYCTCTCTGGGACATGCTTGAACTGAAACGTGCTAAAGAGTGCATGGGTCTGGGCAGAACTTACACATTCACATGGTCCCTCTCAGCCAGCTTATGCTTTTTGGAAATAGAAATCTGGAGCTTTGGGCCACGATCACTGGGACAAATAGAAAATCTAGCGGGAAGATGGACGCAGAGGCAACATAAACTGTCGAGCAAYGTCGTGTAGCTTTTCCACTGCTTCAGCTAAGTGTGATATATGGCAGCTTAGAGCTTGTAAATTGGGCTACTCTTTCAGATGCCCTTATTCAATTGCTAGAATGTTATTACATTGCTTTGCCAGTAGACTAATAGGCACAAGAAATGAAATGTGATAGGGTAGAAGTACAGAAGGTACAGAAGTTGCACACTGCTTTTCCAGGGTGATTTCTGGTTTTAAACCAAATTGGAGGTAATTTGCTCAGGGATCTCTGCACTAACATRGATGATGAAATATTCTAAAGATTTGCTACAAACTCCAGTATTTGGAAAGTTGCTATTGCTTTCTGAGAGGGTAACAACAGTCATTTAAAAAAAAAACCACAAAACCACAGATATATCTGAGAACAGCACTTTAAAAAAAAATTCTATTAAGGAATATCTTGTTTCTAAGCATATAAATTCTTAGTGTTAATTCTAATGTCAATGCCTAATTTTCAGAYAATCTAGTTCACGTTGAAGCTGTTCCTTCAGCCCCCTAGTGGTAAAAGCCATTGAAGCACTAGAATTGCCATCAATTTTTATGTTCTRTTGGTATTGCAGATTCCACTGTGACAAAAATAATCACTAGATGATTTGCAGTTATTATATAGGACTACTTCATGGTTGGAAATTTTTCTGTTATGTTACAAAAAGATTCATTTATTTCCTCCATCCTCCCTTTCCTCTCTAAAATCTAGTTTGTTTCTAGTATTAGTAGATAGATTGTTTAAAAAACCCAAACAAACTAATAAAATTCCACCCAAATGGCAAATACCTTTTAAATCATGAAAGCAATGATATTAATTTGAATTTTTTTCCTGGTATATCTGTGGAGAAACTTAGCAATATTGAATACATTTATCTTAAAAGTAAATGGAAATGCTTATATTCTTCCCACATATTACAGGAACATCTGTTCCTTTGAATTCCAGTACTGCTCCATGAGTTACATGCAAAGGATCCCGAAGGACTTGAAGCCATCTGTCATGTTACACAGACAGAAATGCACCTACCTCTGGGGCTGAGACACAGGAACAATTCTCTCAGTGCCTCAGACAACTCTGCAACACTTGGTGAGTGGGGTGCAATTACCCATAACGAAATTTAGCCAAGGATTTGTGATTGCAGCACATTATCCTATCTTTTATTACTGCAATGATTAATGATCTTTTTTATATCATTAATCTGTCATTACACTATTATTCCAGGATGACCATCGTTGGATTGTTTAACAGCTTAGAAAAGGCTTTTATGCAAGAGTCAGTTTGGTCTTAGTGACAGTCAGGTCTCTTTTCACTGCATGAGAAACCTTGTGACAAATGTAGAAATTGAATACTGTATTATGGTGCCTTTTTATTGCTAGAACTAGAAAATCAGAACCAGATTTTATAAGGCTGTAGTAGTCCTTTATTTTCTGTTGACTTGTCTCTTAGCACTATTTCAAAATGTATTCAGAGAAGTTTGGGGAGGAATTTCTGTTGATTCAGATCACAAGTTGCACTGATCTGAACAGGGCTTAAATCTCCTATAGGCTTTCTTTTGCCAGAAGAACCCTTAAAGAGATACCGAAAGTAACATCAGAYACACCATTTGATCAAGATGCTGTTCCTGGTGGGGCGAAACAACCCAACAAAACTCATAATAGATATTTGGAAAATAGTTGTGCTTAGTGTGATAGCAAAGTGATGTCTGAGTTGGTGGGGCAGGCTCTTGGACTGCTGTGTTGGGTTTGAGACTGATAATAAAACCTAAATTTTTCACTCAGTTTTAATATGCCTCAGTTTTTTGGTTATCCTTCTTTAGCAAAAATATTGATTTTTCAATAGACTAAATTAACACAAAACACATTAAATGCTGCGTGGGAAGAACGTATGTAGATTCTATCACATGTAAAGTTGTTTCTCTARGGAGAAAGACGCACATGTAATTAGAATCTATATCCACAAAGTATCATTTGCTAGTGATACAGAGACCCATCACATTGCATCTCCATCACCAGACTCTGCCAGAACAGGTTCCAGTGATCTAAGGACACTTGTGTATTTTCAAGTGCTATACTGTAACTTTCCTCTGTAGAAGGATATTGAGACAATGAGTATAGCTGTAGCAAAAAGTTAAGAAGGAGCAAGCATGTGTTTAGTTGATGTTTGGGGTTAGTGGAGTTCGTAGAAAGTGATTGTCGTGCTTTCCCGAGAAAGAGCCATGTATTGCGTCTGAGTGAGACTTCCATTCATCCCATATTTTCTTCTTTAGTTTCATTTCTTGACAAGCTGACAACCATCACATGAATTCAAGACTGAATGTAATCCATTTAATTTTCTGAATTTCCTTGGAATTAGCCTAAAAGCATTGTCTCCAATATAGACCCAAAATAGGAAAGTAAGGAATCTGGGCAGGTTTCTTATGTCGTACATTTGCATCTGCATCAGATAACACTGACCCAAGCTAACAATGCTAGCATGTCTTTAAATGACTAGTATTTTAATAAAAATACTCCCATCATTGTATTTACAATACAAAATCAAATAGTGTTTGTTCTATGAGCATCAGAAACATAGAATCATAGAATCATTAAGGTTGGAAAAGACCTCTAAGATAATTGAGACCAACTGTTAATGAGTGTGTCTGACTCTCTGAGGCTTCCTGTCCTCAGTAACCTAAGCTTTCTACTGCCCTCTCCTTTGAGAACTCAGGTCCTCCCTTGCATGTTCTCCAGTGCTTTCCTGTCAGCATCCCTAGTTCCTGTCATGTCATCAGCACGCCTTTGCCTTCTCTCTTATTGTKCCTCTTTTACTTTCCTTTACAAAACTGCTTTTAGTAAATAATTTTTCTGAAAAGTGTAGGAAACTCATAAATCTGGCACATTCATGTTTCTGCCAAATTGCACCAAAATGGGTTCAAAAGTGATTGTGAAGGGAAATGAACACACACACAAGAAAAGCAGTATAAGTCTCATTTTTTTAGAAAATAGGACTGAAACCATCAGTGTTAGATGCTCTTGGTTGAGTTGATCTCATGTTTCATTAACAGCAGARGCTATCTTTGATATTGCTGTATCCTTTGAGGGACAATGTGTCTGCCTTCTCTAAACCACGAGGTCTTTTCTCTTTTATAAATCCTTCAGAAGTGCTAGATACCTTCTTTGGAGAACATGGCTATGGGTTTGAAGGTAGAAAAATCCAAATGTTCTTGTTCTTACCACAAGATGAAAAGGAAAACCAAAGACTGTAAAAGATTTTAAGAGAATCAAAAAACAGAAATGCTATTCTTGTTGATTTGTGGAACACATAAGATGTTCCTCCTCCCTCAGAAATATTAGAGCAGCACATAAATTAAGATGACAGGAAAATCTCTGCTTTATTTTAGGTCACTGCTAATGACCTCRAAGGTGATTGCATTGTGTTCCACAGGGGAGGGGGGAAGATCAGGGTATCACATAAATAGATCACTTCAGGCCAAAGCACTCAACATATCCATTTAAAAATATCTGTGATCTCTAAATGTAGCTAAAAATATCAAGTTCTTGATTCAGACCCCTTTTCTAAATGTCACCACTGATCTTAGACTTCATACGCATTTCATTTTATAATCTGGTGTTTAAGTGTAAATATTTTACRTCTATTTATTCTTATTCTTTGTTATAAATAAATCATCACAGATCTGGTAGATCAACTAATTGATTCCACTGGAGGAAGCCTGTTGATTTTCGTGTGACTCAGYCTCTGTGTGACCGGTTCTGATGTCTTTAGCTATTCCAGGGTTTCTTCTACCGGGGAGCTGAATTTTAATTACATAACTAGTGGCCTATTTGCAAGATTTGGAGGTTCAAACAGTTAAAAAGACTTATGCTGAACCTTCCTCCCTTACCAAGCTCAGGGTTTCCTTGTCTGTCTCTCAAGTTGGCGCTTTCATCCTGAAAATCAGGACAAGCATTTCCGTCTTTTGATTTTCTTTCCCACAGCCTCATCTCAATAGTTGACATCTACTGGACCTTCACCATGGACTTTTACTGCATCATGTCTGATTATTACAACTCATTCTGAAGTTGAGGCACTTCCTGGCTCCTCTTGTGGCAGATTTGCTGGTTGCTTCTCTTTTCTACCCAGAGGGCAGTGGTTTATGGGCAGTTCTTAGCTGRCTGTTTTTCTTTTCAGAGCTGGAGAAGTGATCAGTAGTACCATTAGTGCTGTCTCTATGCTGTGGTGTATGATCCAGGGATCCCACTCTGTTTGCCAAAGCCAAATACTAAAGYGTGGATAGAAAGCTCTTGTAAGACAATGCTATTTATTCTGTTTTAGTGCTACAGAAACTTCTCAATCTATTAGAAAAATAACAGCTGGAAGGAGGAAAGAGACAAATGCCAAAGTCTGCTTGGACTGTATTCCTACCTAGCAGAGCAAGAGGCATATCTCTGCCTAGTATTCAGAAAGGAATTCAGGATTTGCCCATCTGTATGGAACTAATTTAAATGTGCACATGGCATTTTACCAGCTGAGAAATATTCCATACACTTTCCACATCCTCTATGCTCTCCTTTCAGAAGTGATGCCAATTTCTCAAAAATTGTCTTACCATTTGTTTGTTTTGAAGCCCTGTTGAGGAACAGGTATTTCTTAGCTATGAAGCCTGCTTTATCCATGAAAAATGTCCATTATGCTACAGCCAAGCAAAGATCAAGACTGAGATATGYATAAATATGTAAGAAAAGGGAGGCTGCAAGCCTCGTTTTGTTGCTGTTTGCCAGATGTCCAGGGCTCACACCCTGGRGGCTGCAGCCAGGTAATTAATGTCTGCAACACGTAACTTGTTAAATTTAGTTGTTTGTTTTCTTGTTCTCTCTCACTTAATATTTTCCTACASTTCCACACTGTAGGTCTTACTTTGTACATAATTCCAATAAAATCACTGTGGCTATTTCCAGAACAAAGGACCTAAATTTTCTTACAGTGATCTGAATGGTTTTTTGTACAGATAATTTGTTTCTTCTTATCATGATAGACTGACTTTTAGGTACTGGTTGTCCCTAGTTTAGTTTTGTTTTGTTTTAATGTGTCCAGTAATAGGTCTGAGACTGCCAATTCATTCACAATTCACACCTACCATGATGTTATATATTCCTTTTTTTTCATGGATATCTTCTGGCTTCTGAAGTGCAGAACACATCAGAAGCATTACAAAGGCTAGATGTAGTGCCTTTAGAACAACAGGGTTCATGTTTTTTTSACTTTCTGTTAGGAATAATCATATAATAATCAAAGCTCTGAAATAAATACATATTCCCAAACTGGATGGCTGGAAAGCAAGTAGTCCCTAAAAATCCATTCTGTCGGTCATTGTCTTCTTCGCTTCCAAATTCTTCTTTACTATGTGGCCTCCCTGGCTTATGAAAACACCTTTCCCTGGAGGGATCTTATCTTTAGCAAGAATCTCCACTGAATCCATGCGTTAAATCAGTCTCATGTTACTGAGTCACTCCTGGTGCATTGAGTTGGTCTTCTGCTTTCACAGACAAATTTCCTTGGCAGGTTGCCGATTTCTTTAAAATTTATGACAAGAATATTAATCACTCTCTGATCGGTGCGTGCTCCATCATCAGGATGCATCGTAAATCATCGAGAGGTTCTTCGGCAGCTGGTTAACATTACACCTAAGTGCTTCACCCAGCACATGCTTTCCCCATCTACATGAGCATCTTTCTTTCGCTCATGTCTTGTAGCCCTGAGTGGTGTTCTCCAAAAGGCTTCATAAATCGATTGCTTATCTTTCAAAAGCTGCCCTGGAGTCTCCAGCACTTCTAACAGATTTCAAAATGATCCTCATAAATCCTTCTTCACTGAAAGGATGGGTGACCACTCACATAGCCTGAGGGAGATGGAAAAATATGACCTGTGAGGGAAAGAGAGGGGAGGATTCTCTCTTAAATCCATCTGGGGCACAGAGGTGGTCAGATAGTATAACAAGCCCAAGTTTCTCTACACAAACCCAATCTCAAGGAATATGACTTTAAATACAACAGGACTTTCTCATGAGTGCCAGCATTTCTGCAGGRTATCTCACAACAATTCATGTTCTGGAATTCCTTTCCCATACCACAGGGAGGTCGTCAGCCTAGAGCAGACCTTCACTAGGGTTTTTGGAGGGAGCGGAAGGCTATTTCTGTTTCACATACATATTACCTTTTTTCCCAAAATACTCCGTGCTTCATCTACCCCATTTCCCTGCAGTAGAATAACAAGCAGTTTACAGATCCCAGTGTTTGAAGGAATGTCCCTTTATCAGCGGAAGTGGAATGGCAGATATACAGGTCAGCTGTATCACCTTCTTCTCCACGCGTTTTCTTATTTTAATCCTTGTTATTTCACACAAGTTTAGAGGCACGTAAATAAGAAAATATAATCTTCAATATTAGAGTAATTCTAAGCAGTTGATAATGTTGCTAAACATTGGGGCCCAATTCTAGTACCCTTAATAAATACCTGACCAAAGTGTAACTTCATTAATTTTTTTGTTAGTAGCTGCTCCATGAGAAATCAGGTTCAGAAATCCTTTGTGCATCAGGAGGGAAGACTGAGCAAACTGAGCATGTGCAGTAACTTTTCTTCTTGATTGTATTCAAATGCCTGATACTTCCCAGGATTTTTATTTATGAATTAGTCTGAGATTAGTTCCCAGGTAATATGAATAGGCCACTATATGTTCACAATATAATCTGTCTGATACTATGGTCACACGACAACTCACACAGGCAAGCATCTGAAGYGCAACTTGAGTGTGGGAACTCGTAACTCAGGCTTGTGAAACAAGATGAAAGATTGAGAATTGCAGTAAGTAGAAAACTTTTTGCCTTTGATGTTAACAAAAAATAATGAAGACTTCCATTCTCAATATTTTAAAATATTCCCCAAACATACTTACTAACCATTTAGAATTTTTTCCATGATTTAAAGCTTTTTCTGTTTCAAACCTGTTGATATAGAAGTTTGTTTTTAATGAAAAATTCTACTTTAGAAAAGTTTTGTTAACAACAAGGAAATAAAACTAAGGGAATAATTTCATTTGCAGAAATGGTGGGTAAAAATGTGTTAACTCTTCACTGGCATTTTTAATATTGCTTGGAATGTATTAAAGCTATAAAATAAAKAAATAAATAAATCTTGACAGAGACCAATTTAAAAAAAAAAATTTGAAGGCCTAATTTTTTTGTCAAGGTTTTAGCTTTTCTGCCAGCTCTGCTCATTGCCTACTTTGCTTTGAAGGAATGGAATAGAAATAGGTTGGAAGTTGACTATTGCAGTCTCGAAGCCATTTTACATGATCCCTGTTAGCTGCCCAAATTAGGAGTCCAGAATACAAGCAGAAGTGTCAGCATGTTTCCCACACGTGTGGTATAATCCTGTCTTGGGAAGTCGATGCRGCCTTGCTATTGATTTTGTAGCATCATGGAATGGTTTGGGTTGGAAGAGACTGGTCAGGGTAGTCGTTGTCCACACGGGGAGGCAAATCACGACTCATCGCTGCCTAACGCCCTCGAGGGTTTCAGTGATGCATCAGGACCAGAGAGTGATCCACACTGAAACACGGGACACAACATGTGTTATTGGAGTAGGAAACATGGTGAACTGTCCTGATTATCTTGCAAAAAACATCTCAAAAGATACAGTGCAGCTGGCTCAAATGGCAATCAAAAAGGGAAGGTTTCAGCTAAGATCAGGTTGCAAGGGAAAATCCTSCTCTGAGTCCAGCATTTCCCCTGGAGGAAGAAATCAGCCCCACAGACGGGATGAAGAAAAAGCCTCTGGAAGGTGAGTCCTGTGAACAGTGTCCAAAATGGCACCTGCATTTCCCCCAAAATCTGCCTCTGTTTTTCATCTAAATGCAGAGCCGTAAAGCATAATGTTGCCACTTTGACAGATGTCTCCTCTCTGCCTTACAGTGAACATGAACATCTTGTGATTGCCTGTACCATTATTGCCCATTCTGACAACAGATTTATGGTGGGACTGTCTTCATTTTTTTAGATGTTTGACATTTTACTGACAAATCACTGTGCTCTGATCAAAGACATTAAAATCAACAGAGAAATTCCTACCTACTGCTTTGGGTTAGCCCTATCCGATCACCTCCAGGCCAAGCTGCTGTTCCAGCACACGTTAAAAGGGGACAAGGAACACGGTCTCCAGAGACAGTGATCTGATATCACTATCTTCTTATGCTAAACAATATCAACCCTTTTGCAGGTTAGAGGTTTAACTGTAAAGTTTCAGAATGACCATGAATTTTGTGCATTTCTGTGCCGAATATGCACCAAATAATCAGCGTTTACTGCAGAATGAAGAAGCTTGCCAATGTAGCCTTATAGGAAGTTGCATTTGTTCTCACCACAAAAGAAGCTGAAGTTCCCTTGCTCAGCATTTGCCTCATCCTCATCAGAGACCTAAGCTCTGTGGAAAGGCCTTGCTTCTATGACTTTGTGCCCAGGAGTGAGTTTGGTCCCTGCAATGACAGATGCGTGACAATCAGGGATGAGTGGTGTGTGCACAGGAGAAGGGGGGGCTGCCCTGTGCACATTCAAGTGTCTGGTTACTCTGCATAGACATTTGAAGCAGAGTTTGTCCAGCACTGAAAATGAAGCAAACACTCCAAAGGATTTCTTTGCAGTTAATTTCTTCCAGGTGCAAAAGCAAAGAAAATCGTGCTTTTTCCTTCCCAGCAGAATAAACCTCTTGGATACCCTCTTCCAGTTCCTGTGTTAACTGCTAATAAAATTGGCTCCCCTCTCCTAGGCAGGGGAGATCTGCTGACAGACTTGCATTTACATTTAAAGGCTTCTTCTACACACCTGAATATTAACAGTTTCTCCACATGGTCTGGCTTCAAGCCTGTCTGGTGCCTCAGTTTTTCTGTCTTTTCCAGTTCATGAGGCCTTACAGTTCTGTTTATTCACCTTCCTCCTTCTGAAGACAAAGTCATTAATATAAGGATGTCATAGTTCCTTCCTATTTTCAGTTCCCTCCCCATGTTCAGCATGTGACCCTAGCACTTTGTACTTACAGCAAAAGTATGAAGCAGGCTCTTTTCCTGCTTCGATTTCCTCTACCCATGTCACCTCTCTCAGTTCTAATCACAGCAGTGACCCCATTAACTACATCAGCATATTTTTACCAATCCCACAGAGAGCACTTTCAGTTGAAGAAAAAGTTGAATGTTTGTTGGTAGCTGGTGACTCTCTCTACTGTGGCATCTTCTAATTAAAACACGAGCCATTGTGACAGGTGGGTTGCAGCCACAGAATCATCTGCTATTTCCACATAAACACAAGCAACAAAAATACAATGAAAAAGSACTGAGACACTGATTGCTTACCATAAAACACATAGGATCTTCTTGTCTTACTCAAAATACRAGACTTTTCTGTCACATTGTCTCCTCTGCTGCTTCTGAGGAAGCTAAAAAGCTGTCATTGACATAGAGGCAAGAAATGCTATGTGAGAACAGGGAATCCTTCCTGATTGCAATGCACTAGCAGCTTGCTAAGAGCAGCATGAACTCTAGATAACTTAAAATTCACAGACTGTTATGTGGTGAGCTGTATAGAAATCTCTCGCCCCCCCTATTCCAGCTGTTTGGTTTTTTTACCTGGATCTCTGTTACAGAGATGTTGAAATCTTGATGACATCTGAAAATAATAGTACGATTTACATCAGAATAGAGAGAGCCAGAATTTTATCTAAAGAACAGTATATAGATGCCACAACCAGAGAACAGGCTTACCTGTAGCATTACTGTTTGCTGGCACTCCAGTAATGGGCTATCGTCAGCAGAAATGTTTATTTGAGATAAACTGACACCAAAACTGTCTGTTGTGCTGAGGTAACATGGCAGGGAATCCAGCCTTCCTATCAGTTTTCCCTGTTAAAGTCTTCTGTCTGGAGTAGTTTTAATCCTTTTTGAAAAACCCTTTAAAAGAGCTATCGAGCATGCAGTGCTGGAACATTCCAGCACTGTTTGTATCACACTTCAGCAAGCACTAGCTGAGAAAAATAAGTACAAGCCACCAGCATGGGAGATGCAAGGTACAAGATGCTCAGTGGCCATCTGAGCCAGAGCTTTTCTACCTTCACAGCTTTTCATTGCTGAGGATGGTGTGGGCCAGATAGACTCACAACATCAAGTGTTTCAAACTTACTGTGGTTAACGAGGGGCCAACGTAACAACAAGGCTCATTTATTTAATGCCTCCTGATGACAGAAGCAGTTACTATGGCCTCTGMATCTTTCAGTACCAAAACTGAAATGCTGAATAGTGTTGGATGCTTTGAACGCCCCAGAGCCAAGCAAGGTCAGTCAGTAATTTAAATACAAATGTTTCTGCCGASCTAACAGCACTGGTTTGTTGAGGAGTTGAAAATAATTCAGAAGAAGCCTACCCATACTAAATGTTTCAGACTGACTCATTTCTGACTGAGAAAGCATAGTCACTAATTATTGCAGGGGAATGTGCGTATGCACCTTCCAAAAATTGATATGGCTGCTGAATTTCACATCCTACTCATCATCTCCCAGCAGATTTCTCAGTACTTACTTAAAAAAAAAACCTCCCTGAGTTGCATCTGAATGATGTAAGTGTTGTGTAGAGACGACTGATTATTTAAAACCAGAACAAGATTTAATTTAGCTATTCCTTTTTAAGGACATCAAGCCAAGAATTGTTGTGACCACCCTTAACAAGGCAGACAGACTAGAAAAAGTAGCTGTGGCTTAATGGTTACACAGTAATTCAAATAGTCTGGAAATAATTTTGTTATCCTTCATATGGTAATGATAATCCTTTTTTTCCCTTACTTCTTTCCATCTGTTTAGGGAAGGAAGAATTTTTAAATAAGCCCTTTGTGAGGGCTCTTTTTACCCTCTCTGGGTACAATCTCTTTGCCACACCAGATGTTAGGACCCCTGACACCTCCCCTATGTCTCTCAGCACTGTGTTCTAAACGTTTAAGACAGCGTTTTCAGAAGTACCAGTTTTCTTCTAATTTTGAATATTTTGAGGAATATTAGACAAGATTTTTTTTTTGTTGCAGAGCCTACACATATCAAACAGATTGCAGACTTCAGATGCTGGCATATTGTTTCTTCCACATCTCGCTGTTCTTTCCCACTGATCCACTGGTGAATGGGTTACATATTTTTCTATTCCTGTAAGACAACATATTTTACACCATTTGAGATGCAATGTCGAAAAAATGTCTTCTATTTCAGTGCTCCCTATAATTTTTTGGGTATAGAATAAACATGGACTTATTTTTAGAAATTCCCTTTAATCTGGGTAGATGAATTAGATGCCTTACCTATTTTTCTGATTCAGAAAGTACAACCACTGAATTTTGGTACAGCTCTTCATTTACTGCACAAGCTTAATGAAGGAATTAAGACTACTTTTGAAGGGTAGCTACAATTTCTAATAATGGGGAGAGCCAGGTAGAGCCACAATTTGTGAATGCCTCACAAGCTACCATGCTATACTCTTTTTTATGAAATATAATTGGCTTTGGCTGACATTGTACACCCAATTAAACTTTAAATTACCCATTTACCACAGGCCTTGATGGAGGCAAGGTTTAACCTCTAAGAGCAAAGCCCAAAYGCACCTGAAACCTCCCCACATAATACATAAATATCCCCTATATCTGGCACAGCAACAGCACCTTCCTTCAYCTTTTTTTCCCTCCCTTTCTCTTTCCTTTGCTACCAATTTCTTCTCCATTTTAATGCTTTGGTTTTTCTTTTGATACCTAATTAAGTACCCTATCTCACCTCAGTAATAAGCACACTGGTGGGACCACAATATATTAATTACACCTTGCTTGTTTTGGTCTTTTTCTCCTCTCCTTTTTTAATACAGAGAAGACTCTCTTATTCATCTCACACCTTTCTTTAATTTGCTTACCGCTATTGCATGTCTCTTAGTTTATAATTTCAAAGTAACAAAGGAAATGACCTACCGAGTGTGGCAGGTGACCCTGTTCCCAGAGTTCTGACAACGTGGTACAACAGGAGAGGTGACGTGCTGAGATAAAAACATCTATTGAGAGCAAGTCATAAAGTTCAACCCAGATTCTCTGTGATTTAATCCAAAGCCCTTCACTGGTCCAAGAAGTGAGTTTTAAGAAAGATTAAAATATGTATAGTAAGACTTTACCAGTCCCCTGGGAAGGCTTCAGCCCTGCCACCTTTTCCGGTGTGTGCTCAAAGCTATTTAAAGTGCATGTATGTGAACCACTTGCGCTGCACGTGGAAACTGCACGTGTGACTGAGAACTTGAGAAGTCACCTCAGCTCCTGGCACTGCAAGAATAAAAACTGCACCCAGACAAYGCAGAGAAAAGCAGCCTGGCTGAAAACGGATCTGTATGAGCATAACATACACGAGTTGCAGAAATCTGGATGAACACTTTTCTCCAGGAGGCTCTCCGGGCATTTGACTTTTAATACTTCAGCTCCTCTCTGAATTATTGGAATTTTCACACACAAGTTGACAGCATATTAAAAATTAACACAGCTTTATTTGCTAGATTTAGATCTTATTAAATGTACATATTGAATGTTAGCAGAATGTTATGGCTTAAAAAATTTATTCCAACATTAGTGTTATATATCAGCAACATACTTAGACAAAAATGCCACTCGGATTACACGACAGCACAAGTCAAACAAGCAATACATGGAGAACAGTCAGAAAGTCCATCTTTTTTCACTCCATTCTGTTGCCTCAAACTGACAACATTACATAAAAAAGTAAAAGCATAGTAAAAAAATTTTCTAGAAAAAACCAGTATAGTGTCTCATAGTAGCACTTTTCTTTTGCAGTCCTCTGCTTTGAACATACCACACTAAATCTTTTCAAGGTAAAAAAACCTAAATTTCATTTGCAAAACAAAAAATCCCTGATTGTTTTACACCTGAAAGGTCAATTTTGTTTTTCTAACTAATTCTAATGAGGCAATCTATTGTTGCTTAAATTACAGTAATTGCAACACAGAACTTGCTTCACTTTGGTTAAAGGACACTTTCAGATATTGAATTGCATCAAAATGAAATATTCCAACAGTAAGAATCAGCACATCTCCAAAATGACCAGGCCTTCTTACTTTTGTCACTTTTCAAGAAAACATCAGGAAATTTACGTGAACCATTATAAACCCAGGCGTACTGACACCTTTAATCAAAATACTGCTTAACGGCAAGTAAAGGCAAACTATTATGTAAAAAGGTGTTAAGACTAATTTTATTATGTGATATTAGCTTTTAATATGACAAGAGATTCTCTTTTCAACAGTTTCTGTATATGAAGAAGTGATGCTATGAAGCGTAATGACATATTTTTAAGATATAGATATATTTCTTTCTATTGCATGATACAACATATGCAAAAGATCTGTTTGTACTGCAATAAATAGCACACGATCTTAAAAAATAAGTTTGAAGGAAGCACAAAAGAGGAGTCAAAACATCAATTCAAATTCAAGATCTGCGTATCAGTGCTGTATCCCGAACAAATGTATTTCCTTGTTTTCCTCCATCTTACTTTTAAATAGCATTGTTCATTCACAACACACCTATTTTTCTGACATCTTTTCAAGAGTAGTATATTAGGACACTTTATTACTTGAACAAACTAATGTTCCATAAGCAGAAATAGTGCACCTAACACTGAATTTCCAAATCTGGTTTTAGCTTCAATCAGGTTGTACATTTAGGACACAAATATCCTTTTGCACCTCATCACCTTTCTGTTTGAAGCAACTGTTTGCATTGCTAACAGTAACAAAACCATGACATCTAAATTAAACAGTTAAATTAACAGTATATGTGCAAGATGCAGCACAGTGCTTTCATTGTGCAAATTGTGTTGGATATGTAATTATGACTGATGGCTGATACTCTTCTTTGGCTTACATATTAAGCAGCAGAGCTAATTTATTTACACATGCATTCTTCCAATAGATCCATTACTACAAATATATCTGAATATTCAAGAACATGGTCAGTTCATCATGAACATGAATTGCCAACATGCTTGATTGATTGATCAAGCAAACTTAGAGAACAAAGGTGAATAACTTACAGTAACGAGAAATGTACATCTGCATCAACTCCTTGACTGGCAGCCAAACCACGTGATGTGTGCTCGAGGTAGGCACTTAATATTAATCCTTTTGCTAATAAGCTCCACTCAGGACATTGATTTAAAACTGTTAAAACATTAAGGTTACTCGCCAAGTACTCCAAGACACCGGCGAGGTTTGCTAAAACAAAATACCCTAAGTTGTGGTACTAGTAAACAGTACATGATTCAGCTGATATGGAATACAAATCTCAATTTTTTTTTTGTGTATACTTGCAAGGAAGTATAACTTTCAAAGTGCAAATAGAGCAAAATTATGTAATCTTGTCTACCTTGTGTATTCAGCATGAGAGTACTCAATAATCTGGTGTTACAACAATCTGCAGTCTAGGCACGAACTGCTCTCTGGAACAGTTCATGTGGCACTGAAACAGAAGAGTGCCAAGGCAGGCATGGTTTGGTAACATGAACAGCTCTGTCTGCAGGTTCACAGTATCCTGATGCCTGCAAGCACATTTTGGAATAGGCACTGCCCTGCAGAGATAATTTTCACACCTTTTGCCAAATGCAAAGAAACAAGGCACTAAGCATGGAAGTGTTGATATGTTTGAAATAYACAGCAAAATCATAAAAATGCCTACCTGCTTCAAACTAGAAAACGAGGGCACATTCTTAAACAGCTGGAAGTTACTTTTCACAAGTAGTTATTATATATTTATAAACTCAGTGGCTTTGTAGGAGACCCTCTAACAAAACACAAAAAAATATCCTTCCTAAAGATTCAAAAGGAAAAAAAAAATAACAATCCCCAACCCCCCGGCTATTATGTATAAGGACAATAATAGCATAAACATAGATTATTTGGCATGCTTAAAATCTTTTGTATAAAAATCCAAGACCAAACCATCCAGCTAGATGAATTGGTGTGGTGGTCCAGCTCCCAATCCACTGCCCTGTGCAGTCACACTCCATAGTGTGCATCAAGGACAGACACATGGCTTTAGCCCTTTGCTGGCATTCACTGAGAATCCAAACAAAGAAATAAATAAAGGAGCAGCTTTGGCCAAAACCGATGTCAAACATAATCTTCCAATGGCAGTTTTTGAGAATGAGAAATTAAATAATTGTAATTCTCCAAATAGTACTCATCTGTTCAAAATCCACTGCAATTAGGTGATTCCACAATATCTGCATTTAAAAAGCAAGCTCTTTGGCAAATTATATCTTTATGAAAATAAATTATGGGGGGGTTTTCCTTCACTAGTATGTATTAACTGAATTCTGTGCTTATAAATAATTCCAAGTGGAATTAAGCCAATACATCTTTAAAAATCAATTCCTTCTACAAAGTGTGTAGAAGTTCAGATGTTTCATAAGACATAGTGAATATAAAAAAAAGCCCCAAACTTTAACCCTTGTATCAGGAGTGTTCTATTAAATGATCACATAATAAAAATAATAATTCTCAGCATTTTCCACAGCAGTGGTCCTCTGTGATATCCTTTTCATTCAGCTGGGATACAGCCGGGAACTTTGCAATTAGCAACAGGGAGAGGGCTTGGTGGTAATGACCTTATCATATCCTGTGAGCCCTTAGAGGTTAACAGTCCCTATACCAGGAGTCCAAATTCTAGGATTACAAGATTACATTTACTATTTAAAGTCACGGGTAAATAAAAACCAGTGCCGAAATCACACAGTTAAGTAGATTTCCTGAAACTTGAAAGCTCAGTAAAACTTTAAAAGAAAGTCTAATATCTTTRGATTGAAAGAGAAAGGTTGAACTCTCCTACAGCCTTCAACGTGATGCATACTGAGCAAACCACAGACAAAAAAAGCTAAAACAAGCTAAATCCCAGGCAGTTGGGTTTCTGGCTACATTGCTCTGGATAACTCCATTCTTCCTTCCGTGGCAATGAACTCTTTTTCTGTGGCTTGTTTGTCACCTTGCAACAGTCTCTCCTTCAGTTTTTCAAGTTCATACTCGTGTAGGATTTTTTGTGTTAAATACTTTTCACGTTTTATTTTGGCTTTCACATCTGCAGGAACATCAGGAATCATCCATGCTACAAAGAACTTGACGATGAATACAACATGCTAAAAAAAAAAAAAGAAAAGTAACAACTCATTACCAAATTAAACACCTACTGTTTTATCTGACACCAAATAGGTCCCTTTTTGTTCACCAACAGAATACATTTCATTTGGCCRTCCTGGAACAATACATACCAAATTAATGTGTATCTAGGATGTGCWGGAAGATTAAAACACATCCTCTTACACAGAAATTTTCATTCCAAACCATTAAAGACTTAGCAAACCCAAGAGGAAAGTGTCAGGGCCTGAATCTCAGTCATCACTTTCTAACTYCTCTGTGTGGTTTGTTAGAAAGTTCACACAGCTGTGCTGATAACACTCAGCTATTGAGAGCTGATAAAACACAGCAGGAAAAGTGATGAGAAGAGCACTTTAACTACTCCCTTTTCCCCTCATAACTTGCAAAACAGTGGCTTAACACTGAAGTGCCAGTTACCCAAACTATCGATTTACCTATTTTTAACCAATCTACATCACTGCAAAATGCTGTCTGRATTTTGAATACAGTCATCTCACATCCAGCTCTTTAATGAAAGCAAGAAGAGTGGAAGTGCTAGTCCTGGTGGTTTTCATCTSTTCCACTGGCAAAAAGACCATTTCTATTTTGCTGATTATTTTGATCAACATTAGCAGTCTTCTCAGCTGTTTTCACTGTTCCTACTCTGAGGTCAGCTCACTGAAGTTAAAAGGCCCAGTAACAGTAATAATTTAGGACATGAGTACTTGGTATTACCTAGGGAAGAAATTATGTTACACTTCCAGCAATTCTAYTTTCTGTAACATTAGTAACTATCTAGAGAATCATAAGGTACCAGTTCCAGAAGGAAATTTTCTAGGGAACATACCTCCATAATAATTATAAAGGCCAGTTTTGCAGCAAGAATGTGCCAGAACTGCATRCTGTGTAAGTATTTCTTCTCATGATCTGGAGGGTATCGATAGTCTCTGTACCTGTTGGAATGACAGACATGGAAAGGTGAAATGTCACAGTCAGCCTGGAATAGACTACAAGCTTAGTGACACTTACAAGCAAGTACAGCTGTCACTTAAGGAACCTTTTTCTTGTTTTAAATGGTCTGCTTCCTTTTGAACAAAAAGGTTGCCTCTCAATTTGTTTCTATCTTTATGTTTGCTTAAACACCCTCACAGTCACAGCAAGAGAGCAGAGATAAGGATGTGTGACATGTGAAATTTGGTACACAGGTTACTTGTTTTTCAGGCAATGATCAAATAATACAGGACAGAGTGATGGGATGTATCACAGGGTAATGGACACATATGGAATAAATGTGACAGAGATTAACAGATTATGGACTGGGCAGATGCAAGGTTTCATGAAGGGACAGTCTTGAGTACATGTTCTACACCATCAAACAAATGTAGCTGCTTCTGAAAGTGCTGGGGTGGTTGGTTTGGTTTTTTCTTTTGTTTGCTTTGAGATCTTTTTTCATCAAATCAATACTTTTCTTTTACCATGAACCGACTTTTCCAGAGTTCTTTGCAATTATTCTAGAATCTCCAATGCCTCTCCTAGCAAGAAATGACTATTTTTTTAATGAAAGCAGGATAGGTCGGATCCTTGGTGGTATCTAGCAAAATAAGGCTTGATTTTAAACACTGTATCTCATTTTCAGCTTTGGAGTCTAAACATCCCCTTTATGTTGCTTCCTTGTCCACTTATGCAGCCTAAATCTCCTGCATAATATAGGCTGAAGTTTCCAACTTGAGGCACATAAATCTTCATCATTCAAAAATCCATTGTTTAATTAAGTAAACAAAAAAATCCAACAAAGAAAAAGGAAAAAGCACATTAGCAATGAGACTGTCAGTGGTGATTATTTTTGAGGTGATTTTTTTTGTTATTGGCTTGATCTCTTACCACCTCAAGCATTACCTTGTTGATAGCCTAAATATTACCTCTCACACTTTAGAATGATAACAATAACATAATTTAATTTCTAATGGACTACTTAGATCTGCATTGATTTTTTATACTGTATTCTAAACAAAGTGATAAAATATTTATCATTACACTAACCTGCATATGACAAAGTTTTCTGGATTCTCATTAGGTTCATTTCTGTCAGGAAAATCTGAGATTTGAAACACTGACAAACTGTTGTTTATGTATCCAGACATACGTGAGTCTTCATTTTCAAAATAAGCATAGTAGTAGACTAAACGAGGGATCATATCTGATGTGAATGCAACAATAAAAGCCTGAAAGGAAATTGGAAAAAGAAATTAAGAAAGTGGCACACAAAATCTGTGAGCAGATTTATAAAGGGGTTGTGGTTCTGTGCCTCTCCCATTACAAGGAATCTTTCAAGAAAGGGTGAGACGCATGATTAGGGCACTTCACCTTTGTAAAAGATGCTGACTGCAGCCTCAGCCCATTTTGCCTGGAAACTTGAGATACTTAAGGTGCTGAGATATCTTGCTACTTAGGCAGTACCTCCAAGTGGGTTTGTTGCCTAAGACACACTAAAAAGAGACCTCTCTTTTGCTCAGTAGTCTGCTTTACAGTATGCTTCAGATGAAATACTGGCATAGCATTTAGTTACCAGTTTATAAAAAATACCTGGAGCCACTGCTCCCACAGGGGCATCCAGAAGCATCTGAATGAGCAGAATTCCCACAGAACAGGCTTCATAGCAAAAAGGACAAAAATACATCTGATCCACAGAATTCATCCACCTTTCCTGGCCCCTACAGTTCCCTCTGGGCAATCAGTGTGCTTCATCAGACTAAGCTTCAGACTGGCCTATGCCATTTCAAAAGGCTGGAAAACACAGACAACTGAATGAAAGATTATGGTCCAATAAAATGTGGACTGGGAGCTGCACATTGTCAACATACGGACAAGCCAAACCACTCAAATGGTTTGATGAAATCTTTGCAGGTTAACGTGATACAGTGCTGATGAAGGAGAAAAAGCATCAGCTGGTTTTTAATTCTTTGCATTTTGAGTACATGGAAGAATCAGTGTTGACGTAGCACAGTTAACATACTTACATTAGTGACAACAGACAGGATGGCCATTCCATTCAGGATTTCCTGCCAAACTCCTATGCTATGTGCTTTTGCAGCCACAGGTCTCCTGTACTGAGTGGTTAATTTCCAGGAGTCTACTCGAATCTCCAGGATATTATTCATCAGAGCAAGAAGGGGAGCCAGGGGAAAGGATGCCACAAAGAGAGTAATGAATCCAAACTGAATGACTGCAAGGGAGAAAAAGAAAGTGTCAAAATCTGCCCTTACAAAAGTATCCTCAGAGTGGCGAGTGTCTACCACTAGCATACAAATGGCAAACTTCTGCCAGGCTGCACAAGAAGTCATTTTCAGCCCTGGCCTGAGCTAAGTGACAAGCAGGCCCAGCCCCAAGACTTCCTCACTCTCTTCAGGCTGCCATTCAGCAGCACACACAGGAATGGGTATCTGGGTCCCGTGAAATGATGCTGCCAGCAGTGCTGAATGTCAATCCTTTCAAGGTGCTGCAGTTCTCATATGAATGGTGTGTAACTGTAGGGGAATTGGGATGTATTCATCCATCAAACTTCTCAATTATTATAAGGCTAGTTTTCTTCTCCTGCAGTTTGTACAGAACAATCTGGTTCTCCTTTTACTTATCAACTACACTCCTCAATAAAAGGGAGAAAATATTTTTACTTTTATCACAACCTTATATCTACCTATTGTTACTGTTTTAATCAAAACATTCATACCAATTCTATCTATATGTAATAGTTCCACTGGGGAGTCTTAATATTAGTTTAAGAATTGGAAATAAAATATACAAATGATCCTTTCAGTTGTTAACAAAATTAAGTATATCAGTACAAAATGTGATAATCAGCGCAGAGCCAATACTGCCACTATATTTCAAATAAAGGAAAAAGAACAATTTGTCTGGTTTAGGCAATGGATAAAAATAAATTCCCATACACCAGTCATACACTATTCCATGATGTCAGTGGTAAGTTCTTCACCTTAGATAAGCAAAAAAATTCCTTCTAGCTTAGCAGCTCCGGGACAATGCTGGAGCATAGTGGTTCAGTTCTGATTCTGGAAGAGCAAGGACATGGCTGGCAACAGTGATTGTTCTAAATGTATTAATTTCAGAAGATCACAGCCCTGTATGAAATCAATTAAGTGACAATAACACTACATATCTCTATAACACTTAAAATTATTTCTGCAGAAATAAAACAATACAATTTTTCAACAAAACGTGTCCTTGTAATAGCCAAATATTAACTTCTTTAAAGTGTCTTCTAGATTTAGCTTGGCTTCAGTTTCAGTTTTAGTTTCTCAGGTTTTGTAAACTAATGCTATATGCTGACAAGTTCACGTTACCTTTGAAAACCCCTATTCCATCACCCACACTCCCTCTGCTGGTCTAATGGACTGAACGGAAGCACTGATCAGTGCAAGACTAAAGCCTGAAGGGATTCTCTCCTAGCCAGTTCACAGATCTCATGTCTGCAGTACCCATCCTTACAGCATATTTGGCACACATCCCATACTGAAAATTTCCACTGACATCAGCTAAGAATATGCTTTGGAACAAGAAAAGAACAGACACCGAGGCAGCTGGCTGCACTGAGAATAATGTTCCCCATTCAAATGACGAAAACAAATAGTCTTTGCAGTGTTTCTGTGAAATTCCCAGCAGTTCAAGATGCAAAGACAGCTGTTTTTTTAATCGGGCTGACCTATTTAATGATTTCCAGCAGTTAATTGTCCACTGCTTAGCAGATGAGAGTGGTGGTATCAACTCATAACAATTAATTGAGATTTTTTTTTTTGAAAGTGTCAGTACAAGGTGTCCTGTCCTCAATTCCAAATGTGTAATTTTAAACTCACCCATTTCTAAATATTCATAGAACAGGCCTAAGGCTCCAAATGTCTGCAGATCATGGTCTTGCTCCCAGCGACTGTACAAATTTTCGGGATTATTTCTGGCTTTCCGACGACCCCACCAGTTACAAATCCAGCTGTATATGCAGAAAAAAGTCAACAATGAGAGAAGCAGATCAGTTGGTCAGAGCAGGGTGCTGCTAACACCAAGGCTGTGGGTTCAATCCCAGCATGCGCCATTCACTTAAGAGCTGGACTCGATCCTTGWGGGTCCCTTCCGACTCAGAATATTCTGTGAAGTCTCCCTTTCTCYGAGCAAGCTCCTTAATACAACATGCTTTTACAAGCATAGCTTTGACAATAAGAGGCCAAAAGCCTCTATGAAATCAGTCTGTGTCAGAATTTGTGCTTAATTTACAGCATTCTTCTTAGCTTCTTCATATGGCAATCACTCTTTCCAAGAACTTCCCCTGGCTGTAAGATGGGCATCTCAGTGTAAGAGAGAACTTACGGTACAATGGCCTCTTGGATATTCCCCCAGATCTGTTTGCCAGCCATGACTATGGTGAGCTGCGTCGTCAGTTCTATCAAACAGCCCGCAGGATCGCACTGGTGGAGACAAACTGGGTGTTAACGGACATGAACAATGGGTACCACCCAGATAAACTAGATTCCACTACTGTGTAAATGAAAGAAGGGAGATCTTAAAACTTGTAAGGACAATACTTAATTTCCACCTGGACTGCCAGCTAAGCTACCCCCTCAGGAAGGCTGTTACAGAAGGGCTTTCAGTGCTCAAAGTCTGAGACAAAACATGCATCAAAACATAATGACCATKTGAAGACAGAGCAACTCAGAGATGCTTCAGCAGGACCTGCATGCAGCACCCACCCCTCAGCCCCAGCAAGGCGAATCTGCACCAGACCCTTTTTTTTTWAAGACCTATGGTGAGACCCACTGGTATTTCAGGTGAACTGGGGCCAAGAAAAGCTTTACAATTTTTCACTCTTGTGACTGACAGATTTTCACTGCTGGTGTTCCCCTGACTAACAACAGCAGGAGGAGTCCTTGGAAGCCCCACCATCAGCCTCAGGATAAYTAGCTGAGGCTCAGCTGAGTTCAGACCAAGCCTGCAGCTGGAAATTCATGACTGTGCAGGTTGAAGGGAACAATCCACCTTAATTAAGAAAGCCTTACCTCTTCATTTCGCCAGCGATTAAACATGTATGTGTAGGCACCTGGGTAACCAACAAACTTCCCTTTGAAGAAGGCCACGTAGAAACAGGATGAATAGTAGTTGACAAACTGGAACAAAAACATTTTCATCGTGAGCCTGTTCTCATACTCCATATGAGTTCTGGGGATCTCTGTGAAACCAGAAAACAATAATTTTATGTTCCTTTAATCCCTTTGAAAGGATACAGATTCACAAATATTCATCATGCACAGTGATCTTAAAGAAAAAAAAAAAGGAAAAGAAAAACACCTACAAACATTTCAGCAGATGGAGTCTCTGCTCTCAGACACCCTACCCTTACTATACAATGCACCATTTGGAGCAGGCAGGCAAAGAAAGTTTGTATTTTAAACTGTTATAAWATTTAATTTCCCCTTCTTTGTACTGCCCATCAGCAATTGTCCATCCCCAAATATTACACTGTTTTAGGAGATCCAAGATGAATCTCAAACAGTAACTAGCAGGATCTCCTGTAGTATSAAAATTTCACGGTTAGCAACACACAATTGTTTTTTTGATTTGTGGTAGAGAAGTATGTTACAATATTTTTTTCCCAACATGTGCATATCATTGAAATCAGCAGAAACTGGATGGCCCGTGTGCCTCTGAAAGATGAGGCTCATAAGAGAGAGTACAGGCATCTCGGAGGTACTGAACATCACCAAACCTTTGTTTAGGATTTTGCTGCCTTTTGCTGCTCATTGTCTATCACATTTATATTTTTAAAGGTAGCACGAAGCCCTAAGCATATTGTTGTCAAATGTCCTGTTAAATGATAACATATAACCAATTCAAGTTGGGAAGTAGAACAAGAAAACACACTACAAGCATTCAAGCTGCTCTGAACTGGTCAGGATCTGGCACATGTGTTGAACTCATCTGCCTTATTGTAAAGTTATTTTATATACCCAAGTAAACTGATGTTTCCAAGCTTGGTGTAAGTTTGCATGCCAGAAGAACATCAGGTATTTACTGGGAACCTGACATTGGAGCGTGTGACAGAGAAGGCAGCACTCAGGTGAACCAGTCCACCTAGGTTGCAGCTCCTTAAAATATTTTTATTTTCAGTGAGCTGTTCAAATATCGATGCCACGTTCACAAAGTTCCGAGCACCAGAGGCAGGTTATACCTGCTTGTCTGAACACCAAATCTGGCCTAACCATTTCCAGGAGTGTAAGAGTGAAGAAAGTCTGGGCAGACACTCCTGGCAGCCCGGGCCAGGCGCAGCCGCCTCGGCCGCCCGAGGAGGGCAGCAGTGCCACACCAGTGGACTGTTATTTTCCCCCTGTAACCCATAACCACAGGTAGTGCTGACACTTGAGAAATTAATCGTCCACACTTGCAAACCGGCAAAATAACACCGCTGAGCCTTCATGCTTATAATTCTTGCTCCTTAAGAAAGAAAGATTTAAAAAATTATGATTTTCTGTTTCTTTCTGTGTTTGTTAGGGGCAATTTTACTTGTTACTTGCTCTGTTTCAGTTTGGTCTCATTTGGCTAAGAGAGATAAGCAGTACAGACCTGAGAGACAAGAGATGGCTCATGACAAATCAAAATAAACCAAATGCAACACATCCCTTAAAGTTTTTGCAAGAAACACCTTTCAATTCTTGACTTCACTTGCAAGRCCTCACAAAATAAGATCAACCAACTGTTTTTATGACAACTGTACAAACTACAAGTACCTAATATTTTCAGCTCTCCTCCCCAAGCTGAATATTCTGCAATTATTTCTTTCTATAAAACACCTGCAGGGACCTGTATGTCTACATCATTAAGGACATATAAAATGAAATGAAATAAAATAAAATAAAATAAAATAAAATACATAAAATATGTAAGAAGGGTTCTAGGGAAGGGTATTTTCAGCATGCAAGCAAAAGTCAAACACAATATACTACAAAAGCAGTTGCTCTTTCCGGGCCTCCAGCTCAGGAATGAGGTTACTGCAGGACATGCTACCAATGGCTACAGCCACAATGACACGTATTAGACACTCCTGCGCAACCTCTGCCTTCCAGCTGTGTAATTCCCAACCTGTACAGCCAGAGCTAAGGGAAAGAGTGCTCAYGAAAAAACGGAAAAGGTACTGTCCTATCCCATCCCCCATCCTCTTATCTTTTCCCCCAAACTAGAGTGTCATGATTATTTAGTCTTTTTTTCTTGTATAGATGACCGTGACCTGTTTTTAAAAATTTATCTACAGGATTTCTAATTGAAATACTGCTAGATCAAGACAGTCTGATCTTGCTTTGGTGACTCTAATATACAAGGTAATTTTTAGCAATGTTCAGGTCTGTGATTGTCTCTGTAGACTAGTTTTAATATAAGCAGACACTATATGAAGAGAAACCAGGTCATGAGAACTACTGAAATGCAAGGAAAATGTTCAGTACGGCCGTGGATACACCTGAGTCATTGCTGCAAGCTACTGCAAGCTGCAGTGCTCCCACTGTGCCCGAGTTGAGAACAACAGCRTAGAGCACCTTCGTGGGTTCTACCTTCAGTGATTCCTTCAAAGCTTTGTCTTCAAGTATCCCTGCTTACCCATATCAGTGATCCAGATGGCTATTCTCTCGTAGAAGAAATTCAGTATCATGATGATGACAAAGTTGAGGCAGGAGGCTGTGACTGAGGTTGCCAGCTGAGGGGTCAGTAACCCGCTGATGGGCTTCAGCGTCTGAGTGTCCTCCATGAGGCTGGCAAAGGCAGCATACACTGCAAGGCGATACACAATCACAGCTATCATGCTGGCTATGATCAGGGACACCTGAGRAAATGAGAGAGATTTCAAATACACCTGCAGCTTAGTATAGCTATATGCACACAACTTCAGAAACAAGATGTAAACCAGCACGCTTTATAATTTTCAGATTTTATTCTTTGTGGGTATGAGTTCAGCAGCAAAGTAGACAGGCAAAATACTTTGTTRTATTAGGTACATTAAAACCAACAAAATTATTTTGTTAATGTAAGAAAAGCAGACAATCTAATACTAATATTTGAAAAAGTGCAGAAGAATACAGACTCAGAAATGAAGATGGAAAGGACACATTATACTCTGAAACTCACTCTGCATTCATTATTATGAATTCTTTTTTTTTCTTTATTGCAATTTTTTCAGTATGTCTGTTAACAGCAAATARATCACACAGAAAGTTAGCCCTATGCTGAAACATCCAATCAAATTACTGATTAATGACAGATTTCTAGTGTCCTTTTTTTAAAAATTTTTTATTGGAATTGAAGTGCATTTTAAATGACAGCGTGAATCATGCARGATAATAATAAAAGCACGTCTTAGTATAATGATTAAAGCCAATTTGTGTTAATGTGATGATTAGTAATGATCAGCACCTCTGATATAYGTTAAAGTGACGATTCAAAAAGATGCTCACCCAGAACAACACTGTAGCTCCCGAGATGCAGAACCGCACAGCCTGGCTAGTTAAAGGCAAATAAGGCTCCATCTCCTGAAACAGTCAAGTATAGCACAGTTCATCTTATTTCCACATCTTATTCCAACATCAAGCAGCACACAGAGCTCATCAGCTGTGGAAAAAGTCCTCACATCCAAGGAAAACCATCCAGAACCTCTACCCTCTACAATGGGCATAATTTTAGGTGTGCTGAGGGGGGCAAAAAGATCAGGCCATAAAACTGCTACAAATAAAGACAGTAAGTGGATAGAATGGTTAAACTTTCGCAAACTCAGTCAGTAGCTGAAGGAAAAAGACCAACTTCCTGAGATGGGCAGGCCAGACCTATTACCGTAATGCTAGGTTAGCTGTCAAGCGGCTCTGAATCCAAAACTGGACTCAAGTTTTATAAATTCTTCATGCCGAGATTTCTTAAAATCGTCATTTGRATGTGCCAATCAGAGAATGCTTTTCTCCACTCCTCCAATGTTAATGTTTTTTTTAGTTGAAGAGATGGCTATGAACGTAGCTGCCAAGCGCTGTTGGAGCACCAGGTAACTGGGTCTTACCCATGCCCGTATCCCCATATAACACATGAACAATTTTCAATGCTTGTGTAAAGTTTGTGCAACASATTCTAGTTCCTAAAATATCAGATTACATGCGTTATGAAAGCATCTTCTATATAAGAACTAATGCTAGAGGAAGATTTAGTAAAAAATAACCTGAATTTGATAAATCTTTGGACAAGGCACTGTAAAATGCTTACACTCCTCTTGAACAAAGTGGCACCAAGTACTACAGATGGGTGCAATCCCAAGTTTTTGGATGATGGCAGTAGTTAAAGGCACTATTAATAGAACTTTAAAGAACAGCTGAAGATAAGACACAAGCATCAACACTGGGTGACTTTACATAGGCTCTTAACATTTTATATCTATTTTGTATTAATAAAAAATACATGTATTTGATATTAAGAGCAAATATTTCACATATTCTAGGCTATTCAACAAGTTTTATACTGTAAAAATGTAATGTAGGCAGTAATGTCCAATGACAGAGCCTAACTTTGAATCAAATGCTTCACTGTTTATGTAAATTAGAATTCTATTGGAATCAGCAAGCCCATATTTTAGCTATGTTCTAGTTAGATAGTTTAGCACCATGAACAAATGAGTTAATTATAGCCTCAAGATGGGCAATTTTGGTTTCAGTGCACTTAGAATATTGAATCATGACCAGGAATAATGAGGAAATAATTTTCTAAGTGAAGCAAAACCAGCTGTGGGACACAAGAAAGTCATTGTCCTCTACCCACACAACTTTATTGGTCTGCAGAATTAACTTRTTTGAATGCACTGTCCTTTCACGTGTTCTAATAGAAGGAAATTACACTATAGCATGGCTAACCTGTACAGGTTATCCTATGACTGGGTACTGATAAGGATCATTGCTAAACCCTGCTGCACRAAAGCTTCTGAAGAACCACTGAGACAATAAATTGAAGTGTCATAAAGGTTTGTATAGCCATTGAATTTTTATGGTAATTGTTAATGCATACTTAGAAAGCACAGATGAGTGCAGTATCTCACATGGAGATAAGAAAATACATTACAGTCCATTTCTATTTCCTAAATAAAGTTCAAAAAAATCTATCTCACCTAAGGGATCTGGATTAATTTAGAGAGAGAACAATCTTCTCCCTCAGTACAGATATACAAGCACACCCAACCCCTGCCATCGGTGGCTGTGCTCTGCTACAGCTGATTGACCTCACCAGAGGTTTTGGTCCATGCCGTACCCAACCGCCTCCAGCCAGTCAGCCCATTACTCCTCTGTCCTCACACAATCCCCCTCCCCTGCAGCCCTTCAGCTCAGAGCACACAAGGGCCAGGGTGAGCTCCCCCTGCTCTTTCTGTCAGCACAGCCACCGCGGTTTGGCTGGGTTTGGGCCCTGTGCAGCCACGGAACAGTGTGGGTTTTGAGCCTGAGCATACACAGGGACACAAACCAGCAAATAAACCATAACTGGCAGGCATGTGTTTTCAATTAGTAGAGCTAACTAATGAAAATTGATTTACCTGAAACCGGTTTCCTGAGCATGCAGGAATTAGTACCTCAGCAGAGCTACACTGCAGAACACAGTGCACTGTTCTCAAAGAGTCTGTGCAATGTACACTGCACTAGGTACAAGTACAATAGCAGAATTAATGCTGCATATGTGGAAGGGAAAAAACTCTCTCTCACGAGAAAGAAGATTAGTGTATGTATTTCCTAATGACTAAGGAGAACCCTGAAAGACAGGGCTACTGTTTATATAACAAAGACTTTTCCACATTCTGGCTAAGCTTCTCTTTCTTTTCTGAAGACTGTGTTATCTAAGARTACTTGGGACTAGTGACAATAAGCTATTTATATGCAATTCTATGAAAGAGAAAAGGTGATTTAAAAATACATTAAATGAGGTGGTAGATGTGTTGGAATGCAACCAGCTGATCCCTAAATTTGTCAAATAACTCCTACCTAAATCAAATTTAAATGAAAACAATTAACATCTAGTATTTATATAGAGTGTTTAACAGAGTTAAATAGTGTCACTAATTGTATCTCAATTAGATTTCAGAGAAAGGACTTCAGCAACTTTCATTTCTCTGGTGTTTCCCAAACAAAGTGGTTGTCTCAGAAGCAAAATCACAGCTAGACCCACTTATCTATCTTTAGATCAAGGCAACTGCTTCCTCGTATGTTGCGTAGGGATAAGAAGGAGCGCTTTTAAAGGCATGAAGATTTCAGAGGCTGCTACCCTGAAATGTGAAAGACGCTGTAAAAATGGTGTAAAAGCCATAAACTTCGCCTTTATTTTCCTGATTTAATATACGAATTCCCACGTTACGAAACTTTCAGCATACAACTGAGTTTGCACACATGTCAACACWGCATGTTCATTACCTGAGTTACAGGATTCCTCTTCTTTAGGGTACATTTTGCCTCGTACTCAGGCCTAAGCTGAAGTTGTTGCTGTTCCTCTTCAAAATCAACCAAATCCCACTCATACTTCAGTCTAGCTTGCCGCCTCTTCCAAAACTCCAAGAAAAGTGTAACTACGATTTGCAAATGTTAAAATACAGTCAAGGAAGAAGTGAACAAGTTCATGAACCAAGTTAAGTATCTGCACTGGCTTCTGTTCTGTGGTTTATTATTTATCCTCACAGTGTGACCCATCTATTTTTACTGACTACCTACTATAGTTCATAGCTAAAATTACAATTTGGATCCAGTRATTTATTAGCTAATTGAATTCCAGAAGTGGATGACAAGGAAGATGCCAAAGATATGGGTATCTGCATGGTTATGATGACCATGTTCAATTACAGYTTAACTACTCTGCATATGCAAAAAGTGACATGGAATTAAGAAAAGAACATGATAATTCAACTAATTGCTGTGTATAAATCTGCCACACATGAACAACTATTACAACAAATAAGCAGAACAGCTTTCAAGGCGTATGTTCMAAAATTTGTTGCTTTTTGATGCTCGTTCTAAAGACGGTGATTGTCTGATGTTTTTCACATGATCAAGAGTTGAGCTGGTTTAAGAACTTTTTAAGATGCTAGAAGGAACTGATTTCACATATGAACAACTATAAAATTTATAATACTATTTAACATTTTAAGAGCCCTTTATAAACTACTTCAAAATGTAAACATTTTGTAATCTGATTGTTCTTATTTGAACTGGAGAGGCTTTATGTTTTAGACAAACACAGGAAAGCTTATCTTCTGCAGTTCTAAACTCTTTGGCGGGTACTTCCTTGCATGACTAATCCATGTCACAAATGCTAGTGCTTAGAAACTAAGAAAAGTTTAGTAAAACATCCATACAACATCACCTTATTAGATTTTTTTTATAATTCTATATGAAAAAAGTTAGTGGCTAGATCCTTTGATAACAAATACACAGATTTTCTACGAGCACACAGGGATCTTTGTGACTTAATGAAAYATCTATATCCAAATTGAAGGTTTAGTTATGATATTTCATACAAACAGTATGAAACAAGAGTAATGTATTTAAGGAAATAAGAAACACTAACTGTGCCATACTGCATTTATAAACCTTAAGAGAGTCAAAGAGAAGAACACATATTCAATACAATATAATCTTAAAAGTCTGAACAAGTATCACTTGGTGTGAAAGGGATTATAGAGGCCAGAAATYCACCTATTTCTACATCATCAAAACATACTACAGTGTAGGAACTTCACTGGAGTAGAACCCAACTAATTTTCTACTCATGAAAGTACTGCTAATATAGTGGCAGTGATGAACGACCATCCAGTGAAAGGACACAAAGCTCCTCACTCCCTCACAGGGACACTGATACTGTGCAGGGCTTAGCAGAGAGGACTCTTATATGGGCTGCATAATGTTGGACCACTTTGATTACTAAGGAAAGAACAAAATGTTAGCAGTTAAGAGTACACAATGCTTATGATATTCTTATGAYATCCCAGATATCTGCTGCATTTTCTTTGGGTTTTTTTACATCTTAATTCCTCTGTAACTTTAAATTATTTTCACTCTTTMATCACTTTTGCATCTGAGGCAGGATACTAAGGTGAAGCCATTATTCCCCTTCTTCGCACTTCCAGTGTCCCTCAGCAGCCTTGGCCAAGATCTCCTTATTGCTCGACATAAAACTTATCAATGTACTCACCCCATATGCCCATGAAAATAGCAAAAAAAAGAGTTGCCACGTTGTCAAACAAATGGGAATACTGCAACAGAATACCCAGGAAAAGGTCAGTACCAAAACAGTTTTCAGGATGAAGAAAAAYGACAAGTGGCTGCAGAACCAGATACAGACCTGTGAGGACTCACAGGTGGTGTTTAGTCTCCAGTATTCACACTCTTGGTCACAAAGCGGGCACATGATGATCTCTCCTCCAATTGCAGGGTCACAGATTTCTTTGCTGAGGAGGAAAACATTGTAAAGTATCTGTTTCCATAGCATCTTAAAAGCTGTTATATGAAATTTATTTWAAAAATAAGTAGGAGCTTCATTTGTTCAAAGCTCAACATTTGCAGATTCCCAGCAAAGATCCTACCTCTTCTCACATTCACTGATGTTAACCAGTGGMAAGCCAAGAAACAAAGTAGCTGCTACAAGGAGTAGAATCAACAATTCCCTCAGTATGGGCCTTCTGGCTCTATCAGCAATGAATCAGGAGTCTATCAGGAGCTGTACTGCACATGCACAGCTCTCAGGCAAGATAGAAACCATGTTATTTCTCATCAGGTTAGCAATGAGATCAAAACACCTATTCTAAAAGTAGAGATACCACTTCAGCTTCGATATCTGCAGTAAAATTTGCTACTTCAATTTAATGACAGTGGGTAAAGTTTACGATSCTGTGATAGTCCTTCAGTATCCAGAGAAATCTGAACATGTATAGCAGTATTCCCAAGTGAATTCTTAACCTAGCCRAAATACAAGTCTCAAAATTACATAATTCGATAGAATAGATGAAAATTTTAACCTGTTATTCATCTTTTATGGTTAAAACTCARAATTTTCTGGAAACCTTCTTACAGAAAATACTGAACAATGAAATGTCAACCCTCTTTTTCCCCTCCCCATCCCTAATCCCCGCATACAATGAATCTTGGGACTTCTGATAAAGCAAATACTATACTTATTAAAAAAACCCCAACCTATGGCTTCTAAGATACTGGATCCCTCTTTGATGGGAGAACACTGCTGATCTGTTTTACTCATAGTTYTGGTTAGTACAAATGATGACCCACACAAAAAGGTCAGACTGCTCTTCAAGATAGATTAAATAGACAAGCTTAAGGCAACAACAAATACTTAAACAATTTGGAGAGATCTAAGTGGTACTCTTAGGACTTCATGTATTGGAGGTTCTACAATACAAAAAGCTATTGCCAACAAAATATTGCTTTTCACCTACAAGTTGAGTCTTTCTAATTAAAAGTCACAAGTTCTGCATTAGTGGTCCACCAYTTTTTCAGTCAATAAAGGCAGCTAAAAAACAAATTCCTCTGCTCTGACAAGCTTCAAAAGCTTGTTACCTGTTGGGGGTTTCTTGCAAGAATGAAATTTTCACATTGCTTAACTTTTTCCCAGGAGATTTTCAATGTTATATTCACCTGCTCATATTTTCATCCATTGTAAACAAGCCATAAAGAAAGCAGATTAGGCCAACAACTGCTGCAAGGAATAACATCTCAGTRTAAAATCCCAGCCAGGCAAAGTAGATTCCAATCTTCTCACCATAGTACTTCCTGAATACAAAAAAACCCCGCAATTAACAGGAATAAAAAGCAAAATTTAAAACTGTAATAGAGCAAACTGGCCAGAGTAAAAGTGAAATACTTGACAAAATTCTCTTTTAACGGAAGAGTAAATGCACTGAAGTACAGTGGAAAAATCAGATTTGAAGCTGGCCATGAAAAGTTACTCAAGCTGAATGAACAAGGTGAATGAACAGGATATAYGGCCTCTTTCATCCCTTTTTTCCTCCTAGCAGAAGCTCCAACTTTAAAATCACTCTCTCTTTTCTACAGGATAATGTAAATCAAGATTTACTTTCTAATTTTTCCAAGGAGTTAAACAAATGAAACAGCACAACAGTTCTGATCATATGGTTAGAACAAATGGGTAATCCACAGAAATACAATCACTTGTGTTACAAACAGGGAACTGTAACCTGTGAACAAAGCGATGTTGTGTTGTATCGTATGAGCTGAATCCAAGACATCTTGGGTAAGGCGAGTTTAAATGTGGGGTTAGAACTAAGAGTCAAGCTTCCAAACTGATTTTATCGGTGTTTGTTCAAGTCTGTGTTGAAATTTCARCAATTCCAATGAATCTTTAAAAATTTTTTTACAGATATTGATTTAAAAATACAAGATATTCTATGTATGTGTTTCTTTACAGCTGAATTTATCTGTAATATACCTGACCCCAGGAGCACTGGCTAGATGGAAAGAGGATTGATTTGAGATAAAGCATTTTTCCAGTTCTTAGTAGAAAGCTGTATCATGTCCTCCAAGGAACTAGTGCTGAATTAATATCCAGTTCTCATCGGATCTTAAAAGTGATAAAAATTTCCTAGCAGGATCAAGTTACAAACGAATATACAGCGCACTACAGTGAGAAYCAAGGAAACATAACAAACCTCAGGCAGTATTTTACCTGATAAGGTCCAAAGGCTGTTCTTTGTAGAACCGCAGGAAGCGKGCCCACTCCCTGTAGAGCGTGTACCTCTCACTGTCACAGTTTGGATCGCTGGCCTTTTTCCAGTACTGGCACTGTGAGCAAATCAGAGCAAAGGCAAAACACCTCATGGACAGGCTCAAATACTACACTGGAAGAAACAAACATTAATGATGGTGCACTCCTCTGAAGACTGTGGTTTGTCATTGTCACGTATCTAACCGTCAAATACTAAGAAAATGTCGGAACTTCACCACTTTCCTAGAAATTAAAAAGCACAAAATAACCACAGTTTCTGACAGCTTTTGTAATTTTATTTTGTGCCATAGAACTCTGCCTCTAGAAATATTTGGCTATGTCAGTTATTCGGTTTATGATCTTGGTTTTCCTTTTTTTTGAATCTTTGTCAATCACAAAGAAAAGCATGAAAATTGGTTTCTAAATAGAAATCAACCAACAGAAGTTTAAACAGCCTAAAGTTTGCATTTTAAAAATTCTAAAAAGTTAAGTAATTATTTTTAGACAAAGTTTTTTGAGTCTTTCTCACAAGTTTTGGAAGTTTTTCATAAGATTTATTAGCATTTAAAGTTGGTTGTAGTGGTATAGAAGAGATTCTTGCCTTTTATTGTCTGTGGTTTTGGTAGTCCCAATAGGATAAAGTATTTCTCAGCCTAGACTAGTCTTTTATAGCATACATCCTGAGCAGCTAAACTTTCCTCCTGAAAACCTAAGGAACGTCCATTCCCATTTACTTTTATTTTCTAAGGAAAGAAAAAATATTTTCAAACATTTAAAAATATAAATCTATATAAAGTATTTAAAAATGTCTTCTGGTAGAATTCAGAGATATAAATAAGCAATTTAAGTTCACTAAAGCACTGTGACATCTCAAATAACTATTAAAARCAAGGAAAGAATTTAAGACTTAAGCAACAAATTCAGGACGAAAGAAAATCAAAAGGGAAAAAACCCATGTAAAATACTGCAACCCATCTCTCTTGTTTTTTCCAGGGAATTTCAGGACTAAATCTGCACGTGTCATATTAAAAACTGACYTTACAGCAAAACTAAACACAGTATTTACTATCCTTACCACATTTCCAGTGTTTGCTCACCAAAGCTCACTGGGAGATGGACAAGTGACCATTCCACACTGAACTGCCTGGCTCAGGCAACTCATCTGACTTCAGTCCCCAAATGSTATGATACCCAAGAGTTCTTCTCTAATTGCAGGTAGTATCCACTACTGTATAACTACAGTATATGTGTGTGAGTATACACCCTATACACACACGCTGCTGAATGTATGCATCTACAGTAGGTACTCATTCCTTGTTATAATTGAGAGGAATGAGAAGGCTGTGTCTTTACAAACTGTGGTCCTGCTTGTAGATAAAGCCAGATGCTTGAAAGGAATGAGGAGGATAGATCTTTACAAACAAACAGTGGGCCTGTTCATAGATAAAGCCAGATACTGAAAGGTAAACTCAAGCAATGGGAGGAAACATAAATTCTAGGGGAATTCCCCTAATTGACAGACTGTTGCTCAACTGGGGCCATGTCAAATTCCTGGACTCAGAGAAAAAGAACAGAGACACAAAGAGAAAGGGGGGGGGGTGCACATTAGAAGGGGATGTGCGTTAGGTGATTTGGGAAGTCTGTACCTCTCAAGTGCCTCAGCCAATGGGGAAAGAGAGAGGGAAATGCAGCCGGGGAAATAGGATAAAAAGGAGGCTGCATCCTCCAGCAATTGGAG
Source organism: Amblyornis subalaris (assembly GCA_018881555.1). Lineage (NCBI taxonomy): Eukaryota > Metazoa > Chordata > Aves > Passeriformes > Ptilonorhynchidae > Amblyornis > Amblyornis subalaris. Next base: position 112,788 of record JACAXG010000192.1, read on the forward strand.
ACACCCCATGGGAAATGCCCGTGGCCTCCCCCTTTATTCAAATAACGTTATGGGACTCCTCTGTCTCCTTTTTGGACATAAACCTTTGGCGTCATAAGTTTTCCTGACATAATCTAATGTAGTACCACATGATCTGTGTCATAAACGTTACAGGAATGTATGATGGAATAAGTCTCTAAAGAAATGATGTGACTAACACATATTCTAAAAACTCACCCATGGGAAGAAAAATTTCAGCACATAAAAGCCAAATAGTAGGGCTGATAGATATGTTTTGTGTGTTATAAAACAGAATCAATTACTGGGACAAATGGAAAGGTTTGAGTATATTTTCATATCTGCTGGAACAGCAAATGTCACAGTAGGTAAAAGAGTACAAACACTGGGAAATGCTCAAGGGAGCAGAAAGCTAAAATACTTACATCATGAAGAGGATATGCAGCTGTATAGGTGCCATTGTTTAGCAGTCTCTTAATCCCGAATTTTTTCTTCCCTTCTTCTGTTCCATATGGGCAACGTGTAAGAATATAATTAACCTGAGATTCAAAGACAAGAATTTCAGACCTTTCCTACTTTAAGGCCATTTAATGGAAACCTATAGTGGATGTACATTGTGTATTATCTGCAGGAACAATATGTAAAAGCAAAAATTATTTCTTCAGAAGAACTCACCCCATATAACAATGGGGGCACAGTTGCCGTGTAGACATCCAGAAGATCCATTTCAACAAGTATTATTCTATATTTCTAAGAAAGATGCACAGGTACCCTCTCTGTATTTACCACAGTTTCTATACTCACTCCTTCCTTGCATGAATATTCTGATGGGGCCAAGTAAATCTACATGTAAATGTAAGTAGCCAAATTCACATACGTACTATTCTGTTTCTCACGGAGGGTGGGAAGAAAGTGCTCTCATCGTTAATGAGGTACAGCTCCTGCTTGTCCTTGCTGAACGGTGCCGTGAAATAATCCGGTTCAGGGTGCATCACGTGCTCGGGCAGCCTGACTGGGTAAAGCACACAGTCCAGGGGGTTCTCCACCGTGGAGGGAATGTCATTTTCTTTGATGGGAACTTTAATGTTCAGCACTTCTGCATACGTGATCAGAACCTCCCATGGTGCATGGATCTTGACAAAAAAAATCTTGCCGTTTTCAGATTCCTGCCCCAGGAAAGTTAAATCAGACATCAGACCAAACTGTTTTATTGCAAGATTTAYGGGAAAAGTTTTTATACAAAATGTATTGCCTTTGACATATTTTTAAAGGATTAAAAAAAAAATAAGAGAAGGGGGGAATAGGAGGACTTTATATATATATATATCAATACATATATTTAGCTGTTCATAAAAATAATCTTGCAGTACTAATGGCTCACAAAGGCTTTTCAAACTATATTAATCTCATACAGTGAGGCCTGAAAATTCTCATTACATTGGAATCACAAAGAATAATCTTGTCATAGGCCTCACGCAACATGTATGTTCTTCTAGTGTTGCCCTGCATACAGAGCAGAAGATGGCAATCAGAAGGGTTTTTAACATATTGCTCAATGAATTCCCCATCTATGGATGTTGCAGTCTGAACTTTATCAAGAGTTATTTTACCCCACTCAGTCTCTGGCATGCTGACTGCATCAGTCAAAATCCCATGTTCTCTAGTTAATACACCAAACAGTACCACTAATCAAACATCATCAAATTGTTACACCAGGGTCCCTCCTCATAATTACAACATCCAGTAGGCATAGCTAATCCATTCACTGCCTTCCAAACTTGTTACTCATCGTTAGGTGGGATTAAATTCAGCTGTAAGCATACTTCCCATTTATGTGGACTTAAATCAAATCTCAGCTATTTTGGAACCACTTTCTTTTTGTTACGAAAGCAAAAGCCATCACTTCCTCTTGAATCAAAATTATTCTGCTTCTGCTTATCAACGTATCTGGAGAAAGGACTCAAATAAACGTATGAATCATGTTTCCCCTAAATTAGTCACCCTTCACTGAAATCCACAAGCATAATTTATAACTTTTCTCAAAGAAACAAAGTGGTTTATTAATTTGCACGTCTATTCATTTGGTACTAATTTTTTTTTTTGTTACCTTCTTGTCTTCTGTTTCTAGTTCCAAACCAGCCTTTTGCAGATTGCTCTCAAATTCTTTCCTCCTTTCCTAAAGAGAAACAAAGACACTTTAGTAACTGATGAAGTTAACAACTAACTGATCACTCAGGGATGACTCACCGAGTTTCACTTCTTTCAGCTGCCCTGATGACAACCCCTTAATGTTATGAGACCTTCTAAAAGCAGGCAGGCAAAAACCAGCTGATGCATACCAGGCCACTTCCAAGTGAAAGCCAGCTTTGTGATGGCAACACATCGGTAATTACACTGACTAGCCGCAGGACTCCTACTGGGTAGGAGAAGGCTTGTTCTGTGCTATCTGGGCAATCAGAGAAGGAACTGACAGTCTTGTGTCTTGAGCACTTCAGAAGGCTGGTGTGYGAGGTGTGTTCCTGTTCCAAGTTTAGCTACTTTTTTGAGAGAATGGCAAAACTAGATGAAAAGAAAAATTCTGGAAGCACGTGGAAGACTGATTGCTCACAGTCCCATCTATTTACCTGTTACACAATTACGCCCGATACAGATATTCAAGTATTGATTACAGACAATTCAAACAGTACTTCACAAACATCACTATAAAACTAGATAAGACCAACAAATCACTGCATGTGCTTAGCTTGCATGAAGTCAGTGTGGACTTCACGCAGAGATAAACAAACCTGCCTGTGGCAGTGTGTGGTGGCTGCATGACCTCTGGAAACTTGAGATTGTTCTTGAACTCTGTATTTTGTGAAGTAATTCCTAGGTGGTGTCTTTAGGTAAGAGCATTTTTCTTCTTCTCCTTCTATGTATATTTTTTGCTCCTATTGGGAATCTGCATTAATTTCCTTTTAATTATATAAAATTTGCTGAAGAAYTGCGAGAATAACAATAAATGAAGTCAAATATTGAGCCCCAGCCTCTTTAGAACGCATAAGCTACACCACCAATTTATTTCTGGCTAAACCCTGCCATGCTGTCTAATGTTTTTTCTACCGAAAACTCTTATTTAAGAGTTTTCAAACATACTTTAAAAACCCAAAACACCATAGTTTTCAGCCAATTTCCTTTTCCTGCATGTCTGTGAGGAGCAGACTCCCCTTTTAGCACTTCAGTTTGCATAAACGACTCAGACAAACGAATACAGACTGAAGAATAGCTTTCATAACCCTCAAATGTACCTTAAGAGGTATTGACATGTTTTCTTGTGTAACCTCTCATTTTTATGTGTCACATCTGATTTTGCCAAATATTATTAGATATTAAATTAGACACTGGACTATATGAACTTGCAAATATGGTAACTCCTGAGTTCTAGCACATGCTGGGGGCAAATGCAATTCCATGCACTATTTTTCCTACAAACCTGGCTAAATGGACCTGTATAAACACACTTGGTTGCTGACATGATAATCAAATAGAGAACAATGCAACTAAAAGGTGATTTAAGACTGCATGCTAAAAYGCTGTAGAAAAGCTGACATTCAAGCCTAGTGCCCAAAGCTATGTGCTCCTCTGGATTACATTTTCTCCTAACAAAGCCTGCTGCTGTGTATTCTTTCCCCAGCAAACACTGGAAGAGAGCCAAGCAAGTCAGCTCAGAGGGTTCTCTGCCACCAGACACCAGACAGATTCTCTCCAGCTGTGCAGCTCGGGAACAGAGAGAGGCAAAGGGTCTGGCCCCAGTTTACTTATCTTTCCTTACTTTATGCTTAGTGTGATAAACTGCAGTGCTCTAATAGAAATTATGCTCTTTTTACCACCTTGCTCTTCTCCTGAGAAGCCCCCTCCTGAAACCCATGCAATGTTCTGTACTTTCCAGTTAATCGAAAAACCATTTTTAAAAGGAAATCAATCTTCTGCTGCAAAAAAAATGCTCCCCCTTTTCTTGCCAAATATGGGATTTCTCCATGTCGCTGTCAAAGACTTAAAATGGACAAAATAAACCCTTGGACCAGTGCTAGTTGTTTTTCATGTGTACTGGTTAGAATTTTAAGCTTACTGCCCTAAAYCTAATAAGCTATACCTGGTGCATTTATTTCTGACTCTGCTATTGATGTCACTCTGCAGTCACAGAGGGAAGACAGAAACTCTGTAAGTAATCACATCCACCCTATTATGTGGATATCTCACATAATGTGGGATAAGCACAGACTAACCTTATTATCTAGCACATGCTGGGCTGTAATGAAGCATCTCGATAAGATTAACAAAGTAAGATCCAGAGTCCAGCAGTACTAATACGCCCAATGCAGATGCAATACTGCATGATCAGGGACCTACAGAAGGGAGACTTCTATAAACCTGTTTGTGATAACAATGCTRGTACAACAATGGTAACAATGCATGTCCAACTCCTGATGGGTCCCTTCCAACTCAGCATATTCTACGAACTCCTGGCCCTGCACAGGACACCCCAAGAGTCACAGCACGTGCCTGAAAGTGTTGTCCAAATGCATCTTGAACTCTGCCAGGTTTGTTGCTGTGACCACAGCCCTGAGAAGCCTCTTCCAGTGTCCAACCACCCTCTGGGTTAAAAATCTTTAGTTCCTAATACCCAGCCTAAACCTCCCTTGACTCAGCTTCAGGCCATTCCCTTGGGTCCTGTCACTGGTCACAAAGAAGAGATTGGTACTTCTCCCTCCTCTTCCCCTCATAAGGAAGTTGTAACTGCAATGAGGTCTCCCCTCAGTYTCCTCTTCTCCAGGGTGAACAGACCAAGTGCCCTCAGCTGCTCCTCATAAGGCTTCCCCTCAAGGCCCTTCACCAGCCTCATGGCCTTCTTTTGGACAGTCTCTCAACTTCTTTTTTTATATTGTGGTGCCCAAAACCACACACAGGACTCAAGGTGAGGCTGCCCCAGAGCAGAGCAGAATGGGACAATCTCCTCCCTTGCCCTGCTGGTGATGCTGTGCCTGATGCACCCCACGACAGGGTTGACCCTCCTGGCTGCCAGGGCACTGCAGACTCATTGGACTTGATGATCCTTGTGGGTCCCTTTCAATGCAGGATATGCTATGATTCCTWCTGCAAGTACCAGCCAAACTTCTGTAAAGCTGCATGGAGAGGTGCCCAGTTAGGATAGAGCCCAGCTTTCAGYCACTCCTGCAGACCTGGGGATGCAGCTGCTCACAACTGGCAGCCTAACAGGGCTAACAGCAGCAGCAACAGGCGTCTGGTACTTGCTGCCTCTGGCTCCCTAACTCTGGGCTGGCTGGTACCTCTGAGAAAGCAGAAGYTTCTCTCTGAGATGATGAAAACCAGGAAAGGACTAGATAAAATTTCCTTCTGTATCTCTGTGCCCCACTGGAGACAGGGGGACTTTGTTTCCCATCAACATAGGAGTGAGTTACTTTGCACGGAGATCCCTGAGTCCTAATGCTCTGGAGTTCTTGTGAAAAAATATACTTATGGATAATGAAGATCATGTCCTGATCATACATCAATAATTTGTTAGATATTTTTATAAATCCTATTTATTTTTTGATGTTCACATACATTTCATATGGGGGTGAAATATTTCCACTTATGTGCTGGAGGCTTTAAGGAAAAATAGAAAGTATTGTCTCACAAAATTTTAATCTTAATGTTTGTTTAGAGGACTTTGTGATTTGGATCTATTCATGCAGCTTATAGAAGGCAAGTTCAAAACAGCATTGAAGCTGGAATGTGTCTTGGAACATCAAAAAAGTTAAAGCAGTTGTTCTGCATGAAACTAAGGGAGAAGATGAACAGACTGTCTCTTACATCTGTATCAGGGCTATGTTGAAACACACAAAGAAGTTATTCATCCCATTCTTAGAAATGCAGAATAAAGCTGTTTCCTTGAGACAAGGAAACAAAACCCTTTGTCACAACCGTTATTCTCTTCGCATGAACACTTCTATTCTTAGCTGTTTCATTTTGCTGTATCATTGTACTACAGTAGAAGAAATTCGCATTTCTTCCTGKGATAACTGCACAATAGCAAGTACAGTATATGTCAGATGAATTCCAGAGGCTGCAGTTCATCAATACTTAAATCTTGTTACCACAAAGACAACAGCACAGTACTTGTATGCTAAGAGGTCTGCATTAGTTTATGGGAATAATTGCATAAAGATCTATGATGAACATAAATATAGGGCAAATGCAGATTCCTCAGGAACTGTGTAAAAAACATTGGTATCTCCATGCCTGTTTGTCCAGTGACCACAGTGTTAATCTACAGGGCCACTGCCCTTCCTCCTTGGGGCCATAAACTCTCTTGCAAGTAACAGACATACACAGAATTAAATCTCACAAGACTTAATGTGGATCTTTAGGCCTTTTGCAAGACAGAGATGTTTCTTCCCAGGTAGTACATTTTTACCTCAAAGAGGAAGTACGATATTAGCTACTAACTCTTGGACTTTTTCCCACGTGAATCCTTCAGCCATARTGACACTCATGTACACAGCCCCTGGTCTGGCAAAGACTCCTACTAGCCTCTAATGACCCATAAAGCAATGAGAAGGAAACTGCTGCACACGGTACGAATGAGTGACTAGACTGACCATCTGACTCATTTTCCTTCCCACCTGAAACATTACCTAAATAGTCTTCTTTCCTCATTTTTAAATAATTCAAGTATGACTAATGGAAAAGTTTAAGAGTTGCTTTGACAAATTTTGCACGGGTACCTTGTTTCTCTCTACAGTGAGTGGTCTCCCTTTTTAAAAGCATTTTGCTTCATGGGAGAAGGAAGCATCTAGGTAGGAGTACAGCCTGGCTGAGGGTCAGGGKGAGTCTGAAAAAGTATGTTTGTATATAAACCTATGGTACCATAGCTATAAAATAAACCTGGTCTCCCAAGAAAATCTCTGGAATGTGGCTAGCTGAGCAAAGCTGACTGAGATGCTTAATCTGGGAAAAGCATCAAAAAGAGACATCACAGAAATTCTTGGATTTTTTAAGGTAACAAGAGTACGATGCAGGGGCTGTGTTCTACACTGGATCGTATTTGGATGCAAGTACAGGCAGCATAAGTCCTTAATGAAAACAGTATTTCCTTCATAAAAGAGTGAAAGCAATATGCTTTTTTTTTTTTAACAGCCTAATCTCACAGTATTTTTCCGAAGGAAATATGAATTTTTAACTATGAAATACTTTAATATGACAAGATATAGATGATAACAGTTCTTTACTTCACAGACCTGTAGTTTTGATCATGATTTTGTCATAAGCATTGGTATAATTAGTTTTTTTTCAGATACCCTTATCTTTCAGAATAATATGATTACTTGAGCACAAAGTTTCTTTGGTGTCTCTCTCCGTTTTTTATTTTTTTGATCATGCATAAACTTCGGAGTTATATATTGGAGAGACTAGTTTGTAAACGTAACCTCTCCTGACTCTGAAAGAAGGCGGCAAACATAGAGAAAACAAATCTAAATACTTATTTTTTTTTTAAATATTGTGCTTTATATAAAGTTTATTGTTTGTCTTGACTGCATCTCATAGCACTGGATTTTTTATACAGCTTGAATTTATGTGTTAGCCAAGTTAGACCTCAAATGTCAGTGTGAACATGGAACAAATATGTGTCATTAACTGATTGCATCTGACCTACTATTACCATTCAGGTAACCAGGGTCTTGCTGGCAAGTTCAGGGATAATGACTAACTGGCATTTTAGAGAAAGTTTGTTCTTTGTGCTCTGTTACATAGGAGGACTCTTATGAAAGCCACTTTAAATATTCTTCTAGAAGAATGAATACACAGAGAGAGTAAGTCAAACACAGAAAAGCTCCAAGAGGACATGCTGYGTTTGTGTTACTCAGAGTATATATGAAGAAAAGAGTCTCAAATGTATTAAAGGAAAACCACGTTGATTCTTGGATCTAAGAATCTATTTCCACTCTAACTGCAGTTAAAGGGTGTGAAAAAAATAGTTACTGTTAAATCTTGTTTGGATGATCWTTGCTTATTTAGAAGTAACCTCCTTCATTCAAAAGTATTTACAGATAAAAGTATGCACAAATATTTCTCCAAAGTTTCAGCTAGACTTACATGAAGAAGCGAAATAATTTGGATTACTTTACTCAATTGTATAATATGTTGCCCAGCCTAAGTAAYGAAGAGTGATCAATTCAGTAAACATAGTCCCAAAAATCTAATAAAATTGGGTCCTGGCACACAACAGCAAACTACACAGAAATTTCCATACATGGAATGGCTTTTCACATAGCTATAAAATTTTTAGCTAAGTCCTATTCCAGATGAGTCTAGTGATCTGAAACGGTTAGTAATTGATATTCAGGTTATTACAGATAAAAATTAAGAGGACTTCAAAAAGACAAACTTACCAACTTTTTTTCCCACTCCTTATTAAGATCATCCACATAGGAGAGAACAAAATCAATTCTCCTGACACCATCCCTGAAGAAGATAGAATCTTTGCTTTGATGTCTTTTATCAATCTGTAGAAGATACAGGCATATAAATAAAAAAACCAAGTAYTGCTGTTTTTCTAAAATACAACAGAAGGAAAAGAAGTTTCCCCACAGTTCTTCAGTTTCTTTACAGCTGAAGCTATACTTGGGCAAGTTTTAACAAGGGCTATATCTAGTTTAATTTCAAAATTAACTGCATATGTCTGCAAGCACTAGATGTAAACAACTGGTACAGGAAAAATAAATATATATGTTAGTATAGCAATACTTGTGAATACTTGAAGCAGGTAGCGAAATGTGAATTTCATGCACTTTCCTGTACATAACAAGGGTCACTGAATCAACCACCACAGAGACATATGTCCCAGCAATGACCACATATAAAAATAGCACACAAAAATAGAGGGGTGATATTTCAAAATCGAGTATTTACTTTCATAGGAAAAAAAAAAAAACATCTCTAACAAAAGATATCAATGCAACAGGGCAATTAGTATTCTAATTGATCTATTAAAGGTCATATTTTAATTTACCAACATGCCAGCATGTCATAGTAACAACATCAACCTTCTTCATTGATTAGGCCCCAGTAATTAATGGTAGGCAAATAAAAGACTGTAACCCCACTCTCCTAGGTAAGTTAACTCATATTAGGTAATATTATTTATTACCATATCAATAATCAGCTCTACCAAATCACGTACAAGACATACAGCAAAGAGSTCTCCACAGAAGCTAATATTCTAGTTTAAATGTAACTCTATGCTGAGGAAGGTTGGTGTTATTTTTTCAACCACACCCATCAGCAAAAGTGTATTTGTATAGGGCTGAATTGTGTTTTTATTTTATTATAGTAGGAACAAAACAGAATAATTCAGAGGATTATGTCTCTGTCTTTTCCCTCTCGTACCATGCAAGGATGCATGTGTTCCCTGAGAAAGCACAGAATATTTATTTATAACTGTGAACCTTGCTCCCAGTTAACAAAAGGCAACACACAGTGAAGCATGTTATTACTGCAGCCATCCAAGCCACTTGCAATAGCATTCATCACTGGTTTACCCTGAGACGTCGCTTCAGGAACAGATTATACTTCCTTCCACTCTGCTGGAATAATCAACAAGTAGTTAGCAGGCCCACTGTTTCTCTCCAAGAACCAACTGCTTCAAGCACATCAACCCCAGCTGCAGCGAGCAAGAAACCCATGTCCTTTAAAGCTAGGAAAAGCCTCCAACCATCACAAAAACACAAATGCCCACTAATAATACAACCATCATGTCTTTTTATTAAAGGCAAAGCTGCGCTGGAATCAGTTTTGATAGTGAACATATGTTTTAAGATAATGACTTCTAGAATGCTAATTGCCATCATTTGGATACTTAAGCAGATTTTAAAAAGAGCAATAAGGAAGTGGTTTTGAGTGTAGAGCAAAGGTACCAAAACACTGGCTCATGCATAGTGCATGCATGTTCCTGTTATACTCGTGTTAGGTTGGACCCTCTGGGACACAAAGAGACAAATGGCAACCACRTAATTGCAGAGCGGACAAAATTACAACTAATAATAATATCCACATAATCCATGTGTTTATTTCAAATAGACTGTAATCAAATAAAAATAATTGAAAATCCTATTGTTCCACAGTGTTACACAACTTTATGCATCTTCATTAGACATGCTGGTAACTGCTGAAATCAGACTGGAGCCTACTTGAAGCAGCCATGCATTACACAGAATTCCTGTGTTCCTGAAGCTATCCTAGGCCTTGGGGAGCTACAAAACACACTGTTGCAAATCAATGCAGCACAAAAAAAGCCAAAAGAAACTATTTTCTGAAAATGCTGTCATCAGTTCTTTGCCTACCCTCTTCAGCAATTCTGTTAGGGTTTTTTGCTGTTTATCTTCTTGAGAAATACTTACAGCACATCAGTTAGACTACTTTGTATGGCTGAAATCAAGACAGCTACCTCAGAAATGCTTTTACTTTCAAATGCAGTACATCATGTTGCATGATGAAAAGGCTCACAAAAATCGTGGAATCCAATAGCACAAAAGAATAAGCATTTTTCTGTTCTATTTTGTACTTACAGGTTTAGCTTTTTCTTTGCAAATATGACTACATGCAAACTGCAACTGTTTAGATATTAATTTAATCAAATTAACACAGTGCACAGAACCACAYTGACATCTTTATAGAATCAACAGTACTGTAATTATTCAGCATTACTGTGAGTGAAACCCAAAGAGCATTCTAACAACTTACAATGTTGGGAATTGCCCTAAAAACCCCGCCCCAACCACWGATTTAAAAAGACAGAGATTGTGTAAGCACAGACATTGTTATAGTGAACTAAATTCATATATACATAGAAGAAATAAAACAATAAGCAATACTTACTTCAAAAAAAAGGTCCTGCCAAAGGAGTACCCCAAATTGTTTGGGTTGCATAGTCATAATTAGATTATTCAATACAATTCAAGTAATACTTTAATGCCATCAAAATTTGGTCATTTTCTAAGACGTATCAGAATCCCCAATAATTAAACGTCTGACTATCAATTTAAGAAGATGCAGTAGTCATTGCTTGGTCTGCTTTTAGAAGGGGAATACTTATCACTTCCCTCTCCTTCTGTACATAGAATTATTCATTGTGGATTGTGACAGGCCTGCTTATTAAACCCATAAATTATTCCTTTCCATTTTGCTGCATTTGGATTTCACAAGGAGAACAAGATCAGTCTTGCATATTCATGAAGGTTTGTCCATACATGTGCACCTACAAGTTTAAAGTATATAAAACGTTTGTAATTTGCATTGGTTCTATCAGTGAATCATTAAATATTATGGATTTGTACATCTTATTTCTTAAGATGCTCTTTCCAGAACTGCATGGAAGCAGTTAATGATCTTGGACAACCTGCAGTTATTAAATGAAGCTACTCCTCCTGCAATACAAGTAAYCAAATTAAAACTTCCCAACACAGCACAGATAGCAAGCTGAACCTTTTAATAATTAAATTACACTCAATGAGGAAGAAGAGACGGAGCCCCGAGGCATACAGTGAAAACTCAAGAAGCAACAACCACAAGTCACAATGGGAGAAATTTCTACTGGATGTGAGGCTATGGTTGAGTGGGAATGGGTACAACAGACTGCCCAGAGTGACTGCATAATCTCCATCCTCAGAGATCACACAGCCTGATCAAACTAGGCCAGGACTGTGCAATCTGATCTAAGTTTAAAGCCAGCCTTGCCTTGAGTAGGAGGTTGGCCGTCCAGGAGTCCCTTCCAATCCAAGTTCRCTGTAGGATTCTGTTGCTGATAGGTAAAACCTTCTATGAAATTGTGTAACTGCAAAATTCAGCATTTACCAGTGCTCTCAAAAAGCTGAATAAATCCACCAACTACAAAGCAAGTTTACAAAAATCACCTGTTCAGAAAACAAATACTGCCCTCCTATCATCCTGTAATAACTTTCCAGCCTCAATAGTCTAATTATCTCTCTAAGAACTAAGTGACCTCACAGCTTGCGGACAGATGTGCTAATTGACTGGTATAATGGTCTATCATGAAGAGATAAATTTTCTTTTCATGTGGCTAGGTAACCACAAGTTTACAGGATTCCTATGGTATCATATCAATATTTACAGTTATATTTGGTAATTTCTGTCTAGACACCCAGCAGAGGCTGGGGTATTGGCCCATGTCCAAGCAAACAATCCTCCAAGCACCTAGGCTTGCAATCCTCACCTCAGACACGATCTAAAGCCCTGCAGTAGGAAACCTTGACTCAAACAGCACAGGTGACAGGAGAGACCAAGATGTCAGTATGAAAACAAAGCACAGCTCAAGAAGTAAGGCTGCAAGAGCCCATGGTCCGTTCTGCCCAGACTGGTTTGGGCACAGCATGTAAATGCTGGCTGCTGGCCCCACACTACATTCAGATCCACTGCTGAACGCTTGCTGAGGAGTCCTTGGCTGCCTCGCTCCACAGGTGCCTCAGAGACACTTCTCCAGGGCCAAGGCAAACAGGCAGACACGGTGAGCTGGAGAGTAAAGGCAGCTGCTGGAAGTGGCACCAACCACTAACACTGGCACAGAGAGCGCTTCAGAGGAGCGACTGCGGGCTGAAGCTGAGGAACTGGCGCTGTGGTCAAATGTCTCTGTGGCCTCACTTGCCCACCCTGGCACACTGACAGCACACCTTGGGCAGTGTGGGCAGCTACCCCTTGGTGGTTTAGTGGTATCACAGTACCCAAAAAACAAACACGTTTTGCAGATTATACCTGAATTATTAAAACCTGTATGTTTTTATGGGACTCTGAGGGATTTCTATTTCTGGTTATCCACTTAACAGGAAATGTGTCCTTACAGGTCACTTAGCAAAGCTCTCTCCTTGTGTGCATTGAGCTTCCTCCAAATACACCCTGCTACTAAATATCCCAGCCCTCTCCATGTCCATGCTTCAAAGACAGGGGAACTTGTCCTAGAGCAATACTTTTCAGATTATTAGATTATTATTCAGTCAGAAAACTGCAAGCTGCTTAAGGGCCTACATTCAGAAACACCCTTCCCAAATTCAATGCCTCAGACTTCAAGGTTTCCCAAGTGTCCAATCCCACAGAGCTGAGACTGCAGGTTCAGACCTCAGCACCTTTCCCCTTCTGCTTTTGTATCTTGTATCTGTTTTGTGGGAAGGTGGTTTAGAGCAGAGTTTTCAGCAACAAAGCAGTAACCAACACCAATCTGAGGTGGAGGAACCCATTACCTTCGCGAGAGTTACAGCACAGGGAAGCACCTCTGGCTGTGACTAACAGGAATGCTGAGAGATTGCATTAATATCCTGGAATGGTTTGTATGATCCCCATCAGCACATCAAGGAGTTACATTATCATTATCGTACAGTCCTACGTTACCAGGGAAAAAAACTAGGTAATTTATGAATTAGCAATCTACTGCAGAAAAACTTTCAGAATACAGAAATGGACAAAAATATAAGGTTTGAAAGCTGGATCAAACTACAAGAGAAGCCTCCATAACTGAAAGCGTAGGAAACACAGGCATAAAAACAAAGTTACCAGCTTCACTTAGATCCCCAGTTTGCATGGAATATTTACATACTCCTCCTGTTCACTGAATTAAAACATGCTACAGGAAAAACACATGGATTTAAGTGCTGCTATGCTAAATATAACTTTATAAATATAAATATATATACACATATATAAAAATTTAAAGATAACTTTATAAATACATATATAAGTAATACAAATGTATTTCCAAAAGTAAAAAACTCCTGGAAATAAATATACAGAACATATGCAAATATACAGGCACTCTCTTGAAAATCAAATGGCAAATTTCTGGTTTAAGCACTCAGTTCCCATCTTATCAGAGAGCCCCTTTCCATGAAGTTCTCTTCATTATTCTTCCTTGAAGGAATCCATGTAACTGAAGAGCTTACTCGCTTTAAAGAAGTGTATTAACAATACTCTTAACAGCACCCATCCCAATTTCCAGTTACACTTCATGCAGGCTATAAGGTTGCATACAAAACTGTAATCTTTCCCATTCAAAGAAACACAAAATCACACGCATTTCTTGTAGCTTAACTTTGCAAGCTGCTTTTTTCACCTTCACTTGTGTTTCAATTCTGAACCACATTAAAATCTGAAAGCTTGAAAACATGCATTTCAAAGCAGTTTAAGACACCAAGATATTTGCACTGAAATATAAATGCACATAAAAAGCCTCTCTGGATAAAAGAATACATTAAAAAAGAACAGAAAAAAGAAAAATAAAAAGTATGCTAGGAGAGCGTACGGGTTAATGGAAGACACCAGAGCCCAATGTAAGCAAGCAGACAGTTTTAATACATCTCAGCATGTACTTCTTCAGTTATCTTAAATGAATTTTTGTACTTTTTCTCCATAAAACAATAATGATTATTTTAAATTTTCTGATATATTTGAGAATTTATACAGTTATCTTCTCTGCGAATTTCAGTAAATGGCTATTCTGAGCCTTTCCTTATTATTTACTACAATATAAAAAAAAAAAGAGGCACCATATTTCAAATGATGTCAGTGTTTTGTTTCTTGCTCTTTAAAACATTTTAAAGTATCATGCTGACTCACAGAGCCCTCAGGCCATCATGATAAAAAGGAATCCCACATTTGTTAATAACACCAGAGTCAGAATACATCCTATATCCCATCAAACCAAAACAATGATAAAAAAGCAAACTTTCCAGTTTTCTCCACCAATCTCAACTTTCAATTTTGTTTATTATCCTTTTGATTTGCTTGAATTTATCTTTTAAGTCACCACTGGGAATAAATGCAAAAAGCACATTCTTTTTTATAAGCTAGAAAAAACTGTTTTTAAAAGGATGGTATCCTTGAAACTGGAAAATTTTCTGGTGAGGGACGTTTTGGCATATTGTAGTAGAAGACGCCACACAAATTCATGCAAGGAAGCATGAATACTTCTTACTGCTTACCACTTGATGTTCAGGGATGAGTAAAGTAGTCTCAGTGCTGTTTAGGCCCTGCCAGTGGCATCACGGGAAAAACATAATGTTGTTAGCGATGATGCAAAGGATGCTTTAAAATAAAAGGCTAATTCAGAAGAAACAGTGTAGTTTCTGGTTTAAGCTGCTGAAAAGCTCTCCTGAGTGACAGATGGATTTTCAGATTTTCAGTCAGAGTTTAAACCAGCCTCTGCTTCCTCAGATGAGCTTGGTCTCTAGCCTACGCCACCAACTTTTACATGGCCCATACTGATTTTTAAGCACTAATAATTACAATTTTCGATAAGTGTTAAATAGTATTCCTCAGCATTTCCATTAGAAAAAATACAGTCTAATCAAGTTGGCACAGATTACCGTTTATAAACTGATGAAGAACAACTGGTAACAGTACTCTTGTTCATTTTGATATCAAAGAGAGAAAATGTACATAGCACAGGTGGCTGGACTTGCATTCGGAACAAATGTGATGCCCTTTACTCGGCTATTTTTTAAACACAAACTGAAATTATACAGTGCGCACGGAACGAAAAAACCGCAAGGAGACAAATCCTTGATCTCACAGTGTAGACAATGTAACTGCAGTTATGCCTAGTGAGACTAGTGAGGGCTTCCCAGCTTCCAGTTCTGACCACACCCAGTGAGGCCCTACCCTGATTTCAACTGTGCAAGATCTGGGTGCTCACTGTTTTCCTGTGTGTGGGTCTGGAGGCTGCTGCAACATCCTCGGGCCAGACTCCACACAGTTATGACAGGAACACCAAGAGCAGAGGACTCTGCAGAGCACAGCCATCCTACTAACACAGCCATCAGCTCCTTGGGGTCCTGGCCCACCACTGTGGCATTGCAGCAGCAACGGATTTTGACATCAGGCTCTGCTATTGGAATGAATAATGGTGTACAATACCTCAGCTGTTTCTCAATATCTAACTCTGTTAGTCAATAACTTGTCACACTTTTGTTTCATTTTGCTTCTGTACACAAACCACAGACAGGTTTAAACAGTGCAACCAAACAGTGCGAGTGCTTTATGAAAATGCAAGTTCTCTACAGAATTAAATTAACTTTCAATAGAAGCAGAATACTAACAGCATTCTATTGTACCATCATTTACTGCTTTAGAATCGTAAAATTTCAAGAAGTTTATTACCCCAAATCCAATTTTCATAAAATAACTTATTATTTTTTTAAATTAGAAAATATTATTTTTCACTTTTATTACAATTTTTTTTGAGAGAAACCATGACATCCATTCCCGTAATTCTGTGAAACAAACATGCTACTTTTGCCCTGGTTACACTTTAAGTAATACATACACACATCTTTACATTCTTTCTTAATGATGCCATCGCTGGGTATTTGCTTATCTAAGTAAGCAAAAAATATCCTTTTCAGAATACAGTAAAATAAACACAGAAAGATCGATCTGTTTTTTGGCAAGGAATCCCCACGAGAAACATTGCGAATATAAATAGCTGCTCTGTGCTCTTCCTGTAGGATAGTCTGAACTGGGTTTAGAAGTCTAATCCTCATGTCACTGATGCTACTGGAGAAACCTACTATTAGTAGAGAATTAAGGGCTGAGACACTTACGTGGAAAGTTCTTCTCCAATTTTACACTGTAAATACCTGCCATGTAAAGTACTGTTCAAACTGAACATCAATGAAAGCACGGCCTTGCTTTTCAATGCTGCCCAAAGGCTCCTGACCTCTCCATTTCACATATTCCCCCCCCCATCCATGCTGGTACCCTTCCATTTACTTTTATCCAACCTCTCCATCCCGTACTCCTCCCACCCACTGCTCACCACCTCCTCCACGGTTAGACGTAAATACAGGCTTTAGCCACCCACTGGTCCTCACTGCACACACTGCTTCACTCACAGATAAAATTCTAATACATGTATTGAAACACTAAGCTGTGAGGTGAAGACACACAGCTGGCAGAGGACTTTGTACATTCCTATGCATTCTGTCAAATGCTTTCTTGTTAGTCATGGAACTTACTCTGCTCAGTATAACTGTTGGAAATTAATTAGCTCAAGTCATTAACTATTGTAAAACTGGTGCTCACACCTTCTCCTGCACATTTCAAGTACTCTGATAGGAACACACCACTTTTTCACAGAACAAGAACCAACTCAAATAGTACAACTTCGCTGAGATGAAAACTGAGARGCTGGCAGTGGTGGCAGCAGTGTTGGGCTGGTCCCTCTTACTCTGGAACCCCCTCTCTTAAATCTTTAATGCACGCTGGCTCTCTCTAAAATAGCCCTCACACTGTGTTTTTGTTAGACTTGGAGGAGTCTTTCTGTACTTTGTTCTAGATTTTGAAACCAATTTGGTCCATCTTTGCAATATTAATAATGGTATTTTATGTTTCTCTACTTGAAAATCCACCAGTCTGAACTGAAAAAGGAACAAGCACGAAAAGTAATGTACATTATGGAGGTGTTTCTTCAGAAAAACTCCCCRCAATTAATTTGGAACACCTGCAGCACCTGCTGCTCTGAAAAAAAGACAATAATCAAGACAATAATCAAAAAGACAATATGTCAAGCCCTAATTTTGGTAAAATGCATTGCTTTAATAAATTCGATGGAGCTCTGCCAATTTACTTCTGCTAACCTGGCTTAAATAAAGACAGCTTGTTCTCAGATTTTCTTATGGTCAAATTACATTATGAAAAATCCTGATTAACAGGAATTTTTAGCGAGCATTTCACTGGTGTTAAATTAACAGAAAGGTAAAAATTTCATATATAACTGTGCAAAATCAATTCCAAACTCCTCACAACTAGAATGGGGCACAATCCTGTAGCCTTAGTCAGAGAGCAGTGCAGTCACCTGCCTTTTATAAGGTGGGGTCTACGTGCATACCAAGCAAACATTTTACACTACTTTGTAYTTCTTAACTGGAATAACAGACAAATAGTCCTCAGTAGAGATGGACCTCTACAGACGTTGATAAGATACAAACCGATGATTCAATTTTGCACAAAATCTGTACTAATTTTACATTTATCCCGTTTGAATGGCCTGAACTTTTACTACTAGGAAATGTAATACAAATTCTATTTTTTAGCCTTTCTTCCAGTCTTGAATTAACTGAGTGACCTTCTATCCTCTTAAGCATGGGAACTCTATTTTGTCAGTGGTCTTCATCTTCATTACTTTGTAACTTGAACAACCAATTACAATCCCTGAGCAGACACACCATTAAATATTTTTCTAGTGCTCTCTCTGCACAAATATAAAGCACAGAGGAAAAACAAATTCTCAGGTTTTATTTCACTCATTTTCCAATTGGCTTGAAAGGACTTTTAGAGGCATTTATGTATTTCTTGGAACAGGAACTCCATAAAGACTGATTCGGGTAGATTATACATAGAGATTCACTTAGGACAGAATTCACTTGCCTATCCCTAACAGAAGTGGCTGCTGTGTATTACTGATTTAACAAAGACATAATTTGAGGCAGTCCCCATTGCAGCACCTATTTGAAAATATCCCCATCATATCATTCTTTTTCCCCCTTCTCCAGTCTGCTGTTTGCTGAAAACATCTCCTTGCCTCCCTGTATAAAAAAGCATCTAGAAATGATTTATGCTATAAATCTTGGAATATGAAAAGCTGTTGAACTCAAAGTGATCTTATTTCTTTTTTCCCTGTGGGAGATTAAGAATAAGAAAAGTAAGGAGACTCAAGAAGAAGCAGGTTAAAAAAAAAAAAAACAGAAAAAAAAGCCAGGGTGAAACAGGCAAGAATGCAAAATCATGAAGGACCAAACGCACCACTGATTGGAGACTCAAATGCTTTTTGAGCCCTGGATTTCACCCAACCTTTGTATATATGTTGGCAGGCTTCACTACAGACTGTTCTTCACTTTTTGTTTTACTTGCATCACTCCTTATAYCCAAAAGATACATTCCTTTGCAGATTACAAAACAAAAAAAAATCCCAGCCACTGAATTATGGATTGGTAATGTTTCTGCTCTCCATATCAAATCTAGACTTATTTTTTCCCTCCTCTGTTGCTAAATCAACAATAAAGCCTTAGCTTTTTCTCTGTGCTGCTGAGCAGAAGCATACTGTTACTGGATGTTATGTTTCCTCTCTTCCAAAAGAAAAGACAGCCTGAGCATAATGAAGTAGTGACCTGAATGTAAGTTCCTTTAACTCTTTCCCAATGGTTTTTTCATTAATTAATTCAATTTCTTCTTTAAAATTACTTGACTTAAATTGGGTTAGGACTTCCAAATGTTCATATTTTTCAACTGCAGAAACATTGTTAAGTGACAAGAAAATTACCAACCCATCATGGGAGTAAAATCATTAAACAGAGAAATGTGCTACCTGTCAAAAGAAGAACAAAGCATATTGACCTGAGCTCAGAAGGGCCTTGGTGAAAAGAGGAGAAACCACAGCTTGTCTTTCAGGCTGGGATAGAAGACCCTGGTCAATTCCTACAGGAATGCACCAAGGATGTCAAAGGCAGCCTAACAAAGAACTGAGGGAAAAAAAATTCTTCCAGTTTATACAGGAGGCAACTGAAGTTGTGACAACACATGAAGACAAAAGATTAGCACTATATGAAAAAAATCTCATAAATATTAAGGGCTATCTTACTATTAAAATGAATTACTAGAAAAACTTTTTAAGTATAGACTTAACCTGAATTCTACGACATTAATCACTGAGAACTAAGCCTGTCATGGCTGATGAGAGTGTGAAACTGGGCAAGAAGATCAAGGGTAACTCTGTAACTTTATGTCTGCCTAATGCACAGAAGGCAAAAATCAGATCAATGACAATGTGTTAGGGGACATGGGGTAGGATAAGGCAAAGCACAGAAAAGTACTAACTTAAATGTAAGCAAATATCAGATAACCAGTTGATCTGCAGAAACAAACTATCTAAGGCCAAACAAGCCATCTCAGATGGAGCAATGAAAACAACAAAACAAACCCCCAAGTTATCAAGTCAACTACATACTGATATTGCTAATATGACAATACTTTGTGATATTTAGTAACAAACTGTGAAGAAAAATAATTATGTAAGGAAACATGTAAGTAAGAAACAAGAGAAAAGGCTGCATGAAGTTACCAAGGAGAGATTTTTGAGAGGATAACCAGATATATTTTTCCCAGACATGAACGTGCTGAAGATCAAAGCCTCCTTTCCCACCCCATCACRAATCTTTCGCCCTTCAAACAAGGTTCAAATCCCATGTCTCTACATATATGACACGTGTTGCACTCTTTCTCCCATGTTTCCTGCCTTTTCGTATGTCCTAAGTCATGAAGTGACTTCTTCCAAGCTTTCGCGGAACAGGTCATCTCCATCCACTCAGAGACACTCGTAAGTAGCTCAGAATCAGTTTATCATGGTATGATGATTCATACACTATAACTGGAGATCATGTCTGCCCATTGTTCAGTGAAGCCTTGATATGGCTGTTCAGTGAAAATTTTCCTGGAGAAAAAGATGATTACAACTCCTACAATAGATTCAGAAGGTAGTAGGGCGAACATATGAACAAGTTTTAAGATGGAATTGGTAGATTTATGAAAACAGTAGGACGATACAGCTGCATGCTTTAAGAAGACAAAGATCTGTGTAATTTAGGAAGCCCTTCTGAGTTCTGTCTTCATGTGATCATCTCAGATTTGACCCTTAGAGGCAGGTGAGGACATGTTTTACTTTTAAGAAGCTCAGCAGAACAGCTGCAGTTTTTCAACACTCAATTCAACAGACATCATTTCTGATGAGTGTGCATGGCCAGTATAAGACTCTACTTTGACAGAACAGCTGTTTCTTTTCCTATCTAAAACTCTTCCTATCTTCCTCTAAGTATGTAACAACAATAAACAAATCACACAATAGGAATGAAAATAAAATACCGATTTAAAGATCACATATTTTCAATATTCTTTTTGAACCAGTTTCCCAACTGAAAACTAGCCACACACTGCTAGTGTCTCACCTCTCGAGACATTGTGTACTGTGCATATTAAGCAATGAGGTACTGTGAAAAAATGTGCAGCTGATGATGCTTTACATATGACACATGTTGCAAGGAAGAGGTACTCTAGTAATTCGCATCTTCATTTGCTTTCTCATGAATCTTGCTGCACTGTCACAAGGTTCCTAGAGCAGTGGAACTCTAGTGTGCCTTGATTTCCAGCCAACAATACGATATGTAGCATGAAACAAAGCATTTGGTTTGTGCAGGGACATTATGTTTTTTGAATTGTCCAAACATCTAAAGATCGTGTGCTTCTCATTTCAAGACTGACACTGGAAACACCATTAAGCTCATGCTACTTTCTACCACTGCTGTGTTGTAGCACTAACACTGGTAAGTCTCTACTGAGACTCAGTGAGTGTCAGCGTCACATTCATGCCTTTGCTCTTTCAAAACAATACAGGAAGAAAATGTTTACATGGATAAAAAGGAGGTATAAGACAATCTAAAATAAATATTAGTTTTAAAACTAATTGTCTTTTTCACAGCAACCATTCTTCTTTTTTCCTACCAGTAGTACATTAATTAACWTCATCTGTACTGTACCTTACCTCAGAGCTGCTTGGGATTTCTGATCCTGCAGTTGAAACAGTTTCACTTAGAGGTCCATTGCATTCTTCCCCTAAGGAACATTGAAAAAGAGATTCACATAAATACATTCCTTATTTTAAAATACTATTGTATCTTAAAATGATGTGGACCTTGAAGGCATGGAACTATGAACACGCAAAAGATGGAAAATCATATTCATAATACTCATAATACATAAAATCTTCAAGAACAGTTCTCTGGAGGGGAAAAAACGCTGCAAGACACAATAGACTCAGTCTTACTACCTTGGTGTAACCTTGCATTCACAGAAAAAAACCTGTTGTCATCATGTATCTTTCTTGTCTTAAATATCTGCTAGGTTTAAGAGGGTCTCACACCCAGAGCTTTGCTGCCTCAGTTATGAAAGTTCAATTACCTATGGAATTGTTTGCTAGAAATCGAATTCGGGGGTGTTTTTTTGCTAAGGGGCTAATGATGTATAACCTCAAGATTACAGATACCAACATAATGAAGATATGACAACAGGATCAAGAACAGTAATGAACTTTGATTACTAAGTTTCTTGTTAAAAAAAAAAAAGAACCTCTAAAAAAACTCAACTCCAAAATAACAACAACAAAACAAACCAAACAAAAAAAATGCCTTCATTTTAATGAGTAGTGAACTTCAACATGACTTTCCCACAAATACAGTCATTTCAGCAAGGACATAGTTATTAAAATGTTAATGTTAAGGGGAAAATCATATTTAGTACCTTCAGAATCTTAAACAGGATCAAGACACTCACTGGGTGTGTGCCTCTGAACTTACTCTGTCACCAGTTTCCTCTGGAGAAAAACTACGAGCTCGTAAGCTAGGCTCCTGCTCCAAGAAGTTTTTGTAAACAAYCATCTCTCTGCTGATTAGACAGACAGATCAGTCTCTTAGACCAGGCATCTAAATCACTCCACCACCAAAGGAAAAGGATAAGCAGTTTGAAAACAGCTGATCAAAATCTAGACCATGCACCTAATAATGGTGTCTCTTTTTTTCAAAAAAGAGGATTCATCTTACTTCTTTCTCCATCAAGGAAGCATTGCTGAGTATAGCTTAGGCTGGACAGACTGACTAGCTGGTCCATCTTACACTGGACCACTGTCAAGACCACTACAGGTAGATTATTTCCGCCAATAAAAGAAGCCTACTTTTCTTTTTGTAATCTGCAAATATGTGATGTCAAAATTGCATTCAGGCAGGATATAAACTGGTTCTTCAAAAATATATAATAAGCTACTTAATTACAGCTTGAGAGCATTTTGTTTCCTACAATTTTTTTCTTTTTCTAAGTGCACTTACAGAAAATGGTCTCTGTAATTTATAACCATACATATGATGCGATGATAAGCCGGAAATGGTACGTAAAATATAACAAATAAGTTTCTGAATGCTAAGACATTTAAAGCTGTGGCATGCTATTCTGCTAAAGCAAACTACACCTGCAAAATCTGTATTAGTAGATACAATCTGAACACTGAGATAAAGAATGGGAGCATCCCTCTGCTACCTGTGCTGCCTACAGCCCTGGGAGGCAGGCAGCTGCTGCAGACTTGGCCAAAGGTACAAGCCCAAGGCCCAGGAGCAGAAAGCCCAAATATTTTGCCACACAACTCTCTAATTCCAGCCCAGAAGCAGCCTGGCACCTTGTCCCTGCAGGAGGAACGTTCAATTGCCTATGCTGCTGAGGGAACTTGAATTGATTCAATGGCCTATAACAGCCTTTGTGTGGTTTTTTTCAGGATCTTATCCACTCTGTAGTTGTGAAAGTCTAACCTCAGAACAAGTATAATTCAGAGTTCCACATTTTAAATGCTTTCTCAATACTATAGCTGATTACTGATGAAACTTGTGGAAGGACATCCTCTTGATATCTCYGATCCACTGGAATAAACCTGAATAACCCCCAAGCAGCACATGAGAAGGTAAGAAAAGAATGTAAAACATATTAACTGAAAAGTACAGCATACTTAGTATGTTCACTCCTTGTAAAACATGTAGTCAGATTCCTGAACAGGAGCAGCACAAGCAACGCACATCCAGATCATGTAGGAAGGTGTAAAGAGGTCCCATCCCAGAACTGCACCAAGCACCAGGAACGGAAATGCCCAGCTAGTCCTTAACCAGGAGAGCTGCCAGCAGATAGTCCACAATTGACTTRAAAATCACATTG
Source organism: Amblyornis subalaris (assembly GCA_018881555.1). Lineage (NCBI taxonomy): Eukaryota > Metazoa > Chordata > Aves > Passeriformes > Ptilonorhynchidae > Amblyornis > Amblyornis subalaris. The sequence continues at coordinate 136,623 of JACAXG010000192.1, forward strand.
CAAAAGGCCTGGCTCGTATGTGATATCAGTGACTCATATTAACTGAAGTCTGATTTCCAGGAGGCTCCCAGCAGMAAAMCAAAGGATAGAGGACACAGACAAAWGGGAGGAAGACAYAACACGGGTTAGTACGATACCTTCTGACTGTGATGGCTCGAACTTGGTGAGAATCGCAATGTCATCTTTAAAAGGAAAAAACACTTCAGTAAGAACTMGAAGTAAAATTCACTTTTAACACGAACCCGTTTCATAATTCTTCTCTATCCTCTACAATACAGCCACTATATAAAACAAAAGAATAAGCCCTGGACACCAGAGACTGTGACCTAGACAGTAAGCATGGAGCAGGCTCCTSTTGGAACACCATTCACCTTTTTGTCCAGGCACCTTATTCAGCAACACAAACAAGGATGCCACTTTTCCTTATTAGCAGCAGGGAGGACCATAATAGTTTCTACCAGACAAGAAAATGCCTTTAAAATTCTTCATGAAATTACAAATTCATATCTAAAGATGGGAGTAAAACAGTAATATTCTGATAAAAGTACCATATTTAGGGTATCTCCTTGTTCTTCAATGCTAAATGCTTTTACGTATATAAACAGATCTAGAAATGTCTGCATGCCAAGAACAACAAACAAAGACACTAAACTAAGTGGCCCCTTATTACAAAATTTGTTTGTACAAATTGCAGCCACTCYTTGAAATTTTTTTTGTTCAAAATTAACTCCAGAGCAACTCTATGACTATTAAAACTCATTAAATTGTTTCAGACATTTATCATTTTAGTATTTGCTCAAATCATTTGCCTTCATGGAGTGCACATATCCTAGCTGAAAGAAATGTCTCTTTCCCAATGTAACCGTTGTCTTCCAGTTCTTCACACAGCTATTTGTAACTCCTTAAACACATGTGCCTTGGGAGTGTGCTGGAGTGTTACTGGAAATGAGCAAACTTCATAYGGCCTATAATTCTGCAGTATTAACATATGCTGTCCCAAACTACACCCAACCGCAGGGCAACCTACTCAGAAACTTTTGGTATGCCACCCCTAAGAATTACAGACCTTTTATACTTCAATTACAGACCTGAATGATCAGAACAACAGTAATCCAAAAAAGAAATCAACACTCAGTACTGAAGACTGGAGAATATAATCAAGACTGATTTCATCTCTTAAAATAGAAGTAGTTTTCTCACAAAAAATGTACTTTCATTAGTGCGATCTTATGATTTCTGTAACAAGCATGAAAAATGGGTTCTTGTGTAATTGAATGATTAGCCATTCTACAATAGTTTAAATTTGTTCACAGTGCCGGAATCACTTTGTTTTTTCTACATGGCAAAACTGATGAGTTAGGAAAAGATAAAAGTATATGTGTTCAGTGCTGTTGCAAAAAAGTAACAATGCCATCATAAATCAAGGCCGCCCATAGACCCTATTTTGTGATAAAAGCTGTGGCAACGTAAGCRGCGCCAAAAACTGAGCTGCACGTCCTCCAGGAGAAATGCCACCTGTCACCGGTCATGTCCTGGTCACAACAGCGGTGCTTCATCTACGCAAGTAAAAGCCCAGGACACAGCCCCAGCCACAGGACTTCTCACTCAACTATTTGAAGATTGGTTTCAGCTTCTAGCACTCTCCCAGATGGAGGAGAAGCACACTCCGGAGGACACTGGAGTCTGGTCTTCAAAACAGTATGGAGAAGTCTGTCCTGCTAGGGAAAGWAGGGATTTTAGCCATACAGGTGTGGCTGGATTGTGCTACTTGTCCTCGAAAGACAATGAAAAAATCCTTGGCTATTTTAGTTACTAGCACAGTCACCGCCACGGATGCTCTAGCCCCTTTAACTGTACCTAATCCACAGTTTCCCTGGAAGATGACAATCCTTTTACTTCAGCATCCTCAGTAAGTCAGAGTCTGCTGGGAGACGGCAAAGAAAAAAGCTTGGTTGATGACACTGCACTCGAGGTACAGCTGGGCACGCTGCAGCTGGTGTGTAGATGCTGCAGTCTGGCATGGTTCAGAGTGACTGCATCAGAAAACAGAGTAAGAGAGGGCTTTTAAGTTTTCCTTTCTTCCAACTACTATCACCCTGATTCACCTGCACCAAGTACAGCTCTTGACACATTGTTTCTACAAGTAAAAACCTTAACATGTTACGTGCTTCTAAAATTACATGGCAGCTGAAGAGACATTTTTAGCGATCAGAATTTTTGTTTTGCTACCAAAACTAGAAAGTCATCTGCATTTGCACACTTAAGACCTCTGATAGTGCTATCCCAAAGGACAAGCCAGAGACAAGAGTCTTAGGCAGGTGTTGGTAAACCTCACTGTTTAGCAGCAGTAAGACAGCATTACTACTGATTCTGCTACTACTTTCAGTGTTGTTTCCAAAACACCACTTTCATTTATTTCCACAATTTTCTTAGACACAGTAACAGCATCCTTTTCAGCCAATAAAACTAAGCAGGTCAAAAGAGCTTTCAGACCAGTGACACTGTTCTGTGTATGTCTGACACCTTGGCATATTAGTTTATACACACGCCTATCCCTAGAGCAAAATTTTGATGGTTCAGGTAAAATGAAAACAAACAAATAAACTAACCAAAAACCTAACAAATCCTGAAACTTACACTACAGTTGTTATGAAGTAGCTACTTTGTACTATGAAGAAAATTCCCAATATTCATCTTTAACAAGCAACAGAAGACAATGTTATTCCTAGATGTCTTGAAGTTACCATCTTAATAAACCCYTGCCGTTATTCAATCGCCTGGCCTGGCTAACAGAAAAGAGAAATGAGTCACTCATTCCAAGTAAGCACCATAATGACTACTGCAAGTGCCTCCATATCTAAGGAAAACAGCCTCAGAACGACTTATCAACTAAACTTACGTGCATACTGATCATATCCTGCAGAGCTGAATGGCTGAGTTGCCACACAGAACCAGAGATCTACCTAGCTGACTTCTGAGTAAGCAAAGTAAGGTTATTACTCCACTTGGCATTGTCTGAAGAGCAATAACTGTGCTGCTGAGTTCAACCTTAAGATGATGTCTTGAAGTGGTGATTCATGCACATGCAGAGATGCTCCTAAAAATTTAAAACTGTGTCTTAACAGYGAAAATATACTCAGCCAATCCAAGAAAATCTATTGGGAATATTCTAAAGAATTTTATTAGTCCCTTAAAAAAAAAAAAAAGATTGCATTCAAGTATAGGTTGCTTCRTTGACATATTAATTTTCTCCATGTGTTTTATTATTAAACAAGCACTTCCAGAGAAGAGGTATTTATCAACACATCAGAAATAGAAGAAAAATAACTCTTTTGTATAGACACAAATATTTGGAAATCTGTTCCTAACAATAAGAAAATTATATGTAGCATTTGGAAAAGACACAAAGTCCTAGTCCTAATCTCTAGTATAGTAACTGGATACTTTAAATCAGAACTTGACGTTTACCCTCAGCTACCTCCCTTTTAAAGAACCACAAAACCACCTCCCTTTTTGATTAAAAGGCACTAGGATAGCAAAAAAGGGGGAAAAATAAATAGAGAAGTTGTGCAAATCTGGTTTTAGCAAAAAACCCCACAAGCATAGTGTTGTAACACAGAATTTCAATGGCATTTTAATGCAATTCAGGCAACAACCACTACTGCATTTTATGTACCAACACAGAGAAGACTTAAAGTATGCTGAGAGCACTTAGACCTTTCAGGTATCATTGTTCTGCAGAATGACACACATAAACTGATTAATAGGTTCAAATGCAGTCAGAAAAAGAAAGCCCAGACTAGGAATAGTTGGATAAAGTCAGTTATTTTTAAACTGCACAGCATTTATAAGCATGTGACTAAGGGGGACTAGAATGAAAAATAAACCTCAGCAGAGCAGGGTGGTAAAATACCAGACTGCAGAAGTCCTCACAATTCATGAAGCACTARGGCTGTGCTTGTTTGCCCTTAAGAGTATTTATCCATACAGGACCAGATTTCATCAGCACTACCTGACTGCAGAGGCAGGCAAACAGCTTCAGCAATGGCCTTGCACATACAYGAAAGTGCCAGCTGCTCTCACCTCTCCTTCAAGATACGATGAAGAAAGAGGAACTGCAGGATTGCTTTTCATCACAGCCCAATGGAACTACAAGCACTTCAAGAAGTGTTAGCCATAGACACAGACTTGCTTTCCTAGAGTGCCCAGAGATACACTGAAAATCTCACAGCATCATTTATTAATGCAGTTCTCCAACTTCCACTGAAATCACTGATGTAAACGTTTAAGCAACACGATCTCCAATTTCTTTTGGCACTTGCAATACACAAGTTTGCAAAAGCAGTGGAGGGCTCAATGCACTATTAATTCTGTGGATACATGTCATATGAGAGATCTTCTACAGATCTTGTAAATGAAAAAGGGATACATAAACTAGGAAACTAATGATGCAAATATACCAATATATTTAAAAAAAAAATCACCTCGAATTTACTGTCCTCTGGTGGTATTCTTTAGTTTCATGTTATCCAGACATTTAATTTCAGATGGGCAATTTAATCTGTCAAATTTTGTTCCTTCTGGTCCTCATGCTTTACCTCATTCAATATTTTTGTGGTTATGCTTCCAATGAAATGCATCGTTGGAGATTTTGCTAGTGTATTCACCAAGTATTTCATTTTCTCTCATTAAACAACATAAAAATATACCAGTATAGGAAGACTTTTTATAAACAAATGCAAGAATTGCAAGAATTGTCATTTTTGTCCAAATTACTTTAAAAACGATGGAATAACTTTGCAATTCCCATACTGATCCCAAAGAGAAATTGTTCCTATCAATCAAGAAAATGAGCAGGGCAATGGACCATGGTTTCCATCACCTAAAGTTTTTTAAGTAAGCACCAATCAATTAACAGAACTAAAGTAGGCAAAGGCGTCCAGCTACCAGTGGCCTGAAAACCACGTCTGCTACCCATTACTTGTTAGCATGGTATATTTCYAGCACAATGGTATATTTCTATAAATTGTGCAAACATAGACTTTCTGATTTCCTATCCAATAGTTAAGACAACTCCTTTGAATAACAAACCACAGAGCCCTTTCTAATTTTGGGCTAGTGCAGAAAATGAAAGGACAACCATCTGCATCATGAGCCCTGCCCACATGGTTTCCTGGGGTTCTGCTATCTTGCCAAAGGCCTCAAATTTCATATTTACCCTTGTGAGCCTAGTAAAGAAGATGAGAATCACTKGGGATTTCCAGTTAGAAGACTGCACTTCACACAGATACACTCACTTCCTAAAAAACATGTTTGGAACTTCACTACCTCTACTGGTCCTCACTGAGAGCCACTASAGAACAGAGACATGAACACCACAGCTTTAACAGCTTTTGGTTTCAATGAAAAACACACATGTCTATAGTATAATCCAAGTAAACAAATCCCAATCTAGAATCAGCTCCTCCCACACACAATGTTTTATCTAACACAAAATGTTGTARTTGTTATAAGAAATACAYGTTACCAAATGTGTACTCACACACACAATATTTAATCTATAAATAATTCCTGACATGTTATTCAACTTTAGTACACAGTAAATAACTGAAAATCCTTCCATAACTATGTTGTAATTGCAAGAACYATCCCTAGCTATACAACACAAGAATCTTCCTTCCCCTTTCTGCATTTACACACATGCAAGGCATGCACGTGAAAAGCTATCACCAAATATAATAAAATTACTGCTAGATAACAAAATACAACCTGGTAATTACAGTGCTCTTTGGTTCAATCCCCAGATCACAATAAAAAATAGTGCAAAAGTTCACTGCATTATTACCTTGCCTCTTAACATCCGATCACATTTTTACATTGCCTATACCTTCTAAATTACATGTTTATCTTAGATGACTGTTTGTCTCCTCCACATGCATATGCAACTCATTAGTTTACAGAWACTAAATATGAAGACAGTGGTATTTGGTTTCTTGGGGTTTTTGTACAAATTATATGCCAACAGTTCTCAGCATAATTTTARAAGTAGATTTTCAGCAGTGTCCTTGTATCTTATCCTAGTGCTTCCTTGCATCACAGTAATTATTAAGCCTTTGTACATAAAGGTTGAAGTGCACTTTCATTTTATAATACAATTATCTATCTCTGTAGGGAACACCTCAGAACAGCACAGCACACCAGACAGTGCCTTAGTTGCAAACTGATGGAGAGAGAATCACTGCAAGAACATCACTCTGTCTTACACCAGAAGAGATGTTGGTGGCTTTCTTGGTGTATATTTGGCATTCACAACTCAGAACCTCTGCCCCACAGCTGAACCAAGCCATTCCTCTAGGAACTGTTATGAGGGAGAGACAGCTGCAGAGCATTTGTTYTCATTTTCTGAGCAAAAAGGTGAAATTGTAGGCCCCTTGTCACATGGAGACTAAAACACTTTCACCTGTGATGGCAGGACAATCACTCTGTTCTGCACCTGAGGGATCTTAGAGGTCTTTTCCAGCCCCAATGATTCTATGAATCCAGCTGTATTTCCCAACCTCCCAAAGTGTGGCCTGAACATCCTACATAATTGCTACTGGGTTTAGATGGCATGCAGGGGACTTAATCCGTCCTTTGCTACTCACTGGGCTGCAGAGAGGGAGTTTAATCTCATATGCAAGGTTCTCACCTAAAATGAAAGTGTTGTCCAAGACCATTTTTAAACTTTTTTTTTTTTTCAAAACTGACACAATCTTTGGAGAAGAATCCATATTTAACAGCTGCAGTGRAATGGGATTGATGTTTTCCTTTTCTCACTAAGAACACCACAGCTATGCAGTGATGCAAGTTGTTGGGAGCAGTTCCCAAAAGCAGGTTTTCCTACTAGAAACGGGAGTTTTCTGTTACAAGGAGGTTTACCTTCCAATAACCAACCTGTATTTACACTGTGCCCCCACAGGGACACAGGGCAGCCAGTAAAGAAACTCCACTCAGAAACCAGACATTGGTTGGTCTAAGAGAGTAATTTCTCCCCTGCCTTTTTATATTCTGAGCTATATCTAAATTTCTCCGAGTTTTTATTTTATTGCCTAGGAACAAACCTTCAAACAGCTTTCCTATTAACAAACCCTTTGGTTTAGCCCTGTGGGAACATGATATCCCATTCAACATTTCCACAAATAGATCAGAAATTACTACATACATTGCCACAGTAATTAGARACAGATGTAGTTTTGAACGGAGCTCTGTATTTTATGTTACTGGTATGAATCATAATAATTCTGATAAAATTCTGATCAAGTATCATTTTATTAAACGACTGCAGTATTTGGCCCTGAATGCTGAGGTATTGCAAGATGCCAACACGCTGGCACGAGCACTGTCTGCAAGTCACGCCATCGGCTTTTCCTGATGTTTTTCCACCTTTCTCAGAGGGAACACAAGCAAGACGGCAAACAACTTAAGTAAGCATTTGAGTTTAGACCGCTTAGAGCGTTTTGAGTTCAAACCAAGCTCCCGGAAGTTTTGGAAGAGGAGCCACGTGTATCAAGGCAGCATACTTCAAATCATAGCACAGAGCCAACTGCAAGTTTCCAAAAGACTGGCAGGCTTGGGATATATCCCACAGCACAGCTACTGTAGCATTAACATCCTGGAAAGAAACAACAAAACTGAAAGTCAACCTACACATGAATATTCCTAGCAACATACCATGGTCTTCTTCCTCCGATATTTACATTCCAATTTTGCAAGTTCAGTTTTTTTAGACTTTAATAGTTGAGGTAAATGACACACATCTTCCAACAAAAAGCAAAATCACACACACCAAAATGGAATTTTTTACCTCACGCAGATGTGATTCAGCAGAAAGCCAGAAAGCTTCCTCCAAGGCAGCAGTTTTGGCACACAGCCTCTAAACATGCAAGTTAAACTTTCTGCTGCTAGTAGACAGCTTTTCATCTCCATAACCTGTTCCCCAGCATTCAAGTTTAATGAAAAGCAGTAGTAAACCAGAATTAAATRCACACATACTATCCAAATACAAACATGTCTTTAAGGAAAATAAGTAGCAGATGTTTGCTCTTCTGCCTTGTTCCTACAGGCCTTAGGACTGTAGGACTGACTTACACAGGCCCTGCTTGTGCACATCAGACATCTAGAGGCTTAGGAAGCTTTCCCTAAAAGCACAAAGCATATGTTTAGATCTACAAGAAGACCTGCTGGCAGTATATGCAGTTAATTTTTCTGAAAAATAATTTAAGGCAGGTTTTGGTTTCTTTTTAACTTTGAGAGACTTTTGGGCAACAAATTAACATAAACTTTAAAAAGCCTACTCATTTGACCCCATATGCAATTTTTTTCTGTTATAGAAAAGTGCCTAGTTAACAAAAATCAACTGAGTTGGAACATGATTTTGTATGGAGAGCTATGTGCTACTGTATGGTAAATCCTCTTTAAGCATCCTTGTACACTGAAACCTCCCAAATTTCCTTATATTCAGTAGCTATGACTACAAAAAACCCACAAGGCTCATGGGAAAACTGCGGAATTAAGTTTACAAATCTGACTTCATAGAATCATTCCCTAAATGGGAATATTTCGTGTGTTCTGTAAATATTTTTTAGTCTCAAGGTACTTCAGAAGAACAACCTGTGGGGAGAGCAGCTCAGTCCTAACACTTTTCATTGCTCACAGGCAGCAGGATGGGCGATGACTCAGGCCTCCTCACATCCCCTTTGCAATAGGATTCCTGGCCAAGAGGCTGTAATATCCATCTGCTCCAGTTCCTAAGAAGCCTGCCAGCTCCACCAGGACTTCCCAGAGAGGGCAAACCTTTGTCTGACACTTGCTGCGGACGCTTGCCTCCCTGCAGCTGGACATCCCTCCTTGCTTCTTTTGGGTAATTTCATAGTCGGTAACTGCCATCATACCTCTCTGAAACAAGACTTTCAAATATTTTGAAAAACATAATCTGACACTAGTGCTCAAGGTGTTTAAAATGGCATTATATGTTTTTCTAAAAGACACCGCAGTCAAGCTGTGAGAGAGAACACATAACCCAAGAAGGCTACACAGGGACTTAGTGGCTCTTTCCTGCTTTAAGATTTCCACTTCTAGGACTGATGGCAAAGCATTATTCCCCAAACCTCAAATTTTTCTAGGTCAGCATTTTTCTTTAAAAAAAAAATAGTCTCATGCTGAAAATATCAACATGCTCTCTTACATCTGAGTGTTGATTCATGTTGCCAGGCGAGGTGCTGATAAACACACACTTGCATCATGTTATTTTACAAAATCCTATTATGACCACATTTCTTATAAGTAATGACATACCACACTGACATGAAGTGGAAACTGTAACTTGGCTATAGCAGAAAAGCAAGGCCCCGGCACAAACCCACTRGCCGCACTGCCCCTGCCGCGGGGTGTATCCAAAGCTGAGGGGTGCCAGCGCATCTGGGATGGGGCGAGAGGGGAGAGGCTGCTTACACCTTCCGAAGCCAGGCGACTCGGTCTGCTCTGAGCCTTCTGATAAGGGCAACCTCAGCTCCTGGGAGCCAGCGCCCGATCCCAGCTGGTGCTTCAGGAGGCTGGAAGTTTGCTGTCCGGCAGAGGGACCGCTGTATCTGCTGCGTGTCTTAAGACAACAATCTAGGGGGTTCTCTAGCTTTTGTTCTGGGCAGGGCGCTGATGTAAGAACCTTCATTTGCAAGGTTTATTTGGGGCTTATAAAGACCTAACCATAGYTTGATCAGGCTCATGGAAAAGTGGTTTTGCTGTTTTCAAGCGGAAGCCGGAGGATTAAAGCTCGATGCAGGAGGGGTCTGCATTCACCCGGGATCAGCCCCATCTCACAGACGCCGGCCTGCAGACCCCGGGGAGGAACCAGAGCCCCCCCAACTCCCCGCACCAGGCTCGCCTCCGCTGCCGCCCACCCGCGCCGCTCCCACGGGCCCCGAGTCACCGCCGGGCAGGCAGCGAYACCGCACCCGGGGGGCTGAGGCGGAACAGAGCCGCGATCCCCCTCCCCGCCCTCTCCTACCGTCCGCCGACAGGGCCATCTCGATGAGGGTCTCATTGGCTTTCTTCCCGAAGCGGCTCATGGTGGCCGCCGTTCCTCTCCGGCTCGGGAGCGGCTGCGGAGCGGAGGGGTGACTCAGGGGCCGCGCCGCCTCATGCATGCGCAGTGCCCGCGGAGGCGGAGCGGGACGGGGCACCGGGGCGGGGGGAGCCGGCGGGAGCAGCCCCCGTCCGGGCGCGGCCCTCGCGCGGGGCGGGCGGGCCCGGGCGGGGCCGTGCCCCCGGGGGGAAGGTCAGCAGATCGGGGGATGTCCTGGCTCTGCACCCTGCGTGCACGAGAGCAGTGTCCGGGACGTGTGCGGTACGGGCTCGGCTGTCCCGGCTGCGTCCCCTCCCAGCTGCTCGTGCACCCACAGGAGCAGAATGGACCCGGACTCTCTGCAAGCACTGCTCAGCAACATCTGAAACATCCGCCTGTTACCGACACTGTTCTTATCACAAACCCAAAACACAACCCCGTGAAAGCTACTATGAAGAAATGTAACTCTTAACGCGTGAGGCTCCGTTTGCAGCTCCTGTCCCTGCTCCCTGGGCTGCTACCATTGCCATGCCTCTAACAGCCCCAGCTCCTCGTCACTTCTTTCATCTGAGAGTGTCCAACAGTCTGTCTGTTCAGTACATGTATTTAGTGTAATTTTTGTTCATTAACATAATCTCAGGCCTTCTTTCAGATTAACTTTTTTGTATATTCAGCTTTTACTGCCTGAGTAACCATTTTATGCACCAAACTGGCAGGGAGTTTTCTTACTTGTGCGACTGTAACACAACAGCAGTTTCATGACAGGAATTCTTATTAAAAAGCTAATCAAGTCAATCAGTTGAGTTGCTGGGCTTGTTTTCAGATCTATGTACAGTACTAAGCCTTTATTTGTGCAGCATTACTGCTTCAAGAAGTCTATTTTTAGTCAGGAGCAAGACCTAAAAATGTGTCTGGTTGCTTTCCAAGGCCTAAAASGTTTAGTTGGGGTTTTAATGTCACAATGCAGGATGGTGGGAATGAAGAGGATTGGCTTGGCACCAAAGGTGCCTTGAAACAGCTTGCAACTGTGTACAGTGCATCAGGTCACCAGGCTCACTTTAAAAGCTGTACTTCTAAGCCTTTAATTTTCTCCTAGCACTACATATTTTGGATAAATGCTTTTGTGCCCATAGAAGATGCAATTAGAGTGGCTATTCAACAAGAGCCAGAAACAGCAAGAATTGCAGCGCTCGTTTCCCAGTTTTGCCTCCTAATTACACGCTTGCTCTTCACAGCTCCACCCAGGAGTGAACCCAACCGTACCTAAAGCTGTGCAAGTACCTCAGCCAGAATGCCAAAGCAGATTTTACAGACCCTTGTAATTGCACAGGCTGATAGTGTGTCGAGGCACTGACTTTGTGCAAATTACACAGTGGCCTGCGGTAGAAATTGGAACAGAAGGATGCTCTCCCAGAATGAGCTGTCTGTGGAGGCACACAGGAGGTCCATGCAATACCCAGCGTTGAATTTTCTTGCATACCCAGAGTTTAACCAGCCATTGTCTGACTCGGTGGTTTCACAGTTTGCCCAAGTGATCTAGGACCACTCTTCTTTCAGAGGGCATGCATCTTTTTTCCCTCCTACCCTCCAGTTTCACTGCTGACTAAGGAATGCAGATAAGGCGATGCGTGACTTATGTCAGTTGTTAAACCAAAAGATCATTTTGTTGGTTTGGGGATTTTTGGGGTTTTCAGTTTCATGAATCACTGCAAGCTACAGGTAAGGCCAAAATAAAGGAAGAGATGGGGAACCATGCAATGGCAGAACTATTTTATTCCTGAAATATTAATACAGTAACCAGATACTCCATAATATTTCTGCTTTTGGAGTTCAAACATTATTTCTAATACAGTGTACACATGGACCAAAAATTATTACAAATACCTAGAAGGCTATGGGTAAAGGTAGGAAGCATCACCAAAATTGCTAGGAGTGAATACATTTAGTATATTCAGCAGCAAAGTGTAATCCTTTGTTTGTGCTAAAGAAGAGCAGGTTGTTTGTAGCCCTTATAAAGTCTTCCTTTCCTTTTCCAAACCATGGAACTGATTGACAGGCCTTCATATTTTTAAAAAAATATTATTTAAACACAGAAAATTGGTGGGATTGGAGGACAAGATTTCAAAGATATCTCTGTGCCTATTGGTGTTACAGGTAGCTACCCCAAGGCCGTTTAAAAGAACTCCTAACTTACAATCTCAGATCCCAACTTTTAAAAGTCCACTTAGAGGATTGTCTAAACCTTTTGGCATTAAGGCATCTTTGAAAATATGACCCCAAGTCTTAAATCATGTGGAAAATGGAGCTTTTGTGTCTATCAGTTAGATAGTCTAAAAAAAATTCATTCTCTTATCAATCCTCTGGGAAAGAATCTGATACGTGCAGCTTTTGCATTTACCACTTGGGGACCTACCTGTAAGTTGCTCAAATAACTTATGCTTTTGGGATTCCCTCTGCTGTGCATGTCATATATCCAGGTTACAGTCTCAGGAGGTGTTTAACAAGTTATACATATACATTTATTCAGCGTTTTAGTAAGTTTTCAAATCAGACTGTGAATGCAAGTCAGAAATACTGAAACATGTGTTTGAAACAGAGACAGGAGCAAAAAAGGAAGCAGTGAATCTCCTTCCCAGCCTTAGCCTGCTCTTTCTCCTCTGATGGCTGAACAACCCCATGGATGTGTTTGCTGTGTTGTGAGATTTCAGCACATGTGAGCTGCATTCCAGGAATTAATGTTGCTGCCTCCCATATTTTCAGGAGTGTGCTTTTGTCAACCAACTAAAGGCTCTTGAGGCTTTCCTGTTGGAGAGCTAATTTATTTCCCCGTCTTTCGATTAGCTCTTTAGAATGTAAGTAATAGTGCAATTTGGAAAGAAATTAATCATTTGGACACCATTAGGGCCTGATACCAAACAGTGTAGAAAGGTAAAGTGGGACCTAGATAGAAGTTAGGTACCCAAATCCAGCATTATAATAGCCAGGACTGTCATTCGGTTATCACAGGCTTTTTTTTTTTTCTTTTTTTTTTTTTTTTTAATGCACAGGGAGCACAGTTTCTGTATCCTAGGCGATAACATCTGTTAAAGTTTCAACACGTGTCTGAACACATGGGAGATAACAGGACAGCTACTGTGAGTGAAGGGGACCAGCCCGTTCCGACGTGAGGCTGCCACACCAGCTGGTGGGCTGGCGTAGGTGCGGGGAGGGAGCAGTCAACTAGGCAGGAGACGGGGATGGATGAGGTACTGTGCCCTCGCCTGTGAAGGCTGACACTGTAAAGAAAGGAATGTAATAGCCACTGTCGAAAGCAAAAGCCCAAGAGAGATCATGGCTTGTCAGTGTCTCAGTCTGTGCTCCACAAACTGCCTGCACATTACTCAGTGGCTGTTTTGAGATCTGACACTTTCCTCCCGCTACACACACTTCCTGAGGGAAACCCAGCTGCTTGAAGACCATGGTCAGGCGCTAAGAAATACAGCAAGGCTTGCTGATGGCCGTGTGAGTTTGTGTATCGAGAGACAGCTGATTCTTTGTGCCTGCTACCGCGCAGCCCTAAAGCCATCAGGAAATGGGAGTGCCGTAAAGAGCTGTGGCGCAAGGCGGCGGAGTGCCAACACTTCTCAAAGGAAGTAAGAAGTTTTACGAAGTACGGAAAAGTTCATCATTACTCACCACATTTTTTTCATACATCATCAGTTTTCAGTCTGCTGTTTGCAGAAAGCACTGCAGGCAGCCATAAACACATATAGGTGTCTAAACAAACAAATGACTTTACAGACCTGTGTTTTTCTTGGCCAGAGTTACTACACATTGACAATAGCGGAACTAAACCCAAGCGCTCGGTTTGCAGTGTCCCCAGGGCGAGGAAACAGCACGGGCGTGTCCCAGCTCAACCGAGCTGCGGCGCTGACTGCGGGAGGACCAGAGGCGGAGGAGACGGGGACTCCGCTCCGTGCCCTCTGCGTGAGCAGCAGCGGCTCGGAGAGAGCTGCGAGAGATCAAGGCAACCTTAACGGCAGCCTGGATCCCCCTTCGGGAACAGACAGACATTTCAGTTGTGTAATCTCGCAGTTACACTCCCACAACGAGATTGCCCGGTTCACAGCTGCCAGCAAAGCCGTCTTAAAAAGATAGTTCAAAGAAACCGCAAAAAAAAAAAAAAAGAAAAAAGAAAAAAGAAAAAAGAAAAAGAAAAAAAAACTGTAAGAAAAAATTACTTTGATGTGTTTTGGGGAGTAGGGAGAATTAATCTCTTTTCTGTTGGTAGAGACATTCTTAAGGACGGTTGAATATGTACAGCACCTGTTCAATAACAAGGTATGAGGCTTGATACTTCGCTGTCATCATGACTCCATGGATATAGTTCCATTGATTTTGCTAAACTGCTSCTAAATAGCATGAGTGAAGTTCAGTGTTGAATTGTGATGGGTTGTGCACTGATAGGTACACTCACAGAACAGATTACCGAACTGGGTGGGGTTGGGATAAGGCCACACCATTAGTTCTGGCACTTAAATGACAATGYTAAGATAAGAAGTTGCATCATCTTAGTAAATTCCTGTGAGCTTCCAGTGAAATCATCCAGTTTTTTGCTTATCCTTTTATAGTCAATTTGGTTTCTCAGGGTTTAGTGCCCTCCGGTGGTGATAGTCTTTTCTCCTGTGACAATACGTATGCTGACACCTCATGCTTCACTTTGGTTTCGACCTGTTGTCTGTTGATTATCCCAACGTGATAAATAGATAAAATAAAGTCAAATTACATTATTTTGTGACACAGAGGCTTGTAGARCGAGTAAATGAGACTGATGTGTGAAAGCCAGAACACTGAAATGATGCAGGGAGCTCAGTAGCTCTAGCAAAAAATATTAACAAAATCAGTTCAGTTCAGTGTGCAGTAATCAGCCTAGACAGTAAAGCAGAACYGAATGATAAAGATTTCCATAAAAGTACAAGAGAATGAAAAACCTGCAGTTACATATGGAACACACACAAAGATTCTGTCACCACAAGTAAATTTTTAATCACAATTTCTTTTACAAAGCTCCTAATGACTTTTATGTCTCTCATAAATGCACACTTTAAACCGTCCTTGATTATATATTTTATTGCAAAGTGTATAAAATGATATCAAGAGATCAGCTATTTTGTAAAAAATTCTAGAAAAAGTAAATCCCTCATTCTGCATATTAGTAACTTATTTTGTGAGATATTCAAGCAAAACTTACGTAGCTGGCAGGCTGGTGATAACAACAGAAATAATGGTACAAGTGATTGTCTATTTGTATTGACAGTATTGAATGACCCTGTTCTTCTCTGCTGTTTATAACATTCTCCATGAAGAGATGACAGTTACAGCAATAGTTATAATGTGAGCTTTAAGAAAATATTTCACATTTGCTGTTATAAATGATTGTTAAATTCTGTATATTTGATAGAAYCTGCACTCGATTTTCAAAGCTTCCATTCATTGCAGTGCAGATATATAGCACTCCTATAAACAACTTAAACAAAGGAAGCATCTTTTCCATGTTGGCTTCTCTGATACCAAATTATCAAGCTACATATCTCTTTTCAGCTCATCTTCTTGGGTAGACACTGCAGTTTAGCTCCAATGCCTTGGCTGAAGGCTTTCGTCCTTCAYAACCTCGTGCAGCTTGCAATTTTGCCCTTTTTTGCCATCAGTCCCATTCTTCTTGTCCCATGCAAAAGCAGAGATAAAGCTGCAAAGGCCTCTATCTTACAGAGTGGTCTAGGCATAGGTTTGCAGGTAGCACTTCTAAGCAAAAATTAGTGAGGATAGATGGGCCAGGAAAAAAAATTGTGATTTTCTGTGGAGATTGGAGATAAGGAAATGTAGGGCTGTCTGTCTCAGAGGAGCCTGTGGGATGGTCACAGGGAGAAAGGAAGGTGACTAAGATGTTTCTGCAATAAGCAACCCTACCCAAACACACAGGTTTTCCCAGCTTCTTGAGGCTGTGCACTGGCTGATACCATCTCCCAACATAGCTGTGTGCTTCAAGGTGCTGTTGTCTGCAGACGTGGGTGCCTGTGCTGGCCTGTGCCCCAGCGGATGTCAAAACGCTGATATATGCTGGCAGGCAGCATAAGAGGTAATGTCAGCCTTGATCCAGTACTCGATRCAAAATACTACTCAATACAGTCTTGTTTCTAGTTCCAATGAAACAGGAGTGGCAGCTCTTGGTTGCTGCAGCCCTTCAGTTTCCTTCTCATTTTCACAACTTTTCCACACMACTGTGTGAGGTACAGTGACTGCATGGTTTCCAGCCTTTCCCCACTCCCTAGCAATAGTTGATTCCTATCCCAGATCCTGTCTGAGTAATGCAGCACTTATCTCCCCGCCCAGGGGAACCCTTCTGCAGAGTTGTCAGGGCTGCCCCAGCTGGCCTGTCCATCCCATACATAGCTCAGCCTGGGCATGCTGATCAGTTTTGTGAGCTCTGCAAACATGATCAGCATCCAGAAGCAGAAGGAGCCGTGAAGTACACAGGCACCCTCAGCCACATCAAGCAGAATTGTAAGTATTGAGCAAAAAGTAAGATGACAAGTTCAAAAAAAATTATCTAAAAATCGGTACATTAAAAGTAAAATCAGAAGTAGAAGAATAGTAGGATGAATTCAATATAATCTAATAATTTATGTACACATTCTAAACAGAAAAAAACAGAGCCTGTGAGGAGCAGAGTGAAAAAGAATAGAAGCAATAAATAAGAAAAATTTAATATTAAATTAAAATGTTAATTGGCTGGGAAATATATTTAAAATTTCAGGGTAATACCTAAGAGCCCTCAAAATGCAAGGCATTTTATCTGCTTTCAAAGAGGCCTACCAGTGCCAACAATAAAATCTCTTTTTTTGGTGTTTACCTCTGGCTTCAGGTAGGAAAGCCGAAGTTTAACACAAATAGGCCAGCACATAATTCTGTAATTTCTGTAGAGCCAAATTTGAACACTTTTTTGGTGGCTACCTGCAGCGATTTAGGCACGGACCAAGCAGGCAATGATGTTGCAAAGATGTTTATTGGTAGACGCTCGGATCAGGCTTGGACGCTTGGACAGTTACAGGCAAATGTTTACAGATATTTATATTTTTCCTTGCATTTTGTCTACGTGCTGTTCAGCTAGTCTTAATTTTGTTACTTATTCTTGGCTAAAGCTCTGCATATATCAGCAGTGAGCAGGATGTGCTCTCTATCTCAGGGAAGATGTGTTCTGTTCTCAGGAGGGATGTGGTTCTTGCTCAGCTTGTTCTTCTCACAGTTGTTGCTGTACCGTCCGCAACAGATTAGCACTGCTTCCCATATCAAACTGCTCTGCTTCAGCAGTTTGTTCCCCCACAGCTACCTCTCAGAATGTTAATTTTCCGTTCCTGTCAATTGCCTGAATACATTACAGGAGTTATGCATCTCTAATAAAAGTCAAATCTCTTTCCTTGAGTTCATTACTACTGTCCATAATACAGTTCTTCTTATGAATTGTAAATTGCATTGTTTAGCAGAAGACAAAGTAGTTGTGCTTTCTAACTATTCCCTCTTGGATATCCATTCAAGTGCATAATATAGAAGGAAGAGTCTCATTTGTCATTTTTTCTTTCTCTCATTTTAAAAGTTCTACTGTTTCACACCAGCTCAAATGTGAAAAGAGGCAAAAAGATACCATGGTAGTTACTAATAGGATAATTTCTGAAATTCTGAAATCCTCAAGTCTTACTGTGTTCATTGTTGAATATTTTTCCTGATTGTTGAATTCATTACTTATGTGTTAATTAACATACAATATGTAGTTTTGGATGGTTCCCGTTGGGTTAAATCTTCAGGTGAGTCAGCCTGCTAAGATAGCTGGTATTGGTGTACCTGTCAAATGCTTAACATTACTGGGCTTATCCCTATCATCAAACATAAAGGATGAACACACAGGCACTTGTTGATAGCCCAATGTATTGTAAAGGAGAGAAAGTAATATTTGTGTAATCTGGTACATAAACTGTAGTACTGCAAATACGTTAGTAGGTCTGTTTTTCAAGAACTCCTGTTGGTTTTTTTTCCAAGCTAGGCCTTTAAGTCTTCAATAACCTTTCATTTTCTTGGATCAAACCTCAATTTTCTCACTGTTATCCAGGACAATCATATGTAGCTTCTCAGAGACATAGTCTGGGCTTCATGATTTTAAATTGTGCATGGATCAAGAAATGAGCTAGTATAAAACAGGCAGCAGTTTTTTGCCTGGCTTTTAAAACCAGTCAATTGCACAAGGAGTCAGTGGTCATATCTTCCTTCATGCTCTTCCATGGGTTACTGAAGAAACTATAGCATCAAGATTTGCTAGTGTAGTGGGCTGATTCTGGCTCTGAATTCACTCATCCCCTGCCCCATCAGTTTCAAAAGATGCATTAGAGGAGTTAATGTGACATTACATAGGAGGGATAACACCAGCTTTCCTAAACCATCCCTACATTAATTAAGACAAGTGATGCTATTTCATTTTTCAGTTCAAAGCATATCTACATGTTTTGATAGAAGTCTTGAATTATGTGAATATTCAAAGCCATTTACTTTTTGATTTCCCAGTGATGTTTGGAAATAGAAGCAAAGCCTTATGTCTCTTAGTGTCTCTAAGTACAATAGTTCTTGACCCATTTTTGCCTGATGTTCCCCTAAAACTTGTCTGACTCAAGTTAATGGAGCAGGCTTATTTAATCTCTTTGCTAAAACTTTTGAGGAAAAGTTTCATAAAAATTGACCTTCCAGTAATAAATCTGTGGCTTCTGATGTGATTTAATTTTCCTGAATCTGACACATTGAGAATTAAAATAGAAAGACATTTTTTAGAACTGTCAGTAATTGCTGCTCTTATCAATCACTAGCCAGTGAGGCACCATCTGTATCAGCTAACTTTACCTTGGCCTGCAGCAGGTTTTTTTCTTCATTTCCTTTGTACTTTCACAAAGTAATGAAGGTCTTAAGCTTCATCCCTCCATTTCTATTTGTAAAATTGATACCCTCCGCACACATTTCCTGTCATGGTCAAATGAAAGCTGAAACAGGCAGAGCATTGCACTTTACCTGACATTTGTGAGCATCCATGTTATTTTTAAATAGTATTTCTGACTGACTGTGTTTCAGTATCTCCATACTACAGCCCTTAAAAAATGCCAGACACCAATGTTTTCCTATCTGCATACCCCAGAACTTATGTTTAAAATCTTTTCTTCTTCCTCTGTTATAATGCTTTTTAATCAGACACCTGATAATCTTTGTTCTGAATTAATTTTCAAGATCCTGCTTTGCTGCTAGATTGGGGCTCATATTCTCTAATACAGTGCAATTGGATATGTTTTCGGGGTCAACAGCAGTTGCAGCATGTGCTTTAATCAATTTCTTAACACTAATCCTTTCAACAGTGTTATCAGATATTGGAGAATTGATTATCAGTCTTGTTTTACTGTGGAACATCTTACTAAATCATACAAAAGAACTTCCTCCTCCAAAGACCAGCAACTTTTATACAGTCCTTTCCTGAAGCATAGTCAGTGTCTGAAGCTGCTTCACGGGCGCTTATTTTACATTTCAAGAAACCCATTTCACATGTCTCCTGTAAGCTTCCACGAATTTTTTTTCTTGCTGGTGTCATCCATTGTTTTTAGAGCTTGGAATTTTGTAATTCTTTCTATTGCTTTTCTCTCACAAGAAACTCTGGGCACACACTCATGTTCCTCACTGTGATAATGTGGTGCACCAAGTGTGCTGACCATGACTGCACACTATGTGATCTGCTGGATTTGAAACTTGCCCTGGCTACATTCCTAACACCGACAACTGGTTTTAATTTAGATTAAAAAAAAGGCCCAGACAGTGGTAGGATAAACATTGTCATCAGCTACTCTTCTAGAACAGTTCCCCTTGCCAATATTCATAATTATTTTTGATTGAAACAGTCCAGTGATAATCTATCAAATCAAGTTTCAATGATAAAATTATTAACAACAGGAGCATTGCTCCATGTTTTTACACTGTACACATCAGCAGTTGCTTAGCTAGCAGGCAAGGACTATGTCAGGAAATAGAGTCTGGGGTGAGTTGTATGAAAAAGGTGCAAAGATTGTCCTCAGTTTTATTACATGTTGTGAACTTGGCCAAGTGAGCTTGGCTTTGTGCAACAAATAATTTCCAGTGATAGGTTTCAAGCTACTATCAATTTGCCAGTGAAATAAGTTGCTTCAGCAGGGTGTAGACATATCTGAGCCAAATTCAAACAAATAGCTTGGCTAGAGACCTGTTTTGCTGTTGCAAAATAACTGGCAGGAGCCACGAGAAGCAAGGGGATTCACAATTGCCTTAGTGTTACAGTCCATAATAGTGATGTATTTAACTCCTGCCACAGTAACCTGACCTTAACTTAGTTTTTCTCTCCTACCTACATTTGTACCTTCTTATCCTAAAACGTGAACTACCTCATGTACAGTTTAATGGCACCCAGATGTAAAAACCTAACCTATTCTCCTACTAATTCTTTTCTAATTTTTCACTCTTGCGAATTCAAAAGGCACTGCTTTGATATGGTTTAGTCAGCCTTGGTCTTTAGCAGCTTCGCTTCTAGACTACCTTCCAGCTGTCCTGCTGTGTTGTCGACATGACTAGAAGTAAGGCTTTTGTTCTGATGGCAAGAGGCTTATATAAAAATATCTCCCAGTACAGAGCCTGAGCAAGACTTAGATATCAGAGCTGGCAGGGTAGCGATTCTTATATGTGACAGGCATGCTCAATAGCTGGGGTTTGTTAGACATATAAATCTAAAACACACATCTAGATGTTGAAAGTGTAGTTGGAACAAGGAAAAGTGACAGATAAGACAGACCACAGAATGAGATATTAATCCAGAAGGTATTCCTTTAATTGAGACTTTTTTCCTTAACTGTTTTTCTTAATATTTCAGAATGAAAATGTTTTCCTCTCTGTATGTAAAAATATGATCTGAGAAAAACAAGTTCTCGCTCTACTTTCCTTCACACTTCACAGCTTTTATTTTGTTCATTTCCTGTTATAGTCTCACACTTAAACATAGAGTGAAAATTATCTATTATCTGAATAATAATTCATGTCGATTGCTACCATATCATGTACAGTGTTTTATGTCAGTGGTTCCCAAACTTTTTTTTACCAATAATTCCTCTGGCATGTAATTCAACTTCCCAGAGCCTTCTCCACCTCTGTTCTCTCTTCTCATCCCACTGGTGCTGCCTATCTCTTTTTACCCACCTCCACATCCCTTCCCTTTCCACTGGATTATGATATCACCCTTTCTTCTATTCCTCCCCTAACAAGCAGTCCCCTCTGACCCTTATGTTTGTTTATCATTCTCTTTCCAGCCAGCTCAGAATATATTTTCCTCTTCTTGGAATTTCAATGCTTTTCCCTTAAGAAGGGGATGAAGGCATGGCAAAAGTAACAGATTTTTCCTGCTTCCATGCCGGGCCTTCTGCTTTTCCTGCACAGCCACATATTCTCCCTTTTCCTTCCTAGCAAAACTAGCTTTCCTGCTTTCTGAAACTGAGATTGATGGTTCATGGTATAGGTGCTGTCACAGCAGCCTCCTTGTGTCCAGCAGTTACCCCTGGGGAGCAGCAAGTATTTTGAATGCACTCCTGTCTCTTTGTCTGCAAGTATTTGAAATTTAACATTTGAATATATAAAATGTTTCAGCATCAGACTGCCGTGAGTTGTTGCTGATACTGTGATCCTTCATTCCCAGCATGGTCCCTTTGGAAGTATTGCAATTTCATTCACAGTGAAAAAATATTTTTCCATGTGAATCTAATGGTGGTGTAAATTCTATGGACCTAATCCTGAAATGTTCAGTTTGTCCATTTCCAGACAAAATCTGCACTGAAGTTAATGGCTCAAGATTTTTTGTTACTGTTATAATGCCATTGAAAAAGAGAAAAAAACTTTTCAGAAGCATTTATTTTTAGATAGCAATGTATTTCTTTCTTAGATGAGGAGAATCAACCGGAAAACAAATATAATTGAGATCTTTGGGCATTACAGACATTACACAGTGAATAGAGATGTAAGGGTTTGAAATGATAAGTTAGAAATTATTTTTGTTTCTTTTAAATTAGCATCTGACTTTCCCAGAGGTTTTGTCTTGGGTTTAAAAAGCACAAAGAAGAGCAGTGTCCCCAGAAAAAGATGCTATCCTATGTAATTTCTTTCTTCTTTTCTTGCAATCAGTCATTCCTTCAGTGATGCTTGTCTTAGGTGCTGCTCCTTGGTTGCAGGGTCCTTCCTGCTGTATGATACTCATGGCTGTAGCTCACCATAATATGATCATCCAATTTGCTCGGTTTAGTCATCTGTGGATAGGGTGTGGAACACGGTATTTTGATTTGATTTAATGTGAAGAAGTTTGTTCTTCCTTTCCTTCATTGTTAAATGCTTTTCAAGAAGTATTTGTGCCTTGTCTCTGGCTCTCCCAGAGCACAGCAGTGTGTAAGGGATGGAGTTGCACAGCAGTACCTCATGGAGCTCCCTTGAATTGCTCCTCCCGGATGCAGAGTAGTTAGAAAGATGCACAAAGCTTCATTTGGAGAACACCCAGCAATACTTTTTTGTGTGTGTTTTAGCAACTATTTAGACATTCATAGTCACTGACTTTTTTGGATTCAGACCTGAAGTAACAGACATATCACTCCAACTGAGAGCCCAACTTGATTTTCAGAGCTAATGTTAATAATTTGAACTTGATTCTTTTAGTAAGAAGTTTACTATTCTTGAGACTTTTTGTTCTAGAAAAATGATGTCTTCTATTCTGGCCAAAACAAGTTTAGTTATGTAGGGCAATGACAAGGATATTAACCTGGCAACAGAGAAATGCCAGATCAGCAGAAATGGTTAGAGCTATTGCTTAAGAATATCTCCTACCCCATGGAATCTCTTGCTATTAAACCAGTTTTTTTCTATAGACTTGTCAACAGCAGAGTCAATATTAAAGAAAGTGACTGCAATCCACCAGTTTTTATTGGAGTATTGGTAAGTTGGTATATTGGAAAACCAACTGTGTGTTTCAGCCCCACAGGCATAAAGCTTTCTGTTAGAATGGCAGGAGTGAATTATGGATGACTCCAACACATTACAAAAAATTACATTAGCATATGTAACATAGAGAGAGTTAAATATAATTACAGTAGCTGTACACAGCAAAGTGTGGGTGAGTCAAAAAACAGTGGGACAAATGCTATTCCTGCTGAATAATCTCTGTGTGCTTGGATAAAGAGATTTCAGTCTTCCTTTGGTGCATATAATCTGAATATTTGCCTGGCATACTTTTTTGCCAAAGCCCAGTATGTGTGGGGTTAATTATTGACTCACATTAAGCCACAGATGAAATCTAGGATTTGGCAATTCAGATCTGATATGCCCTGAAATACAGACTGAACAAAAACCCTTTTTCTTCCTTCACATGGTAATTTTTTAGGCTCTCAGTGGTTTCAGGTTGGAATAGTAGAGATGATCAACCAGGTTGCCACAACTATATGTTTGTCAGGCAACTAAACTAGGGAGTGGAAAATAAACACATGAAAATTGGGAATTTTCGGAACCATAGTAGCAAAGTAYCTCAGTGCAGTTCTCAGTCTAGAGTATGTACAGCTGCTGCCCATCCTGCAGAAATTCATCTGAAATTGAAACAACTCAGACTTTTTGAGGCTTTTATTAAGGACATATTTTAAGTCCTTTTAAAAAAATCTTCAGCTTTTAGTTTAAGCTTCAGATAAGTTGGTTTCAACCACCTCTGAGAATATTATGTCCCTCCATTTCCTGTTTTTTGGTGTAACAGGAATATTCACCCACCCTTTCCTTGGAAAGTGAAAGCCATTTTGTCAGCAGCAATTCGACTTTTGACTGCTGACTGCATCCAAATGAGAGACTTAGGGGTTATGGCAATTAGCAAACACTGCTGCTGATATAATCCTGTAAAACTTGATGCACTCTTCCTTTTCTAAAAGTTCTGTTTACAGGCATACTAAAGAAAGCTGATGTCTTTGTACATAGCTCCAGAAATGCTCTAGTGCCTGGGTAAATTTATTAAACTTATGGTCTTTCCTGTCTCCATTGTCCTCGACTCTCTCTGTTTTTCTCAGAAAAAAATAGATTCAGCCTTATCAGTGCTTAACCTTGTGTTTTGTTACTTGTAAGCTAGCCTTGTTTTTTGTATTTTAATACCAAGACTACCTCTTAGATTGCATAACTACCTGACTCTAACTGACCCTGTATTTATATTTGCCAGAATGCTTCTATTGTTTCTACATCCTGCTTATACAAGAGTGTTCCATGGTTTCTGTGTCCTGGAAGAAGGTTATTCATGAGCTTTAAGATGATAGAAGTCTTCCTTTTCATCTTTCCTTCCCTCCTCATCTCACAGCCACTGTGATACATTAGTGGAGTGATTCTGTGAATATCAAATGTAGAAGTTGTGGAGTTCAGCCCTAGTGCTTCCTTCTCAGAGTAATCCAGCTGTACATAGTAATCTTGCTGAAATTAATTGCCTACTGGAGCAAGAGCAGTGTGCACTGTAAGGCTCTAGGTTCTGTCACAGCCCTACAGTTACTATTCATTCTATAAATTAATCTGCTATATTCTTTTAACAATGGAAACTAAATGCATCATGCCAAAATCAAATCAATGCCATCCAGATCAGTCACCAGGGGTCTCTTAATCTTTTTCTATCAAGGCTTTTGTTATTCAGACATTCCCTACAAGCTGTCAAATGGTCCAACTCAATAACAACTAATAAAGTAAGCACCCCTTAAAAATTTCCCCAGGGAATCTCTTTAAATTGAACAGGGAGTAATATATCTTGTAGTGTCAATAATGCTGAAAATGTTAATTTGGTTGATTCTAGTATGTGCCTCCTCAAGTGATATTCCAAATGCTGTTCTGGGAAGATGACTGCTACTTGAATTCACTCTGTTGCTCTCTGCCTGCAGCACCAGTTTCAAATCTGTGGCAAGGGCTATCTGAGATGGGCTGTATAACAAAAAAATGTTCTGGTTATCTGATTGCTTTCTCAGTCTTTTAAATATAACTACTGATAGTGACGCTCTTAAATTAAAATCAGATGGCAAGGATGAATGTGCTGATAAGATGTTCTTAGATGTCTAACTGATACAGCCCCTGCACAGAGCAGAAATGTGTCCATCTGCTGAGCATAGCATGAGGCTGATTTACTATGCTACACAAAGCTGGTTTAACACTAGTATCAATAACATAATTTTCTTTATTATATAAACTGGGTAGAAAAGGATTTTATGATGTAAATTTAGTCTATTAAGAGCATTTCTCTGAATAAATTATACTAGATGTTCTTTTCATTCTTGTTAGCACAGTTTTTTTTCCACAGATGTCATTTTTGGGCATTAGACAATTTTTTTTTTCTCCTGCTGTTGTGAAAGGAGAACTGCACGTACTGACATTAAACATTTCGGGAAATTTGTTCTGTTCTTTTTATAATAAGGGAAAGCAGTCCTGCCAAAATTCAAACCTTCCAGTGACTTAAATATTTGTTTTATTGTGTTATTTCTTAGGTGCTTGATATCATCCTAAATAAACTAATTAAGAGACTATTTCTGAAGTCCCAATTGCATACTTATGCCCCATAATCACACTTTTATTTATTCATATTTTTAAAAAAATTTCATATCGGCAGTGGAAACAAATCGACAACTTTAAGTGTGACTACTAAAATGTGTTTTCCATATACATTTGTGAATGAGGTAACAAATGCTAAAAACTTTTGATTATGAGATGTTTGTTTCTTGCTTTGGTTGGGCACCAGAACAGCCTAGGGATGGTGCATATTTTTATGAGAGGGTGATGAAACACTGGCGCAGGTTGTCCAGAGGAGTTGTGGATACTCCATCCCTGGACGTGTCCAAGGCAAGGTTGGATGGGGCTTGGAGCAACCTGGTCTAGTAGAAGGTGTCCCTGACCATGGCAGGGAGGTGGAATGAGATGAGTTTTAAGGTTCCATGCAAGCCATTCCATGATTCTACGTCCCAGCCGGGCCTCAGCCCATTCCCATCTCTGTGGAGGTGCTCAATGCCCAAGGCTGAGGCTGCCCCAGTGTCCCTGCTCCTGGCTGGGATGATAGGACTGGGCTGGCTGCCAGGGGTCCCCACAGGGCACCCCGGCTGTACCCATGCAGAAAGAACAGGTGTTGCCTAAACCCTTCTCCTTGCAGGCAAAAAAAACGAGTGAGGAAACACCATTTGCAGGAGTGTGGGCGATGTGGTGCTGGCCCAGCTCTCCCGTGGCCAGGTGTCGTGGCTGGCACGTGGAGATGGACACGCTGCTCTGGGAGCCGCTGGAAAACACGGAGTGTGCACAGATATAGGAAACTGTGCACAGGTGTGGTTTAACATCAGCTGGCAACAAAGTACCACAGAACTGCTCAGGCACTGGGGAGGAGTGACTGCCCTGGTGGGATGAGGAGGAGAATTCAGAAAGAAAAAGTGAAATCGGTGGGTTCACTTTAATAACTGAAACAAAGTAAAATATAACGGATAATATAATAGTAAGAACAGTGATTAAAGGGAGAGGGGGAAGAGAGACATAAAACCCAACAAAAACAAGTGATGCACAACAGCATTGCTCACCACCTGCTGACCAATGCCAAACCCATCCCCAAACCACTATCAGCCCCACTTCCAGGTAAGTTTCTATAGTGGGCATGGTGTGAAATATCCCCTTGCCAGTTCGGGTCAGCTGTCCCGGCCATGCTCCCTCCCGGCTGCTTGTGACGAGCATGAGACACTGAGAAGTCCTTGCCTTACATTAAGCCCTACTTAGCAACAACCAAAACATCAGGAAATTAGCCTTATCCTCATACTGAATCCAAAACACACCCTCTACAGCTACTGGGAAGAAAATTAAGTCTATCCCTGCCGTAGCCAGGACAATCTATAAAGCTAAAACACCCGAAAGCACCGCGGTGAAGTTCCTGCCGTCTGACGGGGGGCGAGCCGCGGGCAGGGCCGCGCCGGCAGGGGGCGCTGCCAGCCCGCGCTGGCGGCGGGAAAGGTCTCGCGCTGAGGCGGCGCGAGCGCGGCACCGTCCCTGGGACACCGCGAGGGGGGCGTTCCCGTGGGACACGTCCTTGGGACACCGCGAGGGGGGCGTTCCTCCAGGGTGGTGTTCCTGTGGGACACGTCCCTGCGACACCGCGAGGGTGGTGTTCCTGTGGGACACCGTCCCTGAGACACCTCGAGGGTGGCGTTCCTGTGCGACACATCCCTGGGACACCGCGAGGGGGGCGTTCCTGTGGGACACCGTCCCTGCGACACCGCGAGGGTGGTGTTCCTGTGGGACACGTCCCTGGGACACCGCGACGGGGGTGTTCCCGTCGGACACCGTCCCTGGGACACCACGAAGGGGGCGTTCCTCGAGGGTGGCGTTCATATGGGACACGTCCCTGGGACACCGCGAGGGGGGCGTTGCCGTGGGACACCGTTCCTGGGACACCGCGAGGGGGGCGTTCCTGTGGGACACGTCCGGCCAGGGCTGCCACGGCCACGGAGTCTTTCAGTTTGGGAAAGTCCTCTGAGACCATCCAGTCCAGCCGAGAGCCCTGTAAGTGCCTCCAGGGATGGTGACTCCACTGCTTCCCTGGGTAGCCTGTGCCAGTGCTTCACAACCCTTTCCGAGAATTTATTTTTCCTCATTCATTACCCTTTGCAGGGTAAAAACTAAACACTCCTTTTTGGTTTAAAATACTTTAGGGGCCTGAGGTGGCTCGAGGATGATGAATAATTTGAATTCTAAGAGAAACCCTCTGATCTTGGCACATTTCTCAGATGAGAAGGTTGTAACCGAAGAGTGAACACTGACCATCCTTTATGGAGCAGGTGCTGTTTTCAGAAGCAGCCATGGCACACACCAGAGGTATGAGCACTGCTGCTGGTGGCCTTGGTTATTTGTACTTGCACCAGGGAATGCCAGTGCCTTGGCTGTGAAGTGAGATTGCTTTGTGCTTAGTGTGACATAACAAACATCATAAAACCCTTCTGAGAGGGACTTGGGAGTGCTGGTGGATGAGAGGCTGGACGTAACCAGCAATGTGCCCTTGCAGCCCCAAAAGCTAACTGTGTCCTGGCCTGCATCCAAAGCTGTGTGAGGGAGGGGATTTTCCTCACCTACCCACTCTTGTGACAGCCCACCTGGAGTGCTGTATCCATTCCTCAGGAAGATGCTCAGAGGCCTGGAATGCCTCTGCTATGTAGAGAGTTGGGATTGTTCAGCCTGGAGAAGAGAAGGCTCCAGGGTGACCACCTAGCACCTTCCAGTACCTAAAGGAGCTCCAAGAGAGCTGGAGAAGGAAGTTTTACAAGGGCATGTGGTGATCGGACAAGAGGGAATGGCTTCAAACTGAAAGAGGGCAGGTTTATATCGGATTTTAACAAGAATTTCTTTACAGTGAGAATGGAGAGGCTGCCCAGAGAAGCTGTGGATGCTCCATGCCTGGAAGTGTTCAAGGCCAGCAACCTAATCTAGTCGAAGATGCTCTGCTCATTGCAGCAGAGTTGGACTAGATGACCTTTAAAGGTCCCTTTATACCCAAACTGTTCTATGATTCTGTGATAAAAATGCACAGAACAGGATGCTCTCTTCTGCAGAGGGCTCAGAAGTGCCTGCATGCCACACGGGCAATGCCTCTGGATAGGGAGCGGCTGTTCAAGCGAAGGGTGTTGCCGGCACTCCCCTGCRTGCTTTGTAACTTGCTTTGCCTGTAGGTGGCGTTGAAAATGTATTGCCTTTGCACGATCCTKTTACGGGGTGCTAAAYTGGAATTTACCTTCTAATGACGTAAATCATTCACAGGATGTTCTTTCCCTGTTTTATTGAAGTTTTTTCTTGATGACGGTCACAAGGCTTGAAACCTCAAGCTTCTTTTGTTTACGCAAATATAAAAATAAGGAAAACATAGGAAGGCTTCCTTTTCAAATACTTTATGTCCAGGAATGCAGGCCTGTCACTGGTTCCAGCTATCTGCTGTCACAGCAGGTGTGTTTTGTCATCTCTTTTACAAGGTTACAGTGATTGCTGCACGCTGGCAGAAATCTGCTTTTACAGGTGTGGCAAAAGCAGAAAGAGGGAAAAAATTCTAGAGCACTATCCTTGGCAAGAAAGTTCCATGTATAGCAAAGGAGAGTTTTGGGTTTCTGCTCCATTTTTTTCCTGTGTTACCTATAAATGAAATCAACATTGGTTGGGATTGCTTTTCATTACAGGCTTTGTAGTGCAATGCTCCATCTTTTGCACACAGGGTATTCACAGAATTGTCATTAATAATAAAATATCAGCAAAACCTTGTGAAAAGAATGTTGTMATTTTCTGGTAGCATCATGCTACAGAAGACTTCCTATTTGTCTCCTTGCCATGAAGTCACCAGTMTGAGATCATCATCAATTTCTGTTACCCCAACCATCAGCATTTGATTTGAGACAGAAAAATTTTGATGTGCAGTTTGACCAAGTGAATTTCTGCAACTGAAATAATTTAATGTGATGCCTGTATCTCCTATTGTAGACCATGGCAAAGAACCAGGG
Organism: Amblyornis subalaris; assembly: GCA_018881555.1. Taxonomy (NCBI): domain Eukaryota; kingdom Metazoa; phylum Chordata; class Aves; order Passeriformes; family Ptilonorhynchidae; genus Amblyornis; species Amblyornis subalaris. Next base: position 166,344 of record JACAXG010000192.1, read on the forward strand.
TTTGTTGTCCTGCCATTGTATAAGCTTGATACACACTACAGGGAATAAAACAAAAAAGGACAGATACTTACTTTTAGTTGAGGGAACCATATGTGTGCATGGGCTCTTGTCTGTACTCGATTATTTTTTAGCTTTCCATTTTAATCCGATCCAAGCATTTCCCAAGTGTCAAAATACATTTATACTTGTAATGCTCATAGTTTTCTCTTGCTTTTGGTTCTGTAGGAGAGTTCTCTCAAAGTTTTGCTGGTTCATTTTTGAGAAGTCCTGCTGTGTATTTCAAAGAAATATTTCCAGTCTTCCTCAAGCTGTTTCATCAGCAGCCTGAAATATTGCAACAGCAAAGATTACAGGCTCTCATTGGGGAAAGCAAGCACAGGCAAGCACTTAATTGTCAGAAAGGACACAAACATCATCAAATTCCAATACTGCAACAGCTCATTGATTTAAAATACACTATTGACAACCATTCCTGTTTTTCTTTTTTCACACTTGCTCTCGGGAGTATTTTTCAACAACATTTACTTAGAAGTTTAAATTCCCTTACTGTGGGGTTTTTTYCCCCCTGAGTAGATTAGTGCTTTGAGGGATCCTGTTGAGTTTGCAAACATTGCTTCCTAAATTTCCATCTTGCAAATTCAGGTATGAATACTGGTATTAGTTTATCGGTAATGACTCTGTAACTAAATATAACTGTACCAGAATGCTGGTATTAGTTTATCGCAGTGTATGTGTGATACATGTGTGTGTAGGTTAGATGAGTGCAGTTCCTTTAGACAATGTATCTGATAGTGTCTGGAAACAAAATGAGGATTCATAGAACCGGATTGGTTTCTGTGAGCCAGTGTATTTCTGTCATTGTCTCAAGTAGATCCTTAGTGATCTGCTAGATCCTTAAATGCTGTGCTTTAGCATATTTATTTTTTTCTTTCAGAATAATAAGTTCTTAGAGACTTGGCACAGACGGAGATGCCCAAGTCTCTGAAATGAGTTACAGACTTCAGAGGCAGAGGACCATTAATATAGTTAGGCTCCTATTGTGCAAGGCACTGTGCAAAAATTAAGGCAAAGGAAAATCTGTGCTCAAATAAGTAATCATCTCCAAAACTCAGCAGATTGCTGAATGTTAGAAAACGTCTGGGGAATTTTAAAAAATATTTAGTTGATGGAAAATCCTTTTGAGACATTAAGGCACTGAAGATGTTCCTGGATGCAAGAAAAAAGCAAAATTGAAAGGCAAGTCCTCAACAGGTAGCTCCATGTTGAGGCTGAGGAAGCTGCAAACTGCACCATTTATCACCCAGCACAGCAAGGGAAGGAAATACAGGTTTGGGTGCACTGTCTCGTTGCAGCCCCCTTATCTGGCAGAAGGGGAGTGGGGCTTTTGTGCTAAGATTTTGGCAGACYACCTAGAATGTGTCTAAATTTTTCTTTCTGTTTCCCAACTAGCTAAAGGTGCAAACATGTGTTGCCACCTTCTTTCTCTTCTGGTGATCCCTTCAGGTGGAAATAACTATTTAAAATATTTTCCTGAAAAGTATTTCTTAATATAAACATTTTCACCATAAGCAGATGTATTTTCTAGTTTGGTTTTGGTGCTCTTTGAGAAGCCTACTACAAACTGCCCACAGCTGTGGAAGCCATCTTGCTCAAATTGGAAGTTTGAAAAAAACTGCCCTTAGTGATGTCCAAGATGAAATAATTTCAGATTCAGACATAAAAATAGAGTCTAGAGATGGTAGACATAGTCTCTTTATTTGCTTGAATATCAGTAGAAAAACAGTTGCCATTTGCAATAATTCTGTTCCTTAAAAGATAAAAAGCTTAATTCGTATTGGGTATGTGCATGAGAATTGGGGAATTATGGTGTTGAGTCACTTACATTTTTAGAACAGTTAAGCTTGTCACTGCCTATCTCACTTTCAAAATGGGAATTTAGGTTCCTAASTAATCAATGTGCTTATTAAAATTTTATTAGAAATGGCTTTTTCAAGCACTCAGTGGCTTTGGAGTGTGAGCATCTCTACGTTACATCCATATTTCTGAAAATCCTAGAAAAAGTAAACATGTCATGTAAGTGGACCAGCTGCCTATCCTTTCCTCCAGGAAGTTCTGCTGAATTGTTTTTGATTAGATAAGATTTTATTCTGGCCATGAAAAAATTTGCTGCATAATCTGCTAAGCGTTGCTTAAAAGCGGTTTGTACAAACAAACCTCAGCTGTTTTCCAAGGTGTTTTCTAATGTAGATTTATGGCTGTCTTGAAGTCTAATCTAGAAATACTCTGGAAAAATATGTACTTCTAAAAAAGTRTGCCATATTAATGCAACACGAGCTTTTCAGTCTTCTCAAAGTCAGAAAAAGGAGATAGTCATGTTTTTAGATGTGAGATCAGTTAGTCACTACCATTCCTCATTACACTGAACTGGGAAATATAGTTGTTTCTGACAACCTGCAATTAGAGAGTACAATTTGCTTCTTGACTCAGGCAGTGGTGACTTACATGGCAAAAAACAAGATTGTTTTTCTTATGCTTTGTTCTGTAGAATAACCTGGCCCTTGCCCTTCTTCAGGCAGCACAGGACTGAGGCATTGAGGATAGATTCTCAAGGGGATTTCTGTTGCTGCAGTACTAACCTACATAATTCCCAAATTTGCATACCCAGAGGGCTAGATGAGTTCACAACCCAGAGAAAAGTTTGTGAATTCTGTCACCCAGTCCTTGCATCTAATGTTTACCTAAAAAATGGCTTTGTAAGCCAGCATGCAGAAATGGCAAAACCTCTAGGAGACGGGAAGGGCTAGCAAAGGGGGTTTCCCTGATGTCAGTGCCTTTGAGGAGCTCCCTGTCTCTCATGGCCCTCCCCAGCTTCTTGCTACTTCTAAGAAACAAATGTTAATTTCCTCAAGGACTTAATTAATTTTTGAATTCCAAGGATCTATCTCAATAGCAAATATTTTTAAATTTTTCTGTGTAAAGAAGAAGAGGTTCACAAGGGAAGATTGAGAATGACTTGTCTTGTGGTTTCCAGTGGAATACTGTCCTGCTGAAAGGTTTGGTAAGTCCAAGATTTATAATGTGGTTAAGCTTTTTGTTCTGGCTTGTCCAGTTCCTAAATAAATATTCTGATGACTTTATGGAGAGTTTCTGTCCTCCCTTTCTTTGGGTTGAAATATGCTCAGAATATATTTAGATCCTATCTGAGGAAAAGAAGGTGAATGTCAGTGTTACGTGTAACAGTAGTTTTTAACTATGAGGTGTCTGCAGACTTGTACTAGAATATGGACACAGGAAAATAGAAAGGAATTCCAACCTCAGGGTGGTCAGAAAAGCCTTTATCCACCATTTCTTGATGAAGCCTAAATGAAGCCAAATAGAAACCACATATTTTTCAGATTGGGCTTTGAAGTGATAGAAGATGAAACAAAACACCAAGACAAAAAGTTTCTTTCAGACACGAGAATAGCAGATACTTTTATTTTCAGAAGCGTCTTGCTACCTGCTATGTGAAGCCTTGCTATTGCTAAAATTACGGAAACCTGATATTTTATTTAGTCAGCGAAATGTCATAGCTAAGTAATTTCTTCCTTCTTACTGTGATTGTTTTTACTCCGTGGTAGCTCATATCGTTAATTTAGTGTTTAAGTCTGAACTACATCTGAGTTACCTCAGTTAAGGATCTGGCTTAGAAACTTCAATTTAATTTGCACGTCTTAATCCRTTAAGTGTAACTTAAATCCCATATCATTAACGTAAGGGGGGAAACCACGCTCCATGCCTGAGAACACTTCTTCTTTCCTTATACACTTAGTACCAGATTTCGGTGGTAGTTAGTTCTCAATTTTTTGTAGATAAAATGGAAAATATGGATCAGATTTGTACCCTACCCTCATATTTTTGGGATCTGAGATCCAGAGTAAAATTCAAGTGCTGACCTTTTAAATAATGCCCTGTCTAATTTTTCATTAAATTCGTTGAGGGGAAAGGACTATGCTTTGGATATTGCTGGATATACACTACAGTGTGTATGTTTTCTGTGCTGTCTGATGATTCCTGTGAAATGCTATTAACAGTGAGAGATTACTCTGTACAGTTTATGGTAGCCTTGCTGATAGAAGCAGATACTTTCTATGACATTAATGTTCCATTTAAGTACCAGATTGCCAGACACAAACTTTATATAATCTCATTCCCCATACGTGTAATATATGCGTCTCTGAGTGTGGCTTTGTAGATTCATTTAGCACCTAATGCACTTTTAATGAAAGATGTTTTGCAGCATCTCTTTGTAAAGCTTGTGATGCAATGACTTTTCATAGTGCTTCATAGAAGAGGCATTTATAATTTTCAACAGAGTTATGCAAGTCTGATATTAGGTTTACTGGAGGGAGGGGGAAGAAGAAGGAAAAATGAAAGTGAATTAGGTCAGAAACCTCACGTATAATCCAGTACAGCCTCGTGATGTTTCATCCTGCTCTTTCTGCTGAAAAATATGAGTTAAACTGATGAGCTGTTTCTGCGGCAGAGCTCAGATGCAGAACTAGTGAAATATTCATCTATCTGTGTATCTCATCAAAACCTATTTGACAAAATACCTAATCAAGACCATTGATTTTTCACAATTCCAGAAGAATGGAATTAAGTGTGGGAAGAAATCAGTTCTCCCACACAGTAACTAATGTTATATGGATCCAAAACCCATTTGTGCATCTGCCTGTGCTGGGCTAACCAGTAGGAAGACCTACTGCTTATGTTGCAAATCCATGCTTCATTTCTGGTTTAGAAAACATGATGGAGGTGGTGGTCGTGGGGAGATTTATCTGAGCAGAGCAATCGAGAACAATGGAGTCAATATCAGGGATTTGCATCTGACTTTGGAAATCTAAACTGAAGTAGACAGACAGCTGTAAACCAGAAAACTAATGGCTTGCTCTTCAGACAGTAGTTAGGGTGGTTTGGAATATTGGACCAGACTGTGAGCCAAACCAAATTTAACTGGAAAAAATGGTGCTAATAGTTCTCTAGCACTATTTTAAAAAACTTGTCAAAGCTGGGGATCTAATTAATGCATTAGATCACATTTGTTGGTAGCAGATGGAGAGCAGACTGTTTCTCAGTTGGTTTAACTTGTGTTAGTGAACTGGTATGATGCAGTACAAGAGTAAAATGTTCTTTAGAAATATATTAGTGGAAATGGCTCAGTATTATCCAACTACCAGAACTAAAATTGGAAAATCTGACAAATATTAATGGGATACAATATTTAAATGATTATAAATCATTATATTTCAGGACTTATTAATCCTGAGCTTAAACCAGTATTTTCTTATTGACCCRGCTAGTCAAAATTTTTAGTTAGAATTTCTTGTACCTCTTCTATCCTATTCTGTGTCAGGTAACTCGTATTGACTACCACCAAGAACAGGACATAAAATTACATGAATTTTTGGTTTGGTTCAGTAAATAATATATTTTTCCTTGCTGGCAGCAAATACTTCCAGAGCGTATGGAGTGAAATGGCAAAAAAGACAAGTGGGAAAAAAATTCAGCCAAAAATCTGTAGCAGTTCTTCCTTTTCAAAGAGATAAATTTATCATGGAAAATTCTTCTGYCTGTTTTTGTAGACCATGAGACAGCAGGTAGGTATTATTAAGATGAAATATTTAATAGCTTTGTCCTCTATTAAGATTCTTCATAACCATCTACAGTAGGTGACAGCACCTGATGACTAATGTTCCTAGTGGAATTCTGAACCAAGAATTTACTTAATGTATTCACTAGTGAACACACACTTCAGATCCTTGCTTTGGTGGACCACACTTATTTAATAAGAAACCTAAAAAGTTGTACTGCTCCTGACATTTTTATTATTTGTTTTCCWTTTTTCAGGGCGGGGTTTTATTTTGGTTGTTGGTTTGGGGGTTGTTTTTGGTTAGTTGTTTTTTTTGGTGAGCTTAAATATGCCATGAACTTGTGCTTTTCCTTCTATGTGTCAGGATCTGGATGCTGGCCATTTGACTGCTGTTGGCTTTTGGAGAGTAGCTGTAGCTGATTATCCTTCAATAGCTTTCTTTTCCCTCTTCTTCCAGAGTTCAGACTTACTCAACCTTGTCTGGATACCAAGCTAAAGTAACAATGAAGTCATAACTTGGGTTCCATGGGCTTCACATTCTAGATCCACTAATTAGGTAATTCTGTAATTAAATCTCAAAAGTGATTCCAGCTAGTTAAGTGCCTTCTGAACTGGAAGGACTGGGCAAAACGCAGTATGATGTGTCATTTTCCTTTAGAAGGAAGATAGTTTCACTCTTCCATTTCCTTTATGTTGTAGCCTGTAATTGCAAAAGAATGATCACCTTTCTCTCCCTTCTTACAGAGTTGAGACCCACATGCCCCATTTTCTTGCCTAGTTTGGGTGTCCATGGTCACTGGGGTATATACGTGGGGAGTGCTCTTCAGCCATCCTGTTGAATTTGGATTGTTGTATGGAAATGAACTCAGGATTCACCGGGCCAGTAAGATAATAGAGTATGAGCATGGCTTCATGGGTAGGGCACTATGTGATAGATGGATAGCTTGAGTTCTGCTCCAAGGATTCATATTTTATTCAATGCTGTTTCATCATCTCCCCTTTCAACTGTGTTTTAAAAAGAAAAGAATAGTCCCTGCTTAGCTAGTTCAAAGACAGGTCAAAGACCCCTTCTTTCAGGAATGGGCTAAAAGCTGTGAATCTGCTATAGATAAAAGCATTTTCCTGCAAAATGTGAAGCACAGAGTAGGTCACGGTCACATTTCGAATGCATCCTTGTGCTTACTGTTTCCTAAAACAGCTGCTTCCAAAAAGGACCTCCTTGCCCTCCTTCCCCCATGACACAAAATGAGTTCTTGAAATACATCTCTCAGGAGCATAGGGAGGCCTAAGAAAGATTACTGACTCTACCTTTCTCTTTTTCCTCTGTCTTTCTCCCTGGAAATCATGTTACTGYGGGCTAACCATGCTGGAGGAAGGCGTGAGCAGAGCTCAAGGCTCCAGCATGCCTTATCCTCCTGGCAGCAACTGAGTGAGGATGTTCASTCTGCCCTGCCCCTCTCCAGCCTGCCTGGCTCTGCACTGGCTGTGCCACCACCTCTGGCAGATCTCTGCTTACCCAGTGGGGTAAGGTACCAGTGAATCTGGACTGTGAGAAAAAGGGTGTTTCCCAGTAAATGTCTTTGTGAATGGGGAAACAAGGCCTAAGGTTAGTGATGGGAGGCCATACAAATCTGCTTTAGACCAAATTTGGCAAGAGCTGAGCTCTCTCGATCTCTTGACTATAAGAGTCCCAGATGAGTCCCCTTCTGCTGGAGCTTGGGCGATTATGAAGTTTTGTGCAGGATGGAAATAGACAGTCTGGATGTTTATGCTAGAAGAGCATCAGGTAAATGGAAGATGAGGTGAATAGCCAGAGCAAGCCTCAGAAGGGAAGTGTGTGAATTTGTGAGAGAGAGAACACAGAAAACAAGAAGCTGAAGACAAGAAGAAGGTCAGAATTATCTTTAGACCAACAATAATGCAAATGTCCAGCTTTAGCGCCGCGTGTTTATGTATCTTGGGATGGCCTTTTGATCCTCCCTTGTGGAGCAGTGGCACCTTGGGCAGGTATCTGGAGACCTGTCAGAGAGCTRGACACTGGAACGTGCAAGTTCGACTATGGACTACCTGACTTGCAAGTGCTTACTCTCTTTGTTAGCCTTGGCTTTGATACCATGGAAGAGGAGAAAAAACCTAAAGGTAAAAGGGAAGAAAGCAGCATGATTTAGCAGCAGATACTTTCATTGTTGGTGTGCTATGTAGTGCTGGTTCCTGGTTATTTTCTTCAGGTTTTTGTTTTCCCTAAATTGCGCAGTGCTCATCCTCCAGCCTTACAAGACCCAGTCATGGTACCCTGTATTTGTGATTTGGGATGGAAAGCAGTCCTTTTCTACATTCTTTTTCCAAGCCAATCCTCCCAAAATTAGATATTCTTCCAGCTAGCAGCGAAGACAAGATTAATGCATCATCTTCAACCTGGTAGCTGACCTTCATCTTATAAGTAAGAAAAGAATATCCATTTAATTTACTTTGTTGGTGTAGCGGTGGGGGCTCTGGCTATACTGCAAAACTGTCTGAGCCATCTGAGAAAATGAGTTGAATGGTTCAGCTGACATTCATGTGTGACTCTAGGCCATCAGGATATTCAAATGAAAACTGGGTGACTTGGAGTGTGATAAATAAGAAAAGGTTTTTTCATTGAGCAAATTCTAACTTCACTATGCTTTGATTTAGACTTTAAGTAGTTACAGTGGGAAAAAGTGCATGGTAACAGACAAAGGCAAAGCTGCGGATTTTTTCTAATTTACTTGGTATCCCAAAATGATCACATTAAACAATGCAAGGGGATGGGATGACCTTGCAACGTTTTTATGATACTACCAGAATATTTTATCATAAATTAAGGTCCTCTGACAGAAATATAAGTGTATACATTCAAATTCAAATATTGATATAGATACAAGTGTAATGATAATTAAGGTAGCTGTCAGGACTACACTGGTCTTGAAAGCTGGTAGAACTGTGGGAAGACATTTTGGTGATGACAAATGAATCCCATCTGTCTTTCTGCATAGGGCTGGAGAACAGTCTGAAGTGATATGATTTATCTAGTTGCATCATTAGAGAAGTGTTGGAATGTGCTGCATCTGTTTGTATGAGCTGTGCTTGTTCTTCAGTATTGCTTCCTTGCAAGCAAAACTTGCTTTATGTCTGTCCTTCCTCTCTCCCAACCTCCAAGAGGATATAAAACACTAACTTAGAATCAGTGCATGATAAAAGCAACATACAATATATAGAAATTTACTGGATATATTGATTTGTTAAGCTTTAAACAACATTTGAGTTTCTTGTATCCCAGTTTCCACACAGGCATAATGTCTTTCAACCCTGGCTTGATGAAGATTGCTTTGTGGGTGTAAGCAAAAAAAGGTGAAATAAAATAATGTAAAATGCATGGTCTTGTTACTCAGTGTGTGGATAATGACTTGAATAAGACTAAATCAGTGCTGAAATTTGCTGTGCCTGGTTTTTGAATTTCTTTTGTCAGGGTTTTACTTTTTGGGGCAGCTTTTCCTATTAGGGTACTGTATTTCAAGTAGTCCATTAAGTGTCATGYAGTGAATCCTTTTCGGTTTTAGTTTCACATTTTTATTCACTTGCTTTCCTTCTATCTATTTCTATTTTGTTTTTATCAGAAAAGCGAATGCTTGGTCTCTTTTCTTTCCTTCATTGCAAATCAGTTTTGATACTAAAATTGTAAAGAAGAGGGAGCAGATTTTATGATATTTCATGAATATTTGGCCTGCAACTCAGATAACAGTGACAAGACTAAAATCCAGTTTTAATACATTTCCAATATATTTTCAGCATGTCCTTGATCCTGTCATGTGATATTGCAGTTGTCTCCAATGAGCAGAAGCATGTCACATTGTAGTTTAAATAATATATTGCCCATTCCTGTGCTTCGTGTCTTTTCTGTACATGGACAAGGTCTCTGAACACTAAATGCTGGTTTAGGCTTTCAAAGGCATTCTAGGACCTCTAGTACCACTGCACCTCAGGTAATGAAATCTTATCTGACTCATGGAACTGACAGAAGAAAAGATCCCTTAGGGTCTGGGTTATCTCACAGTGAATACAGTATTGTCTTCTGCTTTTGAAGAAGTTTTTTCTTTTAGTATTACAACTGCCAAACAAAAATGCCCCTAAGCCTGCCTTGTGGAGRTTATTCTGAAAATTTATGCAATTTACAATCAGGATTTTTTTCTCATATTGGGCCCTATCTTTCCCTTTCCAACTGCATACCTGTATTATGCCAAGTTTTACTTTTTCTTTTGAGAAAATATAAATCCACCCATATATTAATAGTGATTTCCCTGTTCACACTTCCCTTACTCTTTTCCCAAATCTGACAAAATGGCAACATTTTGAGGTATCATTGTGGTCCGCCCCAGTACTGATTTCATCCTGATAACTCCCTTGGCCTCTCTTATGACTTCTGGCTCAATTCAAGCCAGACCGACACTTGTTTTGCACAGTCGTATTTTATGCTTTTGAAACTGAGTCCAGCCCAGGTCTTAATTAGCAATGACATATTCCCTGAACTCTGGGTTGGTAAGAGAAGATAAACAACTCTAGGTTGGTAAGCAGAAGATAAACAGCAGTTGCAGCATTCTTGGCTAGGAATCATGCCCTCAATGCCTATGCTTGATATGCAGACATAGTCCCTAAGCTGCTTATGCTCATGTCCATCTGCTGAGATGGCAAAGTGCCTTGTCACAAGTTGTTTGGACTCCTGCCTTGAGCGCAGAGGTGCCAGGCAACGATCAGCAGCCTGCATGACAATACAGGCGTCATTTCTTCTAAAAGAACAGCTCCTTTAAGCAATTAGTGTATTACAGGCTGCTACCRTGGGCCTCTTAGAGCATGGCTACACCTGTTGGCAGCGATGTGCCAAGAAAAGAGTCCGTGAGCCGTACCACAGAGCAGTCCAACCAGCGCGGTGCGGTTTTTAGCTGCCAAGGAGACAGGTTGCACTGCCGCAGGGGTACGAACACTCATCAGTAGTTCTCAGGGTGTCAAAAAAAGATCTCAGCAGGCCAGAACTGCCTGGAGGCGCATCCAAAACAGTCAGTACAATGGCCCCCAAATAGCGACTAAAACACAGTAACAGTAACAGAACCTGTGTGACAGMTTTCCTCATAGAATTGGTAATTAGATCAAGAAAAAACAGGATAGCTTGATGCTACCCTCTTCAATGAAAAATAGAAGACTCTGACCTTGTTCTTTCCACTGAATAAACACCTGTGATATGGGCTRTAAAGGTATGATATGTGATATGGGCAAAGGTATAGCAGGAAAAGAASGTAAATTCATTTTTTGTAGGCCTAATTAGGTAACTCTAGAGTGGTGGGATGCAGTATAGCAGTACTTAACCACTTTGCTAGCAGAAAAAACAAAGGGCAAGGAGGAAATTCTGAATATTGCTCTATGCAACTGCAGTAGAGGGGAAAGCACTCAAAGGCAAGTCCTTTTTCAATCTCTTTTGTCTCAGGAGTCCTGAACTACCCCTCAGTTTAGGGTACAGTAGCTGCATGACAACAGGAGCAATTCTGTCAGCTGGCATTACTAAAAGTATTTCTCTCATCTTGAGATTTTTTTAGATCACCCCAAGTCATTTGCCTTGGAGAGGAGTCCAGAAGCAGCTTGTAGCCCATTCTGCCAGCCTCATGCTATCCAGAGGTCAAATCTACAAAAAAATGGGCTAGGATTTCTTTCGACAAAAACTTTTTTTTGGGAAATGAAATTTTAACAACTTTTATATGCATTGTCCCAGTTAGTTCATGTCAAAAATGAAAAACTGTTAAATATATATAAATAGTAGATTTTTAAATTAAAAATTACTTTCTGCTTAACTGAATGAGAATGTTTTACTTTATTTTTAAACTGCATTGCAAAACATTTTAAATTGAGCAGATTTTGGCCATGCTAGTAATTTTTAGAATTTTAGTAGTCTGTAAAGTTCATGAAATATTCATCTACGAGAATCTTGAAACAACATTTCATTTTTATTTTTCTTATAGAGCAGAGAACTGAAATCAGTTGTATCTGTACTTCTCAGCATTAGCCTTGGGGTAATTTAAAATCTTTGAGTTGCTGGAGTGGACAAAAGGACTCGTGAAAGCCTCTGTGTGTTTCCAAGGACGTACAATGAGCTGAAGGGCTGTTGCCAGTCTGCTCTGGCTTACATGCAGCTGTCACAGTCTGTGTCAGGTCTCCTTGCGATCAGTGGGAATTCTGCCRCTAACTTCATTAGGACTAAGATTTGCCCTAGCCTCAGCTGATATTTTGTGTACACCATTGGGGTTATGCTGTTTTCTGCCAGATGATCACTTTGAGTGCCAGATGAAGGGATTTTGGCAAAGCCTGGTGAACAAAGGCTGTTGATTCCTTATTATGGGAAAGTTTTGGTTCTGAGACAGGTAATAGCCTTTGGATTTGCACTGTACAGCTGAGTTCAGAAACTGGTCTCTTGTGTGGAGACTCGTGATGAATGCCAGAGCCTGGGTCCTTGACACCTGCAGTTAACATCATAAACAGCAAAAAAGGCCTGTGAACATGTAGATAATGTAACTTAAACACAGACTGGACTTTGTGTGAACCTTTCCCTTCTAATTGGAAAGAAATACAAAATGAGCTCCATAACAAAAGAATATTGAATACCAAGTAAACAATGCATTGCATTTCTTCTGTGTGCTGTCCAAAAGACTGTGGATTGATAGTTCAACATCATGTCACAGTTTCATTGACTGGAGAACTAGGTTATTCTTCAGGAATCATCTTAGTCTGGAATTGTTCTGGCTGGAAAGTAGGATTTACTCTACTGATATACAGTTTTACAATATGTTGATCTAAAGTTATTTTCAGAATAACAATGTAAATAATCACAGCTCTACAGTAAAATGCTATCTAGCAGCTTTATTTTGTTCTTGGGTCTATATGTATAAATCTTACTGATAGTAATATAATTTTTGTGTGTAGACCCAAGGATAAAGTTTGGTGAATGCTATTTTCTTCATACACAAGGTATATATAAGTTYCTGCAAGTATTTTTGGCTGCCCATGTTTTACAGCTAACACAGAAGCTACGTGCTGATCCCTATGCCAGCCTCTCAGGAATGATGCTGGTATGTGAGGAGTTGTTGCTCATATGACTACCATAAGTATTCTTTTCTCTTGGGTAGCAGAAAACAGATGGAGATTATTGTACTCTGAAAAACCTGAGTCTGATCCAGAAGGTAAACTCAGAGAAGGAGAAAACACTTCTGGTTTTAGATTCTACACTCTTCTGTGTCGAAACCTAATGCAACTTGAAGGTAACAAGCCCAATTGCATTGCTTAGGATGGGAAGAATATCAAGCTTTGGCCTTTCTGCTGAGATCAACCAAAAGTATAATTTAAGGGTGACTGTGGAAATGTGACGTTGTTACGATCTACAAAAATTTCAGCAAAGCATAAAAACATAACAGTAGTAATTGTCAGGATTATCCGGTGCAGCATCTTTGCAGTAGCCAGCAGTGGGTGGCTGGGGGAAGGTATGAAGACAGGGCAGATGGTGATACTTAACAGGGTTTTCTCCAATATTAAAGGAGAAACTCAAACCTCGGTGATACAGAACACACAGAATCAAAAGAGTAACTATTTTCAGTCTCTCATCTCCTAGTTTGAGTTCAAAATAGCAGAACACATGACAACTCCATATTCCAGTACCACTAGCAGCTAGTTCAAAGCCTGAGCCAGGGTAAAATTATGGGCAAAGCATGCATCACACTCTACATTGTGTGAAAAGACTGTGCTGAAGAGCTTGAAGATTTAGGAGGAAATTGGATGCAGATTAAAAGGCCTTTTAAACCAACAAACRGAAACATTCCCTGGGTGCCTGCAATCCTTTTCAAATACACCTGACAATGAATTCCTCCTAAGTTCATATTTGTGTTTTGTAATGAAATGCTGCAGTCCAGCATTTTACCCTAAAGAAAACTTTTACTTCCTCATATTTTTAGGGATCCCTTGCTAATTAATAAGCTCCACTAGTAGAAGAGTTAGTTCTTTTAAAATTAAAGCTAATATCAAGGCCTCTCTTGTTTGCTAGCTTCTCTGCAATTTACTTTTCACTGTTGGACTCAGAATGAGACAGACATAATAAACCTTGTGAGCCACAGAGCCTCTGAGCTGTAATGAAAGCTGAAAGCAAAGAATGTGAAAAACTGATGGCTTCTCCATCTAAGTAAGAAAAACAGGGAGGAGAGAGGAATGTAAAGGATGATGCTTCAGTAGTAATGATAGTAATGACTCCATCCCTACTTCCCAGTGAGCAGAGCAAGTTGTTGAATTAAGCAAACCCAAAAAGGTCATAGGGAAGAAGCCACCAATATATCTTTTTTTGTCTGAAGGACACAGATGGAATTTAGATGCCCAGGGCTAGGAAACATTTCCCAGTACCCCAAAACCCTAGCAACAGCAATTTTCAGAAGTAGGATTTTGAACATAAACACTAACAAGTTTGCAAAAGCAAAGAGAGAGGTGGATGCCTGGAACACCTGCCTTGCCCTTCTGTGGTCCAAAAGCAAGGTGCAGGTGTTCCCCAGTTTTTCTAAGTGTCTGAGCATGCAGAAGCGTCCTTCAGGTCAAGACTTACATACAATTGACTGCTTTCTCTCAGATGGCAAACGCTATGCTTTACTTGAATTTGAAGCTTACTCACAGTATGGTTTCTGTTCTCTTTAGCCAGTGACTGGGCAATTTAAAATACACAGTCATGGGAAAAAAATGCAAGCCTTTTGATTTTTTTCCCAAATGACTGACCTGTCTATTAGTTTACATTTGCTTTGGTCCTCTGAAGCTTGATTTCATGGCCTCACAGTAGTTAATCTTCTGTGGAAGGGATCAAGGTTGCTTTTCCTTGTTACTGCATTAGCCAGTCATTACGTGCTACGTGTGGCAGTAGGATATTGACTGAAGTCCCTCCTGTTGAAGTGGTAAGTGCACCCAGGTGTCTTGTCTTCTGGATAAATGGTTTATGTTATTATTCAATAACTGAAGTGCACCATCCTCAAAATGTAGGGGTTTTGATAAAGTTGTATGAAAATTGTAATTTTAGGATTTAGAATTACTTAGGATTCAGTGACTGGGGTATGTCTRCATGAACAACTTAACTCAGGAGTCTGTTTTTAAAGCAAGTCCCCCAAAAAGCTCTCATTTTACCATGCTGTGTTTTGCATTACAGGGTAATCTCTGAACACAGACTGGTTCTTTCTGATGAAATTAAGGTGGTAAACATATTCAAGCTTTGCATCTACTGTGCTGTAGTCACTAGAGGGCATTCAGTTAGAGTTCCTCTGAAATGAAACTTCTGAAACTTGTATAGTGTGGATGTCAGTTGTCCAGCAAGAATTGTTTCGCTCTACAAATATGCTCTGTTGGTGCTGCAAAACCTGTAAATGCAGGCGTAGCTTTATGTTAAGCTTTGACCCTCTTTTTCTTTATCTATCTTGAAGAAACCTGGAGAAGAGGAAAGAAAGAAACTAAGAGAGCATTTCAGTGGACAAAAAACAGCTGTTGACTGACAGAGGTAAAGACATAGCTATAGAACCACCTCACACAACATGGAGAAGAGAGAGAAATAGAAAGAGAAATAGAAAGAGAAATAGGAAAATTATTCCCTCTTTCTGTGTCTATTAACTGGATTTTAGGTTCTCTAAAAATACAAGGTTAAATATAATGTCTTCAGTCCACTTCAAAAGGACAAGTGGTTAAAGCTGGCAAAAATGACTTCCTAATGCAGGATTCACAGGTGTGATAAGGGAATAGGAAACATTCAGCTCTCAAGGACATTGATTCATGAAAAAACCTAATTGGATTCTGGGATAGGCAGTATCCTCCCTGTGAACCTCATCAGGAGTAACTTGGAGTCAGCTGCAATTATTGCAAAAGTAGGCTATAGAGTTACAACTGAGTTTAAGTAAGTAAGTAAATAAATACATAAAATGACCACCCCCACTATGCACTCTACTATACTAATTAAACAAAAATATGACAAATAAGCCATGTTTATAAGTAAGTATGGATTTATGGCTCTTTTAACATAATTAAGGTGAAATTGTAATGCAGAATATTTTTTCCCCCAAAATACTCCTCTTAAATGTCATTAGAGTATTTGTGTCTCACCATTCAGTAGGACTAAAAAAAGCTGTGGCACTGCTGAGGAGGAAATCTGTGAGAGGGTTGTCCTGATACTGCAAGGATGCTGCCAGGAAGGGAGTTTTTACCAGGCATTTACCGAGGAATCTGGGACACAGGTAAGCTACTTGAGCTAGTTAAAGTASTAGCATTAGGGAACGTTTTTC
Source organism: Amblyornis subalaris (assembly GCA_018881555.1). Taxonomy (NCBI): domain Eukaryota; kingdom Metazoa; phylum Chordata; class Aves; order Passeriformes; family Ptilonorhynchidae; genus Amblyornis; species Amblyornis subalaris. Next base: position 182,322 of record JACAXG010000192.1, read on the forward strand.
TAGAAAGTATCGTTACTATTATAAGATACAGATAGTATAGGCTACAGGAGAGTTACATGGAAATAATGCTGGTGTAGGTGCTGATAAAATTAACACRTAGATAATGGGTGCTAACAGCTGAAGTGTGCTTTTTGACTGAAGCTCAAGAATTAGTTTTCTCTCCCATTTGGAGGGCTGTGAAATTTGCATGAGATACAGTAAGTGTGGCCAGAATGCTTAGTTGCTCTGCCAGGAAGGAAGAACAAGAGATACTCTGTCTATGTTTTTTTAAAGCAATCCCAAAACCATTGGGGTTTTGTCTTGGGAAAAGAAATTTAGGGTTCTAATAAAAATATTAGAATAGACTGTGTAGTTATGTGTCTTTTCATCTTTGCCATCTTGGTGTACTTGGCTTTATCATGTTTTTCTTATCCTGTGTGTCTGCCACACTTTCTCCCCAAATTTATAGATGTATTTTTGTGGGATACAACTGAATATGGTGCTTGGGCTATCAGAAAAGGAGATGATTCCTATTTCTGARAAGGCAACAGTATACTAGTGTAAAGGAAGAAGTGAAGACAATTGATATATCTACAGGGATATATAGCAATACAGTGTGGCTATGCCTGTAAATATCAAAAATACTATGAGCAACGATTAAGTTGTTGRTTATCAACAAGGATCAACAAAGATCAACAGGATCTTCATAAGGCAGGATAAGAAAATAGTTAAGTTCTAAGAAAAATTGCACACCAGACCATACAATATAATCCAAACTGTCTAGTCTCTGAAAAGCCCAAGAATAATTATATTATTAAAGAATCTGCCAGAAGCTTAACAAGTCTGAATCCTTTTTAGTTACTCATTGGAGCCCCATAAAATCTTAAAGAGTTTAAGAAAAAAACCARATGAATCCTTTGCAAATTAGAGCAGGGAATACCAGTATAATTAAATTTATACCCTTTAATGCAACAGTTACTGGTAGAACAACAAAAAGTCAGCATGTCGTGTGTTTGGGTGAAGTAGTTCACCTTTAGGTAAAACTTATTTARCAATTGTAATACAAAACTGTTTTAATTCCAGTTCTCTTAGGCTACAGGTGCTCCTCACTCCCTGTTAGGCATTTTCAAGTTATTAACACAGCTGTGCCCACCAAAACTCTGCACATAGTAAAGCTCCATGTCTCAGTGTTTATCTGCGGCTTCCAATCCACAGCTGTAATCAGAACTGAATCTGAATCCTCTGTGATGTTTAGACTGAGTGAGAACACCACATTCTCTGACTTTTGAGAGGGATAGAAAACATCCTGAATTGCAGAAGCTTTTTATCTAGAGAATGTTTTCAATGTCCAAATTGCAATTTTCTGTGATCAGATCAACAGAGAAAATAGAACGAGTTTTGAACTTTATCAATATCAATATCAAAAAGAAGAAATTAAGTGCATTCTCTGGTTGTAAAAGTATAGACTGCTACCCAGTGAATTAAAACTTCTGCTAGTCTGGGCTGCAAAATGGATTGTCCTCATAAGTAGTTCTGAATGAGTGACAATTGACGATAGTAATTAATTCTCTCTTTTGCCACACACAAACCTGACTAGAAACAATTTATTTTTAAGAGAAGTGTTCAGGGAGGGAATTTTCTGAGCCTTGGCTTATACTTTGAAAAATCCATTGTTTTTCATCCCATTAAGAAATAATTGAGTCAATCTTGTCTCTGCATCTTGTATTAATTCAAAATAAGATAATTTAAAGCCCAATAAGTAATACCAGTTTTTCATTTGCTTCAGGTTAATCTGGAAAATATTAGAGTATAAARGTTTTAAACCCCCTTAAATTAGGCATTTGGTAAAGCATGAGCAGTGGACTTCTGGTTATTGGTTCTTTTTCTCTGTGCCCTKCAATTCTGATGCTGCTTACAGAGAATCCCTGTCAGAAACAGGATGGGGCTTGGGCAGACATGACCTGTGGGGAGGTACCAGCGAGGCAGTGTTGTGACCCTGCTGGACAAGGTTTGGGACCACAGTTTGGGCCAAGTGCCACTTGTCTATATGTAAGAGGTTCACTCTTGATCTCTCTGCTTAGTACTCTTGCTTCCATGTTTTAAAATGTGTATATGTACGTGTCAAACATATTGTTTTACATGTATATGTCCATATGAAACAAACRAATTTTTTCTCATTTTCCTTTCTGAGTCTTTGCCTCACATAAACCTCAGCCGAGCTCTAGGAATAATATATATTAGTCCATTGTTGCAGATGAATCAGCAGGGAGAATATATTTAGGTTTAGAGGTGTGCTAGAATAGTGAATTTATATTTCTTTGTTGACAGAATGGCAAATTAAAAGGTGTGGAGAAAATGAAATTTAGAACATATAACAATGTTAATGTAGGTTTGGTTTGAAAAACTAAGTAATCTGAATGTTCCTTTGAGTGTCATAATTACTAGCACCTTACATTTATATAGCACTTTTCATCCTGAAGCACTTTCATGCATACATATGATACATGCAGGAATTATTATCCATCCTTAGAATAAAGAGATAGTTGAGGGCCTTCTTGGAGTGCAGAGAGGTGGAGATATTTTCCTTCCTTAATTCTAGCCCTAATAAAAAGGGCTGTGACAGTTTTTTACTTAAAGAGAGTGCTTTAGAGAACCTAGTTCTTGCTGGGGCTCAGATCGGAAGGTTTTTGTTAATATTTATTTTCTTGGTTTATATTTAAGTAAATCTGGAGGAGGAAATCTCATCCAAATACCAATGCACAGTACAAATGTCTTCATTCTTCAGAGAACAAGGAGCTGGGTAAATATTGTGGTAAACATTCAGGCTTGTAAAAACTCAACTTGCATCTAGCCCATGAGGTCAGAGAAAGTGGACATGTGATAGCAAGACTGACAAACCTAASAGGAAAAAGAGGGGAGAACAAAATTTACTATGCCAAAAAGTCGTATCAAGTGTAAAGTACAGAGAGCTGTCATACTACTGGAAAAATTTACACATGAGACACAACAGTTAAATTTTGAGAGCTTATAAAAACACGGGGCTGAAGGGACAACTGTGTTATTGAGTCTTACTGTCTCTACTGATAGACAGCAGTGGATAAGAGATTAAGTCTAGAAAGGTCTAGTTTCTCCTCCAGTCTTCCTTGTATACAACAAGAAACAATAAACTTGCCATCACCTTCAACCAGGTAGATTTTTCATCAGGAAAGTGTAATGCTGAAAATGAGGCATGAGAAGAGAGGACGAGAGAGAAAAAAGTGACATTCTAGCTCCCTTGCTAGGCTTTAGTAATAACATGGAACATACCAGGTGAAATGCTCAGGTGACTGTTGATGGCACTAACATTTATTCGTTGCTAGTTTCAGTGATAATCTGTAAGGCTGTTTACTGTTGGAACAGTTTCTGTCATTTACCAGGACTACAAGGATATTGTACAAAACCCTCAGTGAAACGGTGTTCTGGCAGCATGGTTGCCTATCCCTCCTCTTTCAGAAAGAATAATAAATCAGGCTCCCAAAAAAAGGCATGAAAAAGAATATGTATTCTGTGACTTTTCACAGAATATTCTGACTTGGAAAGGATTCACAATGATCATCAAGTCCAACTCCTAATTGAATGGCCCATACAGGGATCTAACTCACAACTTTGGTGTCATTAGCACCATGATCTAAAGAAATGAGCTTCTCTCAGGGTTAGGATTCTTTAACTGTTCTTGGATAAACATTTGTGCAAGTAACTATAAGTGAAAACATTAGATATACCAAAACAGTTGATAATCTCAAGAATTCACAGAGCTGTATGAGTACCCTGGTTGTTAGAAGGTGACAACATAGTCTTGCAGATCCATTCTACCTCTTTTTTCTTGGACCAAGAAAAACATGCAGCAATGCAGACAATTTCCAGGAGTTATGACAGGGAACAATAGCTTTTATTTTTATTGTGGCAAAAATCCTTGCGTTTACCTTGTAATCGCTGAAGTTTTAGTCTGCTCTTCTTTCAGCTTGATGCATGACATCTCTGTGCTGATAAACTTACTAGTGAACTTTCAGTTCTCTCTAACCTTCTGGTAGAATTCTTTTCATTATGAAGTTTCAGGATTATTTGTCTATTTCTCTCTTTTAAGCTTTGTGTTGATGATTGTTGTACTCCTTCTGAAGTAGTCTTTGGCAGCCTTCTTAAAATTTGGCAGTCTTTAAAAAAAAAAATCTGAAAACCAAATGAGTTTGTTCTTCAGGCATTTTTTATTCTTCTCTCTCGTGAGTGTTGTTTAATTGCATTATTCATCTCAGTACAAGTCATAACAGAAGATCTCTGATCTTTTAGGAGTAAACAACAACCAAGAGGTAAGTGTCTTATGCATGCACAAAACAATGTATGTGTTAATCTGTAGCTAGCTATTTTATCATTTGGGAGTAGAAATACCTGGAAGTACAGTCATAAKGAAGATCAAGTGAGGGCAGTTTTCCTGTGCTGAAGAAATCACAGAATATAGAATATATACTAAGATTGATCCTTTAAATTCCATTCAGGGAAGATAATGACATCTCRGAGTTGGGTTAAGATACAACACTGGAAGAGATGGAGATCTTATCACTGGAGCCTGAATGGTTTTATTTGAACCTGTTTATCATTCTCATTAAAATCACTGTAATGACGAAGAAGCTCTGTTCTGTTTATAATCTTTCCTGTCAGCCTGTAGCATGCAGCCTGTTAGAAAGAAAGCAGTGAAGCAGAATATTGCATCTGTTTTCACCRTTGTTTGTTTGTCTTCTCTCTCATTGCTTAATTCTAAAAGTGTCATGCTGGTGGGAAAAGTGTGTAGTAGAGAGCACTGGAAGGTAAAGTCTCTCTTTCACAGAAAAAGGCTATGGATTCTGCAGAGGGAATGTGAAGTTTCAAGTTGTTCCCATTGRGGGACAAGTCATTTATACAGCATGATCTGAATAGCTTGCTTTCCTATTCAAATATGTCCAGCTTCAGGTTCAGGATAACCAAATGCAATGTTATGCATCTAAGAATAGTGACAATGTAGGTCACATTGTCAGACTGCAGGGACTGTGCTCAAGACAGTATTGCTCCTGGAAAAGATTTTCAGGTTATACTGGGTAATCAGCCCACCATGAACCTCCTCTGCAAAGCTCCAGCTGTGAGAACATGTGTTGGAAAGGAACTTTCCTTTGGAAATTGGGAAATTATCTTACTTGTGTGTGTGGCATTAGTGAAATTACCATTGCTCACATTTTTTAAATGAGTTTATGAACTTCAAAAAGCTACTGTAAGACCTTATTCAAAGACTGGTGATTTTTTTAGGAATTTGTGGTCTTCGGTGAATCAGTGATCTATTTGAGAACGTACATTTCTTCATTGTCTATAAATTAGCATAAGGGACGGTGTGTGTTGTGTTATGCAAGAACACTTTATTTGAGGGCTTATAGGTGATCCCTCTTGTCTTCAAAAATTCAAAAATTAAATTTACTGCCTCTGCAAGGACCAGTTGTAGCTGTAGGATGGTGTAATGTCGTTATATAAAATCAGTGCTTGTACTGACATTAAGGACTGGTGTGAAATCTTTGTGCATGAAACAGACACTTTCCTATTTAAAATGCAATGAAAATGGGGAAGTGCCTTTTCGTCTTCAACACGGATGATGGATCAAGGGGGTCTCGGTGCCCTGAGCTGGAGGACCATGACTGTGAGAATGATCAACTCCCAGCTGACCCTGAAATTATGCAGGATCTGCTGCTGCAGTTGGATCCCTGCAAATCTATGGGGCCTGATGGGATTCATCTAAGAATCATCAAAGAGCTGGCTGATGTCTTTGCAAAACCTCTCTCAATGGTTTTTGAGCACTGTTGGAAATCCAGAAAAGTCCCAGCTGACTGCAAGCTGGTGAATGTTGTTCTGATTTTCAAAAAGGGCAAGAAGGAGGACCCTGGAAACTACAGGCCTGCCAGTCTCACTTGAGTGCCTGGTAAAGTTATGGAGAAGATTATTCTGGGGGGTATTGAAAAACACCTGAAAGACAATGCAGTCATTGGTCACAGCCAGCACGGCTTCATTAGAGGAAAGTCCTGCTTATCAAAACTAATTTCCTTTTATGACAAGGTAACCCACCTGGTTGATCAAGGGAAGCCAGTTCATGTAATCTTTTTGGATTTCAGTAAAGATTTCAATACCCTCTCTGAGAGTGTTATTTTGGACAAAATGTCCAGCAGACAGCTGGATAAACACATCATGGGATGGATGGCTCATGGGTCAGGTGGAAAGGGTGGCAGTGAATGGGGTGACATCAGACTGGGGGCCTGTCACCAGTGGGGTTCCAGAGGGCTCCATCTTAGGCCCTGTGCTCTTCAACATCTTCATTAACGACTTGGATGCAGGACTGGAAGGAATACTAAGCAAGTTCACAGACAACATAAAACTGGGAGGAGCTGTTGACTCCCTTSAGGGCAGGGARGGCCTACAGAGAGACCTCGACAGGTTAGAGGGCTGGGCAATCACCAACCATAGGAAGTTCAACAAGGGCAAGTGCCAGATTCTGCACCTGGGATGGAGCAAYGCTGGATGTACAGACAGACTGGGGAATGAGGCACTGGAAAACAGTGCCATGGAAGGGGACCTGGGGGTCCTGGCTGATGGCAAGTTGAATATGAGTCAGCAGTGCCCTGGCAGCCAGGAGGGTCAACCATGTCCTTGGTGGCATCAGGCCCAGCATCGCCAGCCRGGCAAGGGAGGGGATTGTCCCRCTCTGCTCTGGGCTGGGGCRGCCTCACCTCCAGTCCTGGGGGCAGTTTTGGGTGCCACRATATAAAAAAGACATTAAGCTGTTGGAGAGCATCCACGAGGATGGTGAAGGGCCTTGAGGGGAAGCTGTATGAGAAGCGGCTGAGGTCCCTTGATCTGTTCAGCCTGGAGAAGAGAAGACTGAGGGGAGASCTCATTGCAGTTACAACTTCCTGGTGAGGGGCACAGGAGGGGCAGGCACTGGTCTATTCTCTGTGACAGTGACAGAACCTCAAGGAATGGCCTGAAGTTTTGTCAGRGGAGGTTTAGGYTGGATATTAGAAAAAGGTTCCTCACCCAGAGRGTGGTTGGGCACTGGAAGAGGYTCCCYAGGGTAGTGATCGCAGCTCCAAGGCTGACAGAGTTCAGGAAGCATTTGGACAATATTCTCAGGCACAYGGTGTGACTCTTGGGAATGGTGCTATGCAGGGCYAGGAGTTGGACTTGATGATCCTTCCAGGCCCCTTCCAACTCAGCATATTCTGTGGTTCTGTCATATACCCTTCTATGTGCCTTGAGTTACCCAGTGTCTTCTGAGGATGTGCATTTCAGTGCCAATACAATGTTTGTTGCTTTGCTTTGGAAAAGATCTGCAAGAGATGATCACCTCTCTGATTTCATCTAAATATAATGCAAATATTTATTTAAAATATTGTGAGGAAGTGTAATAGAAAATATTTTTCCTTGCACATTTATAAGTTTACTCTGTCAAAGAAGGTTCATGTGTGTGCATATAAGGGAAGGAGGAATTTTGCTGGTACCATGGCAACAATCTCTGTATTTCATAGAGCAAAATCTGGTAGCTTTCTTCATTTTAATAGAGTAATTTTGTCTCTCTTTTTTTTTTCCTCCCATGAGAACAGCAGATTCTTTACCTGCTCTCTGCCCTCTTTCTCACTGAACATCTCAGTTTTCTTCATGTACATCATGTAAACTTGGACACTTTGAAAGACTTATTTAAGAGATAGTCTTAACTGAAAAGTGTTTAAAAACTAAAGCATTGGATTCCATCTGCCTCATATATAGGGATCTTGCTTTGTTGAATTTCTCTTTAAGAAAATTAATATATCAAACTATACAGAATATAAGCAGAGRAGAGATAAAAGCTAAACTTAGCTCTAGGTTGCTGGAAGTCAAGAGTCAGGCGCAAAGTTAACAACTTTATMGTGTATGATGTTCCTTTCATGTAAAATATTCTGCTTTTTAAATAGTTTATCTAGAAATAGAGTTATTACTCCTAGAAAAAGCTCAAGTTTCAGCTGTAAACAACTGGGGACAGGCATRAAATCTGGCAATAGTACCAATAATTTCAAAGGTCTGTGGGAATAAAAATCCTTGTAGAAAATAAGCAGTRGTTAGTTGCTATTCCAGCTTTCTAAGAATTTTCCTAGAATCCACCTTTGTCAAAGAGTACATATCTGAATTTCACAGCACTATGGAAATACAGTAATGACTCAAATGGAAAGTTTTTTAATAAGAATATATCCTTCCCTTCARTTACAGGCACATTACATAATGCCATTATAACTTTTTCTATTTATGCACAACTGCYCATTCAACTGGAGAAACTAGTCTCCTAATTTATAATTATTCCTACTCTTGTTCATTTACAGGTTTACAGTGTGAATTTGAGTCAGAAAATCGAGAAGTGACTGTTCCTTTTGGTATGACTTCAGCTGGTGTATACACGTTACACACATGCTTGTATAATTTCTTGGATTGAGTTTCTGAATATATTACTAGTTTTAATTTTCGGTATAATTAACTGCTCCACTATATTTGAAGTGCTTGGTGAGTTGACAGTGCAGAGATAGGATGGGATGGTGCAAAATGATATTGTAGTTTTGCTGGGAGAGGCTTATAGAGAATTCATTTAGATTGTATAAGTGAAAGGCTAATCTGACTCCATCAGGAGTAAAATCTAAAATTTCTGAAAATACCCCCTTATTCTTGCCAGTAGATTTGAAGTGGAAGAGAATGAGTGTGATATAGAAATCAGCCTAAAAAGTAAATATGGGGAGAAAGCCATTGAGAATGAATGAAGCACAGAAAACAGATGCTGAGAAATCAGCCAGCCTCATAAAAATTTCCACAGTTTAAGATGAATCCTGCCTGTCAAAAGAAAAAAAAATGAAAATAGYATTTCCCCTCTGTATTATAAACTACAGGCATATCTAAACTATATGCATTTCTTTAAGTGAGAACCTGAAAATTTAGTCAGGATTATAATCCAGTCCCTCTGTACATCGTGGCTAAAGCAGGCATACATGGTTCAGAGCCACTGCAGTCCTGGGCAGAGAAAGGGATGCACCACTGAGACATAGGGAAGCTTTCTGCTTGCAGAGTGTTTCAGAGTTAGAGTTGAAAACCTTGCTCCAGAAAGGTCATTATTTATGATGAAAGTCACCCATATGAAAAGGGCTGATGCACCACTGCATAAAAAGTTACTTAAGACAAAATTTTCGCATGTCTGCTATTGCTGGGTACTTAAAAAGAGATATCTAAGGTTAACAGGTTTTTGAAGATAGTAAGAATGGCCACTTGCTTATTGTGGCTACACCTATGTCAGCAAGTGATGCAGACTGCAGGCAGCAGCAGCTCTGTGGAACACAGGAGCTAATGTCCACACTGTATGGATTTCAGGAGGTTTTTTTTCACAGCAGTCTAGTTCTGGTTCCTGTGGAAGGAGTGCATGTAGGTGCTTTGGTGTTGCTACGTGTCCTCCTGGAGTACTCCTCTGGATTTCTTTCCACCTGAAGAAGGACCAATTTATGCAGTCCAAAACCCCACTGCTGTGAGAATGCAAGAGCAGTAAATGGGAATGTTTAACACATAGACATAAAATCTGCTCTCCTAATGTACACTAAAATGCTAATGCGGAGGTGCCCTATGTGTTACGTGTTTCATACCAAAGCAAAGAGTGTGTAGATAGTGTACTGCTACCACAGAGAAAGCTATTGTCTCTTTAGGTTTAGTAGTAGAGGCTTTTATTTTGGTGCTCAAGGTCTCTTTTGTATAAGGTTGTTACCTGAGGCAACAGAAGCTGATTTAGAATGGCAAAATGTTTGAAAGCAGATAGCATTTTCATCAGACTAACTGGTAGAGTTAGAAAGCAGACATATATTTTGGCATATAGTCCTTTATCACGTCATATTTGGAGATGTGAGTAGTCAATTGTAGGGACCAAGGTTTTTAGTAAGTACCAGGTAGTTTTCATTGTCTCAAAGTGAAGCTGTTGGTGTCAATTGTTGCTAAACAGTACTGCAAAAGAACTTCAGATTGCACCCAAGGCATGAGGGAAACAATTTGAAGATTTGAGTCTAAAAACCTTGAGACAGAAATGCTGCCTACAAAAAAGAATTTTGATCAGCAAAATACTGTAATGCTGAGTGGCACCTTTCTGTCTTCAGATAGCATGAGTAGCCCAAAATATTCTGTATTTTTTATTGTTAATAACAAATGTTTGCATCACACATTTACCAAATCACCATAATTTAAATGAATGATGAATTTAGTTTAATGCATCCTTCACCACAGAGTAAAGCTGGAGCCTTCTTAATCAGCAAAAGATTATGTTTACCCCAGGGATATTTTGAATAGATGTTTATGGTATGTCAATGCACTGTACCAACCAATCAATGAAGACAAATGTAGTGCTGTATATTAAAAAAAAAAAGGCACCTGACTAGTATTTGCAAGCAATCCCACTCAAGAAAATAGAAAGAAATCACAAGTCTCAGTTTTCCTATGTTGCAATTAGCACAGTCATGGCAGATTTATAAAGCTGAATTGTGGCTCAGAGTTACCAAAAGCTTAGGGAATAAAAAAGGGCATATTAAGTGGATGGAAAGGAGGGAAAATAAGGAATAAAAAAGAGAATTCAGGGAACCGTGTGTTAAAATGAGTTAAAATGTAGCTAATGTTAATAATGAAGCAGAAGGCTACTGAGAAATTTGACTTGCTCACTTCCAGTACACTTTAATTAGCACATGAGTTAGAAGTAAAAGGGGAAAAAACTCACTTGCATAAAATAATCTGGTAAAATGGGTAGGCGAATTGGAGAATACCCTTGTGTTAATGCTAGAAAACATTGACTAGAGGTGTAAAATGAGCATGATAGGGTTAAGATGAAATATGATGAATGGGTTTGAAATCTTCTGTGTGGTATGTTGAGCTGAATGGGAGACTACTCAAGTACAAAATGCAGTTTGGATTAAATGTGTGACAAAATTACAGATCAGATAGGAAAATTTTGTTTGCTGAAAATCTATAGTGCTGATTGACCCAAAGAGATGAGCTCCCTATAAACGTTGCTTCTCTTTGCAGTGTTTGACTCTTGTGCTCAATAACTAAATGTTGTCTATACAGATAGCAGCTTTGAAATATTTTTTCAGCTAAGTAGTTCTAGTCATAATTATTGTATTTTGAGCTTTATTCAGGTTGTCTTAAATTGACAGTTTGGGATTTGAATGTATTTTTATTGCAGTAATCTCTGAAGACATCAAAATAGTTAAGTCTTCAATCCGCAGTATTTCAGTGGAACACTTCCAGTGYCTACAGTTCCAACAGAAATCGTTGTATTGTATTCGTTGGGTAAAAATTCTAAAATATTTACTGTCTGCCTCATGATATAATTCTTAATATGGAGAAATGCAAAGAGCATAGGCATTTATCCTGATTTTATCAGTCTCATATTTTTTAATTTTGGACTTCTATAATATCTATTTAATTAATAGACAAGATGTCTCAAAAAAGGGTTTTCCTTTTTCTATATTAATTATTTAAATTATGGTATCAAATTTTGTATTATTCAGTATAGGGACATGTGAAATAGATACCACTTTTCTTGAGAGCTTGTATATTGGGATGTATTTCTGGGTTCCGTAAATGGTATTACATTATCAACTTTGTGCATGCCATTCCCCAAGAGAAAATATATAATACCTTTTATTGCTATGAGACACTCAGAGTGCTCCAAAGAAAATGCATTGTGCTGATGTGTAGTATTTTTATTACTTAAAGTGTAGGAAAATTTATATCAAAAGAAAATCTAAACTGTTTCTTTGATGTTACTTTATACTAATATTCACAAATAGTCCAGAACAAGATCTTCTTTACCTAAAGCAGAATGGTATTTAAATAAAGTGAAACAAGGCTTGAAAACAATCAGCAGTGAGACCTCTAATTATTACTTTTTCTTTTAATTGTATTCTCTGTTTAATTTCTTTTGGTTCAGATATTAACAACATATCAAGCTGAGGAAAATGCAAAACAAGGCTAAGAGAGTTCTGTATATCTTTAATGACCATAGGCTCTGTTAAATTAAATAGGAGCATTATATGGAGCTAGGGGTAGATAAAAATCTAATTAATTTTGGCAATGTGCTCGTATCAGGAAAAGGAAATATGAATGCAAAGATAAGATATAAAATACTGAAGTTGATAGAATGTTGTGATCCTTTTGGGTAGCCCTGATGTTACCTTTATTGATGGTGGCTCTCTGATCCTTAACAGAGATAGTACCTCCAAAGTAAAGAAGTACGTTTGTCTTGTCTCCAGGGCAGTTCTGCCTAACTGAGTACTTGAAATCCCTATTTCCTTTTCTTCCTTGTACCTCTCAGTAAGCAAAAGAGTAACTGAAGTTGAATATTTCAAAGATTATGGCTACCAAATAACAACAAAAGAAGCAATGGAAGCCAGTTTTGTCTCCCTAGAGCACTTGTAAACTTTTAATGCTTACAGCCATGTGGCTGCAATGGGGAAGSAATGATGTGAACACAAGCAGGCCAGATTGAGTCAGATGGAGACCCACTGAGCTAGATGTAGAATATGGCTCCCAACAGTTAAAAAAACCCCAACTATATGAGAATGGATTTTTCTCAAATGCTGGAGGAGACAACTAAAGAAAAGATAAAACTTGTGCTTCCCTAGACCACCTATTTCATGTCCAGATCTTGCAGAATTTATACTAGGGAAGAGAAAAGGTCTGTATGTGAGAAACAGAAAACACTCTGTGTGTGTGTGTGTGTGTGTGTGTGTCCCTTTTATTATATTGCTTTCATTAAATATTATAGTGAGTAAGCCCAGTAGTATCAATAATCATGGAAATAGTTTTGCATCTAGACAGAGCACATCAAAAGCTTGCTCAAAGCTGTTTTCTTCAATGGAAAAAACATTCTAAAAATTAGTTCTGCTTAGAGAATGGAAACCTATGTGAATTGCACAGTGAAAGCTAAGAATTTCTCATGAAATGTTGATGAATCATGAGTAAAATGCAGAAAATAGCAGTCTTCATATAGACATACTGGTAATTTTTGTACCATTACAGTTCTGTATGTACTGAAACCTTGCCTACATCTTACTGGCCTGTATTCATCCGAAATACATCATGTTGTAGCAGAGAACTGTTCCTTGTGAGAGTTTCACCTTCTGACATCAGACCTGATCTTATTCCAGTATCTTCTGAAACTTGATTTTGCAATCTTTTGATTTTCTTTTTAGCAGTCTCAAGCACAGTGCCAAGAGTATTTCGTTTTACCCACCACGGGGCTACATTCAACTTGTGCTCAAACTCTTACAACGTATGGCCTTTAAGGGTGAATTTGCCACCCATATTTTTTCCCAAACAGCTCACTACCTTCCACTTCCCAATGCTGAAATACTTAGAGAGAGTGCCCATGCTTCAAGTTAGTTTAAGCTGTTCCAAATTTTATTCTCCTACTGCTTTTTATTGATTGTTCCTAATTCTTACGCAAGCAAATTTAACAGTTTAACAGTTTCTAAATTCTATGTTACATACCAGATAGCTGTAGGACACTTACGTGTATAAAGCTTGTATTTTAGAAGAAGTGTTCTTTTATTGCTTTAGCTCCAGTGGATTGCAATGACTTTCACTCCAGTCCTTTGAATAGTTTGGTAACTAAACTGAAAGCTATCCTTTAAATTGTGATCTCTCTTGGTGGGGAAAAATATGACAAACTCAAGAATCTGGAACCCCTTCACCGGGAGCTGCATACTAAGTTAACGCGTGAGGTATAGAAATTGCTGTTAAAAAGTTAAAAAAAGTAATCTAGGAACTGTGATTCGCATGGAGAAATTATTTATCAGGTATGTACATGAAAAAATTAGTTTGCTTGACTGAGGAAACAAGGTGGGGGAAAAAAGGAAGGAAAAGAAGATGACTTCTTGGAGTTTCATGATGCCACCAGCTTGTGTTTACATTGCCTGTAGCAGCAGCTGTAACGGGAGCCCTCGTTGTGCAGATGTAGGCTTAAGCCTGATTTGCCTCACCTATTCATGGTATCCTTTCTATCCTTATCCAAGTCTCTCCTTTCTGGCAGCATGCATCATGTTGAACTGTCATGTCTGAGCTGATGTAATTTGGATGAGTGCACCACAAATCACAATAACTGCATGCTTCTTTTATGTCCTTGTTTAAAATATTCCCTACTGAACTAGAAGATGCCACAACTCATAATATAATGGTACAAGTCAATATTGCAGAAATCAAGAAAACTATTTGCTTAGCATTTCTAAAAATCACATTGATGATTATATTGTATAGTATGTGTAATCCAAATATGGATCCAAATATGGCCTAAGGAATGGAAACAAGCTAGCGAAGGAGAAATTATTACAAAAGTCAGAGTGCTTTCAAAACAGTCTTCAGTGGATGGAAAATCTCCAAAAGGATGTTAGGCTGGGGTTTTTTCTCTCTCTTAATCACTTACCCTTGTGTAATGGACTTGAATTGATATTGGGGAAATGAAAGATGAGTCAAATGCTTTTKCTGTCTTTTCATCAAAGCAGTCCTTCCTTGACCCATTTCCACTTGCAAGTTGCATCTTCAGGCAATGAATTTATGCCAGTAATATTTCAAYGAATGCCAAGCTGAGCATAACAGTGTTATTCTAGAACGTGATTAAGGACTTTCTTTGATTTCCCTTGTCTTTAACTTCACTGGAGTACTGGAAAAATACCAAACTCAAAAGCTGATATAGAGCTGACAAAGTAATGAATCACCATCTCCAAGTCTATTAAATTTTAAGAATTAAGAATAACTGCTTGATTCCCTCTTCTAGAGAAAATGCAGCATCAGAATGACATTAAGTCAAGATGGAAATTTGGAGAAGATAATTCTGTTCAAATAAATCTGTTCTGTAGGAGGGGGACATGAGGACATGGGTAATCTTCCCTCTGTGTAACAGCCTGAAAAATGTCATGGTGCTCCATGTTAGCCAGCAGACGAGAGAGCCGTGTCATCCTGTTTACCTGTGATAGCACAAGCAGTACCACAGCACAGCTGAGTACATCTTACAGAATATGACTTGAATATTGACTTGATTTAAGAAGACTGGTAACAAATAGCCATGTTGATGACATCCATTCGGAATGGGAAAGAGTAAAAATATTTAAAGCATTTAACTCAGGCTCTTTTGAATATTCACTACTAGACCACTAGTAGGTGCCTGCTTTTATTTGGTTGTGTCTGTGAACTTTTCACAAACCCGAGTTTTATTTATTATATATACTGGAGTGCTTCTGTAAGTCTTAAAAGTTGTGGTTTATTGATATACTACAGATTCAAGTACTGGTTGGAAATAAAAACACGGTTCATGATTAATAATTTTTTTAATTCCTGAAGTAAGTCTCTCCTAGCAGTTACATACTCTGACCCCAAAAAGATCTCGTGACCCTTTGATCCTCATAGTTTTGAATGTACAGCCCACAAGGAACAGCACTGTGGTATTACCCTGTATTTACACTTCTGTCCTGGCCAAGACCACACAGATATACCTGGAAGCAGTTGAGGCCAACCTCCAGAGTCAAGCTGCCAGGTCGATCTCTGCAGTCAAGTGGCTCGAATCTGTGTCCTTACCTTAGCTTGTGTTGTGCATTTAGCCCATCCAGAAGCAGAGAATGCTCAGCTGTTAGCAACCTGTGCTTTTAGCTCTGCAATATATTGGTAAYATATCTTAAAGATCAAATGTATATGCAATAATTTTTAAAATAAGAAAAAAAACATTCTGAAGTACCGATAGCATAGGTTCAGTTGGTTCTGTTGATGCTGGGCGATTTGCAAGCAGTTTAATTCCAGTCGTGTGAAAAATAAAAATGGCTGTTGGCTTGAGTAACTGGTACCTCAGCAAAGCACAAACAGGAGATACAACTGCTCAGTTCTTGAGTTCTTACTGCTTCCATCCTCGTGATGCTGACAGCAGTTGCCAGGGTTTGATATCTAATGTTGGCCCAGTCAGAAGTTGAAAGACAGGCACATGGAAAGACCTGAGTTAGGTTTTGTTTTCTTTAAAGGCATAGATCAGCAACATCACTATTTCCATAATAATGCAAGAMATTTTAATTTTAACAGTCTTATTTTATCTATATCAATTTTATGTGCAAACATAATTTGAGGAAGGAGAGACCTGACGATATCCCAAYGTAGCTTCAGAACAGAGGAACCTACAAGCAAACAATATCAGTAAGTATGCCAAGAGTTTTTAGTTCTTTCAGAWATGAATCATGCTTTGATACTACCTGCTATGTAAGGGTTTGAAAAAATCTATGATTTATTTCAAAAGCTATGTTTACCTTTGGAACAGCAATGCAATATCTCAAATCCTTCTTTGTGTCACTTTCCCTATAATTGAGGCCCTAGGTATACTTCATACCTTGACCGTGCTTTCAGAAGGCTCACCAGAGATCTTTTGCAAGTTTTATGTTGATGTAGGATGCCATAATCATATTTTTAAAGGGAAGTAGCTCAAAGACAATTGTAAAATCAGGCTTCCCACTAGGTGGCAAAGAGAGACAGTGATTTGCAGTGCATTTCTGCACATGGGAAAATGAGGGTGAAAAGCAGCCAGCTACAGAGCCAGGTTTACAAAAATACATTGTGTTTTACTGGTCTAACCTTTTGGAGTGAGATCGAGTTTGAATAAGTGTGATTCTGGAAGACTGGAAGGAGCAGGTTGATTAAGGCAGTCGAGACTATGGGAAAAAAGCTATCTACATGTAAGGAAAATGATCTAATTTCAGTTTGTCCATTTTAATAACCTACTTGAAAGATGTGTGCTTCTCCAATTATTCTTAGAAATTCCAGTATTCAGTGTAGAGGATCATGATGTTGTGGTCAGCTCAGCTAAATCGCTGAAGTAGTAAGATTTTTAAAAAGTAATATAGTTAATGAAGAAATTTCACTAGTCACACTAGAGCATGTTAGAAGTATGGACTATCTCTGCTGCAGTTACAAGAGTTATCATAGCAATCCATTGCTGCAGGTAAACCTATATATAGTCCATGCACTTAYAGCCCACACCTGCCTGGTACTTCCTAGATCTTGCAAGGAAGATCCTTGATCTTTGCATAGCCCAAAAATGTGAAGCAGAAACTTTCATAATGAAAAGCGTTGAAAATTTTGGGAGCTTTTGTTTCCCCTTTTTAGTGTTTTTTTCTGCCAACTTAAGGTTCAGATRAGGTTTCCGTAGGTTGGATGTGAGGTGATTGTGACATAATAYTTATTATAAAACAACAGCTATGCTGAGCAGCTGAAATTTGTTACCAGCATTTGTTGCTGCACTGTTGAAATATATTTCATTCAGATTTATAAAGAATGGTAACTTTCTGTGGAATGAAAAGAATGAAAGTTTCATTTGTGGAATGTGAACAAAGCCCTGCTATTGGTATTGTTAAAAATGTATGGGTTTTCAGCAAAACTCAGCTTGTGTTTCAGGTATTCTTCCTCCTGGAAAGGTGATAATGAAGCTCAAGAAACTCTATTTSAATAAATGGGAGAAAACTTTATATATGGTTTCTCTGTACTTTCTATTTTTTWTTTTTTGCTTGTTTTTAAGAGCCCTAATATCTCAATGTATTATAGGAACTTGAAATTTGAAAGTGAGAAATAATCCTGACACRCAGCTAGTTTTTCTTCAGAAAAAAMCCCATACTTCTCAGGACAGATTTTGAGGTCATAATAAAAAGTGGCTTGCACCTCATATATTTMAGAATATTAGACTCATATTTATAAACATATTACAGAGAGAATGGCAATAGAACATGGTGGGAACAGATCATGGAGAAAGAGAAAACTAGTCTTAAAAGAAGATAGTCTTTCCAGTGAACAGTGATTAGGATGTTTGTTTTATGTCTTATGGTGAGGCACAGGAATAGATAGGTACTTCTTGTTGGAAGGCTTATTAATTRATTATTGATAGAATTTCTGTGCTAGGAAGTTAAAAAAGTTGTATTCAATTAGGATCTTGGAGAACAAAACTGAGAGTACTTTTCTTTTTTTAGGAAAAAGGTTTATAGTTCAAGTGTAAGGATAGTAGTAACAGTAATGTTGGTGGGAGTGGAAGAAAGGACTGTGGAGATAAAGAATATGGAGGATGGCAGGGAGACAGGAAAGCTGAGATGTTTAAGTCACTAGACCTATGTATATGTATATATAACATTTCAGAGAAATATGAGGAGTTTGGTATTGGTATTGGGAGTGTCAGAAAACCTTGAAGACACTCAGACAAGTCAGGGTGAAAGGATGATTTGATGGGAATGGCAGAGTTGCAGTTTGAAAAAAATACAGAAAAAGAGTAGGAAAGGCAAGAGGCTTCAGCACTGGAGTACAAGAGCATGAAGCTATATTTTGTGTCCATGGCTTTTAGAACCATYAAGTTGAAATTTGAAATGTTTATTTGATTGAAACAGTGCCTGTGTGGGAAGTAACRTTCAAGGACAAAATTTCACTGCCTGCAGAAGAAATTGCCCGCTGAAAAACTCTCCCATATATTATGTGCAATTAACACAATAGCTTTAATCCTGTTGTGACATAGAACACGTGGTTTATTATAAAGAGGATTGTTTTGGAAAGGCAGTCTCAATTTTCTTGCTAGATAAGAGAGAAAATGTTCTCTTGGCTTCCCACTGCTATCTGAGCATCCAACAGAAGTGAACTAATCTAAGAGAAACCCTAAAATAGCAAGAATAAAGCTTCTGTGAAAACCCACTGTTCTGTATAAAATTAAAGGATTTTTTTTTAGAGGAATAACTAAAAAAAAATTAGTATCATCCAACTGGATTCATTAGTATAGGATTCAGTAGATTTTTTTCTTCTTTAAGGGTACCTTGAAGGGTACCAGCTCTTTCACCTGCTTTCATTTGGTTTGGTCATTTCATTAATGACCACTTTCTTCAAATGTTAGTCAACATCTGGAGAAAAAACAAGTTTCTCTGTGACGTGTTTCTTCATAGATAAATTTAAAATGCACAATCTATTCTCTAAACTCCTCTAATGAGGAGATAATCTGAAAAGTCCAGAAGGTTATTTAGAAGCATGGTTCTGGAATTTCAGATATGCTTTGGATGCTAATTTCTCCTCAGGGTGCAGCAACTCTTCAGTGAACTAAATATTCAGGCCAACATAGTCAACAGTGTGTTTTATGCTTCCTCACAGAACACATCCAAAGGGTAAAGAAGGTCAAAATTTTTGACTGACTGAATACTTACCAGAAGCCCCCTGGAATTACATTAGAATTTTACTTTACATTTCACCTAGTCTAAGTTAATTGAACTCTGTTTCAAAGTAGGTGGGAAAAGAGAACTTATCCAGATTGCCGTAGGGTGCTCAGGAAAACAAAGCATATGCCAACATTTGTGAGCTTAAGCAAAAACTTGCCTGTAGAGAACTGGTGGCACTTTCTACCTCAGATTTATATTTATCATATGACTAGAACCATAACTTACAGAGCCTCTTAAAAGCGACCAGGGTGGTCTAAAACTGTCCTCTGAAAATGTTCGGTTGACAGAGTTCACTGCTATAGCTCCAGGTAACATAGAGTATTTGAAGATATACTGATAAGTGGTAAAAAACATTGAATAGGACTTCCTTGAAAAACAATAAAGTAATAAAGAATCCCCCAGAAGTATTCTTTCTAGGTAGTACCTATGCGTCACCTACACATCTACACTCAGCTATGGTGGAGCTGTGGTTGTAAAAATCCCATTGATCTTCATGGTACAAATCCTAAATAGTTACAGGGTTTATATATATATATATATATTTATATATATATATATATATATAAAAAAATATATAAAATAATATTATAAATATATTGATAAATACTTACACTTTAAAATAGTGATGACGTGCTCTCCCTTAAAAAAATTCTACAGAAATTAAACATCTTAAAACCTAACCTTCATCAAATTAGTTTTAGAACAGCTAGCAAAAGAGCTTTCTGGATTGTTAACATTGATTTTTTTTATACATACTGGAAAAACACAGATATTTCAAGAGTTAGAATCATGTAGTACCCTGACAGTTTTGTTTGTTTAAATTAAAGGACAGACATCTCACAGTGTGATCTCTGGCAAAATAGTGAATGGATTGATCCAGGACTCTATTTATAAAGACTTAAAGGACAGTAATATAATTAAAGCACAAAATTTGGTAAGAAAAGGCTTTTTAGTCAGGCAGAAAAGTCCAGGAAAATCAAAAGGCTAAAAGTCAGGGGAGAATTTTGAGAATGTTATTCTGTTTGTATTTTACATGTTGAGGATAACTAAATAGGGAGCAGTTTACAAAGAGTTCTGTATTTTTTCATCACTAGGAAACATTAAAATCAAGACTGGTTATATTTCTGAAAGGAAATGTCTTGCCCACACCCAAGTGTGAAGCTGGAATTAGTGCATGAACATCAGCTAGTGCGAAACAGGAGGTTAGAGTACACAGTTAAAATGGGCTTTTCTAGACTTAAAAGGCTGTAAARTGTGAAAGAGAAGCATTGTAATACCTAGCTGTGAACTCAGTAAATCAATTCCCTTTGTACTCTTTATATAGTAAGCAACAGTTCTGGCTTCGGTCTCATACTAAATTATTTTCATGACAATTCTTTTATGTTGGAGTAAGTTAAATGGAGGAAGTCTGTGTTTGAAGAGGATGTATGCATGTTTTAAAAAAAAAGTAGCCCTGACGGTTTTGACACTTTATGTTTGATTTGCAGTGGGAATCCAGCTTTTTATTATAGTTGGTACTAAACCAGTGATTTTCTAGTGAGCTAAGCTGAATTTCATTAAATCAAAAATTGAAATTTCAGATTTGAACTGCAAAATTATTATTTGTAATTGTGCAAGAAGCACAGGCTGTCTTTCAGATCTTGGGTGTTCTGTATGCTAGAGATGACATTTCAAAATTTGTTTTGCAAGCCCATTGGATTTGATGTAGAGTCACTGGGGGAGAGCAAAACACAGAGCCCTATGAAGTCATTTCTGACACAGTGCTCTTCTTACTTGCAACATACTTTAAAGCTAATCCTTGGCTTCATTGCGCTGTTGAAGTACCACTGCTGTTCAAATGATGCTAAGATGTTTACTGTCAGAGCAATAGTCAAAGGCAAAGAGCTGCCAGTGTCTCCAGYATGTGCTTAGATGTTCTTCAGTCTTGCAGTGCTGAGCACCTCTGTGCGTTCCTCATCCCTGAGCCTTGCTGGGTSTCACGAAACAGGCACTTCAGTACCCACCTCAGCCATGGAAAACACTTGATGAAACCCATCGGAAAAGCTCTGCTGAAAGCATGGAATGCATAGGGCTAAGAGTGTTCCTGCTGCACGTGGGAGACCCAGTTTGATTCCCTTTTGACAAAGTGGATTGTAGCCCTTATCTCCATCCAAGCAAGCGAGTGTCCTCCCTCTTGCCACACAGGATATTCTGGTTCGCAGCCTCAGATGACTGTTCATGCCTGTTACTGGCTGTGAGTCTCTCTTTCTTTATTTAYGGAGTAGCGCGAGGCAATTGCCCTTCCTGGATTTAAGGAAAAGAAAGAAAGCTCACATGAATGTATGTCCTTAAGTCCTAAAGCTGATTTATGTCCTACACAGCATTCATCGACAGCATGAACAGGGCTGCTGGGCATCTGTTGTGTTGTGCATTACCACACTGAACTCAAGCCCCTGATTTTGAAGTCCTCRCTGTTTCCGTGCACGGTGTAGGGAGGACTAAATACTTTCTTCTTCGCTGTGGCTTCCAGTTACTGTAATGGCAATCCCAGCAGATGAGTCCTGCAGTGAACCTGGTCCTTTAGCCCGTGTGTGCTTTCATCTGAGCATCTCTTACAGGTCGTATAAATTCATGGTGGACCATTTTGGAATAAATATCATAAGATACACATTATAACCCAGCAGACCATAGCAATTGCATATAAAACATTATAGCGTATCATGAAAACATTTACAACTAATTAGTTTGAAGCAATAGACTACTATAATTATCATCCACTAAATAATTAGTATTAATTACTTACAGGATTAATTAGTTTGCTTCTGAAGCACTTTGAAGATGGAAAGCAAAGAATAACTGCCACGTATCATGACCTGTGTTCCCTTACAACTGAATATAACATATTGTCTAAAATGTGTCTTTTTGTTTATACAAAATTGTGTTTCATTAGGCCAGTATGTGGCAGCATTATTGACTGGATCTGACAGGATTTTGTTGCTATGAAACCCATTCAGACAAGTGCTCCTTTCTCCAATCTAAATGAGTGATTGCAGCTCTCCTATAGGGAGATCTAAGACTTGGAGGAGAATGCAATTAAGTTTCATCATGCATAGGCAGTGAAATTCATCCCCGTACATTGATCTGTAATATATTTTTATATGCATACGAGCATTAAGAATCTAATTACTACATACTGGGAGCAAAATTTGCCCCTGGAAGAATTAACTATAACTAGTTCAAAGGTGCTGTTCAGGAATCCCTGTAGCTCTTGTGCCTCAAAAAGCCCTRCATTAAAGTTACTGATTTTGTAAAGTACAAAATGCCAAGATCTAATGATCTTAGTGGGAGCAGTGGCTGCTTTTCAAACCTCTGAGTCCAGCATTCTTTGCATAGGCTCTGAATTTATCTAGTATAAAACAGAAATCTGGGTGTGTGAGAGATCTGTTGGCTCATCAGTGCTTCTTAGCAGGTATGCAAGACTGTGCAGYACTGAAATAACAGTTTAATTGTGATTTTCTTTTGTATTCCATGTGTATAAGAAAACAGAATGGTGGGTAACTCTGGATGTTAGACATCTGTAAAGGTTTGTATGTTGACCTCTAATCTAAATGTTGTAGTTTTCTGAAAACTGAAAATAATCTGACTTCTCCCTTCCACAAATGGAAAAAAAAAATCTAGTAATTAAACCTCATTGTACATGATGGCAAATTTACTGTACGAATATTAAAGGATGATTAATGGAGTTATAAATCTCTAAAACCAAGGAATGATAAGGAAAATCTTGTGATAAATCCCTAACTTCAGCAGGACTGGCAGACATTTATATCTAGATATTGCAACAGTCTTGATCAGTTTATTGTCAAAAGACAAAAGCCAACTGCACTATAGTCTTAGACATGAAGAGTCAGCAAGTGACCTTCAGCTCCTTTAAATATTTTTAGAGCAATTATGTTAATACTTGTTCTTAAGCACCAAAAGCCTTTATGAGTTTCATTTATCCTTTCTAGAATTATGTCAAAGTGCACCAAAAGTATATTAACTACAGACAAGTGATGAGCTGTTCAGCAGGATCTTAAACCTTCATGAAGAASAGGTTTAATAAGCTGAATATGATGTTGGTATTATAATGCCTACAATCCTTAAATATTTCTTTCAATTTCCTTCAATTTTGGGGTGAAGGAGATTAAAAGAACAAGGGCCCAGTGTTAGCATAGCGTGTTTCTAACTTCACTGAGTTATATATCAGTTGTAACTGTATTTATTTTTTCCAGTGAAAGCATACTGCTCATTCATTGGGAGTTCTGATTTTACATATGGACTATTCATAACTCTGAGAAATTAATTAGAAACGTTTGTAACCCTTTGAAATTCCACATGTTCTACCATATATAATTCCTAAACCGTAAATGTGTTTGCTCTTTCCTAGTTTCAAGAAAGGTTGGTTATTTATTCTAGAAGTTTATAAAGACCATAGACTTAGATGGTGGTGCATACAATGATCCTGATGGGTCCCTTCCAACTCAGCATATTCTCTGATTCTATGATGACATAATTATCAAAAAATAAATGCTGAATATCTGTCTAGAGAGCATGTGAGCAGTCACAGTCTAAGTTCAATGTAGTTAAACCATGTACCACATACTTTTAAAGTAATTAATACTTCTGGATTGGAAGAGCCCTTTAAAGGTCAGCTAGTTCCAACCCACCTGCAATGAACAGGGACATCTTCAACTAGATCAGGTTGCTSAAATCAGCAGACATCTGGTTTGGTTTGTAGTTTTCTCCTCAGTATAAGCATTTGCAGTGCCTTTGTTTGAATCAGATGTTAGAAGCTGGTTGTGAAAAATTGACAATTCTGCTACCCATTTTCCCAAAATCAGCCCAGCTCAGCAGGAGTTTCCTTCCCCTTCTACTCAGAGTCTTGGATATGGAAGATCTTGCTCGCAGGTGAGGAGAAACAGGAAAAAAAAGCCCTGCCAGCAACTCGTTCTGACATCTGCCTCATTTTCTTTATCTCTGCAATCCTGTCACACTTAGACTTGGGGAAATTCCCACTCTGACCCAGAAGATGTAGGACTCTCCTCTTCATCTTGCTTCCTACAATTGCCCACCTACTCTGATTTCAACCTGGAAGCTGCCAGATGATTTTTAAAGAGCAGCAGATCTCCACTGTAAATGGCAAAGACACTTATCCTACAAGGAGAGGTCACAGCTGAAAACCCTTCTACATCTATTATAGGTTCTCACATGCTGCTCTTGGAGCATTTTCCATTCGTTTCAAGTGATAGACACTGGTCAAGTTCCATGGCCTGTGTTCCAATGGCAACAGCATCTACAGAATTAGGCTCTCTAATTAACATATTTGTTGGCAGTTTCTATAGTGAGATCCAGAACTGAATAGGGCTGAAGATGAATACATTCCAACTTTTTCAGAATAGCTGTTTCTGGCCAAGACTTATTTGGCTGTAGCGGGAAAGAAAGTTGGTCCAGGTTCTGCATCTGGTGTGACAATCCCCTGAGTAAAATAAATAAAATGTCTTCAAGACTCAGTTTGATGTTATCAATAAGCATTTCATTGGCTTTTATAACAGGTCACGAAGAAGGAAACTATTTCTCATATTAGCAAGTTCCCAGCTATCTGAAGCATTACAGGTTTTTCAGGGAGAGTGATAACAAACCTGGTGGACAATAATTTTTTGGAGACTGCCTGCAGCTTCTGCTGAGGAGGCAAAGATAATGTATATCATATCTTGAGCCACATAACTGCTGAATGTAAATCAGCATTACTACCTCATTCATCAGCATGATGTCTTTAATTGTGAAGCTGGAAGATTAATTTACAGTCTGGAATACAGCCCAATTTTCAGGAGAAACATTTATATTAAATGATCAATGCAACACTGAAAAAGTGAGTGTGTGTAACCCATGAATCTTTTTTGATCCAAGAAAAAAAGCAAATGCTATAGCCATGAACAGCAACTAATTTTATTCCTTAGGCTCCCAGATGCATTAAGATTATGATGTTATTTAKGTGTTACATCATCGTACCTGATGTCAAGTTCATTGATATTAAGTTTTGTTCACTGAACAAACAAAAAGGACAGTGGATTAAATATTAAGCTATGTTAAGAGCTGGGTTAAGAGCTGGACAATATTATTTTATTTCTTGCCTAAAGTCTTGCAAACATACAAGTTTTGTTCTTAATTACTTAACTGCTATTGAAATGTCTCTTTTCCTTTTGTGAATCCCCAACAGGACAAACTGTGAAGATGATCAACAATTACACATATTTTCTTTTGAGAATTAGTTGCTCTAGTCCTTCTGTCTGATCCTGTTCATAACTCCATCTCCAGAATGTAGTTCTTACTGTGATTAAAACATACAAAAATAATACCTGTGTCCACATATGCTAAGACATGAGCAAGGAAATAAGGAATGTAAGGAACAAACATACGGAAAATATTTTCATTCTTTTTTTTTCCCTTTTAGAAAGCAGAACAGCTATCAGGATTCACCTGGAAGGCTCTTTCATATCACTGCTTCTTTAGTCATCTGAGCCTACATTGTATGTTAAACATGTTGTTTCAGGAGGTCTGGAGTATAAAGAAACAGGAGCTGAAGAGCAGTAACTGTTCATGAGAACACCCTTCCAGTTATCCGCTGGGTGTCTAGATGGGAGCATGGTGTGACATCATTCCCTCGGCACGTTAATAAAACAGTATTTTAACATATATTCTTCACTTTAAGGCATTCCATTGATAGGAAGGTTCCCAACCACAGTTTGGAAGATACTTCTTAGTGGTTTCAGAAATGCTTTCRTCGTATCCTGAATGAATGGCACCAAACAAAGATCACACTTGTGTTGCCACCTTCAGGTTGTCATTTAAATGGATGGAGRATGCTAACAGTGAGGATAACATGATTCTAGTGTGTGGTAGGAAGGATAACATTTGTCTTTTTTTTCCTGATGCTCTCTAAATGCTGTAAGCACAAAGGTTTTTTGGTGGTGTTCATTACGTCTGTGAAACATACAAAAAAAGGAGTCCCAAAAAGTTTTAACTTCCAGCTTCGGCAACTATTTGAATTGACTTGCTTCTTCAAGTTGACTCAGATTTTTTCCACCTTTTGGGCACCAGAAAATGGGCTTTATAAATATTTGCAAGGAGTCAGTAATAGATATTTGACACTGCTGAATAATTTTTCAAAGCCTTTTATTTTTATTTTTGGAATGGAAGTAAATCATACAAGTCACACTGCATTGCTGCCTGGGGAATTCTAGGTTCAGCTCAGAGGAAAACTATTTTTCAAACATTAACAATTGGATCTTAACATTAGACTGCTTAAGCAAAAAGAAAAGCACAAAAAGAATTGGAAATCTGGATTACCTTTTGTGTTGACATTTTTCTTGATTATTCTTTGCTTTAAACACTAAATGCACATATAATTTTCCCAATAGCGTCTCTGTTTTCCTTTGGCCCTTGAAGGCTGCTGGATGAGAGAAAGCTCAAGTTTTCTCAGCATTCCAATTGCGGAACATGTGGAAAGTAAACTGATTTGAATTGCTAGGTGGTGRGGCCCAGACCTGCACTTCCATTTCAGTATAGACATGCCTTGTGTTTCCATCCCACTAATACTGCTGCAGTCATATCAGGCACATTAAATGACATTAAAAAACAATTTGGAAAAAAAGAGTTTGAGACTTGTTCCCTGTTCTGTGATGTTCATAGAGAAAAAAAAACAGTCTGTTGCATATCTATCAGTCAATATGCAACAGCGTCTTTTCCTGCAAAGAACACAGTACCTGATGTGTCAGACTATGTACTGAAACCTATCGCTATTYCTCAGGTGCTTTTATTAGTTTTAGAGTAACTAGCTGATATTGTAGTGCAATGGACCTCTTTTTGCACTTCATTTTTTTTTTCAATGTTAATATTTTTTTTTCTTTACACATTCAGGATTTTATAGATCAGTGGTCTGTTCTAATCAATTCTTACCACATTTTATCATGTCTTTCAGTCACTCCTTAGTCATGTTCTGTACACTAATTTCTCTCAGTTCCCCTTTGCAATTCAGTTTTCTTAGCTGTATATATTCTTCTTGTGCTAACATTATTCAGTGTTTTCATGTATTGAGAAAGAACACTGGAATGTGACAAACTCTAAAAAAATTATTTTTAACTTGTTAAAAATACTGTTATTTGCTTCAATTCTGCCTTCCATGTCTGTAGTCACCCTCTCTGAAATTTCTTTGATCACTACTTGAGCAAGGTCCGTTTACTATCTTGTCGAAAATCTGAAATCATACAGGCCGMATTTAATTTTTTTTTCAGAATATTTCCCTAACTTTAGGCATCCTGCATAACAGCTAACATAGGCTTCATTGTATAGGCTTTTTTGCACCCATCTGGTTTGCAGGGTATTCCTGATAAATRTTTTATTCGTCTCCTTTATCTGTATGCATGTTCTACATGTGTTGTCTGTGTATGTTTATTCTGTTTGACTTGCTCAGAAAAAGTGGTCTATGGGATTTTTATTTTACCTGGAAYGTGTGGGGATTAATAATTTTTAAAATATAAAGATACTTTTCTGTGTGTCCTCAAATATATTTTTATTGTATCTGTAGCTGTCTGTTAACTKCATACTTACGTATCTATGCAGAGAACAACTAAAATGATGTTCTGGAGTACATTATTGCTGTAACCACAAAGAGAGGTATCTGACAAAGTTTAATAGAATGAATCCTTCACTATTCTTAACCCTAAAATAATATTAAATATTTCTATAATAATGTGAGTGATGTCCCTCTGAGTTGGGACTATATGCCTTGGGAGAAATTCCAGCCGGTGACAATCCTATCAAATGAAATACTAAGGAGTCTTCATTCATATTCTTCTAGGAATGACTCAGATGTCTGGCCTTTCCCCCAATTGCTTTTCCTAAGCTTTCATAGAGAAAAGGTAATGTATATACTGCAAACCAAACAATTATCACCAGATAATCCTGTTTCTTCAAAGCTCCATATTTTTGTTTGAAATTTTCATTAGAAATGTATCTGATTTTTTCATTATTATGGTTTTACTATCTCCAAGCTTTGGACATAGTCTCTGTGTATTTCTAATAGTTACAACTATTCTACAGAACAAGATTTTATTACCTGGATATTAATAGAACTGTGCTTAGAAACAAAAGGAGCATTAGACATAATATGTCTATAATTCACAGGAGTGGGACTAACCTTTTCAAATTATTTGACTATTCACTGTAATAAAATAAATTATGATAGCCTTTGACAATTAGAGAGGATTTCCTAAGTTTCTAAGAATTCTGCTATCATTTGATAATGTAAAACCCTCTTCTCCCACTGCAAGATATGAATGCAGTTTCCACAAGGTCAGTGGGAGTTACTGTGGGCTGCCGTGGGAGGACAAGACCTGGTATAGCCAGTTAGGAAATTTTATTGTACCTGTGCTGTAAGGGTAGCATAAACTCTGATACACCACAAGGACCACACTAAACTTTTGAGGAAAACAGCTAGCTGAAGCCCTATATGCAAGGAAAAGCTGTAAAGTCTATCTGCTGCCTGAAATTCACTTGTTTGAGACCAAGTCTACTTTTGCCCTTTCAGACCTTTTATAGTGTGTGATACAGATTGGTGCAGACTTAAGCCGGAGTCTAAGGTGTCATCCACACTGCTAGGGGAACTGCCCCAAATCATCCATAACATTAAAGTGTATTTCCTAGCAGAGGTGGCTTAGACCAAGTAGCACTGTCCCAAAAAATGCTCAGCCACCACCCAAGGCCATTTCACAGTCTGCAGTTCAGGTGTGATTACCCTCATTTGGGCAGTAAGGCAGTTCAGCTGCATGGACATGAACCACAGCCAGACCAAAAACCCTCACTTCTTTCCTTAAACTCAACCAGACATAGCCTGGATGTATTCGCCTGACATCAAATGGTGAATATATTGTTTTAAAAAGTTGAGGAGGCGTGAGGGGCACACCTAGCAAGCTTTTTATCTTTGCACACTGTAAATAATTGCAGCTTAAATGCATGTTCTTGAGCATTTGCATACTCTCTGGATTTGCAATTTTACCTGCAAACATTTGTTCTGCTTTGCATCACCTATAAACTGCATTGACATATTATAACTGTCCTCCATGGTAGCTGGTACAATTTTACACACCATAAGTCAGGATGGAACTTGTCTTGATGTCTGTCTAGAGCTGTAATATTTCCTACCTGATTGTCACCTACAGTACAATTATTTAATCCAGGGCTTCTCTAGAGTTACATCTGTTAGGCACGCAAACATGGGTACTGTGAGGTGGAAGGTATATTAGCTGTATGATGTATATGAATCTTTTCCTCAAACCACTCAGACAAGCACTGGTTTCTGCGTGATATTGTTTTATGTTGGTCAGGTCTTATTCTAATAAATAATGGTAAATAATTTCCAATTATATCACTAAAATTGAAGTAATAGAATCAATATGATTTCTAATAGTATGTTGATTTTTAAAAAATTGTTTATTTTGTAGTGATTAGTACATATCATCCAGCATCTTTTTATTCTCATGACATATCTCTGCCATTTTGTTGTTTACATCTTGAATTTCAGCCACTCTGCCCTGCATTTATCTGTTTTTTCCATTTCTACCAGGTTATAAGGAGCAAACGAAAAAGTAGACCAAGAATAACTTGTGAAACTATGTAAAAATCTTATATTTTTGTTTGAGGAAAATTAATTCCTGTGTCCAATCTGGAATCCTTGCAAAAAAGAAATCTTTAAGAAACCAAAAAACCCTGCATGTTTTATTGAAGTACTTCAGCTGTCAGGTGTGCAACTTTATGTTGTAGGTCCATTCATAGTAATGTTAAATGGAAATCATCCTTTAATAGTGGGAATGGGTAGATCCAGATTCTCTGTACACTTTATCTGTGAAGATCTACACAAAGCTGACGTGTTGTGAATCACTATGGGTGAATCACTGGGTCAACACAGACTTTTTATGATGTTTTCTCTTGAGTGTTGCAAGCTGGTTATAGAAACACAGTGGTCTGCAGTTATGTTTTCTATTGCTGCAATTGTCACAACCACCAATAAAAAATTTTTAACATTGCCTGCCACTTAGCAGCAATACATGGTGTTTCCAAAGGCTTTCTACAGAACCTGCTTAGGATGTAGAAACAATTCTTTTTAGTTTGACAGTTATGGATTTGTAACAAGACTAACTCTTTACAATTTATGCAAGTAAGTTTTCTAAATTCATACTGAAAAGAGCAAGAGAGTGTATTATGTGGGCAAACTAGACTTCATCTTATGGCTGTTGCCCAGCTGAAATATTTTCAGTAAATCACAGTCTTTATGCTGTCCTTGGATCTTCTGCAGTCTCAGCTGCCACTGCTGTATAATGTACATTGATTTCTACTTGGTATTCAGACAGAGAGAAAGCTGTTTAATCATTTGGTTTCTGACTTGCTAATAAAAAAACTGTCTTCTTTAATAAGTTTATTTTAGATAAAACTACAGTCTCTGCCACAATTTGACATACTTTCTTATGTTTTTTAAAGTAACAAATGATGCTGAGACAATATCACTGTAATTTCTTCTTACCAAGTGAATGCCTTTGTGATTTGCAGAGTTGTTCAACACAGAGAATGAAAGCTATTTAATCATTCTCCATATGAATTGTAAATAAAGTTTTACAGTTGTCCCACATCAAGGGAAATGAAAGAAAAAAAAAGGAGAGAGACCTCTTCTCATTGTAAGAAAACCATTTCTAATAGTGCCATGTCTACACCCTAATGTGAACATCTTTTATATCACTAACAGTTTTCCACCCATCACATCTCATTGATATTCTGCTTCATTAAAGTCTCATGATAGAAAAGTTATTAATATGCAGAGGTAGTTTTATATCAGATTGGGGAAAAAAAACCAACCCAAGTCTAATAATATAATTACTGATGTTGTATGATGGGAAATCACTAATATGATTAGAAGTGCCTGACAGATTATAGTAAGAGATTTGATAAAGTCCACCTAGGTTTGGAGAAGTCAATTGATCCATGTCTCAGCTACTGTAAGGAAGAGGGAATGGAGGAAGCAGCAGTGCTGGACTGCAATCAGAAGAGCATAAATCAGTTTCTTTTGATGGGTCTGTAGCTGGTTTGCTCTTCGGAGCCGGACTGTTCTATGCATTAAAGATATTCCTCCAATTTAGCACTTGGTTCCTGTGTGAGTTGACACAGGCAGGCAGCCAGAACAACCACAAAACCACTGCTGAAATGCAAAGAGTAAATTTATGTCATTACCTCGCTAAGTGGAGGATCCRGAAGCGGCATCCGGGCAGAGACACTCAATGGGAACACCAGCACCATCAAGTTCAGTCCATCCTGACAGGAAGCGGGGCTGCTGTTTGCTGTTTGCACCCATTTATCAGGCCAAAGCTGTGATCTCCCCTGGGCTTTTTATGATCTCTGAGCTTTGATCTTTCTCCCAAAATAGGGAGCTCAGGCATGTCTGTGAGAGCACCTCCAGGTCTCTCCAAACACATTATCTCTACACAGASATTCTACTTCTCAAAATAGAGGATAAACATTAGTGGGCATAATATACGGGGTTTGATATATGGTTGAAAAGCCATTGTCATCTTTGAAAATCAAAGAAAACCCCCAATCTAACTGGCTTTTTGAAAGCAAAATCTAGCCTTTTGCTTTATAATGGTCTGTGAGGGTTTTTTTTTATCCCCACCTTGTTTTAAGTATCCAGTACTGCMGTGTTGCAACCTTATAACTGTGGACTTTGGATTAGTGACGGAACAGCTCCCATTTATGTCATAATTTGCATACAGCATACAGAAAGAATAGTAGTATACAAATAAATCATCGACAGCAGTGTTTTAGTCATCTGTTTAAGAAATGMTTGCCTTTGATAGAACGCTTTCCTCTGCAGAGAGTGAATCTGCTGCTCCGCTTAAGCTCTGTCTGCACTTCCTGTCTACAAAGAAGCGTGGATTTCAGACATCTGATCAAAAACCCCTCTTTTGTTTCAGAATTCTGAAATCTAAAAGATATAATGTGTATTATGTTCTTTTACTTAAATATTTACTTCACCTTGTTGGTCTGGTTGCGATTGTGGAAGGTAAGTAAAAATCACTAATTTTTTTTTAACCTGGTCTCACCTTTTGCTATCACATAACTGTTGTTAAATTCCAAATAATCAYTGAATCACAGAATGCTTTGTTTTGGAGGGGACCTTTAAGATCATCTAGTTCCAGATTCTCTGCCATGGGGACGGACACCTTCCACTAGGTCAGGTTTCTCACGGTCCCATCCAGTCTGGCCTTGAACACTTCCAGGGAGAGAGCATCCACAGGTTTTCTGGGTAACCTTTGCCAGGGCCTCACCAGCCTCACAGTAAAGAATTTCTTCCTMATATTCAACATAATCCTACACTCTTTCAGTTTGAAGCCAACCCCCCTTGTTCTATCACTCCATGCCATTGTAAAATGTCCCTCTCCAGCTCTCTTGTAGCCTCTTTAGGTACTGGAAGGTACTGGAAGATGCTAGAAGGTCTCTGCAGATAATGAAAAATCTCTACTTGTGTTTTGCTTTTGCTGATGCTGGTTCCACTGTGACTTGATCTCAGATCAGTGGTTCTTTGGACTTAGTCATCAGAGAGTCTCTGAGCTTTAAAGTTATTCTGCTTTMTTCTCAAATGTTACAGTTTTCATCTTAACCCTCTCAGTTTGGTGGCTAGAGAAGGAAATGCCCTTTCACAGTTGGAAAACAGTTAACATAAGCAAGCAAGGACCCAAACTTGAAAGTGAAAATAATAATTTGCATTCTAATCCTGGAGACCCCAAAGCTTATTTCCTCCCAAAACAGAAACAGTTAAAAGGAATCAGACTATTTAGATAAATGTCTGCTCTGCTGAGAAGGTGTGTTGATGAATGATTCCTAAAACAGGACTATGTAAAGCAATTATTTTGCTAAAAATTGGTATTTATACCACTGTGAGAGATATGTAATARCTGTGGGTCGTATCCTCACCTAAAGACAAACTTTATGCACTGCAGATTAGGGGACAAGGAAGAAAAATGGTGGTTCAGACAAACTTCAAAATTTTCTTAATCCTTGGGACATCTTCAGCCTGTGGGGGCTCTGTCGGAAATCCCTTGCGTACAGCATTTTGAAATGCATGACAGATTGTAAAGCCATGCAAAGGTTTCTTACCCATTCAATAAAACCTGAGGATTAATTCCTTTCATGTTTCCTGCAAGAGCATGTATTATAGAATTAATATCATCAGAGGCAGACACCTGTTTCCTTTCATCCTGCTGCCAGGCAGCCCTTCAAACAGCCTGGCTCTGTCTTCTCGAGGACCTCTTCACAGGTATTCAAAAGCTGCTGTTCAGTCCTCCAGGAGCTGGCTCTTCTCCAGGCTTCTTCTCTAGGTCCTTCTGAATGGCAGCACTGCCCACACTGCCACTGAGAGCCTCAGCTGGCCCCTCATTTATAGTCATCTGCTAATTTGCTGAGCTCCATCATCTCTTCCTCGTTGGAGGAGCTGAGAGAACATTGGTGAAGATACTAAACAGGGGAGGTCACAGTACAGTTCCTAAGGCACCCCTTTGACGTACAGACCCCTGACAGGTAGTCTACTCCATCCAGGTAGAGAATGACCATTGACTGCTACTCTCTGAACACCTCCATCCAGCCATGGTTTTTTACTCATCTCATTGTTCACCTACACCGACCACAATGTCCTAACTGAGCTACAAGAGTATAGTGGGAGACAGTGTCAAAACTCTGTCGAAAGCCAAGGTAGGTGACAACCTTGTCCACAAATCTAGATATTCTATCATAGAGGGTAGCCAGGTTGGCCAGGCATTATTTACCTATGATAAATCTGTGCTGACTGTCCCTGATCACCTTCTTCCCCTCAATGTGCCCAGAACTATGCTCCAAAGGACTTGTTCCATGATACATTGTTCAACACCATCAGGTCAGAAATTCTTTATTACAAGCAAAAATGAGTCAGATGCTTAAAAGATCTAGGTGTCATATTTTATAGCATTTTACAGAAAATATACCTATTATCCTTCCCTTTTTTGATACTTCAATAATGCAGGTGCTTTATGTATGATATTTTCTGGTCTGACTGTCAGCAATAATGGAAGGTAGGTAATTGAAGCTGGTATAATATGCCCCTTGTCACTATCAAAGCTTTATAATTTTGATGTCTGGAAATCTCATATATGGGCTCTCATATCAAACAAGCAGATGCCTTCCTGTTGGAGACAGGGTTAGAGTTTGCATTGCAATCCTAAGGGTGGATGTGGGTGTCCTACTTAGTGCCAGCTGGCTTCTGAATGGTATTTACATAAGATCTCTTTTTTATTGATATTTTCCAGACAGCAAACACAACTGGAAGTTCTATCCCTGTGACTCCAAGATACTGTGGATGAATGTCAGTCTGATTCAGAAATTCTCTGTGCCTCACTGCTTCACAGTTTTTGAAGTACAAGAAAATTCTGTAGTCCTTGGAGCATGTAATTTCATCCTCCACTTTTTGAAATTAATTTCTGCCATTGGAAGACAAAGCAGTAATTTTCTTATTGTCTTCCCGATAAGTATTAAAATATTGTTTATGCCATTAAGGTTGTGACCAAGTACCCTAAAAGCCCAAATAATAAAATTTAATAATCTTTATTGTGACAAGTCAACAGAGGGTAAATCGAGATGGTAATTTAGCACAGTTCCAGGGATGCTGTAMGTTACAGTGGCTGGAATAGTTCCTTCATGCAAGGGACTTGCCCTTTTCATGGCATGTTCCTTCACTGTGCCTTCCTTTTCGAAATATGATCATTTTTCCCCACATGGGAGACAGTGAGCTCTAACATATGGATTTCCTAGTGTTTTTCTTTGTCCAAAGGGCAACCATGAGTCACCACAAGGCTCCATAAGGAATGCAGCCTTTAGTGGCAGAGATTTTGTCTTCAGTATTTGCTTTTCACTGATATTGATGGTGAATGAGTGGTCTAAAATATGCTTCTGAATCCAGGCAGACAGGCTCAATGCTTTTTTTTACTAAATTATGTATAGATATTTGTGCCATTTTTCTATCCTTAAGCTGTCTAAAATGAGGTGAGGAAAGATGCTGAATGTGGGTACTTTGGCAATTTTTCTTTGTGGAGATAAATGCTTTACAGAGCTGTGTCTAACTCAGTTGCTTTTTTTTTAATGTAAGTTAAAAATAAAACCTGTGTTTCCCAGATTTACATGTACCTGTTTTCTCTTGAACATAATCTACTGGTATGTCCTGCCAGAAGACTTAAGATACACCACTTTTGCCTCTTTCCATGGCCTAAATTAATGTCTGCCTTATATCCCTTACAAATATTAATTGGTTTTACTCCAAGGATGAATTTGGCTGCTCAGTATTGAAACAAGCCAGTTCTTCATCTGAATGGATATGCTTCCTTGAACACTGGCCAATGCCTGATGGATGAAAGGCAAATGAAACTTTTCCTCATAAAGCTGTTCTGTTGCATCATAGGTGGATAGGGAAAAAACAATATTTTTCTATGCCCATTTGTGTTACTGATGATTTTYTCAGATTCAAAACAGAAACATAAACTGTAAAAGCAAAATTCAAGGTGAGAATAATTGTTCTGTGTTAAATCCTTCCTGAGAGAAAGACTGGGAGGAATTGGAGGCAGCAGTTGTGGAGGCAACAGTGAGAGGCAGCCACTTGGCGAAGCCCAAATATATCAGTTGGACTAGGGGTAAAAAGACTTTAGAAGCCAAAGTGCAGCCCTTGAAGACCTCTAGGACTTGCTGTGCATAATCTGCATAGAAAGGTCATTTTCCTTATGTGTGCCAAACTCAGGAAACTGCTGTTGTACCCTCTCAAAAGAAAACCACCTCCAAATCTGTGGATGCACTGCAATCCAGCTAGAAAGAAGTGAGATTGTGATTCTTGAACTCTAGCTCTAACCCCAGGCTCAACACTAACCACAGCTGCAGCCTGATATGGGCACTGGCCAGTGTTGATGTCAGTTGTCCTAACTCTGTAAGCATGCAGCAGCTAACTGAAGTTTTACTTTTAAGATCTGTTCGGTTTTCCAAACTTTAATCCTGACCAGAGTTACAACTCAATGCAATTCTCTGAGGAAAAAGAAAAAGCCAAGCATCATTATAATCCCTAAAAGTTTGTATTTTGAAGAACTCAAACATAAACTTCACTCTTGAGTATTTATGTTCCTATAAGTTATTRTACCCACAGGAAACAATAACCTTAGGAATTGCTTACTACTGATATCACCCTCTTCATAGCTGTGTGGACTAAGCTGATTCCAGTCATGCAGAGGACTTCTGACATTTTACTTCTTCAAATTCTAATTGTTATCCCGACCTCAATTTTCACCTGAAATATCACCAGGGTATCCTTTTTAAGGTTAAAATAGGAAATAAGATATTGGAGCCTTTTGACTTAAGTAGTCGAACTCTGCTGAGTTTTCAGGATCCATCTATTATTTAATTTTACTTTCAGCTTCCACTGTCCATAACACTATTCATTATTTTAATTTTAGACAGGGAACCAATATTTAGACAAAAATAGATGGTTGAACACCCAGAGAAAAAGGATTACAATGTATTAACACCAGGCCTCTTCCTAATTTATTAACTGTGTACAGRACAAAAGATTTATCTTTTCCAAACTTCTGCTTCACACATCTTCTATCCCATGCTTTAGCCTTTACCCTTACCAAACTGAAAATCAAATGTTAAAATGGCTAGGCAACTACCAGTTGAATCTATTAACATCACCCATTTTCCTTATTTTGTGGCACACGTAGAATCTAAACATTATCTCAGCTGCTGAAGTTGTAGTTTTCCAGACTCTGGCTAACTCTAACCCCAATAATACAAACTACTAGTATGCCTCTATGCAAAATAAAACACAGCTCATATAAGTTGCCAGTACATGGGAATTTATCTGTAAAATAAAAGCATTACTTTATTGGTTTTTTGGGTTTTTTTCATAATGTCTTGCTTCTGACTGGTTATATGATCATTACTGGATTGACTCCAAGCAAGGACCATCCTAGGAAAAAGAGACTAAATACTTGATTTTCTGGATCATATATGCCTGAGGATGGAGCACCTTTATTTTAGTGGGTATGACCCTTTGCCATACTCCAGTGGTTTCCCTGAGGATATACTCACACTGACCCAAGCACAGTGTGAGCTCAGGACCATGCCTCAGCTGTCCTCCTCATGTTTAGAATTTTTTTGTTCAGAATAATGCTGTAGTCACAGGCACATCCCACATGTAGATAATAATATTTGGTTTTCTGTAATGTGGGACTGGTGACTGTTTCTTAGATGAAAATGATTCAAGAATACTCCTTTTCCCAAACCAGTGACAAAATTAGATTTACAGCAAAACAAATAAAACACATGTGAGGAGCTCTCAGGTGGGGAGCTACTGACTACCCRAGTTCCCAGCTGATTCCAGTGCTGCTTTCTGTCTAGTCACAGCCTCTGCTAACAACCTCCCCTTTMATTTCAGCAGAAATTCAAGCAGGTGAGCTGAAATCACTGCCATGCAACCACTGGATGCTGCACACTGCATGGAACTCAYCAGCTGCCTATACACAGAAGCAAGCTTCAGGAGTTGTTTTGTTCCTGTGGTGTGTTCAGCTGCGTTTAGTGTGGGTCAGGACTGCTGATTTTAAGGCAAATCTGTCTGTTTGAATAGTTTGCCTGTAACCATCAAGCARTAATAGTCTTGAAGTGCATTGTTATCATATCATTATGTGCTTAAGGAAACTTTAAGGGTGGTGTTGTGTGCTAAGAATGTGGAGGTATGTGGAGGAATGGATTTCTTCTGGCTCTGTGGTTTCTCARTATGTTTTTGGTAGCAACTGGTTTGCAGAAAGGACCAGAAACAAATATGATGGTCTGTGGAAGAAGCCATGAACAAAAGGTTTATTAAGAGTTCTGTTGGTCTCTATATGTTTCTGTTGGTGTAATAGCTGTTATTCTGTTTTACTTGGTAATTGGACAGGTCACCTCTGAAACATAAATGGGAGTTGTTATAACTACTTTAGCTGAGGCTGTGACACATTTCTTCTATCTTTGGTGTAGAGAGAAGTCAATAACTTGGAGGCTGAAAAGCGTTTGTGTTCCTAAAATATTTGAGACTAGGAAGATACTAACAATTATGATCTGATAAAGGACAGAGATCCTCCCCTTTATGCCTATCAGTGTTGACTCACGTGTGTTTGTTATTTGCATCATGGCATTTCCTGTATATCCTAGCTCTTAAGACCGCCTTGGGCATCTAAAGGCAGTCTGTGCCTCAAACAGACTAAAAATCAAATAATTCAATGATGGGATGAATTCTTTCGGACATTGCCATGTATTTTTCTCATATTAGATTCCTATCCCAAGTGGACAAAGTACTTGTTTTACAACGCTGTTGTTCATGAAGTTCCCTTTTGTAGTCAAAGATTCATATAAGTGCTACCATGCAGCAAATAAAAAAAAATTCTTCAGTTCAAACTGCAATTTCACTGTTTCTGCTGTGTAGAGCCTATTATCAGACCCTTGATGAGGCACAGAACAAATTTGGATGGTGAAATGGCCCTCCATCAGGGCAGACTACAAAGATCCTCCTCTTTGAGGGGTTGCCCCTTTTGATGCATAAAATGCATGCAAATTTGTTTGAAAAGTGCAAGTTGATTAGTAAAAGGAAATTTGAAGTAATTGTAGTGAAATGAAAAAAGAAAACAAGGCAAGAGCATTGGAAAGAAGCTGTTTAATTGCATGTAATTACTTGATGCGGATTTCAATCAGGGAAAGAAAGGGAAAGGAGCATGCTAAATAGTGTTGGTGTGGCAGTTACTCTACGATGATTTTCTCAAATGACTGAACTTTGTGTGTTGGTTTTTTTTTTAAAAATACGACAACAACAAAAAACCAGGAAACACACACACACACACACACACACACACACACACACACACACTGCTTTTCTATGTCATATGTCATAAGAACTTTTTTGCTGTGATCAGTCAAAATGCTCTGCCATGTGCTTCATTGCATGCATTTGCATGTTTCCTCTTAAGTTTCCTCTTAAGAATAATTTCTCGTGCTTGTCTGGAATACCACCAGGCTAACCTATGACACGTGTAGAAAAAATGAATTTTCTTTCCTGGTAATGCTGTGTAAACATGTCAGGTAGGATACAAGTATAGCAATTCTAAGTATCAGGGTATAAGTAAAACATTGTGTGTTGTTGTATGACAGTGTAAGCACTTCAAGATTGAGCTTCTCAGTTGAACAATTTTTTGACATATCAGGTTTGCTGACAAACAAATTTGAACAAATTGCAGTCTGGTGAAACAAAAATATGGCAGAGGGAAACACAGAAGTCCAGTAGAGGTGAGGCAAGGTTCTTAGCAGTAACCAAAAKGGTTTTGTCTCCAAACAAGTAATCAGACTATGATAACTAACTAATACATTTAAGATCACATCGCATCTGCGACTTTTAATCTATATTCCCCATAAATGATAAAATTCAGGGATGGAATACCTTATTCCATTACCATTTTTTATACTGGAGAAATTCATACGAACACTTTCCATTTTGTATTTAGGGCAAATGCAGGGGTATACTTTTACCAGCAAYAAGCAAAGACGTGGACTTGATGATCTCAAGGGTCTCTTCCAAACTAAAGAATTCTATTGTTTGTGGGGATGTGGGAATGCACATTCTGAACTACAGGGGGATTTTTTTCTTTGTGATACTATTCAGTAAGCACATTATACTTTTTTAAGATGGTGTCATGGTAAAGACAGATGGTAGAGAAAACGCACTACTACACGGAGGTGATGGAATCTAAATGTAGCTAGGTCGACAGACGCCTACGTATGGATATCAGTTAATGTCTGATCAGGAGACTTTGTCAGGGACCACTCCAGGACAGCAGAGCACCTCCCCTGGCAGGCAGCATCTCCCAGGGACACCCGCAGCGGGACGGTAAAAGAGGATGCCCATGGAGATGAATCCAGCCCCGCAAGAGGAGGCACCATGTGACGGACATGGCAGGAGGGAGAGGCTGGTGCTGGGACAGGGCTTCCCAGCACCGTGCCAAGGCAGCCACTTCCAGCCCGGAGTGCCTCCTCCCCCTGCCTGCAGGTGGCCACTGGCAGCYTCAGGGCAGCCAGGGCCACGCCTTGGCCCTCCACGGGGAGGGACTGACATCATCCGCCTRCTCACGGAGCTTGAGGAGCACCGGGAGCCATTCCAGCGTGAACCAGGGGGTGCAGGGACAAGGGCCGCAGTTCTGCAGGTCTGTCCTGGTCGTCCCAGGCGGYAGCACTGCAGCCTGCAGCCAGCAGTAGGTTGGCACTCCAGCGTAGGTTTCATTGCCGTAGCTGAAATATTCTGACTTCAGGAAAAGCAATATTTATTACCTAACTTTTTGTTTCACTGGTGACATATGATATTTTTTCTTCTTTAATTGCTGTCATTTTTTTCCTAGGGAAGCCTTATCTCATCTGAGTATAATGGGGAGATCCAGTAGTTAAATCTGGTCTTGTGAAGCACCTGCTGTGCAGGTGAGTTTTCAAAATGAACTTTTTTTTTTTCTTCCAGCCTATGAGGAGATTCAGATCCGGAAGAAAACTGAGAATATCGAAACTGTCACAGTGTCATAAAGTATCTTCTTCATCTCTAAAAGCATGAAACATCTGAGAGGGATACAACTCACAAAGAGTTGGTTGATGTGCTGGCTTTGAATGGGAACTGTATGGACAAGTATGTTAATGTCATACATTTGTGGGTTTTTCCTGAAGCATGATGTGTGCAGCTCACAGACACTTCAGAGTGCCAGTGTGACCACCTTCTGCTCCAGGTCACTTGTTTGGCTGTAGCTAAATAGCTGAGAGTGGGTCACGAGTGAGTCACAGCAGCATCTTGTAACCCCGAGGGAGAGCACGCTCGCTAATGGGATCCTGTGCTGTGTTCCTTCCTTTGTATGGCAGGACAGGCTTCACATGGGGCTTTAAGTGTAGCAATTCCGTGTAAAACCCATTCATCAGCCTTCAGCAATAAATAGGAATTTGGAATGGACATCTGGGCAAGGTGATTTTTCACCCTCTAGTCTTGTAGTTTTCATAAAAATTGATCTTTTTGCATTGTTATGGACAAGGGGTCGACTTCAGAAACTGAGCCACATTTCTCAAACTTCTCAGTGAAATTGCCTTTGCCCTGAGGTAACAGGCTCAAGTTTCAGGATTTTATTAAAATAATACATAAGTAAGAGTTAAATGTCAATTTTGCTAAAGTACTGCACCTTCACAAGGCTGATTAAGAGCAGATCAAATCAGCTTCCTACCATGGCATTCAAAATTATTACTGCAAAAAACATTATATGAAATTTGACAAATATGTCTTATTTCAGCGTGAAAGCTCAGTTTTTTCTTAACTTTGCATAAAAATGTGGAAGGAACAGTTGTTTTCCTTTTAATCAGGACTCTCATTGATAATCCACCAAAAAGTGGGGCATCAGCCCTGCTGGCTAAATAAATGAATGAGTCATTATCGGGGATTGATGGTTAACTTATCTATCTAATCATATACAGAAATTAAACTACTTTTTTCAATTTSCCAGATCATATTTTCTTCTTACATATCACTACTGTTAAAAAGCTATTGTTTATGCTTATCTTTTAATATGTAACAGTGTCAAGATTACAAAGAYTTAAGAGATCAGTGATTCCTACATTATAACATCAGATATGCCTCATCTTCATTCTGGAGGCTTCCAATAAGGAAAGGACAAATGTGGGAATCTGGGACTTCCCTTCTAAGAAATTGAAAATAATGGAAGAAAACTAGATAAGGACAGATAAAATTGATACTATCCTTCTGAGAAAAAGATTGAACTCATAAATGAACTTGGGACTGTTCCTCAGCATTATAGAAACCTATAAATGCATCTGTGATTGAGAATGGCTATGATTGCTGTGCTGGGCAAGAAAATTAGAAGTGAATTCTAAATGGAAAATATTGGGGAACTAGTCCAAGACTTTTAACACGTCAATACAGGATTACTTTTCYTTCTCTGTCGGAATAGTTTCCTTGAGTAAATTACTATTAGAGTTTTCCCAGGTATACAAATACAAGTTTATTTTGGTGTGAAGGATTAGTTAAGCTCTAGTTGTATTTTGTTTGGAAAAAATTTCTGCCTGCTATACCTGCATCAGAACAGATTTATTGGTGGGATTTTCTTCTGCAGATGTGGTGTTTTGTTGGAGGKTTTTTTTTGGGTCTTAATCTGGTGTATTTCTTTTTTTTTTGTGATAAACTTTCACAGATAGGCAGGTAACTGATAGTGTTTTCCTAGTCTAAGTATGTTCCTAGAAAAATGAAGTAGTAATAAAGAAACCAGGCAAAGCAAGCTTAGATTCTCAAAGGAAAAAAAAAAAAAAAGAAATCTGTGCTGCATCTCTGTAGCCTTTTTTATTTCACTGTGATGGAACACTACTCAGCTGASTAGGGAAATATTCTCTAGTTCAGACTGTAATTGAGTAGAATCTGACTTATTTGGGGCTGAACACAAAAGTGAGTATAAATCGAGGAATTAACAAGACCAGGAGAACAGACTACTTTCCACATCCCAGAGTGCCAATGCTGGAAAGTTTATTGTAATGGAATTTCCAGCCAGAATTTACAGGCTCAGGAGATTTAGTTATTTTGGATACATTTCAGATCAGCAGAGTCTGCTTGGCATGCTGTCTGCTCGTGTTGCAGCATTTGGTTTTATGACAGTGCTCTATACAAGAAACAAGATGGCCTATATCAGGAAACCTTGGCAGCTTAATTTTAGCTGTAGCATTTTCCAAGAGGATGTTCCACAACTATTATTCCTTATATCTGTGGGTCTGTGTCTACGCTTAAAATGGTTGAAAAGGATGTGCAAACTAAAGGCCTGTTTTCCATAGGCTGTAGGTGTCAGCTGCTAGTCACTGTGAATATGTGTAGTRTTACAAACAGCAGTTCACAGGGCCCTGGGGAAACAATATTATCGGTGGGAGTTCAGCAGTTATAGTTCACCATGAGACATGAAGTGGTTTCTCTGTGGGGGGTATCTTAGCAAGGTGCTCACTAGGGGATCCACATGCACACACTTACATGCTTCCAAGGATGATGTCTGCTAGCAGGGCCAAAACACCCACAGGGTAACTGCAYGTGAGCACAATTTTGGAACAGGCAGTACAACCCGTTAGAATTGCATTTCCTCTTGTCTGTAATCAGCAGAATTCATCTGCTAGGGTGTTTCTTTCCCAGTATTTTGGGTGAGTAGACCTACTCTGAGATCCTGCTTCTATCTGTGCATCGTTCATCCAGCACTGAGTACTTAGTCATTCTCAGAGCAGTACTGAGCTATGGTGAGAGGTACTGTGAAACTTCTGATCTCTTGGCTTCCTGCTCCCACCCCATTTCCCTGATCCATGAAAGTGTTTAGCCATGACAGTGCTTCTGTTCACTTCATGCCCTAAGAAGTTTTAGTTGCCCAGTGGTAGTGCTGAAACTGTTGATCATGCCATTATTAGACGACCCCTGGCATTCATCAACTGACTGAGAAGCTGGAGACCGTGAATTTCCCATATGTCCTGAAATCGCTTGCAGGAATTGCTGCACAGCCTTCCACAAAATCCATTACTTAAAGGCAGAGATGAAAATTTAGGTAGTGGTGACTGACTTCCAGCTGAGATAATTTTGCAAGGCTACTGCTAGGGAAGAGGCAAGAGTTCAACCCCCTGACTGGATTGAAAGCAGCCTTACTGTGAGCAGCTACTGAACCTGGAGAGAACATCTAAGTGCTTTTTAAGCTGCTGAAAGGTGGATCTGACAGCTGCTCCTCATGTGCACAAAAACATAGAAAGCACATGGTCTTGAGAAATGGATAGCTGAATGTTAAGTGGTTCTAAGTGACTTCTAGTGCCAAGSATGCTCGATATGGGATGATGTTGGGCATAC
Organism: Amblyornis subalaris; assembly: GCA_018881555.1. Classification (NCBI taxonomy): domain Eukaryota; kingdom Metazoa; phylum Chordata; class Aves; order Passeriformes; family Ptilonorhynchidae; genus Amblyornis; species Amblyornis subalaris. Next base: position 226,644 of record JACAXG010000192.1, read on the forward strand.
AGATAACAGGAGAGAATTAATTGCATATTGGGAATGAGGAAGGACTATGGGGTTCAAAAATTAGTTTCGCCTGTTTTGGGGTTTTTTTGTTAGTTTTTCTACTTTGGGTTAATTTTGGGCTGATGATAACCACAGTACTAGTTTCAGACTTGAAAAAATATTTCAGTGTTATCTGTTGCTAATGTTCTGAGTCTCTTATCAGGTTAATTTTAACATGCATCCTAACCCTTGGTGTTTTATCCCTAGGAGGAGCTGGTGATTCTACTAAAAAATCAAAATGAATCTCATACTATGTTCTTCTTTTTATTAAATTTTTTTTCCTGATATATGAAGTTTCTTTTTTGTTTCTTTTGGTCCTTCAGTGGCATAAGGGAGAAAAATCTTTAAAAATAAATAGGTCTGGGCTGAGCTTCTAATGCCTGTCCTTTTTCTGTTGGACTCAATCGCTTTCATACATATTTTTACAATCTTTTCATGAAGAGGCACTGAAGTCGTAAAATGTGTCCCTTCTCCTAAGATTCTCATCAGTGAGGAATTATATTAAAGTAATGAGGCAGAAATTAGCTGGAATTCAAGAGTTATAAAAGGGAAATTGCAAAAATGAGAAGGTGTTCTCTAAGCACAAGTATCTCAATACAGTGTTCATATAATAGCAATAAAATACGATCTAGTGATGATGAATCTGCAGAAGAAAATGTTTTTTGGATGTATTTCCCATTTCCTTACTGTGATAGAGGAAATGGCAAGAAATTCATCGCTGTCATCACAAAGTGATTCTTTCTGTTTATGATTGCTCTGCTTAGTATTACTAAAAAATTAAAATTGGTTTACTGAAAAAGCCTTCTGTGAACTAGTCACAGCTCACTCATCTCCAAAATAGCACTATTACTTATCTTGAATCTTGGGAATGTGTGTGGGAAGGTGAGGGGGAGGGTAAAGCAGTTCAGTGAAAATATCTGCTTCATGGTTGCTCCATCTTCCCATTTTCCCGTGGAATAATATAAGAGAATGTTCCTTGTTCTTTCCCTTTCCTTTCGAATGACTCAAATAATCACAGTGATACCAACATAGCATCAAAGCATAGGGTCTTCATAACAGCTGGCTCCATGGATATTTAAGAAGTGTGAGCCAGCTCTGTCTTTTTACAGGGGAAGCAGAGAGGGGATGTTTATCCAGCCATTCTTGCTCTTGTTCCTATTCTGTTGCTGAAAAAAAAGAGCTTTATGAATAGCTCAAGAGTCAGCTACTAAAATTCCTGTTTTGCAAACGGAATGGTCATATTTCTACCTCCCTTGTGTTATCTGTAACAGATGTTTGCCTTGCTGCATGTTGCAGGCACAAATGCTCATAGGTTTCAAGCCCTCATCATTAATATTTATTAATACTACATTTTATTATGTGAATGTTTTCTGGAAATAACTGTGAATCATGAAACAAAAGCATAACTATGTGGTTTATCTGCCCAATTGCAGTTGTCCAACAAAGAAGGAAGGGTGTACACTTAAGCACCAGAACAAACTGGGAAATACCAAAGTTGAAGGCAATTCCAAATTTCGTCCTTGTGAGAACATCAAAATTACACTTTTCTACACCTGTCACCATACATAAACTGTATGCTTTCTGTGATTATAGCTCTGGTTCTCAGATGTGCACCTACCCATATGGCAAGATGTGACTGTGGCTCTTGCTGTGCTGTCTGATTTCCCTTGGTATTAAACATAGATACTTGGGGAGGGAGAGATCCTCAGTAAAGTCTTGCAGATATCTTGATCAGGATGATAAAAATGGTGCCTGCTTCTGCAGGGTACCTCAAGAGTAAACCTGTATTGTCAATTTTCACAACTACAAGACAATTTCTTTTTTATTCGTGCATGTTATGAATCAGGCCAGAGTCTCATTTTGAGCTCATTAAATTAGAGCTATATATACCAAATAAAGAATTTCAGTGATTTGCATATACGTGGAGATGGAGCAATTAATAATTCTTGGGTTTTAATTGACTGAAGAGCTATTGTAATGAAAAATTAATAAGAGGGGTGAAAGGAGTTAAACTACCTATTTCTGTTCCTGCTTTTCCTGTAAAATATGTGGCTAAATTAGAGGGTCTGAATTAGCGTAAAGCTACAAATCTGTGTGCCCACCTAGTAAGTTTAACAAAAACTCTGCACACCATTTCCCAAAAGCTTATAATTTAGCCCAATCAAGGCCTTTTGTTTCCCAAAATGCTATGCCTCTTTCTCAGTAGGAGTTATGGTGACAAATTAGAACTCTTTAAATTTTCAGTTATTTAAGTTAAAATGTTGCCCAGAAAAATCTCTGCTTTTTCCCTTCCAGTGTAGGAAATATTACTTTCGTTCTCACCACGAGAAAAATGAGTGAAGAATGACTCAGCTGGGCCCTGATGAGAGGCCTGGGCGGGGTGCAGAGCCTCGCTGGGGCTGGGTGTGCTCCTGGACCAGGGTGGCACGGGCAGAGCCGCGGCAGCTGGACCGCAGGTGCCCATGGAGCGCCTCAACGGGGCTGGTGAATCAGCTGATGGATCCCTCTCATGCTCAGATCGCAGTGAAGCATGCTTTGCAACAAAACACTGGGAAGTATTTGAGTGTTGGAAAGGATTTCGCTTCGGCTCGCAGGATGTGTAGGCTTAAGACTCCGCGGGGAGGCTGTGCCACAGGAGCAGGCCCAGGATCGCCATCTGGGCAAGGAAGGGATTGTCCCGCTCTGCTCTGAGCTGGTGTGGCCTCCCCTCCAGTCCTGGGGGCAGTTTTGGGCACCCCAATATAAAAAAGACATTAATCCATTAGAGACCATGCAAAGGAGGACGATGAGGATGGTGAAGGGCCTTGAGGGGAAGCTTGATGAGGAACTGCTGAGGGCATTTGGTGTGTTCAGCCTGGAGAAGAGGAGACTGAGGGGAGAGCTGATTGCAGTCACAACTTCCTTGGGAGGGGAAGAGGAGGGGCAGACACTGATCTCTTCACTCTCGTGACCAGTGACAGGACCCGAGGGACTGGCATGAAGTTGTGTCAGGGGAGGTTTAGGTTGGATATCAGGAAAAGGTTTTTCACCCAGAGGGTGGTTGGGCACTGGAAGAGCCTCCCCAGGGAAGTGGTCACAGCACCAAGGCTGACAGAATTCAAGAAGCATTTGGGCAATGCTTTCGGGCACATGATGTGACTCTTGGGATGTCCTCTGCAAGGCCAGGATTTGGACTCTGTGATCCTTGCAGGTCTCTTCCAACTCAGCATATTCTGTGGTATTCGTATCAAATGTTATGCAAGGGGGCATAAGGGACAAGGGGAAATGGCTTCAAACTGAAAGAGAGTCATTTATGTTGGATATTAGGAAGAAATTATTCATTATGACAGTGGTGAGGCCCTGCACAGGTTGCTCAGAGGAGCTGTGGCTGTCCCATCCCTGGAAGTGTCCAAAGTCAGGTTGGATGGGGCTTTGAGCAACGTGGTCTAGCAAAAATGTCTTTGTCCATGACAGAGGGTTTGAAACTGGGATCTTTCAGGTCACTTCCAACCCAAACCATTCTATAATCCTATGATTCTATAAATTATTAAATAGAAACCATTCTTGGATAGAGACAGGAAATAAAGCATTTTGGACTAAGAAATGGCTAACTATAAAAAAGTTTGGCAGCCTCAGAGTAACTACTGTTACAAAAAATATATGGAATGTGTATTTTTGTGCACATTTATAATGCTACCCTGAGCAGGGATACTGCTTAAACAGAATGAATCTTACAGGTAAAATGATGGATGTGCTTGGAACAGGGCTGMATGTCTGACTCTATTCAAATGCTCCATATTTTATGTTATGCTTCTAAATTGTTTTGTTAAAATATGGTATTACTGCATGAGTACCAGTGCCACATCCTTATTATTTTGGCTCATCTTGAGCTTATTTTGCTTGATTTGCTCATGTTGAATCCTAGTTTAGTGTGTCCACACTCACCTGTGCCTGCACCCTCACAGAGATTACATGTACGTGTGGGTGAGTGTATGTACACACATAGGTATAAAATACACTTATATGTTTTGGAAAATATTTTCATTCCTGTAATATGCATCAGTCTACATGAACCTGAATATATACAGGCAGTATGTGTGAATCTACAGCAGATGTGTTTTTTGCTACACGTGTGACGTACTTAGGGCTCTCTAAAAAATCAGTTGTACCAGGGTGCAAATGTCAGAGTACTCAAAGGAGTGCATTCTCAGTTGCACTATTTGCACTGCCATGTCTAATATATTTTTTGATAATTTAAAGTGGAAAATACTAAGTCTTGTGTGTTTCCATGTGATGTAGCCAGGTCCTGCCTCAGGGAGTGGGGTCTGTGAAGTGAAATACAGGGGTAAGAAGCATCCTTTCTGCCCTGAAGGGACAAGGAGGAAGAAGGCTTGAGCATTTGCTCTCCTTGGCCCCCTGACGGGGTTTAACAGCTGGAGCAAGGCACATGTAACTCGAAGATGTTTCCCTGCCTAAAGCAGCCACCTTGAGCATCTGTAAGGAGGGTGCAGGTGTGAGTTAGACTCACAGTTGAGCTGGGACCTTAAAGAATCTGATGTGAAGATGTCTAGGGAATGTCTAGGGAAGATGCTGCCAAACAGTCTTGACTGTGCACTTAACACTTCCCCACTGCTAAAAACTTATGTTTTAAGTGGACATTCCTTAATCTTGCCTTGTACAAAATCTAATTGTGATCAGTTAGGGAAATGGAGCACGTCCTTGAGATAGCTAATTTTTGAAGCTTCACAGTGGACCATGTTTTCAGACCTCACAATCCTAATGTTAACATGGTTCGTTTCTGTGTAAGGATGTCTGACTTCCAGATTCATAACACAATAAAAAAAAGTATGTTCTAGCGTCATCAGTGAATAGAAAATTCCCTTGGGAAGCAGCAAAATACTGCAGAGGGCACTCAAAAACAAATGTGGGCCTGAAGCAGCTTGTAGTAATACTGGTATTTGTACCCTTACAAATACCAGTGGCAGTTGAAGGACATAAGCATGCAGTCTGTAGGTAGAAATAGTACAGCTTTGTAAGATTTTATTTTATGTGAATAAGCATAATTGCAAAATACATTTGCCTATGCATATATAGATTAATTTTAAGACTAAAATAATTTCTGAAAGCAAAAAGTAAAGTGACACTTCTATTATATTGACTGACATTTCATTATTTGAATGCCTAATGTGCATTTCGCTTTTGGATAATTAGTTGTCAGTTTGCAAAAGCAATTACATTTTAAAGGTTACCAGTGCTTTTCCGAAGGACAGCTTATACTTTTTTATCTGGTGGCTGAATTGGTGTTCAGATCTAAGTACAGGCTTGCACCAAATGCATTTTTCCCAGAGGGATATGTATGGGCACACAGTGGTAACATATGGGCAGGATTCGTGTGTCTCAGAAAAAGATAAATAAGATAATCAAGTTAGCACGTGCTGCCATGCCAAGTTCTTCATCTGATTAACCCCATACTACAGGAATTCATTGTTTCTTACATACCTGCAGAATTCCCCTCTGTATTATATGGATGCAAATATTTTTCCTTAGGTTCTTGCACAGTGGTTTCTCTCATAAGRCTTGAATGTTTCCCTCCATTCCCACCACCCCAGCCAATTATGATTCCTKAAATTATTCTTTTTTTCTGTGTTTCATTCTTAGGGAAGGTTATTCTTTACCTTTCAGTACAGGTTTATACRTAACAGTTCAGCTGAAAGATGTGAGCATAAATGAGGGAACTAAAAGCAATCATAGTAGCATTTAGATAACAAKAAACATTTTTGCTCTATAGGACAACTTGTAAGTATAGCTGCCATGTGGTATGTGAGCCAAATCAACACAAAGCAGAGCTTTGGACCCAGTTATAAGTGTAGGAAACGTCCTGAGAATTCATTATTCATAATAGTCTTGGAAAGGCACAAAGGTGAGGCAGCACCACAAGCTTTCTGGTTATGCAGAACTACATCTTGATTTTCCCCCAAGGAGAGCTCTGTGTGCTGCCAGAGGAGTGCTCAGGGCTCAGACRTGCACAGTCACCAAGCACAGGAAAAGATGCCAAGACAGAGTAGCAGGACATGCAAATACAGCTTTCAGTCCAGCATCTCACACAGCTGTGTACAGGAACTGTCTTCCATTCCAGCATTTTTTCCTGAGATTTCACAAGTGCTTCTGTACCACAGTGGGATAAATTCAAGGCTTTGCAAAGCTTTCTGTGAGAAACAAGATGGAAAGAATATCCAGTGGTAAAGATATTCACCTGCAATGTCAGGTCTCAAAKTCATTGAATTTGGCTTTTTTTGATACATTGGTGTTTTTATTTGTCCTGGTGCTTTTCCATTTGCTGCAAATCGATATTCCTTGAGACAGCCCGTGTGAGATTGATAACAGCACTTACAGAAGTCTGATACAAACATTCTAATCCTGCAATCTTCCGCGTTTAGAAGATTTTGGGCCTGTCCTAGTAGTTGTATGGATTTTATAGTATTTCAAAAAGGTGTTGGTTAAATATGAAGGGTATCTATCATACTCTTTTTGCTTATCATTGGAGCTGGAGCCAGTAGCTTTTAAACGTCCTATGATGCCTCAGACCAGAAGAGGGAAATTTGCTAATTAAGATTGTTTTGGTTTTGTTGAATAAACTCCCAGGCAGAGCTGATGCTGGCTGTCACATTACTGGGCAAAGAGCGGTGACATTCCTAGTGTCCGGATTTGTTAGGACTTTRTGTTTCTTTCTCATTGGAAAGGTGACAGCATTAGCACTATGTACACAGTTGGCTTAGTGTTGGAGGATGAATAGCTGTTGTGTTGCTCCTAGATTTTGCTTGGAAACATGTTCCCTAAGGACCTGATTATGCAGTTGAATCTTTCTGGGCAGATCTCTGAGCTTCCTGCAGGAGTGTCTGCCTGAAATCTTAAATGTAACTTCATGCTTAGATTTTGTTGCAGGTTTTGAGGTCCTCTCCTCCTGTTTCCTTCTGACATCTGTCAGGAAAGATTATGGGAAAGCAGGCAAACATCTAAACTGTTCTTAACTGCTATTTATACTGCCTCTGCAAATGATTGTCTTAGCTATATTCCCACTTTATAAATGACTTATGTAATTGGGTTAAACAGGCTCACACACAACATTTGTTGGTCAATTGCCTCTTAAATTATGTACATTTCTGTAATTAGAAAATGTAATTTTGCTTCTACACATAAAGCTTTTTTTCTAAGTATGTRCTTAGTATACCTGCAAGGATGACTTTTATTTGTACACAGAAAATTTWAAAAAAATTGAAAAGAGTTTTCCTATTAAAAGTGTATGATTCTGTAATCAGCAAGACAAYTTAATTTCTGTATGTGTGAGGTGTTCTCTGAATTACAGACTGAGGAGTCAATGGACAGTTTCTAGACAGGGAAATTCCAAAAGCCAAATGTGTTCACTCAGCCAACAAAGAAATCTGTATATATATTAAAAGAGCAAAGAATGAATGTTATAATGTTAATATTATCCTAAGGCTCAATTACTTGTGAATTTACTACAATTCCAGTAAGAATGTTCAGTTGTCAGGGAAAGGAATTCTTGCATGACACCTTAAAATACTCATAACATGAAATCTTATTTTACAAAAATTATTGAACTTTGCCATGAAAACATTAACTAAAGATGTAAATATTTTTACATTTGTTTTCCTAACAAGACAAGGTGAAAATTAATCTGACAACAATGTGCATGATGTATGTGATCACTGTCGTGTCCATGATCTTATCTTTGGAGATGTCCTTGAAAAATTCAMAAAGTGAAGGTTTGGCTTCTCAGGTTGTKTAAAAGCTGATGTATCTCCGTTAACACTGATGTGTTCACACTGATTTTTACCTGATAGGTTAGTATTGTATTCTTAGTGTGAACAGCACTGAAACAAATGATAAATTAATCTCTGCTGTGATCAGCATCTAAACATGTGCTCAACCACATTCACATCTGAATATTTTGTCCCAAATTCACATTCAGACATGAATCATGGCAAATACTATTCTTACTTCTTCAACATTAATTTTTTTCCATAATTTCTTTTTATAAATACATTTGAGTTGGGAACTTCAATATCTAAACCAGTTGTTAAAAACTCAATCTTATCAAGTATTTTAAGGGTATTTTAAGGCGTCATGCAAGAATTCTTTTTCCTGACAATTGAACATTCTTACTGCAATTATGGTAAATTATTGTGCCTTTTCATTATCCCGCTATCCTTCCTCCCTAGTATATCAAGTTTCAGGGAGRGAAAAGCAAAAATGCAGTGAATTAGTCTTAGCAGTCAATCTCTACTTAAGTGCAAATTAAAATTTGTTTCATTGTGGTGCTGTAGGCAAGTCTTGTGTCTCTAAATCTCAAATTCTTAAGCCAGGTAATCGACAGCCCTGCTAGAGGGGATGTGATGTGGAACCTAATGGTCCAACATGAGCGGATTGGTGACATCAAGACTGGAGGCAGCGTGGGCTGCAGTGACCACGCACTGGTGGAGTTCACAGTCCTGAGGGATATGAGTAAAGTAGGAAAGAGTAAAGTCAGGACCCTGAATTGTAAGAAAGCAAACTTCCAACTGTTCAAGGAATTAGTCAGTAGGACCCCCTGAGGACCTGCCCTCAGGGTGATAATACAGACTGGAGGGTGAAGGGATTCAGAGCGGCCCTGCTGAGAAGGACTTGAGGGTACTGGTGGATGACAAGCTGGACATGGCATGGCAACATGTGCTTGCAGCACAGAAAGCCAACTGCATTTTGGGCTGTATCAAAAGAAATGTGACCAGCAGATCCAGGGAGGGGATTCTACCTCTCTCTTCCACTCTGGTAAGAGCCCAACTGCCGTGCTGTGTCCGGCTCTGTGGCCCCCAACATAAGAAGGATTTGGACCTGTTGGAGCAAGTCCAGAGCGGGCCAGATACTCTGGGGGCTGGAGCACCTGTTGTAATGAAGACAGGCTGATGGAGTTGGGGTTGTTCGGCCTGGAGAAGGGAAGGGTCTGGGGAAACCTTARAGCCCCTTCAGGAACCTAAAGGGATCTTACAAGAAAGTTGAGTCCAAACTATTTAGCAGGGCTTGTTGCGTGGAACAAGGGGTAATGGTTTTAAACTAAGAGGGTAGAGTTAGGCTAGATACACAGAAGAAATTTTTTACAGTGAGATTTGTGAAGCACTGGCACATGTTGCCCAGAGGGGTGGTAATACCCCAACCCCAGAAACATTCAAGGCCAGGTTGCATGGGGCTCTGAGCAGCATATTTAGTTGAAGATGTCTCTGCTCACTGCAGGGGTTTGCTCTAGCTTATCTTTGAAGGTCTCTTCCAACCCAAAATATTCTGTGATTCTATGAAATCTATATCCTGACAGGTATTTCACTGAAACTAGTATCTGAGTCCCTTAAATTTCATTACTTTTTCACTGGAGAAACATGCTCAAGTTACAAGGAGTTGCCAACCTGTGTTTGATGTGGATCTGAAAAGCTTCTACATAAATGTAAAGTATTGGATTAACTTTATTTTTCTCTCTTGTTTGGATTTCCCACTGGCTTCCTTTCTGTGGGAAATTTTTGCCCTCAAAGTGGGGGATCTGGTCATTCCACCAAGGCTACGAATTTCCTTTGAGGGACAGAAGATTGTGACGCTAAATCTGACCTTCAGTTTATTCCTATCATCCTGACAGGGTCTCCCATACCCCTTTCTGCTAGAAGGCTGTGTTTTATATTGACACCAAAAATTATGAAACTTATTCTAATCTCTTGTTGAATTTTATATTTATTTTTAGTTGTGTACTTATTTACATTTGTATTGATAGAATTATATTTAAGGAAGTAAAGTTGTTACTTCTCAGCCTCAGTTTTCATTGACTAATCAAATCAGTCTTTTTTAGCTTTTGCTCCAAAGTAGGCTTTCAATTACCCTCAAAATCTAAATATGTCCTTATACTTGTTTCAGTTCAGTTTATCTATTTGTAAAACAGTACTCCAGGTGAAATCCCATAATTGCTTGAGCTGTACTAATGTTTCCAATTCTATTGTAAAGTATCTTTACTGTAGAAGTACCAGTGATATAAAAGTAATAGGTAGGACATGCTTTTCTAAATGGACAGTACTTTATGTTCAGTCTTTATAGCCACTTTTGCATTTCTTGGTAATTTTTCGTTATTTAACAGTCATTCTCTTCCTTAGTTACTTGATTGACGAGTTCTGAGCTTATAAAAATCTTAGACTGTTTGCTCAGAGGTTGATCTTGCACATAGCATGTTTGAACTTAATTTCTATTTCAGGGTTTTGCAGCATGAGATATTTATTCTCTTGAAGATTGGAAATACCYATTAACTGCTTACTGTCTGCATATTCTTTCAGGACATTTGTACTTTTTATTTCAAGGATCAGGAATGAAAATTTGCAGTTTTATGAAGGTCTTCAGTTGCAGCCAGRTATTCCCCTTTCAGCTCTATCCACTGTATTTCCTCGTGTTTATTTTTAGTTCTAATCCATATCATGTCCAACCTTGTGTGACACTGTAAAATAGTGATCTGGACAACTGTAGTGTCATTAGTCTGACCTCAGCATAAAGCAAGGATTTAAAAGAGATCTTGAAGGAAGAGATAATGAAGGCAGTTATAGGCTTGTTATAATTGCTGTGGGTGAAGGATATGCACCAGACAAGTTGTAATTAAAGAAACAGAGATAAAGAAAAAAGGGTAGAAAATGAACCAAGGATTTGCCAAAGATAGATTGTGTCTGAATAATCAAGCAGCTTTAAGTGTGCTAACTGATCTTCTAAGAAATGCGGTAGATTAAATCTATCTGGGCTTCAAAAGTTTTATGACTCCTCTGTCTAGAAAATCAATTGTCATTTTTGGAGTCTGCTGCCATGAAATCCCAAAGCAGTAAAGTTAGATCTACTTTCTGCTTCTACCCTGGCTCCAGGGTGGTAGAAGAAGAAAATTACTCCAATTTCTGGCCTCCTTCTTCTGGAGAGGAAGGTTATGTCACATGTCACTGCCACTTTGGGTGTATGTAGTGCCCAGAATCAGTTACTTCTCGTTATGAGTGTGCTTTTTCTATACTGGGGGACCTACTGTGAGCATTTTCAGATAATAGATATATCAGATAATTTGAAGAAGTAAAGAAGTAAATAATTTCTTGGTGCAAGGCATATTCATAACAGGATTTGCTTTGTACTGGAAAACAACCCAAACAACTGCTGTGCACCCATGTGCTGTTGTCCCAATTTTTTCTTATTTGTTTTAGTCCTCTTTGCTTCCTTCAACAGAAGAAAGAGTTGTGTAGCCAATGTCCCAAGTCCATCTTCGCTGACGAATCTCATTTTAGAAGTTCACGTTACTGAATCGTCATCAAAAAGTGACTGAGAAAGGACTGGAGGAAGCTATGTAGTCTTTACTCAGCTCTTCATGGCACTGTGGTTCTCTGGTATGGTTTTTCAAAGCTTCTGGTAGTGGAATCCATCTCCCTTCTCTGTGAAAGATATAAATTTTTATCTGTTTATGGTTAGGCAAATTTTATTTTAACRTGTCATCCAAGTGTCCTCATTAATTCTTGTCCATTGATTTTTGGCTTTGTCCAGCTGAATATGTATAACAGTTTGCTCCCTTCCTCTTTYGGTAACCTTCTAATAGTTGGAGCTGTCTCCTCAATTGTCTACAGTCTAGACTGTACTGAGAGGTTTTCCTGGTTTTCATTGTGTATATTTTGTCTCTTCTAGAATTTGGATTATTTTTTGGTGCACTTCCATGGATTTTCTTAAATAGAGTCCCAAATCTTTTAAGGTCAGATGTCCCAGTCTTGACCCAGGAATTCAGGTGAGGCCTTAATTGTATTGTGTAGAGTAGAAGGGCTACTTTGACTTTATTTATTTCTAATACTATTGTGCCATGTCAGAAGAATTACACTTTTCTCAAGCACAATACTACTGAAAATAAGTAAATAAAATACAGCTTGTTTGTGATGGGACTTTTTCTAAACTTTCACAGAAATTTACAAATACCACACTAGCAAAAATGACTAACATGAAGTTGCATCGCTCAAATCCTTCAGATCTACCAAGGATCCCAAGCCCTATGGACAAATGCTAATTACACAGTCCCAGGAATTTATTACTGATATGTTATCCATAACATAAGCATGGAGAGACATAATGTAGTGTCAGACCTCACTAGACTAAAGTAAGATTAATTGGTTCAACAGTTCCCTACCTGCCACCTTCTTGATCGGCATTGCTATCAATAATTCTCTTTACTGGCACTAAAATGCAAAAAAGATATCCACAAGAAATCATAGCAATATTGCATAACTTCCCAGTAGCAAATACGATTAAATAATTTTATTAAAATAAAATAAAGAAGCCAGTATGAAAGGTGTAATGGGAAAGTGAAATACAGTGCTTTACTTGTCTTAGCTAAATATTCGTGCTGTGGGCCCTTCCTGTTCAACAGTACATGTTCCTGTTGTGATGGCTGAAGGTGTAATAAGTGGAAGTTGTTTCACTGGATCGTTTATAAGCAGAGACAAAGGGGGGAACCAATCAATTTAAGAAGAGTCAGGGGGGGTTTTTTTGAGAAATTGTACCAGAGGCTTTGAAAAATCTTGTACTTTTTTCCAGAAGATCAAACCAAATAATTTATTGTAATTTTTTTTTTTTGTACTGTCAAATGCTGTGTTGGCCTAAGAAGACAGTTTCTCACAATCACAGTYAGAATATAGCAAACTCTGTATTTGCTAGCCGCAGAATTCTTGAAGCTTAGAATTTCTTCCTTCCTGTTTTATCTTTTCACAAATTCTCCACGAACTGTCAGGTGCATGGCAGCTTKTAAGGCTCTCTGGTTCTTTCGTTGACGATCCCCATCTTTGCTCTGAGAAGCAGCATTAGCTTTCCAGCAGAAGGCAGTAAAAGTGGTTAAGTCAAGGACTGTCAAGTGCAGTGTGACAGATGAGTTCCTGCTCATGAATTTTCCCTTGGGAGCTTGAGTGAATAAAGTTTGAGCAAAAAGAGAGCGGGCTGGAGTATCTGGGTCTGCAGCATGCAGGCATCTCCCTCTAGAACTCATTTCTTAAGCTCTTGGGGCTTGTTAATTTTATTGTCCTTGCAGACACAATGTTGTTAATGTGGAGGAGCTTAGCAGAACTGCTGAGAAATGGTGTCTAGATGATACACCAAAATGTCTGAGTCACCCTTGTGACCTTTTCCAAAAGTACCCCATCTGCAGATTTCCCATTTAAGCAGCCAGAACCCTTGACACAGAGGACTTTGCAGGATCATTTAACTCTGGTTCCTCTCACCCACCACAGTTCCCTGCAACCTTAAGTGGCACTAGGGACAGAAGTGCTTTACAGAGTAGAAAACAATAATTTTTAGCCTCATCCTCTGAGATTAACTGCAGTACACAGAGAATATCTGACTTCCATGGGCTCAGTATGCTGCATATGATCAGGGAATTATGTCAGCTACTTCTTGGGCTATTGGAGTAATGAAACTAGAGTTTTTAAATAACCCAGTACACCAAACCACACTTAAATGTTGGAAAGGAGAACAAACCTTTTAAACAGTGTTTAAGTATGAACCAGGCCTGGAGATATATATATRTATATAATTTCATATAAWACTTCCTTAGCATATATTAATTACCAAAGTATGTCTGTCTCTTAGAAGCAGGCATTAGGCTGTTTGTAAATGYGTGCATTTAACTGGGAGTTTCTTCTTCCTACTGATATTCTTTGTAGACTGCTGTGTTTTTCTTATTTTAAGAGCATTGATTTAAAGGGTCTCCCTTGCCAGCTATGCACCAGTGTTCTTCAGGAACACTGTGTCAAAAATGTAGTTGCTTTCCTGGTGAAAGCATCCATCCCAGGGGTGCAGAGAGGATATGCCAACGCTGCCAATGCAGCCCCTGCATCGCATAGCCAGGCTAAATCCTTGGACAATACTTGTATCAGGCAGCTCTGGCATCACTGTGTTCTGTTTTGCAACTAAGTTTTTAATCATCTTCAAATAAGGCAAAATACAATCTGTTTGTGAGGGAACCCACTAAGTAAAGTGTATTCTGTAATAAGGTTGTACCAAAAAATGACAGGTGCAGTTTTACAAGGTGCTGAGCTCACTCCTACCACAGTTTATGGCTTTCTCTTCCCACTGTAATCTAAATTGAATATATTGATGTATTCATTAACATTACACAGAAGAGCTGGGCTCCACTGAAGTGCAGTTTCAATCTCAACTCACTTTTGATGGATTGGTTTTGTTTGTGAGTAATTGTATTTATGATCCCAASTCCTTAATAAACACTGCATCTTCATTCATGGCCTCTTAATCTTTCATGAGATTGCATCTTAATGTGATTCTTCAGCCTTGTCCCTTATTATGTTTTATTATTTCTGCTGGATTGTATGTGTAATGGAAATAAAACAAAGTCAGTGAGAAGGTTTCAGATAATCCTTTGCTATCCAGTCTACAAGTCTGGACGGTAGCTTGAAATACATAAGATCTTATTATACTCTTTAGTTCAGTTCTCATAGCTGAGCTAAGGTAAATCCTTAAAGTGTAAATAAAATGCAGAAAATTACTACCAGACAGATAGAACAATATAACCTCAGAAATTAGAATTTGTTTCTGAGTTCACTGTCTAGCAGTTACAAGAATTTCTCATATGGAAAAAGCATTTATTCTGTGTTACTTTAATAACTTGCAAGACCCTCTGCAGGGAGTTCATATACTCACTCTATATTAGAATTCTCAAAACTTGCTCTATAGTAATATGCTCGTATTCTTCCCCCAAACTAGATTAAGTAAATAAAACGTAAGAATTATTTCTTATGTATTTCTTCAGCAAAGCATCATGTTGGCAGTCTTGCTTGTTTTGTCTGTATTAATGCAATCTGCCCTTGCTGGGTAATGCTGATGAATAAATCACTGAATGTGTAATAGCATCTATTTGCTCTGAATGGCAACATTTTAGTCCGCACAGGAAATGACTGTTCATGGTTTTTATTCTTTTTTCCCCTTTCTCCTACTGTCTGAAGATAAATTAATTGTATTGTGTGTAGCCATTATAGAAGTATTTAAAATCACACCTCACAATAAAGTAGTGGTGTTTTCCAGTCTTCATGTGAAGGTATTTAACTTCTAGTTTGCAATTAAATAGCTTTTCTCACTTTTTTTTGCATGGTGCCAGGATTGTCACAATTTTGTCAAAACAAGGCCTTTAATTACCACACCTTTGTGATGATAGGTTGTTAATGTCCAGAAAATTCTTGACAGATTACATGAGAAATTCAATAGAATAAAAGGTTTGATCATCACTAAAAAGTGAATGAAATGGATTCCAAATCTGATGGACCTGTCATAGGCAGAAAGTTATTAACTTGATTTTTATAGCTTTTGCTGGTMCTTACTGTACCAGTGACAGATGTATCTGGCATACCAAGTACTATTCTACAGGAATACAAAGAGGAGAAGAAGGTCTGTTTGATACTGCTTTAAAGTCTATMGAATTTATAGCAGTTCAAGCGAATGCAGCGAGTCCTGAGCAACTCATTGTCTTGTAACTCTGTGCAAGTTTCTGTTGAGTATAGCTGGTTTAATTCCTTACAATGAAGCACCATCATTCTTAATTTTAAAATCCGAATGCTGAACAGTACATGATGCCAAATCTTAAATTATAACAATGCTAATGAATTTTCCTTCTTTGTCTCTGGTTATGAATCGGCCAGAAAGAGATAYGGCAGTGTAAGTTTTGTGGTTGTACTCAATGATCTGAAAGGTTTTTTCCAATCTAGATGAGGAATCTCTGATTCTATGGTTTCATTATATGAAATTACTGGTCACAATATTTTAATCATTCTTGAACTGTACAAAAATGGTCTTTTATGAATATTTGCTACTCATTTTTTGTGTTATTAAATTCTGATTACAGATTTGTATAAGTATTAGATTCTGTGAACAACTAAGTTTACAATTTTTAATTTCCTATGATTATAAACATCAGTTCTGTAATGCACTAAAATACCCCCCAAATTGCTGATTTTTTAAAAGCAACTAGAAATGCTGTTCTTACTTTTTTGGAAGGACCGCTTTGGTTTAATAGTATCTGTRAGAAAGTTTAAGATAATTTTCTCCCTGCCTTTCACTTGCCATTTAGTTTTCATTTATAGTAAAAAAACTCCATAGGGAGAACTGTTGCAATTTATAAGAAGTAAATTGTCCATATTAAAATTCTGGTTTGTGTTGAGTAAATTAATTTATCCTTACAACATATCTACATTCTTCCTTGCTGTTGGTTCTAGTAAAACTTTTCACCCAGAAGTTCTAGAGGAATTTCTTTAAGGGAAATGGCAGAAAAGCAGTGACAGAACAAATGGCCATTATATTCACAGAGTGTGTTGCTGTCCAAATATAAAGCAATACAAAACAAGGACATGGAAGTCCACCAAGTCAAGATACTAAAAAAAACCCACCTGAAAACACAGAAGAAAACCAAAACTTTCATTAAGCATGACATTTGTTGTCCATGTTACCTGCCTCATGTTATTTCATATATTCTGTGAGCATACAGGGAGCATACAGGCTGGCATTATCCAAAATCTCATGCCATTTGTGGACTGGGAGAAGAGCTGGATGAACTTGTGCTTGCACTGACAGGAATTTGTTCATAATGATGGTTGACCATAAGAGGGTGGGGCTTGTTCATGTTTTTTCTGCTCCACTTTGAAGCACTGCTTCTTCCTTTGTTTTCTGGCTGTGTGTTGAACAGAAAGCAGAATTATCAGAAGTTTCAGTCTGMTGAAAATTTGTGAGGCAAGTTGCTATGCCAGTGATACAGAGGAAATTTTTAGGAACCTRAGGACAGAACTGATTATTAGAAGAGAGAAGGGTTTAATGAGCTGCAGAAATGGACCAGATACTTTGATAGACTGACTAGGATTCCTGCTCCATGAAAAATTTACAAGCATTGTCTTCTAGGACTACAGAAAAATTGGGAAAACTTTAATGAAATGCTGAACTAAGCAGAGGGTGATTGATATCCAGACTACCACTAACCCTTCTCCTTGCAAAAGCAGCTCAAGCTTCCCTTGAAAGGACAGGAGAGAGTGGCTAACGACTGAAGTCTGGATTATTTACTGCCAATGACTTCCTTAATTTATCTCCACTCTCAGTTTTATTCATGCCCCAAGGTTCTAGGAGGTTGATAGACCTCCTAGAAAAGAGACTGCTGGTACCTGATGACAGAAGCGATTAGAATGATGTTGAACTGATGAGTCCAGTAAAACATAAACTCCTAACAAGATGGGTGTAAATAAAAGCAGGAGCATTCACGCAGCTCACTCGCAAATTGCGGGTTATTTGCAGATAGTCATGCTCGTAAGATGGATGACTCCATAATTACTGATAACGGTAAAGCCAACACTCTGAAACCAGCCATGTTGATTTTCTTTATTCCTCCTCACACTTGTAAGATGGTTTTGAACGCCTGACAGGTTGGGGAATAGGGTTTAGCAGGAGAACRTGGCAGAGAAGGAGGAGTATATTATATGCCTTTAACTGAAACTGAACCAGCTTGAAGAAATACAACAAACACCTTAATGATGAACACATTTCATATAAACCAGGAAATTCCTCTCTCTTCAACTCATGGCTTCCTAAGCAGTGGGCAGTGCTTCTTGTGC
Organism: Amblyornis subalaris; assembly: GCA_018881555.1. Lineage (NCBI taxonomy): Eukaryota > Metazoa > Chordata > Aves > Passeriformes > Ptilonorhynchidae > Amblyornis > Amblyornis subalaris. The sequence goes on from JACAXG010000192.1 coordinate 244,340, forward strand.
TACACTCTTGTGCCTATGAACTTTGGGGCCAGGCCAGCACAGAAGCATCTCAGGGAATGCAGCAAATCTGCTTTGCAAGGTGTTTCTGTTGACCGCAGCTGGAGAAGGACAAGTATAACCCACTCTAAGGTTTCTTTTATAGGCTTTTCTCACTGTGTATCTTGGTCAAGATCACAATGAAAGGAGGGGGTCTTTTAGAGTCATTTGTGTCTGTGTAGTGTTCAGAAGTTGACCTCTGCCTTCCAACTGTCTGAATTTCCATTTCTGAACAAGTTCTTAGTGTTCTTAATTTTGCCATGCTGCTTCTGAATTATGGGTTGGATGTCCTGGATGACTGTGCCAAAATAACTTTGTAATAGTATGTATTATTTATTTTCCATTTAAGATGGGATCCTGGGCATTTCATGCATTTATAAGGCTCCCTGACTTCTTTTTGACCATTTATGCAAGACTCAAAACTTGGGTTAGCAGTGAGCAGACTACATGGAGTAGGCAAATGATGGCTGATGATGACTAGGCAAAAGACTGATTAGTGTAACACAAAATAACTGAAAAGTGTGGGAAATTGAAGGGAAAGAAAGGTAAATAAGTAAGTGGTAGTATGTGAAGGGTAAATGTTCTCCGAGAGCACCATGGGAAGACTTGTGTTTCATTGGCATAGTTCAATACAGCAAAATTTCACATATTGGTCCTTTATGAGTGTTAATATACTTACGACAAAAGTGTTCATCTTACTAAAAAGAGCACTGACTGATCCAAGTAGGACTGCTCACATAAGCAAGATTTATCCACCAGTCTTCTTTCCTTGGATAGTATTATTATACAGTCTTAAGCCTGAGTAAATGTCAGCTGATGATACTTTTGTGGCTCCTTTAGGTAAATATCTCATGATGTATTCTAGATTCTGTTTCTTTTCTTGTAGGTTTCTGATGGTTTTTTATTTTGCTTTGTTGCTGCTTCTAGTTCCTGTATTCTCTTTTTTAAACTATGTTCAAAGAAAGTAGTAATTCATTAAGAAACTTACCTATACAAGCAGACTTTGATGGCAATAGCTGTGAAAATAGTGACAGTCACAGGAAGAAACACTTTGCCAGTTGACAGACTGTTTCAGGAAAGCTCACATAGCATCTCAGTGAGAAAAATGATAGGGTTTGGTTTTTTCCTGTGTTTGCAGTGCTGAAGCATGTAGATTACCTAACTTGAACCTTTAGATAATTAGGAATAGCCTTATATCATTAATGATTGTATGCATGTTTAAGTGCTACTTTCTCTTTTGAAACTGTTGGCCATCTTTAATTAATACAGATACAGCAAAGAGCACTTTGCTGACATTTGACTAATCCACACAGGGCTGCAGTGGTATTCCAGGTAAACTAAATTGTCCAAGGCTAGAGAGTTTGTATTAGGACATAGTAACACTTGGTAACAATTGATGCCCCAGTTTTGATCTGCAGCATCTATATGATAGGGGTGTGGGAGGCAGGATTGCTCTTCTCTGTAGTCATATACCTTGGGATTTATTATTAAAATAAATGCTTTTCTTCTGTGGATTAGCAGCAACAAAATGCAGATTTTTAATGATGGTAACCAGCTGACTCAAAAAGGTATTGATTTGCACCTAACTGTAATTGGTCTGTGATCAAGTTTTGGTATTTTATCATGTAAGCATTTTATTTCAGGCACAGAGATATTTTTAAGGAAGACATGGTATGAATAGAAGCATGAGTTTATTTGACAAGTGTTTGGTGTCCATCTATTGCTTCACTATTGCCAGGTTAAAAAGTTGAGAATGTTCAAGTAACTCTGCTAATTTAGTCTTCTTCATAAAACTTTACTTTAAACTTCCTAGTTGCAACCAGTCTCTTGGGGTTTTACTTCTTTCCCCTTGTTGAAGACTAATAGAAAAATCCAGGCTTCTATTCTTTCCATTTTTTCTCAAAGGTATCACTGAAATTAAGTAGACTCAGCTCAGCTGAAACCGCTGGAATTACTGCCACAGCTCTTCTTAATGGGTTGTGTACCTCATCCCACAGACTCACCTTCCTGAGGAATTCTATGCTATGCAATACATCAGTGGTGTTTTGCAGTACCAGTTTCTTATTAACATCCAACTTAAGAGTGATCCACACTTGCAGAACTTATCCTTTTCTTTGTGACATAATTACACGTAAAGCACTTCGTGCAGAAGAGAACTTGTTTTTTTTCCATCTAGAGCTGAGGTGCTGAGACTGCTAGACTGTTGCTTGTAGGGCTTTATGCTTAAAAAGCAAATCCAAAGTAAGCTATGGCATTTTTCAAAATTTATTGTGGTTAAATTAAAAATAAGCAAGCTAGTGCTTAATTTAAGATAATGTTTTCGATTAAATTAATTGTTGTCTTTGACTTCCAGATTTATGTCCCTGCTAAGCATGACTAAGCCAAATTCTATTAGCTGAACGCTAGTGTCTTCAATTAATTTTATGCTTTTGTAGCTTTACATAGTTGTATTCTAAAGCTAGACTATTTTAAGTAACATCAGGGAATTTAAAATTTAAGGTTCTCAGTTTTGTCCCCTTTCAAAAGTCTATCATGCCTAAAACATTTGACTTAAACCAAGAACACGTGTGTATGAAGCATGAAGTTACTAGCCACATACAAAAAATTTAGTTTATGCTGTTATCCAGTTCACTTATCAATTGTACAAGGTACAAGTTTTAATCTTCCACAACCTGAGCAGTACCTATCATTAACTGTTCGAGTGGTGATGGTTGTTGCTCACTGTCCCTCTCGAGATACAAAAAAGCTGTGCTCTTACTACCTCCTGTGCTTTCCTTCCCTGTTAAACCTTTCCCTCTCCCTGCAGTTAATGGTAAAAGCCAAAAGGACCTGTGCTGCTCTCTGTTAAATACCTTCACTGCTGGCTTCCTGGCCTTTGGGACTGGCCCAGCCTCTCAGAGGTTCAGTGGTTGGGGTCAGGTGGACCTCGATGCCAGAAGGCTCACTTACACCACCACTCCTCTTGCCTATTTGTGACACAGGGCTTTGAAACAAGGTCTGCAAGCTCTGCACTCCTATTACACCTCTACAAAATCAATAAACACAGAAAACCGAGTAAAACACATTAATTTACCATCTGGAACACGGGGCAAGTCTATACTAACACTTAGGTTTAAACAGGAGGTCACCCTTGAGGTTTCCATGCCAGGTACTGCAGCAGTCTCCATTGCAGATTTTGGCTTTGGAGCAAAGCCGTCCGTGCTGTGACAGCCTGACAAGGCCGGCCTGTGCAAAGATAAGGCCATTGTGGCTCTCCTCTTCAGACACTCTGTAGGGCTGGAGGATGGAAGTGGGAAACTGGGATCGGTCTGTACCAATCCTGTGGGAGAGACGTACGATGTAACCATGATTCAGAGGATGGGAGAGGGAAGAAGCCGTTTCAAAGGTTGACCTCCTATCTAGAAATTAAATAGAGTTTTACAGCCTTGAGAGGCCAGTGCCTTAGGGTAAAACTTGAGGATTTATGGTATTACAGGAAGGCAGATAGGAGCTGAATGAGGTTTCATAATGAAGCTTAAGGTCAACATAGTCCAATGGTGATCCTTCCTTACAAGTGTCAAATCTCATATTAGCTCCTTCTTTGCATGTTGTCTATTTTTGGCTCCATATCTAGACATACGAAAGATACAGTTGGCTGTGGTTCTTCTGAAACAGAGTAACATTGAAATACAAAGGTAGATTTTTCTCAAAAATACCCTCAGATTATTGCATTCATCTAAACCACTTTAGTGAAAACTAATGGTGTGCAAATTTCACAGAGAGTATTTAAGAGCTTAGAAGAATAATCAATAAATGTCAGTTAAATGGTGTTTTGGTGGAGATTTTTGTCCATGTGGTTTGAATGATCAGATCCACGTTCATAAGTGTAATAACTGTATGCTTATGACATAAAGGTTGGTAGATTTTGATTGCTATAATTGTCTTTCCATTGTTCAAGGACCTTAGACTCTTCCCTTTTGTTAAATTCTCTTCGCTAATTTTGTCCTGGACTAATGTTGCAAGGTACTTAACTTTGTTAATTAAAGATACAATCCAAGCATGATGCTTAAGGATGATGCTGCCTATGACATTCCCTATTCTAAAGAACCAGACCAAGGTTTTTAACCAACTGCTCTCTAAATTCTGTGGCCAATTACTCGGTACTGAGCTGTAACAGAGCAGAAGACATAGACCTTGCCTGTGTATCTGGACAGCAGCCATGCATAAAAAGCCATATCGAGAAGAGAGCTTGCTTGTTAGAAGCAAAACTGTTGTCTAAGTAAGGTAGGTTATATTTTGCCCTGTCTATTATTTCTTTGTAATCCTCTTGAATTACATGTCACTCAACTCCTGAAATAATTTTCTTCATCTGTGTTGATACTTCTGTCTCCAAATTACTTCGCTGGCTTCTTTTGGGTAAGTCCTACTTGATGGCAGATTTACTGCCAGGTTCAATTCCTTATCCCTCTGTGTGAAGGCCCAGAACAGCTTGATCAGTTTTCACCTTGAACTTTTTCCATCCTTTATTCCTTTGCCATGTATGCCTTATACCTGGAAGTGATTTGCTGTCTTATTGCACCGGTCTCTTGACATTCATCTCATTTAATCTCCTCAAGATTCAGTTCTGCCAACTGCCCCAAAACAGACCCAGGMGTAATCTTCTATTCAGGTTACTGACAGTAATGTGACCTCATTTCATGTTTTTACAGATCCAAGCACAATTAGGTTTCAATCTTGACTGGCACCTTTGGACACCACAGAACACGTAGCACACAGTAAGTGAGAGGATGGATATTTCTTCTTTTTACTTCTTTCTTTGTAATAAGACCTGGACTTCTGTTACGGTGGGATCATAAGCTAATGAGAAACACTGGATTACAAAATCCAAAATTGAATTTTTTCCAACCAAAAAGGGATGCTGGTTTTATGAAAGCTCAATAAATTACCTTTAAATCCCAGTACTTTTAATTTATGAGAGCTGTGAATGGCCCCCTACACTGCCTATGCATACAGCAGTATACAAAATATCGATGACCTCACTCCATATGGCTAAAAATGAACGTTGCATCACAGGATGTTATTAGAGAATGAGTTGAAAACACTTTCCTCTGCACTGTGGCATATTCCAGTGGTTTCTTTCCAGAGTAAATTTTTTGGCAAACTTGACTTCATGTTGCTGCAAAATATGATAGATCTTTTTGCAAAATTAAGAGCTTAACAGCCCTTATGTGCATTTGGGGGGGGTTGGGGGTTTTGGGAGTTTTGGGGGTTTGTGTGTGTGTGTGTGTGTTGGGTTTGTTTGGGGTTTCTCAAGGGAAGGAGTGGTGGTGTGTAGTTTGGCTTTTTGGGCTAAACCCTTCTGTTCTCCTCCCTTAGCTTTTCTAAAGTTCTCAGAATTTCATGTCTTTAGTTGCTTTTCATTTTTTTGTACGTTCCATAGCCTTACCATAACAGTCTTCTGGGATGATTACTCTGCTTACAAATACAAGCCATCTATTTTCTGTGGACTGAAGTATTTACAAGGGAGACTACTGAATCCTTATGAGAGTTGAGTTCTATAATAAAATAAAAGCTATGTGATAAAAGTAACTGCCATGCATCTTTCAAGGGGTCAGCTGTTTTTTGTGCATTAATGTATCTCCGCTGGTAACTGCTGAAACATTGGAACCCTCTAAGGCTCTTCAAACAGCTCACAAATCAGTCTTCCAGTTTTTAATGCTTACTCTTTTCCCCACAGATGAGAACTTCCCCATAATTTTTCTCTAAAATTTTTCTAAAGTTACATTTGCATGCAGGCTAGTATGAGATTGTTTTCAGTAGAAGGTAAACTTATTCTGTGGAGCTCTGTTAAGGAAATGGTGCAATTTTAATCTGTTGGAAGAATCGGCTTTCAGGAAGAAGGAAATGCTTGAAAACAGTATGTGCATATAACATAGACAAATAGATGCACAGTGGTATGTGTAATGAGCTCTGTAATTGTTCTTGGGCTGCCAAATCAAAGTTTCCTGATACTTCAAAATGTAATGCATAAAAGTCAGGAGTTGTGGGGTTTTTGGCTTACTTGTTTTGAGGGTTTTTTTGGGGGGGAGGGGAGGGATTGTTTGTTTGTTTGTTTCTTTTTTATGGCAGGACATATAATCAGTTAACAGAGTGATATAATAAGAAGTTTTAATATATCCTCAAAATAATGATCTCACCTGAGCTGGAGTTAGTGCTGCTTAGGGAAATTGCTGGTTATTATCACCATGTGAAGAAACAGAAGCTGTTAGAAACTACCTACCTCCTATGAACAAAAAGATAAAAACACCCATTAAGCTCATCAGAGCACCACACAGAAGTTCCAGTTTAAGGGAGTTAGAAATTATGTCCTTGTGACACAGTAGAAAAAGAAGAGGGAGTGCCATTTTGGAGAGGATATAGGTAGGGACAAAAAACCTCATCAGCTCTATCAGCACATGTCCACAGATGTTGATGGGGCTTAGAGCTGCTGTTTACAGAAACATTCTGGTCTAATCCTGATTTCAGGCACCTGACAGATGTGTAGGGTTCTGTTTAAACCATGTGCATTGCCTAAAGAAGGAAGCCTGCCCCAAGGCATGAGACTGTTTCAGTCGACTATCAGCATGTCTGATGTCAAGGGGCAATTTAAACAACAGCAATATGATGCCTACACTATCCAAACATACAGGTTGTTGGTTTGAGGGAATGTCAGTTTGGGTTTTTTGTTCTTGGTGGGGTGGTTTATATCCCGTCCAAAGTTTCCATTTATTTTCTAAAATCTATTCTGGACATATAGAGACAGTGCTAAATAATAGGGTTTGCTGCTATTAAAAGAAGAGCACAGTAAGACATTTCTATACCATTTTGTCATTTGTGTATGTCAGGCATGCACTGTATTACAAACTGTGAATTCTATTTGCACTATGTTGCAAACTGTTTCAGGTATTAACCAGTACAGGATTCAGGCTGTATTTGCTTTGTTACACAGACATATTCCATATTCCTTTGTATAACACCAGTGCCTCATCTAATGAAAAATAATGACTTTTTAAAAAATCATAATTATTCTAATTTGCTTCTGAAATAATCCAGCTGTAGAAGAGAAGCACATCACACTTCTGTCAACCAATATTTTCTGCCTTGATCTCTTTCTTTGTATTCTAGGCTTTTTCCTTTTGGTTCGTATAAACACCTGTTTTGTTAAACTCTTACAGTCTCCAAAGATCTTAGCATTTGATGTGGTTGATTATAACACTCTATTGGATAAATTAGCCTCCTAGGGTTTGATGGTTCAGCTCTGAAATGGATCACTACATATGCAAATCTAATATGCCAAAGAGAAAATAGTCAGAGCAGTTATATCAAGGACTTTTCCATTTATATTCTTTTAAAATAGCAGAACTGGTGAAACTACTTCATGACATTTTGTCTAATATATCTGCATTTGTATAGGTTTTTAATCTTAATTTTTTTGCTGTGATATGCATCTGTGTATCAATTGCATAAATGCCAGTGTGCTGGTGATTCTACGAAGAGAAAGGGGGGAAGATGGAAATACCCATTAAAAACTAGTCAAGGAATTCCCTGTTTATTTCTTCTATTCTAAAAGTGCAGTTATTTTGGAGGTGTAGCTGTTTACTGTTGCTTAAAAACGTTGAAATTGAAAGATGTGCAGACTGAAATTCTCTCTCTCCATGAAATCAGTGAGGTCATTGTTAGCAGTGCTCGTTTCGCTCGTGTTCTGCTAATACACCCTGATCTGTCTTGGGGGACCTGAGCTAATCACAGCTTTCCTGTTGAGGCTGTTGGCACGGACTTGGGTTGGTGCAATTGCTCCTCTGGTTTCCTGATTTGAACACTTCCTTGCTGTAGCAAAGTCATTAAAAAGATAAGACTCATTAAGATTCTTCATAAATACTTCCTACTGTAGATCTGGAGATACCGTTGTGAAGCTAATCCACGTCTTGAGCCGTGTTGCAAGGTGCTGGTGGCAGGAGACACGTTGAGTTACTGGATTCAGTGGCTTCAGGGCTTCTCTATTTTATGCTGTCATTTCAAGCCTCAGCCTGTTGAGAACATGGAGAATCTTTATTTGCTCTGCTGCTGATTTGCCCTCATCATGAAGGTGAAGGATTTAGACCTAGGAGCAGTTGGTCTAGAGGATTGTTCACGTAATATATGATTGTTCACTGAAATATATGTGACCCACACCTCCCAAGATTATAGGATGTATCTGTCCCTCTACAAAGAGATGATTAAACGCAAACAGAACTAACTTCTTCATGATTTCTCACTTGATGAAGAGGTGTGTTTAAGGGGGGGTAAGAGGTGGCTGTGCTGTGGAGTTACCATGTCTGCTCACTTCTTGTTTACTAAATGGGGGAATGTAGAAGAAAATTGAGAAATTGCAACGTGGTTCTGAAATTTTAGGGATTTATTTCTACTGGAATAGCTCCTTCATTGTAACATGACTTATTTTTAATTATTGAAAGATTCTCTAATTTTTCCAGCATAAGTGTTTTATCTACTTTTGATCTTGTTTTACTCATTTCCAAAGTGAGATACACATCACCACAAGCTGATGAAACCCCATAACCAGCACCATGCTTTTGTATTTTATCCTTTTAGTTATTTATTTTATTGTTACTCTAACTAGCTCATTTTTACATAGCTCACCTTTTTAAAACCAGCCCTTAGTTCTGAGAGTAGCTTTTTTCTCCTCTAAAAAAAAATTTAAATATTTTATAGTCATTATTGTAGGATTACTTTTGTAAGTCAAAAAGCTTCTGTGTACATGGTACTGGCTATACACGTCATCAGGAACTGCTCTTCTTTGTATGGGTTCTCTGGGTAGTAGAGTCATTAAAAGATAACAAATGTTGAAGAAAAATTCTTACTTGTTGTGTAAAAATAAAATGTTACACATTAATATCTGAAGTGGTATTTATGTAGTTTACCTGGAGATGTATTTACTGCTTCGTAGCCTCTCTAACATTCCTTTGCATTTGCTTATTTCTGTCCTGTTCTGATTAGGTATTTTAGTACCACAAAATTTCTGATTTGGGCACTAATTGGCAATCCTCACATGTGTACTGTATGTTGATACTTATTTAAATTACTTGAAAATAGACAATAATAGTTCTTTAAATTTTTTTGGTCTTCCTCCTCTGTCAGTGGTACTTTTTTTTCTGACATTGTAGCCTTTTTGTTATAATCCTTCCACTAAATTACTGGTGTACATTTTCCATTTTAGACTCCCAAGATTTGTATTAGCTATACTTAGTTTTGGCTTAGATCCTTATTTTTGCATGTCTTGCTTGATTACAATTAGTTAAGACGTGTTGTTCATTATTTCCCACATTAGTTGGCTTGTTCCATTTGCTTGTTTTCTGAAATGGAGTTTTTATTACTTCATTTCTAGAAAAATACCTCATCTCCAACCTATATGCTCTACCTACCAATCTCCCAGTCTTTCCTATCATCCATCTTTATAAAAACGCAAAACAAAAAACCCACATCTTCTCTAATCTTTTAAGTGCTAGTGCTGTGTTTTGGCAGATTTCTCCTTTTATTTGTTCTGTTTCTGTTGCATGGTTTTATATATTTGATCTGTTAGTATTGAAGTGAGAAGGTACCACATTTAATAAACCTGAACTTAATCCCTTATATTTAAAGGATCATGGTGGGGCTGATTATTTCCATGTGCACCATCAAGTTAATCTCACAAGGAATAGGATAAATCCTTGTATGTTAAGGTACGTGCTTGTAACTTCGTTTTACTGCTGGGAATCAGGAATCAGTATACTTTAATATTGGGTCTGGCAGTGACTCTGGGTCCTAATAAGTCAGTTTTTCAGATCTAGATCACTAATAGTAGTGCCCTTGCTAGCCAGTGTGTTGGAACAGTTTCTACGCTGAGTTGTTTTCATCTGCAGCTGGATGAAATAAAGCTTAACTTCAAACAAGAGAGAGACTGATTTACAGCAGGCAGAAGTGTAGCTATATATTTCAAATATATTTTGAATACTGAGGTTTTCATAATTGAATGCCTATATTTTTCCAGGCCTCCTTGAATGTGCAGAGTCTACAAAAATTCAGATCATACAAATTGCAGTACCAGAGAAAATTGTTCCAGCTGCCTGCTTGCTCATTCATTCATTCATTCATTCAACTTAGTCATCCAAAACACACAAGGATGACTGTATAGGTGCCATAAGTATCCTTATTTTTCAAGGCTATATCCTGCCTAGTCTTTGACAGATGTTTTGTGACAGTTGCTTGCACTGTCCATAATTTAGAAATGTGGTTTCTGTTCTGGTTTCTTTGTGGGAGTGTGTGTGCATCACTGCCCCTGGAAGAATGGCCATCTCCCAGTGCATCTCACTTTCTCTCCTTTTAGTCATTACAAGGATAACTCCTTGGGGAATTATGTGGACACCTTAAAAAAAAAAGAGAGAATATTCTCTGGTGTATGTTATAGCTACAATCTGCCTCAACTTTGTGCTACAACAAGCTAGCCAGCTTGGAAACTAAAACAATGATAGAGAAAAAATGAGAGAGAGGAGGAACAAAAGGAAAATTAATACAAGCCAGAACCAGTGCAGAAGTAAACCTAAAAAAAAAAGGAAGACTGTTTTGAGGAAAAGCAGAAAAAGGAGAAAATACATGTCAAAAAGAAGGGACAGACAAGGCTGGTATATCTGTCACTTTAGTAGCTGAATTTCCCATAAACTTCCATTGAGATCCGATTAGCTCTGCAGGGAGCAATATAAGTGGGAAAGCATTAGATGTAACTGAACTTGTGATAAATCCTCCTGCAGCCAAGTATTAGTCAGATGTATACTGATCTAATAAGTCATGATTACAGTTTAATCCTGACTGGTACTTTCAGAATTACAGATAAAATTGAGCGTTTAGTGTTGACTTTTATAATTCCCCAAGGTAACAGTATGGGGCTCTCATTAACTAAAGGAATTATTCAATTTGAGGCTGAAGCCATATAACTGCATGCTTTTGACACAACTGGGATCATTACTATTGTCACAGAGGTGTGTGAGTGACTTCTAAACCAGGTACTAGTCACATCCCATGTAGTAAATTCCTAAGCATCTTACTTAACATTTTTAGATCTATGATATTAAGTTTTAAAACTCCAGCTGGCTTTCTGATTTTCAATTTGGAAAATTCCTTTTGGCACCACCTTTCCAGATGTGATAGGCATTGCTCAAAGGCTTCATTCCTTTGGTGCCTGAAAGTAGAAATGCAATATAATTAATCTCTGATGTTCCTCATGATGTTGGGTGTGATGAATGAAAGAAAGTAATAATTTATATTCATGGTTGTTATTACACCTTAAAAAATGTGCTGTTGGTCATTAGAGAGAAGATTGTTTCTTTTCCTGTCTTGCATGTGGTGTCTAGACTATATCTCTGTGATTCACTGTGGTGAGGATCTGTCATTTTTCATGGCTCCGCAAAACAGAAAATTAAGGAGCCAGCTTTCTTGAAAATAGAGATTTAATTGCCCAGTTGTTTCTCACATAAAGYATTTTTTGAATCAAAATTCACAGTTTTCTTTTAAAACTCTTGATTGTAACTTTTTTAACCAAAAATTAAGCACTTTTTGAAAGATATTGGATAAATCAATTCTTTGTGAGTGACTTCAGGTATTTTTAAGCAGTCTTTAAGATTTAACTGAGTTTATTTTGTACTATAAACAGACATTGTTGAGCATTTCTTGTGCTTGTGTGTTTGATTTGTACAAGGGTTGCATGCAGTTTATATGCTAAGATCATAAACACACTTAGCACTAAACTTATTAGTGGAAAGATTAACCTGACACTGGCATCTGTTAGGTGAAATCACAGAAAATGGTTCTTGCTTAGTACATGCTTAGGTAGTGATATATCTGWTGTAAATGGTTTATAACTAGGATCATTACAGATGCATATTTATTTTTCCAAAGCTTAGTGTGTTTTCTTTGTCATCATGATAATTCCTAAGTAATCTTTTTAATGTATCAATATAGATAATACCAAATTATATATCCCTAATGAGTATCCAAACTGGCCTTGAACATTTCCAGGGATGGGGCATCCACAGCTTCTCTGGACAACCTGTTCTGRTACCTCACCGCCCTCAGAGTAAAGAATTTCTTCCTAATTCCTGATATCTGATGTAAACCTACTGTCTTTTATTTCAAATCCATTCTACCTTGTCCTTTCACTACTACCCTTGTAAAAAGTCTCTCTCTGTCTTTCTTGAAGGCTGCCTTCCAGTACTGGAAGGCCACAATTAGGTCATCCCAAAGCCTTCTCTTTTCCAGGCTGAACAAACCTAATTCTTTCAGCCTTTCCTCATAGGAGAAGTGCTCCATCCTCTGATCACTGTGGTGGCCTCCTCTGGACTCGCTCCAACAGCTCCATGTCCTTCCTGAGCTGGGGACCCYAGAGCTGGATGCAGCACTGCAGATGCACTCTCAGTACCTCAGAAAGTATGGATTGTAATGAGGTGGATGTCTGACTTAATTTTTAAAATGTAATTATTTCTGGGGCAAAGAGGTGAAGAAATCTATCTGCAGCTAATAATTCTCATTAGTTTCAGAAGAAAAAGCACCAACATGGAAAAGAAGTGGCATGGGGATTTGCTGATAGATGGAGTAGGTAGTTCTCTCTGCAGCTCTGTTTTGGGTTGAGAAAGAGCTGCTAGTGAGTTTTCTGGGGAAAGAGACTAGGAGTGATGAATCCAAGGTGTGAAAGATGAGTGAGAAAGAGGAATCTGATCTGGTGTGGGCCCTGAAAATGCCGACAGAAAAGCCTTGAACAGTCTGTCAGTTTGACTTCAGCACTTGGTTATTGTTATATAAACGAAATAAAAATATCTTCCCAGCTCATTCCTGCAAAAGTACAGACAGCCTGTAAACCTGATTAGTACTGCAAGAACCTCTCATATGATCCTAGAAAAGAGCTTGGTAGAGCTTGGTGCACATTACTGGTGGGGTGGAGGAGAGGAGAGGAGAGGAGAGGAGTGCCAGCCATCACCATGAAGTAACTATCTTGTATGACCAAACCTTCCTAACCTGGAAGGAGGCATGAGGGCTGGAGGTCACTCATCTGGATGACCTGGAAAAGGGATGTCTGGCTCATACAAGCGTGCCATGTTCACCCAGGATGTGCAACGTCTCCATAACCCCAGTAGGTTACATTATTTCTTTGCTCCTACCTGGCACCTGGGAGCCAACTGGGATGCACACATTGAATCTGGTCCGTGGGACCCAGACCAGTTGAGAAATCAGTTGAACTCCTCTTTCATGTCACTTTGTCAGCAGAATTACACTGGCTTTAGTAAAGTAAATCCTGATTTAAAATTGTGTAACTGCCAATTGAACCACACCCACTGCTGTGATGAATGTAGGTGGGTTTTTTCCATACAGGCATAAAAGTGGTTATTTCTTTATGATAGTAAATGTACAGACTATCACTTACCGTAGAATCTTATTTAATTTCCAGGTGATGGTGGTGGCTTCCTTGCTGTCTCATAAGGTAGTCTGTTTTCTGCATACACATTGTTTAATAACAGGATAACAGACCATCATCCCGACTTCTGTGCTTCTGTGTTAATCGGCATATTGTTTTTTAAGATRTGCAGGGTAACAATTGTGTTGCTACAAATGTGAATGCATAGAGAGYGTAAGGCAATTTTATAAGGTATACATTTGTCTTAAAATCTCTTTGGTGAATACAAACAAAGCAAAAGGACCTTGAGCCTCCCACATATTGAGGTGATCTGTATGTTGCATCCTTTGAGACATTTGTCACTGTCTGGTGAAATGACCCTGTATATCAAAGAAAAGATTTATTTTCAGACGTTTTTTCACAGCCACAGTTTTGAGAGATGGCAAAAAATTGAAGTGCTGAGAATTATAACATGTTAGCCAAACTGCTGAGCAAAATTATTTAATTTATTCTAGTGTGAAGTAACCAGGATTCTGATTTTGTGTGATGATTTACATTCAGCTGTAATGTGGCTTGTTGCAAAATTGCTGTAATAAGAGTTGCAAATATCTGTCAAGGAGAAGAGAGTAACTAAGAAATAAAAGCCTATTTAGGAAAATCCATTGCAGTATATAAATATGTAGATCCTAGAGTCACRATAAGCCACACCTGAACAGCCTCTCCTGAATGTTCCACCAAGATCAGGGGCTCAGTTAAATGGTAGAAGATGATACCGTGTTTCTGGGAAGACAGCTGTTCTGTAGCGTTACTCAGGGGAACACATTTAGGTGTGAAGGTATCATAAACATTACTCCAGCAGTGGGCTTCTCATGATAAAATTTCTCCTTTAGTAACCAAAGGTAATCCTCCTTTCAAAGAAAAGCTTTGATGTCAGACATTTCTTTTAGCAACAAGATAAATGCTAATGATCTGAAGTTTATCCTTCCGATAAGGCAGTGGTTTATCCTATAGCTTTTTGAGACTCCTTTTTTAAGCAGTATTTTAAGAAATGTTTTAGTAGGATACAATTTAAAAATTTTTCTTATACACAGAATTATTTTAGGCAATCAAGGTTTGCTCTTTTTTTAAATGAATGAAGTAAATAGTAAAAGAGTTCCTGTAAGAACAGATGTTCTCCTGTAAATTTTCTAGGCACTTCTAGAAACCAACCATCATAGTTTTTTATCATAGAATTTGACTTGTTATCTGGAGTTGCCTTGCTATATATTCCTATCTATAGACATAGCATAAAGAAATAATAATTTAGGTTAGACGTAACTTTTAGATAGCTATAGCTGAGCCTGACTTCYAATTGTTGCTTTAAAAGAGTCATTCTTGTTGTTCAGAACCCTTGATTGCTTTCAATTGCATGTGATAGAAATCTATTCAAATCAACTTCTTTTCATGTTCTTGTTTCAGCAGCTGAAGAGCTGCTATTTGTCAATCCCTTTCACTAGCAGTGTCGGTATAAATTCTTTTATGCCTGTGTTGATGCTGTCAGGGGGAGGTAGCTGGGAGGCTCATTGGTTTGGGGGTGCTAAAACTTCATGTGGGAACAATAGGAAGCTAGAGATTTTCAGAGAAGAGAAATCCACGACAGGTTTCTGTGTGCTGAGATGATCTGTTGATCTGGAAATAGTGAAAGTACTTGAAAGGTAATACAATGTGATTGCCTTGTTCTGAAGTCCTTCCCTAGCACCCTCTTTTAGCACCTGGATCCTGGGGTAGAGGATCCTTTGTTATATAGCACTGTGGCCATATTAATGTTTTTAAAGAAATCTAGCCTTTTGAACATAAGAATTAACAGCTCTAGACATCACTATCAGTCCGGTAAGGACAACAAAGTGAAAGCCTGGCTTTTTTACCTCAGAGAACTGATCCCCAGGGGATATGGGGAGACCAATTCTTGGCAGATTCATGGGGAAATAAATCACAAGGGAAGTGTTTGTTCCTTTTTTGTGGGCTGCAAGCCCCCCTCAAGCCATCTGTTGATAAACTGCTTTCTGAGAAATGCTCTTCATAATTTTCTCTCCTGCAACCTAGGCATATTCCCTTTGCAAAGGGCTGACCTCACTGGGGCCTTTGTGGAAAGCATGGGACAGTGTGTGGGAAATGCCTGGGCAGGCAATAAGTTTGTTTCCCTTTTGCTTGGAACCACAGATCAAAGGCTTCTGTAATTTTCACTGGTAGAAATAGTCTGCTAGTACAGAGATCCATCTAATAAAATGAAGTTGGTGCTTCACAGTGTGCACACACAAATACAGGGCACCTGCTCCTACAGCACACAGGCATGGATTTTGTTTTTCCTGTTGTTTTCTCTAAAGTATTTTGAGGCTGAAATGATATATAGGAGGTTTTGTCTTGTTTATAGAGAGATCCTAAACATTTTAATGGACCTCTGTGCTTTGTAGACTTCTTTTTAATACATTGTAGAGAAAAAAACTGGTGCATATTGTTGAAATGACAGAGTTTCAAAACCTGTTTTTATTCTATGTGTCTGCAGTTTGCAAGCATAAAATAGAAACAAGTTTAACAAATAGGACTTTATATATCAGCTATGAACATTAATGGGTTTAAATGCTCTTGATGACAATGGACAAATATAGAGGGTTCCTAAATCCATCAGTCTCCTATGAAAATCCTTGCTGTTATAATTTTATTACTGAAAGTAGTGGCTACATCCCTGAAATGGATTTAAAATATCCATAGGTTTTTGATGCTTACTTAGAGGTTATTAATGCAGTATCTTTAAGCTTCTGATTTTTCTGGCTCTGACCAGTTCAGATGGGCTTTCATAACCTCCACGAAGTGAGACTGTTCAGGTCAGGTGTTTTGGGTGATCTGGTTTGGTGTGTTGTACATCAGTTAAAAAGCATATACAAGGTATTCCTGTGCCTCTCAGAGAGAAGTCAACAACAGTGAAAAGACAGAGGAAGATATGAAAAGAATATGTGGTGCTCTCAGCCTGCCACCATCACCTCATTTGAAATTCTTGCTATGAGGGGCACCTTTAGTAGGGTTTTCGTGGGCAAATCTCTACTTAAAGGGATTCCTTAGGTGCCTTAAGGTAAAAATCTTAAGAAAAAGACAGATAAATGTGTGGAGACCTGTTACTGGATATCCAATCTGCTGGATAAACAATGATGTGATGTACTCAAAACTAATCTTAGAATTGGTAGCTAAGATACCTCAAGCATCCAAAGGTAGTGCTCACTGTGGATAAAACACTGCAGTGTTTGGTGCTGGTGTTTTTTATGGTTGTTTGTAAATTACATACATTTGCTTGTACAACGGTTGTCCTAGGTGGCTTTTGTTAAAGAGTTCATGTCATCATCTTGGTCATCAGCAAAGAGGGAGCTGAATTCAGGGGTTTTTTTTTCCAAAGAAAAAGGTACTGGCCACTGTCAACTGATGCACACTGTTCCAGTATTATGTATTTCTTGTCTTGTCCACAACAGAGAATATTCATCCTAAACCTCRCCCCTTTCCTAGCAGCCAGTTTCCCTGGTAACAAAGCCAATGATACACTGTGAATTAGACCAGGGTAACTATGGATCCATACTACTGACTTAATTTGAGGCTAAATTCTGATGCACCTGGAGATAGAACTGGTGTTAGTAGCGTTACATGATCTCTTTTTGGAATCTTTTTTCACCTCAGGTAACTAATCTATGACCAGTGACCCAAATAAGGCCCCACCTCACACTGTGCCTCCTTCTGTCTTCAGAGCACTGTCTCTCTTCTCTGTCAAATGATTAAAATGCAAAGCATATCCAGTGCTATGAAAAGATTTGTCTCTGTTCCTGGATCATTGCCATATTGCCCCAGGATAAAGCTTTTTAGCATGTCTGAAAGAGGGTGTGTGTCTCTTCTTCTGACTAGGATACATTAGGTGAAGATTTCTCTCAAAAGTATCCTAATTCCCTTCCACATTTTTTCTAAGGAGCCAATCCGCACATAATCCTGTTGAAATCAGAGCTACATTAAACTAAAGTTAAATTAAGATATATCTACCAATGATAAAGTTTCAGAGAGGATTATAGCACCAAAATTTGAGACACCAGCAAATCATGTCCTCCTGCCTTGTTACCACCTGGATTCCTACCCAGGCTTCAGGCATGCCTTACAACTGCCCTTGCCATATGTCCATATAATGCCTTTATTTAATTCCCTGTCCCTTACATGTGTAGCAGGTAGTCCTTAATTTTTTACCCTCCATGCTCTCAGCTCTAAATTAGAGGAACATTGGTTCAGCTTTTCATTTTATGATTCTTTAGTTCCTTTTTTTACATGCCTTTTGTAGCAGTGGAATACTATTTAACTTCATGTCAGCCATTGCTGAATTGAAGTTGCTCTACTCAATCCAGGATGCTCAAGAGAGAATAGTCAAATAATAAAGCAGCACATGATCTGTGTTTAGCAATTGAGTTTGCTCACTTCAGCTTGTAATCTGTAGCTGCTTTTTCATGATGCTGCTAATTCAAACATCAGCACTACTTGAGCATCGTTTCATGTGGGTTTTTGATAGGCCAACTATTTGGAGTTTATAGTACTATTTAAGTCAATTTTGTTGTACAAATGTTCAAGTTCTGTCTTGACTCAACACTGCACTCAATAGAAGCCAAAATTAGAAATACTTGTAATTAAAACACCATCATTGTCATCTAAATTGCTGCCCATCTGAATCAGGCTGAAGTGTACAATGTGTTGATATGCAGAGATAGTTTCAGGCTCCGCAAGTTCAAACATTTCTACGTATTTCTGTATCAGCTACACTCGTTGGGTTGCTTAAAGTTTGCTTCTCCACACTATAACAGCTGGAGACTTGCTTTGCTTTAAAGAACATAAAATAACTGGGAGAAGTGTCTGGGGCTGACACACACACATGAAATCCTGCCATGCTCTCAAGGCACCAAGCCAACACCAGAACGGCTGCCATGGCATCTCAATGCCCTGACTCTTCCCCTGCTTGCCAGAATCAGGCTTGCATGAGTGCCAACATCTGGTGCAAGCCATACTGTACTTTGGATCTGTGCCTTGCCACCACCTGGAAGAAAGACTATAAATTAAAGCCTGGAACTGAAAGGCATTTGATTTTGTGAGCTGTAGGGAACATAACATTTCTGTTTGTGTCTGCTGCTCTGGGTATTTCACATTAGATAATAAACTAAGGGGACTGCGTGTATCTAAATCTAAACTAACTACTTAATGATGGAACTTTTTATAAATTAGTCAACAGCAGCTAGCAGTCAAACCTAATAGCAGCAGATGGTCTTCATGGTGGCTATTCCAAACCCTTTGTTACTCTGCTAGTCCTTCCAAATTCCACTCTTATTGCAACCTCTTTGTTTTAAACAAGCACAGTTGCCTTCTTTTTCCTAATATTTGCTCAGTTGCTTTGCCCAGAGGGTTCTGTTGCAAGGGATTGCAAAGGCTTAGTCTGCTGCTGGACCACTGAGTCCTCTGTGCCTCCATTGTCCTTCCAGCATAGTGGCTTTTGAAGCGAACATCCGGCGTCTCATCTGTATTCTCAAAGTTGATGAAGGATTTTCTCAGCACTTTGACTGCACATCGTCCTTGGGAGGTTTCCCATTTGTTCTCTCTAGTTGCATTTACATTGCCATGTGCCCTAGAATGCCAAGTGCCCTCATGATGACCCGGAACCTTCCCTCTCTCTGAGTTTGTGTCCTTTACAACAGAGTAGGTAATAATAAAAAAACAGGCCCTGGCATGCAATCATTATTTAGCTTACCTGTGGGTATGAAACGTGGGCTCCACAGCTTCTGTTACACCGGCTTCACTGTTTGGTTCTGGGCTTGGTTTGGGGATTTTTTGGGGGTGGGATTTCTTTTGTTTTGTTCTGAGCACTTGATGGCTAGGATTTTTGTAAGCTTGCTTGTTGTGTCTCTGTCCATGTGTTAGTTGTCTGTCCCCTGGCAGCAGCATTCAGCTAAGGCTGGTACTTGCAGCTCCCTGAGCATGACTGTCACTCCACTGTTGTCTCTGAGCTGCTGTTCTGCTCCTGCCCCTGGCCATACTGCTGCCTGCTGTRCTTAGGGCTCCTGTCTTTGGCAACTCATTTGTGAATCTATTTCATAGATTGGGGTCCCTGTTCACATATAGTTTTGGTGTCTACCAGCGATGACTTCTGTAGTGGGCTGTGTCATGCTGCAGTAGTCTTCCTGACGTCGTGCAATATGCCTTTCCTTCTGCCACACTGCTGCAGCAGGTTTGCTCCTCCTTCCAAGGAGGAAGGTTCATGCATCATGAAGAGTGGTTGCTTATGTTTTTGGGATAGTGTTCTGAAGTCCCTCGGTGAGGCCGGCCAGGAGGTTTTCCTGGCTGTCACACTTAGGGTTGTCCTTAGTACCAACCCAGCTCGCCTGGTGCTTTGTGGGTGRATAAGGGAGGATACCTGTGAGAGCCTCTCACACTTGTTCTCACCATTTGAATTCTCCTACTGGGAGGTTGGCTCATTGCCTGAACCCAGTCTGGTGGGTCTCCTGTATCTTACAAATGGGATTTAGGGTTTTCCCATTACATTTATTGTCTAATTCTATTTCTGGTGGCCTGCTTGACTCCTTATCTCTGTGCCTTATGACATTTGTTGACAAGACACTGTTAGTAATAAACACAAAGTGCGTGACCTCAGACAGCAATAYATGAACTTGAGGGCTAATTTCCCATGTTAAAAAATGGACTAATACCATGTAGTTTCTGTCATACTATCCTCTGGGCTTTTGGGGAGCATTCTGGGCAGTGAAGGAGCTGTGCATAATCTGCTGTTCCTTACACATGCCAGGAGAAATCAGACTTATTATTCCAGAATATCCCAAGAAAGTATTGAAGTCCAGTATTAGACTGTAGCTGTGAACATTTCCCTGGGGCACTCTGAACAATAGGGCATGCCCCTTACAATATTGGTGTGCCTCAGGGATGGGAATATTGCGAGTTGAATCATCAAACAGAAAGGCATGCCCTCCCAAGACCCTACTATTCTTGTTCCTTGGGGAGGCCCCTCTCCCTCATAACCAGCTAATGAAGAGTTATCKCTCAACTAGGTCACTTCAGTTACTGCCATACCATGGACAAATCCAAAGTAGATCAGATACCAGGAGAGAGAGAGATTTAATTTGTTCAGTACTTCATTTTGCGAGGCTCTGAAGAAAATGAGCACAATAAAWCTGGTTTTATAGARGAAAAAAAATATACACAATATTATCACAAAACTGATTTTGCTAAAACAAATCAAAGCATAACAAAATTTAGATAGGATTAAGCATGGAAAAGTGCTATGCCATTTTAAAATTATTTGGTACAACACAGAAAAAGATAACGCAGATTATTTCTCTTGTTCTTACAAAAAATAGATCCACTTCTGTGAGCATCAGACTTGAAACATTTCTAGAGTATCAGATATAATCAAAGAGATGGGAATGCTTTACTGGCATTTGCAAGTAGATGTTGTGCYCTCCTCATTTACAAAATCTTCTCAGATGTTRTACTTCAAGCCTTCTCTGGATATTYGATTCTGTGAATGGCTGCTGAACATTCAGATTGATTGCTTTTCCTTCACATGCTACTGAAGAGTTCATTTATGCCTGTGAAGTCTGGTGGGATTTATATTTGTGTACCATCCTGAGCCTGTGTTACAGCCCAAAGCCATTCTGTCGATTAAGGATGCATCCACATTGCTTGGTCATAGACCTGAGCTCAACAGCAGGCCTTAGGAGACCTCAAGGGTCCAGAAGAGGCATATGCTACGAGCCCTAAATGAAAGTCTTCGAAGTGTAGAGGGTCTGGACAGGTCTATTCCAGTTTCTTAGCAGCACTGAATGGTTGGTATTTGGCTCCATCATCCATCAGCATAGCACACAAATGATATAGCAGTCAAATTCAAGGCATCCTTGTGCCAACAGAGTGGACAAACCAGCCCTCCCCAAGGCTGTGTGCTGTCCTTTAGCACTCAGTCTGTTGGCCTGTGGCACGGCCTGCCTCAGTTACAGGCCCCGCTGAGCCTCTGGATGCAGACTGAACATGATGGCTGGGGCAGCATGCTCGGCAACCCACATGTGTAGACAACATGGGTTCCTTCCATACCCCCTCAGAGGCAGCATGCAGCAGGCATGTTTCCACTTGCTGTGTTCACCAGGCCYAGATCTTTATAGAATCCTAGAGTGGTTTGGGTTGGAAGGGACATTAAAGATCAGATTTCAACCTCCTGCCATGGACCCGGATGCCTTTGGCTAAGCCAGGTTGCTCAATGCCCTATCTGGACTGGCCTTGAACACTTCCAGAGATGGAGCATCCACAACTTCTCTGGGCAACCTGTTCCTGTCTTCACATTGCTGTCTTCAGTTGTCCAGTAAAGTTGAAACTGGAAAACAGTACTCAGTACTTTTCCAAGATCCTCATGCCGGCATGATTTCTTTTAGAAGTAATTCTAAAATAATTAATCTCCTTCTTTTTTCCTTTTACTGTTTATTTTTCCTTATTTTTAAAGTCAATGATGTAACATTTAAAGGAAGGGCATGTTGTTTGACAGCATGCACTAAAGAACTTCATCAGCCCAACCCATGGTGCTTGGTAGTGATAAGCAATGCTGGGTTTGGTTTAAGGTTAGACCTGAACAGAAGCTTTTCTAGGAACAGTAATTTTCCTAGGGACTGGGTCAGCTTTGGCTTGTATCTCTAGAGMAGTCATGGAAAGGTGCCTGTCTAGATATAAAACTATATGAAAAATGAGCAAGCTACAATAATAATATAGCATTTCCCTTTTCTTGTCACAAAGTCTCACCTTAGATGAAGGAAAACATTGGATTTTGTACCCAGATGAGTTGAAATGCAGCAAGACCTCAGTGTCAGTACTGCTCGACTGCTGGAAGGGCTTGGCTCAGCCGCCCTGGCTAGTGCTGGAGATCCCCTGCTCAGGAGAGGAGCATGGTTTGGTCTTTGCACCAACCAGTGCCTGCATGACCAGAGAGATGCCACCCCTTGGGGGTGACTGTCCCCTGCATCGAGGAAACGGTCCATGAGGTTGGAGCTTCTTTGGTGTAATATATGTAGGTCACAGGAGCACAGGCTGTAGGCTGTAAAAATGATTGTACAAAACCAATAAAAACTGAGAATGCCTCTGTAAAATTTATTTCATCAGTCTAAATTTCAATGCCAACTAGTTACAACAAATTAAAGATGACTCAGAGATCCTAGGCCCRCACAATTTCACATTGTAGCTCTTTTTTATTATTACTTTATTTGAAAGGAATAAGGAAATGTATTTGAAGCTGCAAAATTCATATTATTCTCAATTTTTTCCTCATTCACTTGTATTAAAAATATGCCAGACTAATCGAAATATTTGGAGACAGATCTACCCTTTTTCACAAGATCTTCTAGCTAGTAATTTCTTCACATGATTTTTTTTTTTTTTAAATTAGAATCTAATCCAGACCATCATTACAATACTTCTTTCATTTCCTTTTGGAAAGCCGTAAAGGCTATTATTTTCAGGCAAAATATATTTTTTTTCTTAAATAACTGTGATAAAAAAGTGGTGATTTTTGTGGTTATTTTAACTGTTGTGATGCTTTAGTGCATGATTGAGGCTTTTACACTTAGTCATCAGTGTTGCCACACTACTGAAGTAGTTCTGGCACCTACCACAAAACTACACTTTTGAAGACCTTCCTACACTTTTTCCTATGTTAATTCATAGGAAGGATTTTTTAAATTCTCAAAGTCGCTAAAATATTTGCTAACTAGGTAATAATTTGGAAATTAATTTTATGCTATGCAAAACGTAATAAAAAATGTAAATCAATAAAATGCAATTGTGGCTGGCCATGTTATACTTTAAAAGCCAACTAATCAGTATTGAATAGAAGCAGCAATTTTTAATGCATTCAATATTATTGCAAAGGTTCTTGGGCAGGGCACATTAATTTTCGCATTAGAGATGGGCTGTTGGAGAAAATACAACATTTKAAATGTAGCAACTTTCCTTCAAGGAAGGAAAAGTTCACAATTTTTACTTGACACAGTGTTAGGATACTTTGAATATTGTGTTTTCTACCAGCATATTTTAATAGAGGGAAATTTAAGGATAAAATTCTTGGTTTTGTTATGAAATTTGGAAAGTCGTAATGAGCTGTTGTGTAGAGACTTCTGGAACCCTGAAATTAATGGATGTAATTTAAACACAACAGACTATTCAACTGTGGAAGTGGGAGCCTGCTTTTTAATTTTAGCAGTGGGACAGAATATAATAATGTGGTAAGAGGGGAAGCCAGTTGTAGTGATGACTCGACTTGGCTCCACAACCAGCGTTGAGCTCTTCATCTCCCTCAGTGTACATCGTACAGAGGCCAGCCAGCTGATTTCTCTGTCCAGGTTGGTCCTGTGCACCCTGGGTCTTTGAGGTTTAAAGGGATGCTCTCTTCACCTGTTGGTGAAAATCTCCTGTTCACACCTACATATAGCCAACTTCTTGTATTCCTTTGTCTAAAGCTGTCTTCCTTTACTAAACAGGTATGTCTTAAGGATGTTCTAGCAAGTCTTTCAGCATGTCTTCCAGGTGTACCTTCTACAAAATGTCCTTATGTCCGGCATTTTACTGTGAGCCCTCAGTGTCTTTGTTTGGCCACTCATTTAAATGCCTGATTCACAGCATACTGCTGTTGCTTGTCTCTTTTTGCATCTTTTGTTCCAAAACTTCAGACTCTTCTACTGCAGTTTCACGTGATACTGGTAGCAACTTAAATTCCACTCTTTTAATTGCTTCGTTTTTTGACTGTCAGCACTACCAATTTGTTCTCAGATGTAGGCGTGTAAGAGCACAGAGCAAAATAATCTAAAACATACTTCCAAATTCATTGACGTCTTTTCTCTGCAAACARCTACCCTTACTGACAGTTCTTTCTGAAGATTTTTAGTTATTAGTTCCAGTCCAGTAGCATCAATGGATCTGAGGGAACTCCATTGCATCACATACTGAATAAATACAAAGACATATTTTTGCTCCCCAAAATACATAGTGACCATTACTCCAGCCACAGATATCAAAATTGCAATGGTCAAGTCTTGTCGCTAGATCCACGGATGGTGATATCTTTCCACTATCTGCTGTCCACTATCCTTTCCTTCTCTTTCTTTTCTTTTCCTTATATATTCTCTTCATGAATTTTTATACTTTTATAAAAAATAACCAAAATGGCCACATACATTCTTTCCCTTGCAATTACATAGCTTTAAAATAAATCTTCTTCATATATAYGCCAGTCATTCAATGTTGTTTCAGTCTAGTTCACCCCAAGGGATTTATTAACAGGAATCTTAGTTACCCTGTCTCAGAGGTGGGTTGTAACAGATGAGGCATCCACAACTTCTCTGGGCAACCTGTTCCAGTGCCCCACCACCCTCACAGTAAAGAATTTCTTCCATATATTTAACCTAAATTTCCCCTCTTTCAGTTTGAAAATGTCTCACTGGTTTTATGATAACCTCCAAAACTCTACTACTATCCTTTATTAACAAGAGAGAAAACTCTACTATAATTTCTCTGGTATAATTGCTCTTCCCAATGAAGCCTGCATAAAGCCTGAATTCTGTATAATGTTGATATATTAGCTCACTTAGAAAAGCATTGTTAGCAGCTGATTGCTTATATAATCTCCTTGGCAATTTTTTACGTTTAGGTTGTCCTTATTTTGTTACAAGAAAAGAACATAGAGGTTTTTACTTCGATTGGGTCCATTAATTCTCCGAAGTCATTTGGACAGCAAGGTATTTAATCAATCTCCTGTGTGGTTTCAATGAGACACTATTCCTAAAGAACCTAAATTGMGTGCTTTTATTCTAAGGCTTAAGGCATTCATTAGAAACAAGCCACCTTATCCGTGAAAGATTAATACCCATATGAACAAGAAGGAGTAATGTAACCAGGAATAGTAGTCTTACAGCATCATAAAAATGGGGCTAACTAAAAATCATGGTAAAAGAGATGCAGAGTTTTACACAAACCCCCATCACTGGTTCTTTTGTCATTAACAACAAATTAAAACTAATTACTTTCTAATGATGGAACACAGTCTGATGTTCGAGTCATACTTTGTAGTGATTAAGGCAGGTGTGGAGCAATGGGAATGCTCAACTAACATGCATGAAAGACATGAATGATTAGAATTAGTTCTATATGTTGAGCTAATTTTCTTTCAGGTTTTCGATTCTGTATGGCAGCAGGAGGATTTATACCACCCTTTCTCCCCAAAGACATTCTGTTCAGAGAAGTACATTTTGGTGATTTGTAGGCACACAGCATTTCAGCCAAGTAATCTGAGGATATATTCAAGCTKGATACATTTCCCTGAAATTCTAGGAATATTAATGATAGGGAAAGTGAAGAGCGACTCCAAAGTTTCAGATGCCCATTCAGTTCCCTTTTGTTAAATTTTCTAATATTATGTTAGAGAATGAAGAAGCCTTTGAAACAGCCAAAGAAGCAAAAAATTCAAATCAAAACTTTGATTACAGTTTGCTGCAAAGTCTGTTTCTAATCAGCGGGCTTTTGATTTTGCGCTACGTAATATGTAGAATATTTATGTTTGCTCAATATTTTTTTTTTCTTTTTTTTCGGTATGAGTGCTGAATGCTCTTGCTGTCATACATGGATATAGTGGAACTCAATTCTCAGTCTTACTGGTTAATAATCACATCAGTTTTGTTTCAATGTTGTTTTCTTTTTCATTGAGACCAAAAGAAAGGTCAACTTTGCTGGTCAAGCAGGATGTTCTGGACTCCTAAATATAAGTGGAGAAAACAGCTCCTCGGGAAAAAAAATATTCCAAAGAAGAGATTTTTAAAAAGCCACTTTACTGAGCTGATCATTAAATATAACAAAATAATGTCTGTAGAAATGGTGCTAAAGAAATGCAGAACAGAGATAATTTTATAAACTTAATGGAATGGGGAAGCCCTAATGCTGAATATTTTACGAGGTTGAGACAAATATGTGGTAAACTGAAAGGAGAGCAGTGTGTCAATGTGTCATTGCACCTGCAGGTGGGAACCTCAGCATGGATTTGAGTTCAGAGGAACCCTGCTCCAGGGCAGAGTGCATCTCTGATTACGTGATCACCAATATAAGGTATTTTATTTTAATTACAGTAAATGGATGTAATAATGKGTGTGTTTATTTTCTCCTAGCTGATTCTAAGCGCAGAGGTTTAAGAGTTCATCCTTCCTACAAACCCTTGCTAAGGTTTTCTTTGCATTCTTCATCTCCTGATTTTTCTTCCTGACTTAATTTAAACTAAAATGTTTTACTCATAAAGCCATACATTTAGTAAAATGCTTGCATTTTACTAAACAAACTACAACAATGAATTTTCTCCAGTGTTACCTGTGTATATTTCTAATTTATTTTTAGAATACCAACAATCTTTTGGTTTTACATTTGCACAGAATCTAGCATAAGAGAATTGTGGTATGTAACTTGGATTTCTAGATATTTCTCAGGATCCACACTCTTTTCATAGATACTCCTAACYGATCATCTGACATTTTTATGTGAGTCAAGCTCTCACTTTAGATCAAAGCATGTTTGTGCTAGTCATGCAATGCCAAAGATTAAAACTGAACAGAGCCTTGGTTTCTGCCAGCAGCTCTCTGAGTCAGATGCCAGGAGGAGGCCCCGGTGTAGGACCTTCTCTCACCTCGGTACAGAACATGTGTTGGGAGTGAATTTAGTTGGCTAAACTGTACTGTGCTCCATTAGTCCTCCAACATCATCTCCACAATCATTACTGGGCTTAGTTGTGAGGCAATTATGTATTTAAGTAATTAAAACTACCATCCATTATAATGAAAGTTCTAAAACTTTTAATATAATTGATGTCAGTCTTGTCCAGAGGGTAGGTTTTGTGTCCAATGGAAAAGAATAGAATTCTCAGATTTGAAAATCAGCAGGTTTTGTTTTCAATGGAAAAGAATATCGTTCCCAGATTTGAAAATTAGGTGCCTGACTTTTACTGCTTCCTCTTCCTCCCTCGGCACTGCTTCTCCACCCCCACAAATAAGTAAACAAACCCTAAAAGGCTTGAAAATAAATTCTGTGCTTTTAAACAAATGTAACTTGAAATGTAGCAAAGCATTTTCAGATCCTTTTCTCTGGAWTATTATAAGAAGCACAATGATACCATTTTCTTGAAAATGCTAGCAGTGCAACAAGAGTTTTCATAAACAAATGAAAGTAACTGGGTTGAATGTCAGAATATGAATGCAAATTTTGACCAGGAAATCAATTTCCTCTTTGTTTGTATTCATATGAAACTTATGAAAAGTAGAAAGGTGCTCAAAACCAGCTGCAAATACAAAAACATTGATAGCAAATTTAGTCTTATATGTGTAGCAGTGAGACATTGAAATGCACCGTTCTGTCGTGCGTTTAGAAATGCCCTCTGGGGTTGGAACCAGCATTCACATTGACTTTTCAGTGGACTTGCACTCAGAAATCTTTTGTCAGTTGGTGTTCTTAATGTGCTATCTCTCTGTATTCCTTGCCTAACTGAGGAGATCCACGTGTCTCCAACCCACCTCATGCGGCACAGTGCTGACTTAGTCATGCTGTATTTAATTATGGTGTATTAGAAACAGAGAACACAAACCTGAGKGAGTAGTGAAGCCCCCAAAGATGTTAAMTGCTGCAGAKGAGAGTGGAGTTAGTAGCAAACTATCCCTGTCTTCCACACTCTCACTGTTCCTCCAAGCAGATGCCATTGTGCTTGCAGGATCAACTCTCTGGGTGAAAATTTCCTGTCCATCTTGTGAATAAGCCTTCTGGTACAGTCCTACCTTCCATGAGGTCAGTAAGTAATATGAGTAGCATTAAATAGGTGTTGATAAAGTGATTACATACCTTCAGTTATTTGCTTCAATTTCTTTTGTTCAAAAATAAATAAAAATTCAGAAAATTAACAAGACCATGTAAACTATTTGCTAGTGAGAAGATGGTTGCTGAAGATGTAAAGAGAATTATGAAGGTTTCCTGTAGCTTTTGATTTCTGTGGAGGACTAAAAAAATTAAGTCTGTTGAAATTTCCCCTACTTCTGTATACTAAAACTCGGTAAAAATTTGGATTTCCGTGGGGTTTCATTTGCTGTTTTGTGAGACAGATATATCTGAATATTAAGGTAGTGTATTGAAAGGCAAGTGAAGCGTGCTACTGCTCTACTACCAGCAAGGGACCATCATTATAATTTAATCAATTTTCAATACATTGTACAAAAGTTTAACTTCTCTCTTCATAACTTTGTTTAAATTAACATTAAGGGAATGGTCTCCCTTTTAAATAGAGCAGCGTGCAGATAACTTGGTTTTTCAATTTCTTCTCTTTAAAAAATAGTGGCAAAATAACCTTGCTGTGCTGTCGTAAACACGTATCCCATTAGCTGTAATATATTTATATATTTAAAGCTGCTAATAGCTTACAATGTGATCGTTATGGGTAATGCTCTTGAACAGTACCCATCTGATGTTTCATTACCTTTTCCATAAACTGCAGCAACCACTCAACTGGATATCAGCCCCCATACGCAAAAGTACATGAATGAAATTAAAATTTACATTTTCTAGTATTTTTTTTCCAAGGTGCGTGGTTTTCAAACTCATCCATTCTGCTTTCATTAGAACTGTAGTGGAGTTTAAACAGCCTGTAAGTAGCCCTTATCTGCACAGAGTTTGAATGGCTGAGTAATCGAACTGGACAGTTAAGGATTTTCTGTCTAAGCTGACTGATGTTAATTTTAATAATCCTAGACTTTTTTCCCTTAATGTTTCAGAGAGTCATTAGCAGAGTTCAGCCTTTTTTTACCTTGTTTAGGAATAACTTTGTATACCTGCTGACCCTTATGGTAAGGAGTTGCCTTGCTTGACAAAAAATATGATGATGGTTGTGTAAATGTGGAGGGATGATTTCACAAAAGGATTTACTTTTGATGGCATATCTTCAGTACTGTATTTTCTGTGTCCCAGTTGATCAGAAGTGTTCTTCAAGTTCCCAAAAAATAAAAAAGCAAGACAAAAAACCACAACAAAGCAGCAAACACAAACCAACAAATTATTCACTCCAGTTTATTTGCAAGATTAATTTGGAAGCTTTTATAGACTGCTCACTGCTGTGAAACACAAAATCCAGAACCAACATATTCTTAAGGATTAAGAATACCTTAATTGTACATTAATTTCTGCATTAATTTGTAGTCACTTTAAGTTTCTATTCATCTCCCTTAGGAAAGGTACTTTCACTTTCTTCAGCTTAAGTCTGACAACATTAATTTTTTTATAAGATTGCTATTCCTTGGGGTCTTTTTAGGGTGAAATTAACTTTTTTTGTTTCTAGAAATTGGCTCGGGTTTCACCCCAACACTCCCAGACTCTAGAATAACGGAGGTAAAAATTCATGCTTTGTTTCCTTGCAGGCAATATTATGTGTCTCTCTTAGGAAGGTGCAGTTCATCCCACTTCTGTGGTCATGGCCTTCACGATAGAATTAGGTGCAGATTTCTTGAAGGCAATTGCTCATTTGTCTTTTTTATTTTTTTAAAATATTGGTCTATGCTTGCAATTGAAAGAGAGTTTATTAAAAAATGGCATATCCTAAGAAGTATGTGCCTTCAGAGTAATTATCTGTTTCTGAACCATATATGGCCTGTTCATTCAGACTTTATGATATTTTTCTCTTTGTATGAGTTACTGTTAGATCCATATTACCCAGTCAACCTTCAAACACAGAAATATCTGATTTTGGAAGACCAAATTTGTTTGTAGATTTGCTCACACATAAAAATTGGTAGTTGAATTTAGACTGCAGAGTGTTCTATAATATTTATTCATGTTTTCAGAAAGTACTCAGCAGGATTCTAGGCCCAAAGTGTGTAAACTTATAAAATAAGTTAACTTGATTTAAGACATGAAGAGAAAAAATGAAGTACAAATTATCATCTCCACACACAATAAATTTTTCTCCAAGTTCAACCTTAAACGTATATATAGGCATCTGACCTGCACGTAAATATTGCCAGCTTTCATCCTACAATATATTATCATTTATGTCATGAGGTTCTAAGAGTTTGTGCTTAACAATATATATCCCTGTGATGTTACTTTTTATCATTCATTTTATGTTTCTCTTTGGTTGGTTTCAAGCCTGAAATTATGTTTTTATGGAGATATCCTTATTAGTTATACAGCAGTCATGAAAAAGAGGTGTACGTGACCCAGTTGTAGAATTGTGGGATTTAGTAGCAGGAAGGGTCACAAGTATTAGTAGCAAAAAGTTCTCTCCACTATGTTTTAACCTTGACATCCAGTGAGTGCAAATGAGAGTGATGTGTCACACCATTTTCTTCAGCCTTCCATCTTTTCCAAACCTAGGGCTGAAATTACACTTTTTTTTTTGGTATCAATTTGTTCTAACACAAATGGAACTAATTTGATTGTAATTTTTATTTACTTTGTAGAAGGTGGTTGCACTTCTTAATCATATATAGTAAAAACTCATTAAGTGAGAATGAGTTTTTGGCTAAGGAGTTAGCTAAGAATTTGCTTTATTCTATCACTGAGAAAGAACATGTTCTTCGTGTCTCTCACACCTGTAAGTGCATTTTTTTAAGTCCTCATTGCTCTCTAATTACGTCTTGTTTGTGGGGTAAATTCTCTAAGCTTCATTGGAAGGAAAATCATTGTCTTTTTATCCTCCCTGTGGGGAATTCATTCCACTTGTTTACTGATATGTGTGGCAGACTGAATAAAATGATTCCTAATTAGCATATATGAAATAATCATTGGTCTATCTGGAGTCATAATTAATGCATTAGGAAGAATTTACTGAGTGTCAAGGAGAAAGACATTAGCATAAATGAGCTTATTTTAGATGGGCTGCAATTGAGACACTACTTTCCGGTAAGAATGTTTACCAAAATTAAGCAATAATAACATATCAATTTGCTAAGAACAATTAGCGTGCATGGTCTGAGCTATTAACTTCAGCCCTGCTTCGAGCACCTTGATAGCTGAAAGATGTTGTTGGCACCCTCGTAAAGCCACGGCGGCACCGAGGCTGTGAGGATGAGGAGTGGAGAGGGTCCGTGGGGACACAGAGAGGCTTTCTGCAATATGCTCATGGACCTTGAAAAAAGCAGATGCTGCAGAATCTTATCAGGCTGCCTGGTGATGCTGAGGCTTTATTGATTAAAGCTTTCCCTCCTGAGAGCGTAACCTGTAGACAATAGCGAAACAAAGATTATCCTTACACAAAGGAGTTTAAATAACTTTAATTTCTATATTGATGCTCTGTGGCAGACTGCAATACAAACTTCAATTATTTTCATACCTTTTTTCCTCAACCAGTCAGCAGGCATCTGTTAGCCTGAGAGTAGATTTTAATTTCTAGAGGACTCTGTATATTGAAGAATGAATGCTCCACCTAGGAAAGAGGTGAGATTCAGGAGACTTAAAAATAGGCTAGATAGTCTAGTACTTAGGTTATAGAACATATATCTAATACATTTTAGCATAGTCATCATTATACTTAATGTTGAAAAGATGTGACCACAAATAGAGCCTGACAGTGGGTCTGTAAACCATTGGGTCTGGCCTAATTTCAGACGTGAGGAACTGACTGAAATTGATTAAACATGACATATCTGACTCCTGTGAGAGTCACTCTAGTCAAACTAGTGTCAAGTGAGTAGAAGTGGATTCCAGTATTGCACTCCCTTCAAGAAATGGTAATCCATTGCAGAATGATAACATTACAGTAACCCAACAAGTTAATGTAAAATCTTTTAACAATAATAACCACTGTCATTGATTCACATGGGGGAAACAACAGTCTGGTTGATATCTCCTTCCTTGTCCCTATACCTCTTTACTTTTGTATTTCCTGTAAGACAAATTCTGTTACCTGCTTTAAATCTTTGCAGCAATCTTTGCTTTATATTCTTTTCTGTTGACTTATAAGTGAAACACCACATGTCACCAGCATATTGACAAGGTTGCTGATGGTGACAAACCACAAAACATACCTACTGTATATATATAGAAAGCATAGTCTTTTTACAGCTCAGTTAGAATAGGTAAATGTTTCGTTGGTCATAACAATATAGGTGCCCATTATGTGATATGCAAGATTATTGCTAACATGGGAAATGCCTCTTTTGCTTGGTGAAGTTTTTGTTGTTATCATCAGAACATCCAGTATATTGATTCATTGTGGTACTGACTTTAGACAATGAATTGAAAAACAGCTGTAGTGAGGGGGACCCAAGAAAGGAACAAGGCAGTCTTGATAATGCACCGTGGTTCAGATGAATGCAACCATTCAGATTATTGAACAAATCACTACAAAGTGTAAGAAAAAAAAAAATAGGTAGGGAAACTGTCAGAATCATAGTACTGGTAAAGAAAACCTATTTAGATTAACTTGCTGCTGCCTTTATTGCCTTCATAGACATAATATATTTAGCAATAACAGTCTTCCATGACCTTTTTTCTAATCAAGTTGTGAGTCTTTGTACTGGGGAAAAGTGATTGTGATATTCCATTTTGTTTGTGCCCCTTGAGGAGGAGATACCATATCTACCAGCCTGTCAGAAGCTCCATTTCCAGAATTGCATGCAAGCCATTGTAAGAAGTGCTGTTAAAAAACACCATCGACAGTGCTGACATTTTGGCCCAATGATAAATGTAGCAAAATAAGATGATTTCCTTCAGAAAGGTCAAAGCCAAGGGAATAAATTAGCATAGCTCCTGCTTATGGAGTAAAGTTGGGGAGTTGGAATAAAGATTTGTCTTCATTTTTCTATTGTCCTTCCAAAGAAGAGGATTATTGTTTTGTGCTTCCACAAAGTAAACTGAAAAGGAAGAATGGAAAGAAGTCCTTAGGCTTTATATCCTGCCTGTTGCTGTAAATGTTAAGTCACAGAAACCCCATGGGCTATGTTCCGTCATATTAGTTGTTCTTAGTCTTCTTCTGCAACAAGGCACTGGTTCATTTTCAGCATCTGCTCAAGCTTCCTTAAAATATCTCTAAGAGATTAATGTATATAGAAGAAGGATTAGAGAGTCTTAACTACTACAAAAGTGTAGTATCCCTCAAAAGAGATGAATTTGTCCTTCTTGTCATATTGTCCAAACATCTGTTTTCTGCTGTTGTTCTCATTTCTGATGGATATGCTGGTATTGTGATGACAGGAGCTCTTTTGCCTCACTTTGCCACTAAAAAGGTTGGAATTCATCCTCTGGTTTTGCTCACCTGGAATTTTGTAAGCTGCAAGTAACTGTCAAGTTTTAGGCACAGTCTTCCTGGTACAACTGAGCTCCAGGTACTTGGCATGGGAATCAAGATGCACCTTTGTACATTTCTGTTTCACACTGACTTCCTTTTTAATTGTTGCTTTCAGACACTGCTGTTGCTGGGCGTTTTCTTAATAATATTTACTTCCTTTAATGTGTTCTGAAGTATTATTCTGAGAATCTTTGACTTTGCTGTCAGAAGCTAGGATGACAGGTATGGAGAATTATCCTCAGAAAATATAAGACTTGTAGAAAAAAAGAAATTAAGCATTTTATTCCAAGCTGTGAAGATGTCACGCCTCCCTTGTGGGAGACCGTTAGAGATTCTCTGTGTGAGATTTTCCTGTCCCAAGAGGAGCTTTAATAGATCTTCTCATTTTTGCTGTTCTGCATTCAGAACGAAACCCTTGTCCTCCCTGCACCACTTCTGTGATGACTAGCAGGAGAGCACCCCTTCTTTCAGTGACAAGAACATTGCTTTGGTAATTCTGTTCACTCTTCATCTCTGCTCTCTCCTCGCCTCAGTTGATCAGAAGATGTCACACAAAGGGCAGCAAACTTTCAGGAGAGAACTAGGTCAGGATTTTACTTAGTCCATGCATGAAATAAATGCTGAATGAAGGATTCTTGGTGATGTGAGTAAGGAAGCAACCATACAGGCAGCCACAAACCTTTCTCAACCTTTGTGTCAATAAGACACAAAACAAGCAAATTCCTTTTCAAACAGTGGCTGAGTCTACTACTGGCATTAACTCCAAGGAGTTGCACCTGCTTGCAGCTTTTGGCCCTGGTGGTGGTATCTCTCTTAGAGATGTCTGCACTCCTGCTAATCTGGCTTCAAACCCCAGCATTCTCATTTGATTTCACTTTTGCTATGTAATTGCACTTGAAGAATGAAAATGCTTATGGCCTTGCATAATCAAAGTGGTTAAGCAGAAACAGCTCACTGCACTTTGAAATGCATACTAAGCTAATGACAAATTATAGAATCATAGAATCGTAGAATGTTAAGGGGTTGGAATGGGCCTTAAAGATCATCTAATCCCAACCCCCCCGCATGAGGGGAAGCAGAGGGACAACCTGTTCCAGTGTCTCACCACCCTCACAGTAAAATATTTCTTCCTAACACCTAGCCTAAATTTCCCCTCTTTCAGTTTATACCCATTACTCCTTGGCCTATCACTACAGTTCCTGGTGAAGGGTCTCTCTCCAGATTCCCAGTAGGCTCCTTCACATACTGGAACATTGCGGTGGGGTCCCCACACAACCTTCTCTTCTCCAGCCTGAACAGCTCCAGCTTTTGTCAGAGCGTGTAACTTCTAGGAGACTGTGGAAACTTTGAAATGCTTGATAACCCAAATTACTCTGGACAGTGCATAAAATTAGCAGTAATTAATACATGTGACTTGTATCACTGTCATCATAAATGTCATATTAGATCTGGCAAAAAGCCAAAATGTATTGGTGCTGCAGGCATTGGGTCCTTGGTTCACAACTGCTTTTAGTTTTATGCATGGGACCCTGCACTTCCAGGCTGTTTTTAAAAATAAATGCCACACTGATTGGGCCCATATACTTTAATTTTAACTGAGACCTAACCAGGTATGGAAGTATTGTGAGAAAATTTGCACAATTGATCAGAGCTTCCTCTGGCCCATCAAATTCACTTCCCTCCTGTCCAGCTAGAAAGACAGGGTGGACCCAAAAGCTTTGCTGATGTGAATAATTGTCCTGGTTCTGGCCAGGACAGGGTTAATTTTTGCAGTAGCCAGAAGGAGCACAGCCAGGTCCTGGAGGCTGTTCTATACCGCCTCACCTCGTTTTACAGGGCTCCTGTCTGGGGCACGTAGAGGGACAGTGAGGTGGGGTACCACTGGGGGTCCCACGTGGTGCAGGGGTGGCACAATGTGAGCTGTTATCTCTCCTGTGCACTGTTATCAGTATTGTTGCTGTTACCATTAGTTCTTGTATTTTTATCTCAACCCATGATCGTCACCTTTTGTGCCTCCAAGTCTTCCACCCTATCACAGGGGCACGTGGTTTGGAGTCTTTCAGTGGGAATTGGGAAATTGGGGAATACCGTTCCTAAACCATGACACTAATTAATTACGGTACATGTAGAAGTCTGCAAACCGGAACTTGGCAGTCTATTTACCATGAGCCAGTGAGACTCTTGTCTTGAAGTGTCAGTCTTTGGAGCATACTTTCAATGTATAGTGCAGCATTAATTAACACAAATAACTGTATAATTAGTCACTTAAAGTCATTATTTTTCTGACTCATGGTATGAAACTGGAGAAGCTGGGGCATTGACTTAATTAATTTCCAGTGTACCCAGAAATCAAGACCTGCTGTTTCTTAGTCCGGTATTCCTGAGGTGCTATGTGCCATTCTGCCCCCTCCCCTTCCCAACAGGATGCCACACAGGACCTCCTGCAGCTTTACATGTCCTTCTGAGGTTAACCAGCACCAGGGAATACAGTTATCCATGGTCTGCCACCACCTCAGGGCTCTCTCTGAGGCTTGCCAGCCTGCTCACAGGCTATCAGTAGTATGTTCACATCTGTGGGTTGTTCCCACTCCACTTTTTCCAGGCAGCTGCTTTGGTCTTTTTGGAGACATGAAGATCCAAAGAGCAGCTGTGTTATTAAATCCTGACTAGTGTGATTCTGAACACACAGATTTTTATTTTTTTTTAATTAAGCACTTTTTCATGGAAATGGGAGGTTTTGTTCTTGGAAAACAAAAAAGTGGTATATTCCCCCTCTTCACCCCCCCGGAGTGTTGTGACAATTCATGAAAATTATTCTTCTTCTGTCCCCCTCCCACTTAATGGACTCTAATTCTTAAGCATATGAGGAATGTGAACTTCCAGCATAAATGAGTGGATACTGCCAATAAAAATCCTGCCCTGCTTTCAGTGGCTGTGCATGTGTCACCTCCCCCCATCATTAATTTTCAAGCCCTGAGATTGCAGTAATTTCTGCTTATAAGTGGCATATTGATGTGTTTATTACTCTGCAGCAGAGTTCAGGGCTATTTCTCATCTCTTTTTGCAGTGCTCATCACCACCTCAATAGCTCCAGAAAGGCAAAGCTGCTCTAAGACCAAAGAAGTTGATGCCTAGAGAAACAAAACTTCTCTGTTACTAATTTTTCAAGCAGTCAAGAGTATCTCAGACCTTCATATGAGGGCTGTATGAATTCTGTTTCATACTAAGCATTTTTAAGGATTATTCTGTTTCAAACAGCAGTTGCTGATTATGTTTTAATTGCAGTCTTTGGGAAATAGTACAGTTGTACTCCTGGCTACCTGAGAGCTTTAAGCATTCTCGTAAATGTGATGGAGAAGATACTAATCCTGAAAAACAATGCGGTGAGGCACCGTAACCCTTCGCCGGTTTCCTGACTACCTGATGTGTCATCCATGTTCATTTCCCAGTAAGTGTTAGCCACTTCCGAGCCAACATGGGTTCTGCGCGGGCCCCGAGCGCGCAGGACTTTGGGATTGCTGCAATTGCCGTCTGCTAAAGGGTTTTTGTGGCAGAGATCTCTCTGCTGGCACTGGCAGAAGAACCTGACCTGGCTCCATTGCCAAAATGTGGCAACTGGTTGGTACACAGACACCTCTTAGTCTGTGCTGCAGTAGGATGTGGACTCCTCTTTCATTGTGCATTAGCACAGTGAAAATTCGCTTTAAAACATTGGCTCAGGAAGGTGCTTAACCTTGATTTGTGAGGGCTGTTCTTCAGTCGAAACTGCAGTCTGGAGAAGCAGGGACCCTCTAAAGCAGAGCCCTTCTGGTAAGGACACTCTCTGTGGATGGCAGCGTGGGGTCTGTGCCCCTGACAGCCGAGGCAGCCGCTTGGCTCTGCCACTGGAGCAGGAGGAGTGCAGGCTGTTCACAGGGCACCCATCTGGATGGCTGCCGGGCAGGTCATGGAGCGTGTTGTGCCCATGAGCAGACCTCGGGCTTTTGCTGCATGTAGCCATCGATTTCCAAGGTGATGTGTGAAACTGCACTGCCTTGTTAACGGTCAAAATGAAAAGAGCCAAGGTCTGCCACTGGGAAATCTGAACAGAAACCTACACAGCACACCACATTTTAGACAAAGCTTCATGCTGTGGCTTTCATTGGGGTTTTATTGGAGTTTGAATTGCTAGTAAAAGAAGAATCACAGAATGGGAAGTGAAGTAAGGCACAAGAGTTGGAGCACAGTTCTCACAAATTAATTTTATTGCTAGATGTTCAAACAGGACTGATCTGAAAAGTGCCGGAAGATCATTACATTCACAGATTGTTGATAGCATCTTGGGTTTAGGATCCTTCCTGAACGACCCTTCCCGAGTAAATTGCACGGAACTGATTTTACTGCTCCAGAAAGCTACAGGGAAGAGGCAGCACTGCCAGGACTTGAAGCAGAATTTTGCAGGGGCCCAGGTGATGCAGGCCTCAGGGCTGTGCCAATAAAGCCATAACGACATAATGACACTCTGCAGTACTGTACACCTCTAGTGAGTGGCTCCCCGCTGATGGTGTTAGCAAGATAAAATCATTTCGGTGTTAACTGATGGGATGGGACTCTTTAAAAGCAGCGTATCCCTTCTCAATGCTTGTGCAAGCTTAAGATTTCCTGGTACAATAGGCAGTATTAAGAGTTTATAATTTTCACCTATTACGATTACACATTTCCATTTCATCATTTACACAAATGGAAAATTATTGCTCAGTTAAAAAAGCTAAGCCGCCCCTCCAAAATAAAAGGTAACTAACGTTTGATAATTTTGTAAGCCAAATTAAATAATTTACGTACATGAGGAAATATATATGCACCTTTACAATACACACATGACCATCCAAAGAGAGGCCAAGAGGATGGTGAAGAGTCTGGAGGGGAAGTCTTATGAGGACCAGCTGAGGTCACTTGGATTGTTGTTTCTTTGCAAAGAAATTACCCATCTAATCTGAGCAGACATAACTGTTGTCTAAGACAAATCCAAATTTAGAAAGTTAGAAATTTTCCTCCATTGAATTTGTGTATTTTGCAGTTTTAAATGAACTATTGTTTAGCTGTCCTCTTTAGAGCTTTCTTATATAATTAATATGTAGTAGTCCAAAATGAAAACACTGTCCTATCCTTCTGTGGTTTGGAAAGAATGGAAATGATCCTTCCTTTTAATTCTTATTTTCAGAAGGTTGTCTAAATCTGAGGTGTGAGAACAAGAGGCTCTGAATGCTGTCCTTGATTTTGCCGCTTCTTGAGAAGCTTACTCCATTTTGTGTCCTAGTTTTACCATTATGAGGGGATTCAGTGTTTCTGTACTTCATGCTGCAGATAGTTTATTAATATTTACTATTAGCTTGTGATTCTTAAGTAGAAGGTTGTATTCAGATAAAAAAATATTACTTTTTTACAATTGTTATTTCCATGCCCAAACTCTACAAATAAGCTTTGCAAAGCCAAGCACAGTGTTGTTGGCCCAGCATTAGTACTTCAAGTAACTGTACATTAAAAAAATGGTACTTCTTGTTCTTCCTACTACAGAACTCATGATAAACATTTCAAATGGCAGTGGTGCAATTATCTTTGATTAGTGACTGTGCTAACTTTAAAATAAAAAAAAACAGTAAAGCAGATGTTGATTACCAAGCACTAATGTAGTGCTTTCATGCACAGCTATAATTCTGCTCATGAATATACATTAATCTTATGCACCGGTTGTTATCGTTATCTACAATCAAAAGACACTAACCAATGCTGTTTCATTCTGGAAATGTTTATGAAACGTAAAGGAAGCACAGCAGTGACCACAGTGCAGGATAGTTCTGGATTATATAAAATCCTGAACTGTCTTTTGAGTTTTGCTGTTCAAAACACTTTTTTCTTTTTTTGCCACAATCAAAGTGTTTTGAAATAAAGTGTTACAGAGAAGGTAGAAACCAGAATAACATCAGAGAGAGATGAGAGTGCAAGAGAATGTGGAAAGAGGCTAGAAGCAGCAGAGCTGGGGAATTATGCGTGATGGGGAAATCAGGTGGTGCTGTCACATGAAAAGGGGAGATTTCTCAAGCCCTTAGTGTTTGATTAGTCTGTCAGCACCCCAGGAAAGCCAAGACCCTGGTACCCAACCAGTCTGTCAGTGTCCCATTGTGGGGACCCTTCACTGAGCAGTCTGCTGGATCAGAGGGTGGTTCAGCTGGCTTCTGCGAGGTCACACAGCAACAGAGACACCCCCTCCTGGGTCTCCACACCTTTCTTTGAGTATGTTACCAGCTGCCAACAACTGCCAGCGCCCTTGAAACTCATACTAACAGCTTATGGAATAACAGTATTAATAAAATTGTGACAGAAGGATTGCCTGTGATAGTACCTGGCTGCAAAAACATATTCAAAGCAATAATTCAAAGTTAGCCCAAGACAATCATTCAGCACACACGGAGTACGGTTCTTATCCAAGGCATCCCTGGCGGGAAGAAGACAGGTTCATCCTGTTGACTGATCCCAGAAGTTACAGTGGAGTCTTCCCTGACTTCTCCCCATTCTTAACTTACTTTTATGCTATTTCTTTACTCTTAGGTGAAGCTTGAGTGACTCTAGTCATACATCAAGCTCAGTGAGGGGTTGGTCGTACCTTGGAGGTGGGTAGCATCAAGTGTTATGTCTGAGGTAAGCTTGGGATGGAGATATGTGTCAGTATCACATCTGAGGACAGGGATTTCACCACACTTGCTGGCTCAACAGCAGGACATCCTCTTTTATCTCCCTTGCTTTTCAGCTGCTGTGCAGTTTATCAGTGAAAAGTGCCACTGAGTGCCCTCCTCTGCAGTGGTTTTGACAGACCGAGGCCATGGTATCTCCACTCCACTCCACTCCACCCTACCCTCCCTTTAGGCCCCCTTAGCTTGTGTGTGGGAAGTCGGGCATGCTGACTGCATTCCATCAGGGAGTAGCAACCACCTTTCCCCCTGTATTTTCCATACTGTTATAACTGGGTCTGTAACTTTCCACTTTTCTTTCATTATAACCCTGGACTTTTTCCCACAGGTGCAGTCCTGTACGGTACATGAATGCTTAACAGGAAAAAACCCTCCTAGAGTAGTCCAGGGATGGAAGGAGAAAGTGACCTCCAGGTGAAAAGATGTGAAAAAAAAGTGCTTGGGTTAGGATTTATATAATGTTATATAATTTAGATGTATCATGATATATCACTTATATCATGATATATTTATTGTTGTCAGCATCTGAATTAATTGTCTAAATTTCTTTTATATTMATAGGAAAGAAAAAGCTACTTATGGAATATGATTTGTTTCTCCTTGGAGTGAATATGTAAATACAAGCAGATCAGTTGTGCTCCAGAAATGCTCATTTCTCTCTACCAGCTCTCACGTGAGTTCACTTGGCTAGCAAAAATGTGAATTGCTAAAAGTGGGGACATAAAAAATAAAATGAATCTTGTTATTGGGGTCCTCCCAGCTCCAACACTATCACTGTGGGTGTTCTAAAGTTAAAAAAAATTAAACCTGCAATTAAAATCAGCAGGTCTCACATAAAACCTTGAGTGACAACAGGTTCTTCAGAGCTTCTGCTCTGCTGCAGTTTTTCAGTTTTTCCTGCACCCTGACTCAGCACCAGACTGAAATGCTGGGCTTGGCATTGCATGTGCTGCTCTTGCTCATTTCCAGATCAGCTCTAATTGTTGCATCCAGTGTGGTGGGGGCTCCCTAGGAACACGAGTGCTGCGGGGCTCATAAACCCAGAAGAGCTCGTTGCTGTGGTAGCCTCCCATGGAACATTTGCTCCTTTGGTTGCTTTTTGGATTCATCTCAATCTTGTGCTCTTTCAGAATAGGTCTTTATTCTGTACTAGGCTATGTCACACTTGATGGAACCTGCCAGATCTCTCTAATMATTTTATTAAATACCAGTTTTCTTATACAGTATGTTAGGGCAATCTAAATGCTTGGATGTCACTGGAAAGGTGCTTTGCTTTTTTTTTTCCGCCTTCAAACGTTCACAGAAGGTAAGAACAAGAACTCACTAAARACCAATCTGGGAAGAGTACAGTCAGCAGATTAAGGCCTGTTGTGAGTCTTCATTTTCCTCTCTCATTACTCTGACTGATCTTTGGCAGAGCAAGGCAGACATGTGGTCTGTATTTCCAACCCGAATTTTTTTCGACAGCCGTGCAGCAGACTCTGAGATGGCAATTGATTGTAGCGCTGTACGACTTAAACATGTCTGTGAACTGCAGGAACTGTGCGATCGCTCCCCTGGGTTTTCTAAAACAGATCTCAAAGTTTCTTACATACATTCTGTGCTTTCCTGCGGAGCTGAGCCTGACAAAATGCTCTCTTGGCAGTGACGATGCTTATAGAGCTCAGCATTGTGGTAGGGACAGAGGCACCTGTTCCTCTGTTCTCGGGGGTTCTCTCTCCTCCAAAGAACAGTGCAAAAAGGTGTTTGCATTTCGCAGTGTATTGCTTCACCACACAATTCAGTCCCATCAAGTTATTATATGTAAAAAAATTATCATTTCCCTCACTCTGAAGGAGTAAATCGAACTGCCTAATCTCTTCATATGGGTGTACCTTGTAGAAGCGCAAAATGTCATGTTTTTGCTTCCCCAAAAGGTACTGTAAGTAATTCTTATTGAAAGCAGAGGGAGGGGACAATACAGTTTCAAATCAAGTTCTGCTGGCTGTTTTGTGTCAGTGTGGATTTAAAGGCATTCACAAGAAAAGCGGTGTGATTTCCTCTACCGGCAGGATTTGGCGTCGTGGTTTTAAATGGACTCAGCGTTTTGCCCTTGCAAAAAGGGCAGAAGGAAAAAAGAAAGAAAGAAAATTGTTTTGTACTTGTCTTTGAAAAAGACTAGACCAAGAAAATAATGAAGAACTGATAGAATTGGGAAGCACAGTGGCTCAGGGTTTGCTGCCTTTGCATGTTTAATCCATCAAGATAAGACCAGGAAACACTTGGTTCTGATTTTTCTTTCAATAATTTCACATCTATTTGATAACTCTGAATGCAGTAGTAAGACTCCTATTTTAACTGAATATGAGATGCATTTCAGGTCTTATTCACAATTCTGGCTTCACAGCTCAGGCCTGTCACTACTAAAAGATTGAACGAAAGTACAGGAATGATTAATTCCTGAGAGTAAAAGCTCACAATGAAAACCCAAGCCAGCAGGTCTGGAGGATGCTTGAGCCTTGCCCAGCACACTAGGTTTTCTTTGAACTCAGCAAAATTGCCTTTTTTTTTCCAGGTGACATCCAGGACACAGCTTTTCAAGGTCAATAAGCTGCTAAAACTCATGCAGCCACTCTCTTTTTTAAAACATTCTAGGAGAAGGGAGGGAGCAAAGGGAAGCTGTTGCCTTTGTGATGTTCTCAGTTTGTTAAACTAGATTCACCATTGTATCTGGCCCCCTTTTTAGACTTCTTTATTCTCCCTAGGCTTCCAATTTAAGTCAGTGACTGAAGGCAGCAAAATGCTGGTTTCACAGCACTGACAAGAGAGCTTAGTTCAATAAATTTGTCATTTAAAATCATCCTGTGCCCCCAAACTCGGGGCTTGAATCCAGTCTGAATAAGATTCTTGAACTTTCTGAGATTATCATGCTGTGGGATGGAGAGGTTTTCTCAAATTTATTGCATTATACGTGTAAGAAGAATGAGGTACAGGTGCTTTGTTGGAGTTACTCTTTCTGGGAATGTACCCCTTATCTGATTCATATGGACAGTGTATTTCCTCTGCCTGCAAAATAGAGTTGTATCTATGCAGCTAATTAGATTTCTAATTATCTTGTAAACCCAAGCAGTACTTTTCTTTCTCTTTCTTATTAACTGTATTTGATATATAACTGTTGATATTTTCTACGTGGTGGCTACACACCCATAATGATGGGGTTATGACACTAGCTCAGTTGGATTTAATGTAATACTTTACAGTCAGTGGCTTTCACTTTTTCATCAGGAACACAGTGCAAAACAAAAGA
Source organism: Amblyornis subalaris (assembly GCA_018881555.1). NCBI lineage: Eukaryota > Metazoa > Chordata > Aves > Passeriformes > Ptilonorhynchidae > Amblyornis > Amblyornis subalaris. Next base: position 288,199 of record JACAXG010000192.1, read on the forward strand.
GATTTTCCCCCATTTGGCTTCATAAAGCCTGATATGCACATGGCAGGCACCGACACAGAGCACTGCAAAGCCTGACCTCTTGACTTCACTTCTGTAGGTGCAGAGGACTTTTGACTCAAGAAAACAGTGTACATTTGCTCCACTGTGCAGAACAGGTTTGTCCCCTGGGGCTCAGGAAGGCCTGCTTTTTTCTGTGCCAGAACCAGATCAGGTGTGTCCTCTGGTGTACAGAATCAGAGAACCAGGTTGGAAAAGACGTCTAAGATCATCGAGTCCAACCATTAACCCAGCACCACCATGTTCAGCACTAAACCATGTCYCCAAGTCCCACATCCATGTGTTTTTGAACACTCCCAGGGATGGYGATTCCATCACTTCCCTGGGCAGCCTGTTCCAATACGTGATCACTGTTCCAGTGAAGAATTTTTTTTATAACCAATCTAAACCTTTCCTGGCACAACTTGAGGCCATTTCRTCTCATCCTATCACTTCTTACTTGGAGGAAGAGACCAACCCCCACCCCTTTATAACTTCCTGTCAGGGAGTTGCAGAGAGTGRGAAGGTCCCCCCATAGCCTCCATTTCTCCAGGCTGAGCTCCCCCAGCTCCCTCAGCCCTTCCTTGTGTTCCTTCCCCAGCTCTGTTACCCTTCTCTGGACATTCTCCAGCACCTAACCCACCATATAGGTTGTCAAGTTTTCTCACATAATAATTTGTGCAAAAAAGGGATTAAAATATAAAAGCAAAGGTTGCAGTTTTATAAACTGGCATTTTAAAATGTATCTGTTAATCATACGTTCAGTGTTAGACCAAGAGTATATGTATGAATGCAATTTGACTTATAACATTGAACAAAGCCTGGTTTATGAGTCAGAGGCAAAATTCATAACATAATTGCACTTGCAAAACAAATGTGCTATTATTTGCTGTTCATTTAGAGCAACCCTTCCTGAATAAACAAGTAGAGTATTTACACATTCAAGTCTCTGTGTCTAATTGTGTTTGGGCATGTAGTTACATACTGCAATTACTGTTCATTGACACTATGTGCATGCATTTTTTAAAATCTAACTTCATAAATTCATATCTAATTTTATTGCCTCACAGATATATCTGAGACGTGTGTGTGTGTGTATATATATATTTTTATTTTTTTTTTCCCCACACAATTACTTGGTGGTGTCACAGTCAGACCCACCAGTTATGTACTGGTTTTTCTTCTGGAAAGGGTCATTTTGTCATTTGGTGAATGAATAAACCAAGAGAAAATTCAGATTCACCATTGCACAAAGAAKTGAAATAAAGAATATTCACATGGAAAATTCGAAAGAGACTGAACMTTAAAGTTTGAGGTGGAATTTAGTAGTAGCTGGGATTTTTCCTTGACTAATGGCAATTCATTAAACTCTGAGCTTCAGATGACCCRGAGTCAAACCACACAAACTTATAGGTTCAAGCCTTTCAGGAGGGAGTAAAACACCCCACCATTTTCCCCTTTAAAATGTAGGTCTTTTCTGACTGCCCCATAATGGAGTTGTAAGCAGTACATASCTAATCCTCACGCTACAAATTGGCCTTTTTTGCCCCAAGTGAATAGCACAATGACTCCTTTTGATGTCCACATGGAAAGGAAAACATAGCTCTGCAGCAACCACTGCCTGTAACTGTGCCAGGTGAATATTTTTCTAACCACAGAATGCACAAAGCTCTACAGGTTTTTTTATTTAAGTGTATAAATCCAAAATATAGATTCACAAAAGCCTTCCCAGTGACTAGTTAAGCCTGCAGGTACCTACTTGTCCACTAACTAGGATACCTCAGCAGTTGTCCACTGAGCCAACACAGAAGCCTTTTCTTAGTGAGCAGCATGGTGTTTAATCTCCAGTAGGATCCAGAAATCGAATTTTGCCTTCCCCATAATACCTGCAAAGACTGATCAAATGAGTACACTTAGAACAGAAAGCCAGGTGAGATTTTGTACTGAACACAGGGGAAAGGAAGAGGAAACGTGTTGTGCATCCCTCATTTTTTACTTAGAACATAGTGTTTATAGGTTCCACCCAGAGGATGAGACACTGAGCTCCAAATCCTCCTATTGTTTGTTTAAAGCAGGAGTTTGTTTCTAGGAGCATGTGCCTCAACAGTCTGAGATAAAGTTCTTACCATTTCTGCTATCAAAGCCTTCCTGCAGCCCTTTCCTTCTTACGAGGTGAAACTTAAGTCCATCTCCTTAGGATTCCCTGCCAAGAATTTAGATAATTGAGACTGCAAGCTTCTCTGGATTAAAACAATTTTAGCACTTGTACTGAGATGATTATTGTGTGGACAACGGCCGGGCACTTAGGGTTAGGTGTGGTGAAGCTGTGCCCAGCTCTTTCACGTGGATCAAGTCACTGAGATGATTGCTTTAGTSCTCCCTCGTTAAAAATCCAATTGGTGTCTCAAAAACTTTAATTTATACAACAGTTTGTAGTAGGAAATATAGAAATATAAATGCCAATATAAATTAGAGGTTTGAGAGGAGCGAACAAAACACAAAATAAAACTGCTTAGGACGCAGTGGCAAACACACCTATTCATGCTTAAATTTTGTATCTTGATGATTGTGAGAACTGGGACATCTTCAGCATGCCATCTCCTCTAAAAAGATGGAGCTGTCACAGTTGCCTAAGACCTGATTTTCTTCTGTTTAAGATGGAGAATACAGTCAGCTCCTGCATGGCCCACTTCTGTTCAGCTCTGGGTTTGGAGTATCCTCAGAGAATAGCAGGACCATAAGGACACATCCCAGTCTTTTCTTATCTATAATCTGTAACGCTGGCAAGGCTGTGAATTCTGTAGCCTAGATAAGAAGGCTGCCTAGGATAGACAGCAATTGCAACGGTGGGGTTTTGTGATAGACATTCCACTGGAAATGTCTCTGTGCTGCAAGACACGCTAAAATCTAGTAATGGAAAATAACAGGTTTCTGGTTACCAGCGTCCCTGTCTGAGTTCAAGCTAGACTCCTACAGGTGAGAGACTTTGTCTCTAACTACCCATCACCTCACTACCTCAAAGGAAATCTTTGGGTGAAGAAATAAAGACAGAAATAATAATAGACTCCATTGCTCCGGTCTTAGTTTGTCAAGAAAATAAGATTGTCGGGGATGTTTAAACAGAAGAGTTTCTATTGCTGAAGTATTGTCAGGGTAAATTGCATCATTAGCAACTAATTAACAGTGGAATATTGACAGTTCAGTAAGTGTAAGTAGTGTGTGACCCATACCTATCATTTTGACAGGCTGCCTTTGGCAAGCAGAGTCAGCTAGAAGTTAATACTGTGCATGGGCAATGAAAAGAAAAAAAGTATACAAACAGGGAAATCCTATTGTGTTTCTTTATGACAGCTCATGTTGAGTATTTAAAAGGTCCTGAAAGAGGAGCTCCTTTGGAGAAGAAAGTGTATCAATGTGCATAGATGCTGATTCTGCTATACAACAGTTTTCTGGGTATAAAAGGGCTGAGATCTACTTGGACTGGTGCTTTGAAATTCATTCTTTCAGCAATCATAATCCCAGAAAAAGAATGAGCATTATTTTGAATCTCAGCATAGTGAAATATTACACATTTCCCTTTTTTTTTTATTTTATAATAGAAAAGGCAAGGAGAATATATCRCAATATCCCCTTTGATAATTTTGCATTATAGTTTTTTTCCTCACTAGTGGAGGAAAAATCATCGATTTTGTGATATGTCAGGCACATGAGTAGAGAGAGCCAGSAACATAAGGGGTAACATGAAAGGGGACTGGTCCTCTCAAACATCATTTAAACACTTTGTACTTTATCTGGTCCTCATCAAACCCACCATATTATAATCTAAAATCTACTATGGTCTTCTCAAAGAATCTGTGGTATCAGAAGAGGACATTTTTCTAGGTTTGTGTCTACATTCCCTGCCAGAAAACGGATGGTTTGCACTGTGCAGGGTAAGGAATGTACCCGAGCTGAAACTGAACAATGCTTGCTTGCATTTATAATGGCAAGGTGGAACAGATGGTGACAACTGAGTTGAATGTGAAAAGTCCATTGAAATAACCTAAATTGTCAAGCTATTCCTGTATAGAAAGCGGTGCRTGCACCATTTGAACAAATTGAAAGTAGCCTTCACGTTATTGAATCAGCTGGAATTGCCTTACATTGTGAGTTATGCTGGCCTGACAGGGTTCTACAGAGTGTAAGCTGTTTCATTTTGGTAGCTATGAATGCTCCCAAGCCAGGGAAAAACTCTCACAAGTTAACAAAAAATCCATAACCATTCTACTCTCTGACTCATTTTTTTGTAGAGAAACTTCTGGCCAGATATCTAATGAGATTAACAGGATTAACAAAAGTGTCATGTCTTCAGTTTTAAGCCCAAGGACAGACTGTTCTTATCAATAGGCTCCAGATCTGCAAGGCAGGGCAGTAAACCAGATCAAAATAAGCTCCATCGAAAATATTGTTTTCCACTTTTGTTAATGTAATGTGTTTACATTCAGCATTTTAAAAGCAGGTAGCTGAATGGCTTTGTGTAGGCATGCTGTGCAGAATGAGAATAGGCTGCTTGATTTTTGTGACAGATTAAACTTTCAGCACCTCTGTGCACTACTTCAGAAGCGTGGGAGGCACTGATGGCTGCACACCTCTGTGTAAGGGACTTGGACCCTCCAATGCACAGCAAGAATCGTGCTTGCCACACCAGTGTGCAYGACAAAAAACTGAATTGCACTGAGCAGAGATTTCTGAGATAACCCCTAAAGATCTTAAAGAGAGGCTGCAGTTTAAGTCCTACCCAGGAAACTTAAGGAGGGCTTTAGATGGAAGAAGTTACTGGGAGGTAACTTGCTGCTGATGTACTAAAGGAGCTTTTTTCGTGATAAACTTCCATGTGCGTGCTCTTTTCCTGTGATGAAGTTGATGAATGCAAGGTAGTTTATTTCTTTTTCATGCCATTATGATCAGGGATAGGAACACAATTTTTCTGTATCCCACAGTAGCTGTTTCTGTGCCTGTGCCATGTTACTGTCTTACTCCTGAACACTGTGAGGTGTGTAATGGCTCCCATTCCTCCTCAGGAATGAGACAGGAGTGGAGGAGCCAGCCAGTGTTCCTCCTCCACCCACAGGGCACAATACTCATCTGATCTTCTGATATGCCTTTCCTACATGATCAGGAGCAGAGATTTGAACCAAGTGGTCCAATACTAAAAGTGAATGTCCCAACCATGACATTACACATGATTTTGAGCAGAGGTACTTTTGAGCATCTCCTTTAAAAATTACTCTGCTGAGTATTAAACCAAGTAGCCACTGGAAGCTCACTGTGACTTTCAGAGCCAGTGAAGTAACTTCTRTTTTCCCCTGCAGATTGTTTGCGAACAGATAAAAAACCTCAAACATTTATTTAATCCCTCTTTAACAGGGAATTATGCATCTCTTTCTTACATGTGGAACTGAGAATTTATAAGATGAAAAAAGGGAATGAGCTGGAGATTGCTCCGTTAGAGCTTTTCTTTCCTGAATTTCTAAGGGAGTGCTGAATATGTGCAAAAATACACTCAGGTTTCAACTAAGGTGGAAGACTTTTCGTAAATTACTGCTKAAAAAGAATGAACAAGTATATTGACGTATTCAGCTATTTTCTAGTCACAGATCCTTCATAAATGGCTAGCAAAGGTCTAACATTTCTCTGTAAATACTGTATAGCATATTCTTAAGGAACTGTAAGGAAATATAAATTCTGTATTCTGCATTAATTTCACCTATTAAATTGCATTTAGCAGTGGTCAAAAGCTGAAATATATAGCATTTTGCATTTTTTAAAATGAATCTAAGATTATTCCTCTTGGGTCTTGACTCCAAGTTAAATGCAAGCAGGAGCGAGCCTCAGATAATTAGTCAATTGTTTAGTACTGTGTGCTTAGAAAAGGGTGAAATTCCTTCCACTGTTGAGATTCTTAGTTGGTCTGTAGAGTCATGCCATGAAGATTACCTGTTAACCACCCTTGTCTAAGCCTAAATAGTTATAAAGGAAAACATTCTTATATTTTGCATATAAATGTGTGTGTGCATGGGAGTGTGTGTAAATAAAATTATCTTCAGTCACTTTTRTAATCTTGAATATGAAAATGACTCTGTTGCTCAACAGATATGGTAAAATGCTCTTACAAAATTCACATGCAGAGGTTTTGATAAGGCTGCCTCTCAAGAATAAGCATACCTCTTTGACCACTGGATTTAATAAACACAGGGAAAACAGCAGTTTGCTAGCCTGTAGCCTATTCTAAGWCTGCATAAAGAAAAGGAAGCTTAACTTATCATCATAATTGCAGTTTCTTGGCATTAAAAAAATACTGTGAAATGTAACACTAGGGCTTGTTATGAGGACTTTCTTCATTTAGAAGAAAACCCTACTGACTAGTGTGATTTGTTGTAAATGCTTTTTGTCATTTGAAGAGCTCTTCTATAGACATGTCAGACATAGATTTCCCTGAAAAAGCCACCGAGCTGTGTTTTTTAAAGCAAGGCAAGAACAAGGAACAGGACAAGCTTTCAGACACCTTTGTGTTTTGGTGCTGTTACACACGCAGCTCCATGTGTAGCAATAGGGGAAGAATGTTAACATAAGTGAGAACAGAGAACATAAAATAAAAATGGAAATTAAATAACAACAAGATTGTATCTATTTAATAAATGCAAAGCCTGGGTCCCTTCAATCCCAGGAGCCAAAGTAAGGATAGAGAAAGGCAAGGTCTTCAATTATTCATAGATATAAATCAGCAGCAAGCAATTATTGCCTTTGGTTATAAGGATTCAGTTGGCATTGAGAAATTAAACCAGATGTCTTTTTCAAAAAGAAACTACATAACTTTGACAAGACATTAGCACCTATCCCCAAATATGTCCTTATTGGATCCAAGCTGTCATCCAGGACAGCATTTGTTCTAGAGTTGTGATCAAATAAAATATAGTGAGTTATAGTTKTGTTTATGTGGAGTGTTGGTCCCTATACACATATATCTCCTCTTTGCAATGGTTTAATCATTATTTCATTGCAATAAGATTCAACAAGGCCTCATTTTAGGAGAAAATTCCATTTGTCCCTACTGTGGGGGTCGGATTTAATTTTCCTTTCTTTTGTAAATTGGATAATTGTAAAGAGGTCAATGATTCAGACTTCTCAGAAGAACATCTAAGTATCTTTAAATTGCCACAAGGAGTATTCCATAAACGCATGAAGGGAGAGGAAAACAAACAAAAACCCCTCTCTGCTTACTGAGAGTGATAACAAAAGAAATGAGGTTCAGTTAGTCATTTAAATTTTCTTCAGTATGTTTCTTTCCAGTGTATTCGCAGGAGGTTTGCATTTCTTCATATCTTGGAGTAGCATATCTACTCTTATCTAAGATTTTGTTTTCACCCTCTGTTTTCCATATATCTAATTTTAGTGTGCTTTGACACTCCTTTTCAAATAAAAATGTAAAACATTGGATTAGATGTTTTAGRTGAAGTGTTAGATGAATGTATTAGATGAAGTGTTCAGCTTCTATGTACTTCTGTCTGTTGCGACAAAACTTTATTGGGAATGCAAAATTAAATAGAAGTCTTAATTATTAATAATTAATTTTTCACAGAATCAACCTTTCTTCTTCCAAAACCTGCTCTGTAAAGTCCAGCAAGGCAAGTCTGCCACGTGATACGAGCAAGATGCTCCGAAAGGCGGGTCTCATTCAAGACTGTGGTGATGACAGATGTGCACTTTTTATGGTGAGCTTACAGGTTAAGTTACTGCTTTGTAGAATAGGTGAATACACCTTCCAGAATCAAAATGATTGCGTATTTCCAGGCATGTAAGGTTTACATGTCCAATCCAAAACTATAAGRTTATGTGCTAAAGATTGTATTTATGAAGCCGTTGAAAAAATCAGACTTGGCTTGACAGATAGATCATTTGGCACAATGATTTTTCTTTTGATCCTGCTTAGAACCACAAGAAACACAGTCTCAGCCAGCCATAGCAGATATCCAGGCACCTTCAGAGCATCTGATGGTTTGTGTCATGCTGAGCAAAATGGAAAATTKCTACTGCTAAACTAGAGATCTATAATTCTGTCTGGAGCTTTTAGATTGACTAATGAAAGAGATGACMGGTCACAAGTAGCTTCTACTGTTGGTTAAATGACACCCAAAATAGACCAGAGTGATGTTATTCCTGGTTCAGATGTAATCCTTGTAGACTTTTTCATGGAAGTTTAATTAATACCCCTGGTAAACACAGGGCCTGGCAAAGGTCGTTTGAAATACTTACTTTTGTTAGCAACTATAGTGCAAGGGATGCACGTTCAATACGTTCTGCCTGAACTATTTCAGAAAAATGTCATTTGGGCTTTGGGGATAGACTGCTGCCTCATTAAGGTTAGTGAAATGGGAATGCTTGGTTCTCCTGGACACTGCAGCAAAACAATGCACATTTTTACCCTTCAGTCCAAAGTAGCAGATCTTTAAACTGTAAGAAAGTTCAGGATCTTCCTGAAATTTGATTAGTAAACTCTTATTAAAAAAAACCCAACAAATCAACCAAGAAATTAAGACCAGTTCAATAAACAAGATCAAAACCTATTCGAAGTGATAAAAAACTACAAATGTGATTGAGGAAACTGTTGGGTTGCAAAAGATGGTGCTATGGTAATAAACACTTAAGGATCCCAACTCATTTGTGACCATGACACTTGGGTGACTCACAGCAGCTGTAAYTGAAAGGTTATGACATGGCTCCCTGAGGAAAGGTGTAGGTAACGTGTGTAGAGTCCCACTTCTCAGAGAACGYAAATCTACTGGATTGGCAAATTCGAATCAGAGAATACAATAGTACAGCAATAGGATACACCTGCCCTGGAAGTTTGTGTGCTCAGATAGCCAAGTAATCAAACACAATAGCCCATATTCCTTCTGCCTCAAGACATTTTTTGTTACCTTGGGGAGAATCAGCCCAAAGATTGGTTCCTCCTGTGCAGAGCATCCTCTCTTACAGCTTGTTTGTACTCTATACCCTGGCACAACAAAGGTAAAAAAGCTTTTTTTTTTTAAATTYAGTTTTATTTTCCTTTTGGAGCATATCCTTTCAAGCAATAACTGAGCATTCAAGAAAGCAACACTTTGCATTTAAAATATAACTCCGGAGGGGGAAAAAAGAAACAAATTAAATCCTCCTCTTCTCTAGCAGAGAATACTGCTTTGGCTTAGTGAACATCCTTTCYCATTCAGATATGCTGTTGCAGCACTCAGCCATGCCAAATATTTATTCAAAGGGAATTCCTTTTGATTTTCCTTTTATTCTGTACCTCATACAATGTTCCAATACAGTAATCATTATCTAAATGATTATTCAGATGGATAGTGCCACCATTATCTTAATGGTACATCCAACCTTGCTGCAATCCTTGCAACCACATTGCTTATTTCAAAACTCCATTTCCAGCTACTGCATGGAAATAAAAAGTTTTAACCTTGGGATAGAAACAGCAAAGGAAAAATCTTATGTTAAAGATTTAAAAGTTATTTAAAACAGTGAAGAGAAGGAGAAGGAGAAGGAGGAGGAGGAGGAGGAGTAAATGATGTGGTTATTAGAAACCACCTTCAATCAATTTTAGTGCTGAATGAACAAATACTGTGAGATGCTACTATTACCAAGATAAAGGTTTAGAATCTTTTATTTGAGATCTTCACTAACTTTTGTAGGAAGGGATATTTCTATTAAATATGTGTATTTTATATCTATTTGGTATATATTGGGTATTAATTGGGTGTTTATTTATTGGGTATTGCTGACGGTTTTAAATGTATATTTTATGAAAGGATCATCTATTACAAAGGATATATTGTTCCTGACAACTTTTTAGTTGTGAGTTAACAGCATATATTGATGAAAAATCCCCCTGCAAGAATAGAAAGTGAATATGGAACAAAGAAAAAATATAAACAAAGACCAGACAACCTGAAGAAAATTGGAACCAGTAGGATTAGCTGACTAAAAAAATATTACTTCTGCGACTTTATCATGTGAGAAGATTAGGTGTGCTGTTTCTCACAGAACCATACTGCACCAACACTACTACATTCTTCTAAATGTTGCCCTTTGCATACTCCCAGTTTACAGAGTGCCTTTGAGAAGAAGCACAAGGGAGGTAACAGCAGGGCAGGGGGGTTTCCTCCTCTGATAACAAGCAAGCAGTCTGTGGAACTTTGTCTACTTATTCCTCTGGAGTCAGGCTCTGATGTTTTCCCCTGAATGCACATCCATGTCATCCTAGCAGGACTGCAAAAATGAAATTGGTAGATAGTGCATCTTTCCTGGGGCAGTGTAAGGTGGTGGATCCATGACAGAGCTACAGCACCAGGCCATAACATTCCTACTGGTGAGGGTACCCAGAAACAGGAGCGTGCATCTTCCCACCAAGCTGAATGGCACCTCAGGAAGCAAAGAACAGGGAATCTCTGAAGCTGTTTACTCTCACAACAGATGATGGCTTACTCTTGAAAAAAGGAATGTTTACAGAGTGGAAGAAATCACCTTTGCATCCCACTCAGATCACAGGCTAGATGAAGCTGAGTTTGGTATTGAAAACAGTGTGATCTGTTTGCAAAATGTTTGCAGAGTACAGAACAATATTTTGCTTACATGATTCTGTTTCTCTTACCCAGTTTGTTTCAATGATGTAGCTGTTTGGAATACTGAGATGTGAAAAGCAAAACAGTGGTGATGATAGAGTAAATGAAATATACACATCCCAGAAATTTGCCCAGGGAAAAAAAAAAAAAGAAAAATATTAAGTTAGTGATGTACCCATTTCTTCTGAATGTTAAGCAACTCACTTGAGACAGTAGTTTCAGCTCAGAATTGCAGGGAAATACCATTGCTTGAATYCAGATGAGCTACACCTCAAAATCTGATGATTTTGACTGCAAYATGCTTCACTGGCACGTTTGTGGCCAACTAACCTTCCTCTGCCTTGGTACTTATTCCAGTGCCTGGGATCTGTTATCGCTGGTGATGTACATGCACAGGTCTTGGGCACACCACGGTGTGTGCCTTCAATGCTGTCCAAGTTCTGACAGATGAAGAAAAGAAAAGAAGAAGAATTTAAAAAAGAGAGGGGGAAACACCTCTGCTTGCTCATGATCTGCTGGCGGACTGTGTTTCTCCTCCTCTCCTGACAGGATGCCTTTAGGTGGGCTTTGCACCTCCACCAGTATTGGAGCAGATCTGTGAATATTTGTCTATATAAATACATMTATGCATCGCTATAGTCTCTGTCACTTCTATCTTAATACACAGTAACACTCTGTAAGTCAGCGCGTTTATCACCAGCAATCCTCAATCTCCTTTCCTGTTGCTCCAATAAACCATGGTATTTGTGAAAGTTCTTATTGCACTTAGCCAGACCTTATAGTACTGGACTGGTRAACTGCACCATTTGCAAGTCTGTGGTCGTGCAAGTTCTTACTGAACTCCACCAGACTGACACTGCTGAACTGGCTAAAATCAGAAATTAAGTGCAGCCACACCCAGCCCCTCTGATTACTAAGGACCAGCTGGGACACAAAAGGGTTTATTTTCTGCCAAATTTCCGTACCCTGGAATGTATGCAGCAGAAAAATTGGTGAAGAACAGTACAGAGTGCACCAGAGGAAACCATTAATCCAGAGGTGATTTTCTCTTCATTAAAGGAAGATTGCCTCTACAATGGTGTGGTCTCATTTCTTCATCCCAAGTCCTACGTCTCTTTTCAAACAACTCCATAGAAAAGTCTGGCTTTAAAGAAGGCAACATCTCTGCATAACATTTTGCCATTTTCTCTAATTTTCTGTCTTTTCTAATCACTGCCTATGCTGTCTTCAAGTCTCAGTTGCTCTATCATTTATCTAAGCCTACACAAGCTTTTTTTATGGTAGTGTTCTGTTCATTTCCCCATTATTTCTTAGCTAAAACTTTCCAATTATTTTGTCTTTAGTTAAAAGACTTCACTTCTTCAAATTCACCCGGGGCAACTTCATTATTTTGCTTTCCAGCTATCTATCCAGTGTCAATTATAGGACCATTTTTTGCTGTGTTACCAAAGCAATGATACTCAGTCCAGTTTTCTAACAGTGTGATAACAGCATTTGACTCACAATTTTTTTTTTTTTTAATTGCTCATGGATTTCAATCTAATTTGTGAAATTCATTTCTATTTTAAACATGATGAAGTGGAAATGTGGTGAGCTTTTAAATGAGTGGAGGCCAGGAATACAGACATCATTGCCCCCCTGTTCACTTTGACCTCATTTCGCTTGCAACCAGAGCTACCCACTGTAAAAAGGATTCAATACAAGTGGCTGGTTTTTATTGATAAATGTGCCTAATTAGCAGCATTTCTGAGGCACTTGACACCACTGAATCAAAGAACTGACCTTGATATAAGAATATTGTACCTCATAATGCTGAGAATGAACACCTATTTTATAAGTTCTTATTTCTCATACTATTTTTTAATCCTTTATGTTTACAATGTGTAAGTTGCTATTGGAAGCATACCTTAACCAAAATAACAGCTTTGGATATTTTGGAGATGCTTAGGTCTGGAGCTGAAAGCAATATTTGCATGTAATAATTGACTAATTAATTAAACCTAAAGTTCAGGCCTAATTTCCTTGAAATTTCAAGAATCCTTTTAATCTGGAGCCCAAACTGTCGCTTTTCAGATTTCCCATGAGGTTTTCCCATTGTGAGGTGCTGTGCTGCAGCAGGCTGAATGATGCTGATTCATGTTCCTTGGCCTGTGTGATGCATCGTCATCAAATCCTCATTCTTTCTGTAGGAGCCATTTATGGTGCTTAACAAGGTAGAGCAAAGTCAAATCTTTAGGGAAGGGAAAACTGGGAGAGACCCAGCCTGTGTTTCCTCGAGTTCTGAAGCCTTCCTGTGAAAAAGAAGGCAGAGTTGTGTCAGTCATGGAGGATGTGACCTCCACCCTGCCCATACATAAAGACACTTTGTGAACTACTGTGGGGCTCATACAGTTGGAAGTCTATATGAACTAAATGTTTATGCTACTACTTTTTTTATTATTATTCTTTAGAATTTCAGAGATTTCCTAAAAATACTGCCAAAACCTAATGCAAGGACTGTACATTTTCTCATATTATACTTGGGTTTTTTTACCTTTTGAAGAATATATCACCTATACTACAAATACTATATCATAAATGCTATACCAAGATAGCATGAAGCTTCCACAGGTGACTGGCCTGTTTTCGGTTTGTTTGAGATCCTTTTTAGAACAAATGGCAGTCAGAAGGTGCCTTATCCCACGGTGAAAGGGAAAACAAGTTAAGGGAAAAGAACTGGAACCCTGATGTTGTGAAAAATGGGCGGAGCAGCAGAAGTGTGGCCTTCAGCTTGCCCTGACGGCTCCAGCCACAGTGCCAGGACCCATTCCTCTGTCAGGGAGTTCACAGCCTGCTTTGAAAGTGCAAGAACTTCGTCTGCTGTCAATAAATCCACAAAGGGCACCTTTATTTCAAGCTGTTAGAGGTTTGGATGTCTCCAGAAAACAGAAACAGCTGTATGTCCATCAGTAGTACATGCTGTTCAGATTTGTTTCAGATAATTAGAGTGAGGGAGGTGAGGCACTGGCACCTGAGTTTGCCCAGAGAAGCTGTGGATATTCCATCCCTGGAAGTGTTCAAGGCCAGGTTGAATCGGGCTTGGAGCAACCTGATTTAGTAGAAGGTGTCCCTGCCCATGGCAGGGGTGTTGGAATGAGATGATCTTTAAGGTCCTTTCTAACTTCCAAATTATTCTATGATAATTAGGAAACACCAACTAGTCTGTTAATTAAATTCCAGTGGGGTGTGACCCAGCCTTACCTGTCTCACACACAGTTTCCTCTGCAGCAGCTCTCTGTGAAGTGGTACATGAGTCTGCAACATTTCAGTGTTGTTAAACTTCCTGAGCTGATTAGGGGACAGCCTTTTTCCCCCTCCCCCTTACCTTATCTTACATTCAATGCCTTGCAGAGTGTTTTGAAGCTTAATACAATAAATGCTTTGCTGGCATGTTTCGTAATAACATACATGTATAGGTTTTGTGCTTCCTGCAAGCCACCACTATTAATTTACATCAGGAAATTAATTTGTTTCATAAATATACAACAAGAGAAAGTCATTGCTCAAAGTCACTGCATCCTGAGTAGTCATATTAAGAATTATCTAAAAGAGAGCTCTCTGGAAAATAAAGAATTTTATTATCCTTTTGATGCAAGTGGCTAATGAAAGAATGGTGTATTTTGATTATGTGTACAAACTGGTGATACAGTCAGACATCCTTGACAAATGATGTTTAGTCAGGACAATGTGCTGTTTTAAATGTGAAAGGGATACAAACAGCAGCTCTCTGCTCGTGGCTGCAATCCATTACTGCAGCCAGACCATCGACCCAAGAAGTGGTTCCTCGTTCCCTTCTGAGGTGTTTATGGACATATAAATATATGTATTTTTATATATATTTCAGTGGTCAGAGTCTTCTGAACACATTGAAGCTTTCCAAAAGTCTTTCTGTTGCTGATTACTTTACTGAGCTGCTTTTCTCTCTCCTCCATTGCAAACCAGTCTYAAGAAGGTTTAGCTCAGAAGCTACCACTTGTTCTCTTATTATTTTAAATGGAGATAACTAGCTCATACTAAAATAATCTTTCACTGAGAATTCTTGGAATAATTTAGCAGAGAGTTGAAGACTGTGTCATTACTCATATCTGGAGGAGTTTATATTTGAATATTGCCAATTAAAAGTGCCCTTAGAAACAGCCGAAATAGGAACAACTTCTGAGGCTTGTGTTGCTTTCTAATTATAGCTTGCTCAGAACTCGAGGTCCCACGGCACCCTGCACTAACAGAAGTTAGAAATGGCATGCACTTCTTAGAGGACTTTCACCGAACAATTTTTCTGGCTTCCACTGAATTTCTAGTGCTTCCATAAATTTGACTGCTCCATTAATGCTCCCAGCATTTTGTGTAGGAAACAGTTTTGTACACTTCCACTGGGTTTTTGTCAGAAAGCTTTTCTGCTCTGAAACCAATGCTTCACTGGTTTTTGGTATCATTCAGTTGTTTCTAATCTTCTTTGATGTTTGTATTTTTAGCTTTCTAAGATCTCATTTAGGCCATTCATTCTGTTTAGCCTGTTATTATTTAGTAATTCCTGGCTCCCAGTAAGTTTTGCTGCTTTTTGAATGAACACCAAAGGTTCAATAGTACCTTTACTAATGCAGAAGTGGTAGAGAAGAACTAGCTATTTTTGTGTTGGAGATGCCATAGTGTGACTGAATTTTCCATATATTAAAATATTCTTGATATATCTTAAAGGCATCCCACATCCCTAAGAAAATTCCTCTGAAGTCATATTAAGGCAGGACGGGAGATGCATGTTTGTGTTGCTGGAGTTGTCATCACCAATTCTCATCCTCTGGGATCTTTTGCCAGACACTAGAGCCTAGGGCAGCCTTTGAGGTGCTCTGAGAGCATGGCAAGGGAGGGAGCCAGCTGGATCCACTCCCCTGCACGGCTTTCTGTTGCAGCAGCAGCTGGTACTTGCTTAATAGGAGAAAAAATATGCTTTGGATATTCCCACTTCAGTCAACCAATACATTTAAATAGGAGAGAGTTCCACTCTGCTTCTTCAATGAATGTTCTTCCTTTCACATGGCTGAGTAGCTACAACTTCCCTGCACATAACCCACTGAATTTGCTTTGCCATGTACCTCCCACCCCTGTTGTTTCCTTCAGCTTTGCAATGTTACAGGATTTTATCTGAGGAACCAGTTTTAGGCCCCACCTCCTGCAAGCTGAGATATCAACACAAACTTAGGCCAGAGTCCCAAAGGAGTACCCAGAATTACCAAAACAYTGAATTTCTGTAAGATGATAGTTTATAACCAGAGTACATATGTCACATCACTTCCTTGGCTCTATCTGCTGCACAAACACAAACCAGTAGGGAACACTGTATGTTTAAAGTGATCTCTTGTCTTCTCATTTAATTTGCAGCCTACATAGGTGTCCATCTGTGCGGACAGGGACACAGCAACACAGCTAAGCCCCAGAGGGAAAGGGACTGTTTTATTGTGAGGTGTTAGTGAGTCAGAGGGACAACGCAAAGTGACATTTATTCGTGGATGCCTGTTATTCAAGCAACAGGCAACTTATGCTGCTAGAAAGGGTTCTGGGACTGCAGTATTTCAGGTATTTCCCCACAGCACAAACTCCACACACACAAACTTCATCTGGCTTGAGGCTTCACTGTGAAGGCAGCAAACTGCACAGATTTTACAGCAATATTCCAGGCTGACAGGCAGGTTGCTGGGAGCTGAACATGACTTCTGATCTCCTGCTGACCAGGTAGGTGTTTGGTCTCAGTTCCATTGCTTCTTTCTTTCACAAGGGCATGGTTCTCCTGGGTATTTTATATTATCGAGTTCTAGCAAGAAAAAAAAAAAAAGGATGCCAGTGAAAAGCAGAACATTTATAATTTAAGAATAAATAATAAAGTTGCTGGAGGGTAAAAATACCATGAAAGTTATTAACTATGGTGGTAATGTCTATTTAAAATGGTAATGAAAAGCAGTCTGCTCTGAAACTAAACTATTAAATAAAGGCCCAAATAACATTTTCAATCAAACCAACATGACTGCTATTACCTAGCTTGCCCAGAGTTTACCTGAGGACCTGGTATTTTGCTTCCTGGCATTCCGGCAGTCTCAAAGTTCATGGACACCATCTGATGCTCTGCTCTGACCACTGGTTTTGATGGAGTTGCACCAGAATACAATTTTTATGAAAGGATGAGCAAACCTATTAAACACAGAGTGGGGACTGGAACCGGGGAGCTGATGGTGTTTTATAAAATGGTTGTGTGCTGGTTGCAGTTGTGTCAGTACATGTTTTAACTCTGATTTGAAGGGAGCAGGATCTGGTCTTTTGCCCTGGATTTTGTTGCAGGGAAGCGCCAAATATGGGTTTGCTCATCTTCTAAGAGGCGTCCAAGAAGTGCAGCAACACTATTTATTGTCTTTAGCATGGTCGTGCCTCTTGTATGTGTGTGGATGTTGTGGGTGGTGTGATGCCTTGCCCCATGCCTGCCCTGTGCTGCCCCAGCTCTTTGCCATGCAGGGCAACCCCTGGCACTTCCTGGGGGGGTTTGCTGGTGCTTATGGTCTCCCTCTGGTTTTGCAACAGGTTAAAGCCAAGTGGGAGCATCTTCATATGTGCATGGGTACCCGGATAGAAGCTGGGTCATCTTGAGCTTCAGCCTTTTGTTGTCTCCATGCCCTGAGTAACTCCAGCAGGATGTAGCTTACAAAAATGAAAGGAGGAAAAAGGTGGAAGGAGAGCTCATCCGGCTTCAGCTAGTGCTGAGCACTTGGAACTGCACATCTGGACTTTGCACTGTCTGATTTTCTCCCTATAACCCAGTCGCCCTCCTCCTCTCTTGGAATAATTTGGATTATGGTCTTTTTTCCCTATCCAATCTCCTCACTGTTTTGGTGTGGGKTTTTTTTTTTTATAATATTTTTTTATGAAAGCTGGGGCAATTTATCTCAAAATACTTGAAGCAAAGATGAATCCAATTTTAAAGAACTCACAGGGGTCTGCCACTGGGGGTCCATGTGTTTGCACAGGGCAGAAAGTCTCCAAGCAGATGTTGCTGCTCCTCCAGCAATGTGCATGGATATCGAGAAGTGTATTCTCCCTGGAGCCTCCTCCTAAAAGGCAACTGCTAAGTAAGGTGCCATTAACTGGTTTTAGTAGCCAAAACCAGAAAGTGAACAATGGGGAGGGAAGGAACTCAAGCAATGAGTTATGAGAAGCCCAGAGAAGAAGGGCACCATGGTGAGAGGTGATGGATGACATCAGAGTCCTGCTGGGAACAAGACTCTGCTAGAGCTGGATAGACTCCATATGATGTAAAGAGGTCACAGAGATGGAAGGTGCTTTCTATCAACTCCATAACAGTTTTCTAAGGAAAACAAGCTGCCTGTTACCCTTCTCTCCTGAAATAAAAGAGGGCTGTGCCCGTTTTCCATTTTTGACATTATGTTTTTGTTAAACGGTGCTTTCTGTCAGGGGAAGTAGAGGGGGAGATGCATGGGGGTCACCATTCTTACTCCTCATGTGCTCCTCTCAGAGGATATTGACTGAAAGCTGCACTCAGGGCAAGCATGCAATGCAAATCTTATAGTGGTTCCATCCCAATCCAACTCCTTCCAACTGACACTGGATCTGGAGAGCCTCTGAAAGGAGCCAGGATGTTACACTTCAGGAGGAAATTGACCTTAGGTCACCCCAAGGGTGTATACTGGTATAACTCAGTAACCTCAAATGACCACAAGAAGCCAAGTGGGGGATGACAAATAATATTAGGGTCTAATTCCTGAGAGCCAGGGGAGCCCGAAAGTCTTTTTGGATATCAGGCTGACCTCAGTGGATGTCTTGAAGCACATTTGGTCCCCAAGTAACTTCAAGGGACACTGTGGGCTCTTGGGGACATCTCAGGGGACTTCTGAGCAAGAAATACAGGACAGGATGGGCCTGAACTGACCTGCAGAGGTAGATTTGGTGCATGGGCATCTGGTACAGACCTCTAGGAGCTAATGTGGTGGCCCCAAAATCACATGCACAGCATGTGTGTCTGGGGGCAGAAGAAGTCTACAGGAAGAACATGAGCATCATCTGAGGTCACCAATTAGCACAGAGAGTTAACAGAGATCACCAATTAATAGATGGCGTTACTAGAGGTCACCTTTACTCCAAAATTTTGGCTCATGGTCATCCAAGGTCACTAATTAGCACAGAGAGTTACCCCTGTACCCAAAATTTCAGGTTGGGGTCATGTGAGATCACCGATTATCACATGGGGTTACTAGAGATGATCTGTATCCCAAAATTCTGGCTCATGGTCATCTGAGATCACTAATTATCACATGAGGTTACTAGAGATCAACTTTATCCCAAAATTTCAGCTTGTGGTCATCTAAGACCAATCAATCACTGATTCTTTTTTTGGGGTATCAGTCGAGGTCACCAAATTAATGATTCATTTATAACAACAAGAGTCTCTGCTGAGCATTATACAAAGACATAAAGCAGAGTTAGTGCTGGGGACAGTGTCAAACACATGATTATAAAATCACAGAACTTATTTTATACCATGGTTATTAATTTAAAAAATCACAGACATGTTCACTATCTCTCCAGCTGCTCCCATCCATCACTTTCATTAGGCCATCCCTTCCAGTCATCCAACAYTATATTAACACTGATTCTCAACTGCAATACGATGGGAAAGCAAATGCCTGATCTTTTTTCCCAAAATAATGAGAGYAAAGGCAGGAAAAACAGATAGGAATTACTACTTATAATCTTACGGAGGATGATTTTTCCCAACCATCCGACTCCTTAACAATGTTCTGTTCAACAAAATATGCTTCCTAAACTTCATTGTCTACTGTGCAAATAAGACCACAAGACCTTACCCAGGTGTCACAGATGGCTGTATTCTAAACAGGGGAAAACACGGCAGATATTTGCAATCTACATACAGAGGCCCTGACAAATTCAATTTAAAATGCACTTTCATTAGTGTAGGAACCTATGCAAAGCCAACAGCAAATCAAGGGTGTTACAGATTACTGATAACTTCCTCTGAGTACAAACTTCCCTGTATGTCAACACTGCAACCAAGGCACTTGTACGATTCTTCCCACTTCAGTTAGCCACAGCATGTTCATCAGTGTCAGCKGAGACACAGCTGGGCCTCCAGCCTACAAACTGCAAATCCCATGGGGGACTGCTGCTTAAGCTAGTTTAGTAGTGAACTAATTAATTGTGGATGGTAAATAACTAATGAAGTAATGCGATGATTTATATCACATTTMAAGTCACACCTGTGGTCATATTGGGCGGATCAAAGTACACACCAATTCAGTGATTCTGGATTTGTATCTTTGGCACTCAGAGTCATTAGGATAACTTGACTCTTTAGAGTATATCTTTAGATATACTGTACTTGCCCACCCACAGCCCTTTAAGTGAAATCCTGCTGCACAATGGCAAAGTTTGACATCCCAGTGAGAACAGAGCAGCTCACATGAATAGGGTTTAATACTCATCCAATAGATAGATTCTACCTTCCACTTGCCCCCTATTTCATTCACAGCTTCCTTCTTTCTGCACTGTTCTCCAGCTTCTCTCCTTGGAAACCAAGCTCCTCCACTTCTACTTTGGGCCAGCACATTCCTGCAGTGGGAACAGGGGCCTAGATGTGAAAAAAAATTCCCCCCCAAGGAGGGAGTTACCTGCTGCTGCTGTGCTAATGAAGGGCTGTGGCTGATATAATTGTAATGCTTAAATAAAAGCAGAAAAGGTATGGAACCACGTGCCCAGGGGAACTGGGTTGCTTTATAAAAATAAAGGAAGGGAGGAGATGAATAGGTGAGACAGTCTCTCATTACCAGACAYGACTTCACCTGTAGGCCTTCCTCTTGCCTCACAGCAATGACACTGGCTTTCTTTCACAGCAATTCATGCATTTCAAAGGGCCAACAGCATAAAAGGAATCTAAAAATAGGTTAAAGCCTGAAACCAAAGAGCAGCTGTTTCATTAGCAACAAGAGAAGCAGAAGGGGAAAGAATTGTAGGACAGAGCTCCCTAAGTGTGCCAAATGACTTGCATTTCATGTATTTTTATGCTATCTAACAGAAATTCTTCTAGAATCAGGACATGTTTCAGATGGACAGTAACTGATATCGCTAGAACCTGATCTGCATGCTCCTTTYTCCTTACACCAAGATTACTGGGAATCAGAGTCCTGGGCCATGACACCTATCAGCACTCCATGTTATAGCAACTCTACAGGATCATCTTGCACTGAAACAGGAAGCTTGCATCATTGCTGTGTTCTGATATAACAGCTGGACACATGCTCTGAACGCTTGCTCATAAAGTATCGGTTTCACAAGGAGGATTCTCTGCATCCTACACATCCTTGGACATCTGCACTTCTGTAAAGAAATCCTATCCATGAAGATCAACATTCCCCCTTTATCCAAAGCCTCTGCAATTCGTCACAGGCCAAGTTCATCATCTATTTTGGAATGGCAGCCTGGAAATGAAATGCAAATGGTGAGCTGAACAAAGCGTGATTCAGTGTCCCCAGTCCAGCCAGGATTCACTGTGTTAGCTGGGAAGAGAGGAAATGGAAACCCATCCCATGTGTGTGAGTACACAGATATTCCAGTTTAGAACAGGTACTGGATTCAGACCGAGTTTGGGGATGTCAGATTTCAGAGCTCATGACTATGCCATAATTAGACAGCTGGTATGGACACTGAGGTCAGAACTGAAATTAAAATAAATATCCAGCAGAGCTTTAGGCCACTGACAACTATATGGTGGGAAGAGGGATGAAACAATTTGAAGCTAAATCCCTCAGATTAAAAAGCAAGGGGAGGAAGAGTTGAACCAATATCCAGGCTACAAGCAAGGCTTGGAAATGAGAAATTCAGTCCTAATTCTATTAGACACCTGAATTTATCACAAATGCCTCATTCCTCAGTCTCCATATAACCCACCTCTAGGGCCAACTCGCCCTGAGACCACCATAACAGAGAGAGCCCTCCCTGGGGGGACAGCTGATCTTCCCAGTAGTTTGCCAGGCAGGGTGTGGGCAGCCAGCAGCCACTCATGGCTCATGGCCTGTGGTGGCATCAAGGAGCTTGTGCAGCTCCCTGAGTACCCAGAGGCTCAGAGATGTGCTGCATGTGAGTTCTGTTCACACRGAAAGCATCACGAGCCCACGTCAGYGGTGGGGAARTGGCGTGGAAGACAAAGCAGTCTTTTATCATTTTTGTACCTCATCCCTATGGACGTGCTTTGCTGCCCACACCTGGTCCCTGCACATGGACCACCACTGGGGAATTCCTGCTGTTTTCATCAGCTTAGGAATGCTCAGTATGACCCAGCCTTCCCTACTGCTGCCTCTTCCAACCCGCAGCAAGCTCTGTGTATGATGTGGGAGGCAGAGGCATGTGGGTCACACACAGGGGTCTGTTATTCCAGGTCTCACAGTAGTGACTACTGGAGGTGTAGCTGACATTCCTGCCTCTATGCCAGGGAGCCTCTTTGCCTAGTTTCAGCAGAAGGTGAGGGAGGTCAGCAGCCTCAGAGGAGCTACAAACAAATGGCAGGTCTGGCTGCATCAAGAGCAGTCCAGGCAGAGAGCCATAAGGAAAAGCAGGGCTGGGATAGGGCAAGGGAGAGGAAAGAATTTATCAATAAAATAGCAAATATTTGAGAGGGAAGGCAATTAAAATTCCTTTTCATTTTCCRGCTAGATGGAGCTTGTACAGATGGAGACCACACTGCTCCTAGACAAGGACCAATGATACTTGACAGTACAAAATGACCACAGCCAATTCGAATGTTCAGCTGCCAAAGTCACACCTGAAAATATGCTGCTATCTGGGCAAAGAAAGCAAAAGAGCTTTCTGCACTGCCTCTCTCCCTGTTTGCCTCGGTTTTAGCCTTGGAAGACACCCAGTGCTTTAAGGACCTAGGCAGATGGGGTAAAACTGATCCAAATAAATCAATTAAGAGGTCCACATCGGAGCTGCTTGGATTAGACTCTCTTCTGAATTGTTAATGGACATCATACAATTCATCATGCACTAAAATAGAGAGCTAAAATAGGACAGGTGAGTCATGCCTAAAAATAGCTAATCATCTCCAGTAACTAATAAGGGAAGCCTGGAGTGCCCAGTTCAGCTACAGATGTACGTACACTGCAGGTGTCTGAGGCAGAGAAGAGTGAATCCCATCCCAGGTTCCTGTCAGTAGCAGGAATGACCCCTTCTTTTCCAACAGTGCCTGCACGTCCACTGGGAGAAATACCTGTGCTGTGCTTTGCTGCCTTTCTCTGGCCGCCTCCCCCTATTTGAGTGCAAAGCCCGGGAACACGACAGTCGAGGCTGAGATGCACAGCACAGCTCCTCTCTCTTTTAAGGCATGTTTGAGCCATATGCCACTCCTGGAGAGCAGAGGTACCAGAGCCGAGGCTTTCAGCCCTGGCTCCACACCTCCAATGCTGCAGAGGAGCTAAGTGCCATGTGTCAGATGAGTGGGATAAACCCCTCGCTGGCCATGGCACACAGAGTTCCTGTTGTTCCCGCCAGCCCCCTCCTGCCATGAATCAAGGATCAGGCCTGCAGTCAGCTCCCAGGACTGACACTTCATCGTGATCCTGCGAAGCAGGGGAGAGGAGCGGTAGGAAGAGAGATGGATGCCTTGTGATTATCTTCAAGGTAGGTGGGGAAGAAGCCCAGGGTGTCAGACCAGGAGGGTTTGAAGACAAAACTGCCTGGTGGTGACCTGTAGGGATCTCACTGGCAGGAAAGTCACCTTTGGGGCTGAGAAGCAAATCGTACTCTTGGAAAGAAGAAAAGACTTAACCTCACAGGGCCTGACAAAATCAGTGGGAAGACTTGCACGAATTTGAAAGCTTCATTTATCTGTGTTGTTATCACCTCCAGAGAGACTGTGGTGGGGAAGAGAGCTGCCAGAAAAGAATGGGAAAGTGGTTTGGGCTGCACAGCCTAATCCAGAAACCATTCCTAACTTCTGCGTCAATTCAAAAAATAGCAGGGGKTTTTTTTACATCAAATCTTCCCACATCCCTCTAAGATCACAGCATTTTTCTCATGATCAGTGCCCCTCCATGACTACACTGGTACCTAAGATCTGTTTTCGCCATGGGAGATAATGACTCCCCAGGTCAAGATACAGTGAGTGCTATTGAAAAAGCCCTTGGGTCACTGTCTGGGTTGCCCAGCCAGAATCCTTTTCCTCAGGCAGGAGATGCATGATATTCTCACCGTGTATAAAGATTTTTGTCTGGGGTTACTACGAAGAGTTAGCTTTCCTTCTCAGCATGCCTAGTTGTCAGAGAACATGTATGGCTACTGTTTGCCTTCCTTGCCCACGTTTCCCTGCTCCCAGCCTCTGGACCATTCCTATCACCCAAGACAACCAATCCTCCACTGACAATCTCCCAGTGCAGTGCTGAACTCATCATAGTAAATCCTGATGCTGGCCAGCAATCCTCTCTCTGATYGCATGCAGGAATGACATTTTTATGCATCCAAAAGACCTGTGGGCATGATCACAGATCCACTTTTAAGTACCTGTTTGCACAGATAATGAATATAAAGAATTCAGTCAAAGATACTTTGGAGTCATCAATAACTTACCACTGCAAAAATGTAAGCCTTTTGGGTGACTATCCCAATGAGTGCTGTGCAGATTCTTGGTAATTAGTCCTACAAAMACCATCATTAAACTTTAAACTAATATAAAGAAAATGTGCAACTGAGCACGCTGATAATAACACAAGCCAGTTTGTTATACTGAATGTCTCTATAAAGATATTCTTTATAACACCTTTGGCACAACTGGGACCTTGCATAATTAAATTTGATTTCACTTTCWTACAACTCTAAGCATAACTGGAGATTTCTAATTAGTTACAATTATTCTTTTAGAAATGTGTTCTATTTAGTGTAATCTGGTGTTCTTCTAGCCAAATGCCATATGTATTTATTATTATTATCTCCTACTGATAGCTCTTTAACTGAGACACTTTGACCGAGATAAATAACTGTATGCCTCCCAACCACAACTCTTTGTGTGGCATCTGCTATGGGTGGTAAAATAATTTACTAAGTGAAAAATAGCAGTTTATGGAGATAAGATAATTTTCCATTCTACTATTTTAAGTAGAGATAAAAAYGCAGGCTGATTATCTTCTAAATCTAACATTTCCACATCCCACCCCACCCCATCTAAAGCTGCTAATAAAGTGGCCTCATTAATGAGACTTGCTCACCTAATTGCATTTCCCTTCTGCTGAGACAGCAGACAAGCAGGCTACAGTTTCCTCTCAATGTCTACAAGGCCTGGCTGGCTGGCATGCTCAGGAGCACTCCTCATGCCACGCGGAGGGGGATGCAAGACCAGGAACATCCATGCCCAAGAAACCCATCCCAGGACCAGTAAAATACAGTCTAGCATAGGGACAGTACACTGGTACCTGCTGGTGCACCACAACCCATGCTCCTGTGCTACCTGTGCTCCTGAAGCCATGTGGTGCCAATTACCAGAGCAATTAGGCAAAAAATGCCTGTCTTCTGCACAGTTGTGCCCCAAGCTCAAATCCCCCAGATGTGTTCTCTCACAGAGTTCATTCAAGCAAGAGGCTGAGGTTGAATTACCAGCTAAAATGGAAACAGACAAAAAGTGATAAATTGGAGAACAAACCACTGGAACTTATTTACTTCTTGAGAAATTAATGAACCCCATGAGCTCATAGGTTGCAAAGCACATTAAATAAATGTCTTTCCCTTTTAAAATCTGGGGAATTACAGCAAATGGAATTGACTTTATGCTTGTCTTCCCTCTAATTCACTACAGGTAGCAATCTGGTTAAATACAGAAGGGAAATGGCAAGACAAATCTATAACAAAATGAAAACAACATTAAATGAAGGAGTGGGAGCAGGTCAAGGAGTGATGCATAACTTTAAAAATTATATAAGTTATTTTGTCATACTTACCATCTCCTTACTTTATATTCACAGATGTAGGCCACAGTATGCCTTGGGAGCTGATTCTATCACACGAGACTTTGAAAAGATCCACCGGAAAGTTAAAAGTAAATAAAGTTTGAAAAGCATTTGTACTTACCAAATATACTGCAGGGTCTCAAGACTTTCTAGGTCAGTGCTGTATCTGACAGAGTTTGCAATTTTCTCATCACCAAGCATTCAGAAATTCTATATATAACATGAACATCATGTTACTAAAATAAATAATGAGTTCATTTTATTTACTTGCAGATTTTGATGCATACAGGTTGTTTATTCTCCGTGCTTTCCGCATTTCTTTATCTGGACAGGAGCCTTAGAAATTTACCTTGAGACTGGGGGAGAAAGAAGCTAAAGTTTGAGGTTAGTGTTTCAAGAAGCATACCAAGCCCTTGCCCCTGCACTTTTAGGTTAAGGATAAAATTGTAGCAATTGGTGCTGATTTGAATATTGCCAATTAATTGTGGTTTTGTAGGCTTAGTCTCAGACTCAGTCTCTTTTCTCAAGAAATATACTTGGCAAAATTGGTTTAAACAATTCAAACAGTTAAAATATCGAAATGTTGTGTCTACCATGATGGATGCATCTACTACTTCTGGATGCTCGCACCCTAAAGATAATCTGTATTAAAATTAAGACTGTATTAACACTTATAAAATAAACCAAAATTTTTATTTATAATATTATTTTGGTACCAAAAATGACTGGTTTATGGAATATAGCAGAATCCAGCTCACACAATTTTAATATGCCAGCATCACTTATGATAGATGGAACAAGAGGTCTCACTTTTGGCATATAAAGCTCTCTGTTCTAGGTCACTGACAGTAACCCTCCGTCATAAAGCAGTAATGAGCGTTATAGTTTCATTAAAATATTACTTTTCCTTTTGTGTATTAAGGATGATTTCATATCCTGTTCTCTTTATCTGTTTGTATTTGGCACAGCTATTTCATTATTGATGTAAAGCAGCAATTCAAAATTTAATGATTAATTTTCATGTAAATCTTTCTTGTCTAAATAATTGATGGGGAAGATGAGCATAGGCATTTGGAGTCAGCAGTTGTTATTCCTTCTGCCTCTTCTTATCTCTGCAGTAGTAGTCTCTGTCAAGCCCCGTAGAGAACACACCTTTTGGGGGAGATGGCTTGAATTCCTCAGCCTTGTATCAGTCCAGATGGGAATTATCTGAATACAAATCTCTGCTCTGTCCTCCAAGAGCTATACCTTCACCCTGCCTTGCATATGGTTAAGTACCTGATTTTGCATGAAGTCCTCCATCTTCTGCATCACGAGGGGGCTGGAAAGCTGCACACAGCTGCTCCTGCAAAAGCCCTGTTTGTCCAAATGCCTATCAAAAAATGCTCAAATTTAGTAAACCAGGAAAAAGGCCAGGCAGCAAAATGCTACTGCCTTACAGCATGAACTCTGCTTGACAGTCAGGATTGAGTCGTACTTTGTTCCTTTGCAAGGATATTTATCTGCTGGATTCATGGACGTTATTTCTGGATATCCCAAACTACTACGTAGTACTGAAAATACTCCAATCTCCATCTTTGTGCAAACTCTCCCAACCCTGCTTTTCATTATTCAGTAATTCATATTTACATATGTGGCCCAAGCCTGTACTTAAATCCCTGATAGTCCCTTACAACCCAAGGGAGAAACTATCTGGATCTACYCGGGCATCTCCTGGGAGAAACACCAAGTCTCTTCCATGGTTTTAATACAGCTTGCATTATGTGATTTTCACAGCAATTAATATATTAAATAAAATCATAGGATGACCTCCTTTCATAATGTTTAAGTTTTAAATTTCATTACAATCTGAAGAAAAATACTCTGGAGTAGAAAACAGGTTATTCTGAGACAGAAATGTCAGCTGCTTCCTCCTACTCTGCCCTGCTAACATTTTAATATGTAACTATTCTCTTTAAAAGTTAAATAGAATTGTAAGCTGTAAGAGGGAATAAATGTTATAAAGATAGAAATCTCTATTGCCATTTATGCGATAAGTTAAAAAAAGCAACCATCTCTGCATGCTTGGGGGTATTTTTCCCTCAGAAGTCACTTTTTAATCTGATTTAAATCCAATTAAGTCTGAACATCTAAAATGAAGAACAAGTCTTTGAATTTATGTATAACTGATTTAACTAATCACTGTCTTACTGCAGAGCTACTAAGCAAACAAACTATGAAAAATAAATGTGAAATTAGATCCAAATCGCAGACAGCCTTGATTTTGTTTTTTAAATAAATAAATAATCATCCTGCACAAAGCCTGCGCCTCTGTTTTCTACCAGCCAGCCAAAGCTGCAGTTATTAGATTTAAAAAATAACAGCGAAAAAAATATTTTATAGTTAAAAAAAATGACTGCTTTTTTTTTTTTTTYCCCCCTCACATTTTGGACAAAAAGCACTTGTGTCCCTTGAGAAACCCTCCTCCAGACAGACTGGGGACACCGAAGCACCTGGGGAAGCCCCACTCCTCCAACAGCTCTATCCCGATTTTGCCTGGCCCTGCATTTACCGCTTGGCTTCTGCCATGTCTGACACCCTCTTTAACCAAGCCGGCTGGATGGCCGCTCCCGTGGGAGGTGTCCTTCCATCCCTCACACTCTCCTCACCACCCCCACAGGCGGGGATGGACGCGGGAGCCCCCGGCCCCGGCACACTGGGCAGCGCCGGCTCCCGCCCCACGCCCGCGGTCCGGCAGCCCCAGCCGCGTCCTCCCGCGGGGCTGCCAAACTGCGGGGGGGGGGAATCGCTGCCGGCACAGCCCCAGGGACACGCAGGCAGCACAAGCCTTTCATCCTCCGGGTGCTCTGTGCGCTCCTTCCCCATCTGCCAGCACTGACGCGGAATGCTGATCAGCTCGGGCTTCAGCAGCCGCAGGCTGCCTTCTTCAGGCCATTAGCCCAGGCATCCCGTGCCTTCCCTGACTTCCTGGTGTATCAAGCAACTTGGGTAACCCACTGATATTTCAGAAGCGTGCCTGAGACCTGGAAATCTCAGTTCCTACATCTTACGTGTATGTCGAAGGAAGGTTGCGTCACTGTCATTGCACTGCAGCACGCTGCATGTTACAGAATTACCATTGTGTGACTACAGGAAAATGGAGTAACTTTAAAGCTCCCTGTCATACAATAACTTCCTTTAAAGTTGCCGTCTGCTTCGCACGTGGAAGGCCCAATTTCATCAGTGAGATGCCCGTGGAATACTGCCAGAGACCGTGTGGCTCAGTGCCTGATAAGGCAGCTTTCTCGCTGTGGATCACAGGCTCCATAGCTGCAGGCAGAACTCCTCCCAGACAGATTAGTACAAATTAACGTGTGCTTCCAGCAATCTTGCTGACATTTCTCCTTCCCCTCTCACACACATCCTCCCATCCACTGGAACTGGGCTCACAGAGATTGCATCTAAAAGAGCACTATGCAGAAGCAGCTCATTTCTGAAATACCTATCAGCTGTCTATCATAGCTCATATCCAGCTGCAAATGCTGTTTGCAACAGCTCAGAAACCCTGCAGCTATTCAGCCTGGGCAGTAAGAGCAAAGATGACAAGACCAAAATGACAGCTCTTAACTCATTGCCTTATTCCTTTCCATGAAATAAAGTTTTTTCTCCTCCTCTTTTGAACTATGTAGCAGATTGCAAAGTTTTCATTAAGCAAAAAGTGGGAAATCTCACATATGCGCCTTGGAGATATGTCTTAGGTGTGCAGATGAGGAAAGAAACTCACTCAGACTCTTTCTTAAACCCCAGCGCAGTTCTGTGCATCCAGCTCRGTGCTGTGGCAACAGGCAGCAGTCAGCTCCTGCTGTCATGTGCCTGTGCTTTTTTCTCGAGGTTTAAGTGAAAGGATTGCTCAGCTAGAGGTCATCTTCATTTTTTCATAATACTTGTTTTGATAATCCAAATTTTACCAMAGGTTAAAAGAAAAACTTCAATCATTTTTAAGCCACTTGAAGATTCTCCCATTCAGTCCATAACATATAAACGTTCCAATTTCTCATCTTGTTTGCAGTCCCTTCCTAATAACCCTTGGCACTGAAGAGGATTAAGCAACAGATGATTTTTGCAAATCATATCATACTTGCCAAGCACTAACTGAATGCCATTAAAGGTCCAAGCATCCCAGTCGGAATTGCAGGTATTTCTCTTCCTGCATCAACAGCACTGAAGAGCTCACTGAGGAGACAGCAGAAATGCAAGAGGCTGCTATGCAAATAACCCCCAGGTTAGCTCCCAGTGTTTTGTCAGGGTTGTTTTTAGCCCTGCATCTCTCCATCCCAGAAACCAGCCAGCCATAAGAAGTTGGTTTCCTAAATTACCGTGGTACACTGTAAGCTGCCCCAGTATTGCCCTTTTACCTGGAATCTTTAGATGTAATTATAGTCCAGTTAGCCAAGGTGTCATGAGGGAACACATTTCTGTCCTCCTTTCTTTTAATGGTGATATATTGGGTGATTTTTGCCCCCTAAACATTTACAACCAGAAAAATTGAAAGAAAAACATACCATCAAGAGATTTGAACTATTTCCTCTCTGTTGTGGAAAAAGGTGAATTAGTTAAAAGGTAATAAAAAGTGATGGATTTGTGAGAGAAAAAAAATTAGCTATGATATATTTTAAAGTACTTCTGATATATTTATTAAAAGTCAAGATGTGCTTCAAAAGAAATCCCAGTGCACTTTCAAAAAACTGCAGGGCTTAAAAAAGATGCACTTAAGAAATGAATCAACACTTTTTTTTCAAATTTGCATTGGGATTTATCAGTGTGGTAACAGTAGTAGGGAAGGTTTTTCTGCAGCATTCTAATTAGCACAGTCAGATCTTATCTAAGTTTGAGCACTCTGAATATACAACAATAGGGAGAGATGGGCTTATGCACAAAGCATTTTACAGTATTTATAATGGAATAGTTTTCCCCTCCCCTGCCTATACTGCAGTCCCTGTAGGAAATGCAAAGAGAAGAAAATACGGTGGACGTTGCTGATGGCAATGCACTGATGAGGTGGCATTCATTATCTTCTGCATAATTAGATTTAGGTATGTCACCATTTTAAATATAGCATAAGAAGTCAATTAACTTCTATTTCCCACTTATAAGCCCATAAACAGACTAAAGCAAAACAACTGGGGGGAGGGAGGGGTGCTGAGGGAGTGAGGCAAGCAAGGAGGAAGGCTCAATTTAGGAATTGCTTGAGACTGCATTTGATTAGGAAAAACAAGGTATGGAAACTCATACACACACAAATACACTCCTGTTATTCAAGGCTTAGCACATCTTCCAGAGGACAGTTTAATGGCCACTATCTACCTTGACCAGACGAAATCCCTTTTCTTAATCCCCAGTCCTCCTGAACTTTAATCCACTGCTATTTAAATTTGTCATAAAATATTTTATTTGCTTTGCCATGCTATTATCCAATCAGTGAGTATATTATGTCCCAATAACTTGTATGTGTTCCCTTTGGTACCTGTAGAGGACAGGTGACTCTGCCTTCCTGAGCCAGCTGTAAACCCACTCTATTTAAACACTAGTGAAGAAATCATACAAGATCAACAGACCCTGGTCCTCATTCTAGATTAGTATCATGAAAAGACAGATCCTTTCTTCTTTTGCAAAAACAATTTTTTCTCTTCCCCCCACCATTTAGTGAGTGCCTCATTAATCTTTACAATGCCTGTACCAGGCAGAAGAAGCCATTTACCTCTCGGACACAGGAACCACACCTGGGGATGGATGCCTTGTGTGGGCATCACAGCTGGGGTGGAGGGGAAAGCTGGGCACAGGCACTGCCAGACCAGTTCTCTGGCTACTGAACTGCCTTCACTCACCAGACCACGCTGCTCCCTGGACCACTGTGCACCACTCCAGGAACGTACATCGGGATAACAACATGCAGCAACTCACAGGCTGGATCAGCAGCTGGGAAGAGTCTAACCTGCAAAAGAGGCAATGATCAAAAACGGAATTAAATTGACAGTGAAAAATCTATTAGAGTTCCCATGCCTGCCACAGTGTGGGTGCACAAATCATGGCAGGTGTGTGTCTGCTCTCTTCGAAGAACAACAGCTTTAGTGAACACAACCTTGTCAAGATATAATGGCCTCCCTTTCCCCAGCCTGAACTGGGGAAAGCTATTAAAAGCTACCAGAATATAAGAGGCAAAATATTTACTGCATGGTTATTTATATGTGCTACACAGTCACCTTGAATTATAATATCGCTCCTGCTTTTAGCTGTATTTTTAACCTCCTAGAATTTTCTTTTCTTCAAGCCAAAAGAGAACAATAAAGAAGCTAATACTTCACTGCATGCTCAGTGACTGCTAAAAATCCTCTGATTTTGAGTTCTGCTAACATAGAACATATTCAGTATTTTGCTAAGCTAACTGTATGTATTAAAAGTAAATGGTAAAGCAACAGGGCTCTGACTACCTCTGGTATTAGGAGAATTGTGAACTTTTGGAGTTTTTTGTCAGAGGCAGAAATTATAAATATCAGCGAATGTTCTTCACTGCTTCACTGATGTTCCCCCTGAGCAATTTGTTTACTGCTTCAGGATATTAGACAGCCATATATTTTACTCTTCCTGGTAGTAGCCAATTTGCAAGAAAGCAAGTCATATAAAAATAGCTATTTACTCAGTAACAAGCAGTACAGTACATTATCACTCGACATTGATGTAGTTAGAGGATAGCAAATCAATAATCAGTTCTTATTCCGTAACTTTGTAAACCATCTGCTTCTATCATTGCAAAGCATGCTCTGCTGCAGCAAAGCCTTTACTGCCATACTAACAAACAATTTGCTTTATAATGTCTAAAGACAATGTCGTATCAAAAGCTTTCTAATTGCCTCACCATTTAAATAAGTGGAATGGTCGGGTTATACAGCGATTCTGCAGAGAGAGATAAATTGTAACTCCCTGTTACACCCTTGCCAGAAAAATATTTTGTTTACCTTTCAAACTCAGAGTTTGTGATTATATGRTATATTATGTTATTAGATCCTACATGGCAATTTTACTATTAACATTTATCACTGAATTGGAGCAGGCTCAAGATGTGTAGCCGAGAGCACCGTGCTCCGACCTCGCTCCAAAGAGTTCCTGCTCTGCTCAGCTCTGTCCAGAGGTGAGCGCTCAGCTCATCTGTGTGCCTCCATTTATGCACCCAGGATTCCCTCCAAGGTACCTACTGCGCTTCACTAAATATCTAGAGACCTCAGCACTCTTTAAAGGTTTTGTTAAATATCTAACATCTGAGAACAACTATTCTGTCACTGTAAAGTCTCAGGCATCCCATACAATGTTCAAGAAACATTCTACCAGGGATGATTGTGGGCACGTGGGATGGGAAAGGCAGAGCTGCAAGCAGTTCACAGAGCTTCAAGCCTCCAGTAATCACTTTTAAGCTGCCAATAGATTCATTGGTTTCCTCAGCGAGTTGGCTGCTCGTTAGAAAAAAATGGGCAGTGTAGACTCAGGATCCTAGTCCTGCTCGATTTTACTCACAGCCCTTTGCTTCAACAATAAATCTTACCTTTACAACTCCAGCCAGGCAGCCAGGAAATGCCACRCTGCTGGCTGGCTGCTCTGCCTTCCCAGCTCCCCACCCTGGCACAGCCCCACTCTCAAGGGGCAGTCACAGCTTCAAGACCCACGCTCCTGCTCCTGGACATTCTCCCAGTGGCCAAGGTCAGGTTATTTGCTAAGTAAAATCACAGCATAAAAGGCAGAAACAGTTTCTGACCTTGTGTGTCCACATTCTAAAGATAAATTAAAAAAAAAAAAAAAATCCAATAGTGTTTTAGTGTATTGACTCCTTTGAACTCCTTTTTTTTGCTTCCTTGGCTTAGGAGTCTTTCCTATAAATCACTTCCACATTTACTGTCACCAGCTTCACAAATTCATTTGTCTTTGCTAAAAGCATCATTGCCTGTGTTGATATTACCTGGCTCTTCAACCCATGTGTTTCTTTTGAATGCTCCTCTTCTAATTTAAACTGCCCAATGACATCATATTTTCAACATTAAGTAATATTAGTTTTATTTGCTTGATTTCAGCTTCACTTTCCTCTCATGCAGAAAGCCAAAAGAATGCTTATAACCTAGATTACTCAGTGATGTCCCATTACATATTTGATAATGGCTTTCCAGTTCCTGAACTGTTACCTCTTCTTTGCATCTGGTGCCAGTCTGAGCTTAATAAACCATTTATTTTTGCTATAGGCAGTACTCTCATGTCRTAAAAAGTGCAGAAATCTCATTCTGGAGTTCCTGCTTACTTGACATAATGCTTTATTTTCCTTCTGGTTCTCTCCCTTCCATTTGCAAGCTTTGACTTAATGATTTCTTTTGCCTTSATCACCAAACATCACCCCATATGTAGAGAAAATTTCATTAACCAGGATCTTTTTTACAATTCTGCAATTGTAAAAGCCGCGATTTTTTGACCACCTCTGAACTATCTGAGAGGCTTCGTTGAAGCTCCTAACCCTCTTCTTATTTTTAAAGTATCATAAATAATTTTATCTATTTTAAAGCACAATCTGATAATCACACTGGCCAGTCACACATCACAAATTTTTAAATTTACTGTTTTGCTGATCAGTTTCTCTTACTTTGATTACACTTGTTGAAAGACACATTTTGGATAGGATGTGTTTTCTGCGTGGAAATGTTTCTGCATGCACTGTGACGCTATGGTGCAGTGAGACCCCACCAGGACTTTGTGGCACGGTGCCAGATGAGCAGTTTTGCTGCACGGGAGCTGTGCYATGAATTCGGCGCTGCTCCTATTCTACAGCATTCCCATTAGGAACTAAAATCGCTAAATGTACACACTTTTGTATGTGTTTGCTCAGTGCCAAAGCCTGAATGTGTTTCTCTTTAGGGTCTCTTCCTTATTTTCTGGGTGTTGGGGGCAGGGTCCTCACAGGTTCTTTTTCTCCTGCTTACACTTAGGCACCAGCATTGGCCACCTTCTAGCATGAATTCAGAGCAAAAACACTGAAAGGAAAGTAGGTCAGTACAAGCACCATACTTCACTCCTTTCCAAACACAAACCCATCTCCAGCTCCCAAAAGCTCTCAAACTCCCAGCTCCTAACTAAAGGGAGTTAGGTATCTCTAGTCCATTATTTTCAGTGAAGGCTCAGATACACATTGACCAAAAGMATCACTCTTTTAGACCAGCAACTGGACCTTACTTTAGTGGCCCAAACACTGCCTGCCTGGGGGGGCAGTGGGCTCTCCAGARCTTAGCCCAGCCCTGGTACCTGGGCTCTCCACAGCTATACTGCAGACATGCAGGGAGAGGCACRTGCCAGAGAAATCCTCAGAGAAATCAGAGAAAGGCTTGCTTGGGTTGAAAGGGACCAGGAATGCCACCCACTAGACCAGGCTGCTCAAAGCCCCATCCAGCCTGGCCCTAAACACTTCCAGGGATGAGGCATCCACAGTTTCTCTGGGCATCCTGTTCCAGTGCCTCACCACCCTCCGAGYAAAGAATTTCTTCCTAACATCTAGTATAAGTCTYTCCTCTTTTAATTTAAAACCATTCCCCCTTGSCCTGTCACTCTCTCCCTRTGCAATGAGTCACTTGTTCTCCCTGCTATCCCCTCACGACTCTGGGTGTGCCTGCTTGGGCATCTGCCCACGACACTGGCAGGGTAGAGTGCTACTGACAGTAATAATATAAGTTCAGCACTGAAATCCTGGATCGCTGAAAAACGTACGTTTTCAAACACACTCATTTTTCTAAAGCTTACCTCTTAATTTTAGCACAGCTGGGGTATAATTTTTGAACATGTAGCACTGACATTTCTCATTGCTATCCTTGCACTGGATCAACTCATCTGAAATAGATGACATCCATCTATTTTCACTTGAAATAGTATTACTCACCCTAGAAAAGCTCCTCTGTAAATAGTATCTCAAACATTGACAATTGACATAGAATGGGATGGCTACTCAGAGGTGAAAAAGTCATCAAGGATAATTTCTTTTTTCCCCAATTGTAGAGGATATATATGTGCACACCATAATCCCATCTATCTTACAAGAATGCTTTAATTCAGGAAGAGAAATAGCTTTGAACTTTCATGCTGAGCAATACTTAGACATAGGAAACCTTCAGCTTAACTCCCCTGAACTCCACAGGCACAYAGAACTGCAGCCAACACTTATGATTTACACCATCCTGCATGTCCCAAAATACCTCCTGGTGATGCCTGAGGCTTTGTTAAGGATTGATGTGAGACTGGTATCAGTCTATCAACTCTGCTTGAGACAGAGCCGTGYTCTTGGCTGACTAAATGAAGTGTCCAGGCAGAAAGGACAGGGACAGGCTGGAGTCACTCTTCCAAATGCCAGAGACACAGTTCCCTTGTTCCCTGAGACAGTAAGTAGTTAAACAAGGTATCATTTAAGAGAAAGGATGCCTGAAAGGCAGGTAACTGGTTTGGTCTGCCTTCCTTTAATAATGAAAACAGATTTTYTGAAACAGGTCCAGATTATGTTTTAACTCTGGCTATGATTAGTATAAAACAGTGACATTTGAATGAAAAAAAAATTACTTATGGTTCCAAATTTACTTTTACTATAGGTATGAAAAGAAATACTTCTTTTGCTTAGTTTTCACGTTGTCTGCTCAGCCCCTGTTCAGGTTGTAAAACTCCAATGATGGGACAGCCTGAGAGATCAGCAAAACAATCAAGGAAAGTAAAGAATAAACTGTAAAGAAGGGAACAATCACCTTTTGTTGTAAGTAGAATTAAAAACTTYCAAATTCAAAGGACAACCTGTTGACATTACTAATCAGCCCACTAAGGTAAGGATTGCTTTGCCATCCATTTACTTCCATCCTTTCCATCCAGTCGTGGGAAGCTCATCCTTAATCACCAGTGTCCCAAACACTAAGAAAAGCAGATCATCCCTGTTGTTTCTGGCATGTCTAAGGCACCAGCAGAAGACACCTTCCAAAGACTTTTTCCTGATTTTAGTTGGAAGACACAGAGCAATGAAGCTTATTGCCCTGCTCTGCTTCACCTCTTGAGAAGAAAGGACACACAACTGCTGCCATAGTGCTGCTCTCAGCTTTGTCARGGCCTCCTCCAGGCCCTCTGGCACTGCGACCACCACATCCCACCCCGAGCACATCCCACCCACAGCACCTCCTCCTCCCACAGCTCTGCGGGCACTGGGAGCAGCCCAGACACTCTCCAAAGGCTTCCCATGCTGTAACAGTAGAAAAAGAGAACATTTTGGCAAAAGTGCATTTCCCAGGAAYGCACAAGAGGTATTTCCTTCTGATTTTGAGAAAATGCTGGTAGTAGTTTCCAACAAATCCTGTATTTGTATGAAAACCTTCACAAGAGATGACTTCATGCAGCAGCTCTCAAAGCTGTCTTCTACCCTGCAAATCATAAATTAAATTTGTGTGGCTAAGGAGTGAACTAATCAGCTAACTGTTTAATACAAATGTGAGTAAATGGCCAAACCCGTGTTCAGGTTGAAAAGCCACCTCTCTAGCGGCAAACGTACTTTAAAAATACATATTTGGTTTTCTTTAACCCTTACCTTAACAGGTAAACTTACCCTTATAATCAGTGCTTACCTGAACGTATTTTGGCAATTCTGATTCCAGTTTCATTGGAATTGACATAAAGTAAGGATTTCYTATTTTGTGTCTAGAGACACAGCAGTGCCAAAGCCCACACATTCTAGCACCTGGAKGAATATTTCGCATCATATTCAGGTAGGAAAACAAATCTGCATATTCAATACTGCCAAAGGGAATCCCTCAAAACTAGTGCAAAGAAGCACTGGATTACATAGAATACATTTCCGATTCTTGTGCAAGGAAAAGTCCATTTAGAGTTAATCAAACAGCAATCAATCAGCTGCATTATTAGAAAACAGGATTTTTCAGCTCCCATTTCATTTCATGAAAAGCTCCTGGTCTCTGCTTTGTGTTTCAGTGGTGGCGTGATCCGCTGCAGAACCCCCTAAGCCTTTCTCCACTGGAGTGGATCTACAYGGAAAAACCACCCAGGCACTCAATAATAAAGAGCTTTGGGACAGGGAATGAGTAGGGATGACACGACTCGTCATTTCAAAGAAACTGCAGCAGAGAGGAGGACAGCCAAACCCCACTATCAGAGGGTGGGGTTTATCTACTGTGAAATAGTGTCCAGCCCTGTAGAACCCTGGCTGTGAACACACGACCACCTGAGCACCAGTGCCCTGCCCAGGTAACTCCGTGCCCTCTCCGAGGTGGTTTCTCCCCATGAGGGTAGAGGCACACACAAGAGAGAAGCCTGAATCAGTCCAGATCCTGTTGTAGCTACTTCTGTCTCAAAGAGAACTTAGTTAAGGCTTGCTTCCTGAAACCACTCAATTTCAATCAAAACACTTCAATGAAACAATCTCATGAGCAAATTTAGGAATAAAAAAATCCAAGTGTAAGGCACTGCTGAAGTGAGGATTTGGCTCCCAGTCAGAAATCTACCCATCAGAATTCAGTGCATCCCTCACACCACACAGCTGAAATAGCAGTAAAAAACTTAAATGGCAGATGTATGGTTTTGAGAACCTTATCTTGGGGGTTTTTTGTTTTCTTGTGGGATTTTTGGCTGGGAATGATTTTTGGCATCATGTGTCCMTGTGTTGTCCATCTCCTGATGATGGTTTCATTAAAAAAACCCCAAATTTGACCCTTTTTATCAGCTTATTGATACACACCTTTCTCAGATACACCTAAACCTGTGCATGGGGGACTATCCACTGGCAGCCAGTAGCAAAAAATAATCCTGTTAGCACCTGCAAGTAATATCTGCAGATTACATGCAATACCAGCAGTTCAATAATACCTCTGAGGCCAATGACAGCTGAATCAGAATTATTGCCGATTTCTACCAGTAACAGAGAAGAATTGGATATGAAGCATTCACACATCCCAGACTGGATATTTTTAATTTCTTTTTTTTTTTAATTTATACTACCATGAATCTTCCTTACACCAATTTAAAATTCAATGAGCTCCAAAAATGTACCTTAAGAAGAGCTTGTTGGCAGGCACATTTTTCCGCTGGCAGAATATGTTCCTCAAACAATTATGTCTTATCACAACACTCACTTAAAATTTTACATCAAACTGTATCATGGGGCCCTTTTAAAAACCCCTCATTAATGACGATTATGTAAGTACCATTAGATGTGAGACATTCCCATATTGCTCGTAGGAGTTATGATTTAATTCTGTTAAAATCTACTCTACCATTTGTGTAATCACTCCTGACATTTTTACCTTTTGTTTTGTAAAACATTATTGTCTGTCAGAGGSGAAAAAAAAAAAAAAAGATTATATTTTGGTTGTCATTGCAATCTGATTGAAACTATGTTATTAATTAAACCTTGTACACAGTTATACCTGAGAACTCACCGACAGCTCTTGGGGAAAAACATATTACTGGAAGACAGTTGTTATTTAGGTCTCTGGGGCAACACACAGGCACTAATAAACCCCACACACATTCCTGTGAGTTAGGCTGATATTGTTCAGCATTTGTGGGGAATAATTCGACTTTGGCCTTTCACAGTGACCAGTGTGGCTCAGAATGGTCCATGACTCTAGGGACCACTGCAAAGGAACATGTGCACTTGCTTTAGCTCAGGAGATGGGTTTGCAAACACACAGGGAGCAGACTGAGAAGTCACCTTCCTCACAAGACATAATACAAGGTTCTGGCTTAGAGAACCTAGGCTGTGCTTTTAACCAAAAGGAGGAGGGCAAAGACATTTTACCAGAGCTGGAATTTTCATTTTCTGCTTCTCACTCATTTACTTTTTTTTGTCGTCAGAAGGGTGACAGAGAAAATACTCTTTCACAGGATAAATAAGGAGAAACAGCTACGAAATTCCCACTGTCTATAGTCAGAGCTTTGACCAAGTCCCTTAAGCAGCAGGTTTCCTTKCACAGAAGTTAGTGGTAGCCCTCCTCAAGTTAATACTATACTACAAATATACACTATATATATAACATAGATATACATTCTCCTGAGCAGAGAGAATGTGCATCTCACGAAGAGGAGAATTTTTCTTAAAATATTATAATAAACATTGGTTTTTTCAGCATTTTCATTTTAGTCCCCACATGTTTACAGGGAATAGGGAATTTCATCAAGAAAGCAGTTTTCAAAGTTCTTACTTACCTTGATGACACAGGACACAGGGAATGAAGGTTTCCTCCATAATGTGCTCTTTGAGCTGGGGCTGGGGCTTCTGAGTACTCTGAACACTCACATGTGATGTGACTAGTGATCAAATTGCTCCTTGAGGAAAAGTTCATCACAGTCAGGGCAACTGCTTAAAATGCAACATAAACAGGTCTGCGTCAATATTTTGACTTTGTGTAAACAATTCAAGCTGTATCACTCTGGAGATAATGACACATAATGCTGTATAAAATCCTCTGAAAGGGTTTTACTGAATTAATTTGCATTTGCACTCTGGAAGA
Organism: Amblyornis subalaris; assembly: GCA_018881555.1. NCBI lineage: Eukaryota > Metazoa > Chordata > Aves > Passeriformes > Ptilonorhynchidae > Amblyornis > Amblyornis subalaris. The sequence continues at coordinate 328,477 of JACAXG010000192.1, forward strand.
AAATTGGTCTGTGCAGTGGAAAAATGTGAACTTCTGTGGTCCTGTCAAATATGATCCTAACAAGGTATGGAGCTTCCAGAAAGCATCCTGGGAAAGAGCTTCGCTACTACAAGGTAAATGGGAAAAGAATTATTTTCAGACCTTGCACTGTTTAATCCATTTACAGAGCTTCAGAAATTGGTCAGTATGACAGACTGGAATATATGATTTTGTCTGAGCACAAATGAAATATTTCTGACAACTCCGGTGCTACACCTCCGGGCAAACACTTTTTCTCCTTTTTTGCAACATCATGAGTTCAGGCTGGAAAGGACATTGATCAGTGTTTTAGAACTCTGCTAATAAAACTAAGGGAAAGCAATCTGTACATAGGAGTTTATTTAGATGCCCACAAATTTTAAATCATTCCCCTTCATATCTCAGCCCACTGGGTATCTTATCCAACTGAATTACCATTGGGTTTTACAATGTGATATACAAAATGAGCTGACATTATGATTTACAAACATCCTTTGAGTATCATATAAAACACAACTCTTTCCCTTATTATACAATCATCAGGGCAATGCAAATAGAGTCAATACATTAGGAGCTGAATACAATGGGGCATTTTAAGAAAATAAATGTAACTTTACCACACAAAGCTGTTAACTAAAACAAAATCTGTTTAAAAAATGGGAATAAAGTTGTCTGAATGACTGAAAGTAATTTTATATTCTTTGCCACTGTCCCCTTATAAACATAAATAGTACTTCATTTAAAAGACAATTTTTTCACTGTATGGTCACACTTCTTTCTTAGTAATCAGTTTCACATTTTCTGCATGAAACTATGAAAAACTCACAAATGTAGACTTTCCAAACTGTAGCCACTATACTTATTTCTGCAATCTTTTCCATATACTCAGTGTGTTTAATGAAATAATCAAAAAGAAAAAAAACACTACACAAATGAGCAGAACAAAACACAACAGCACGTTAAAAATGTGACATTTAAGCTGTAGATGCATCGCCATAGAAATATATTCCTGTTCTAATGCCACAAACTTTCTAGCCTCATGAAAAAAATAGACATTAGTTGAAGAGAATCTAAACTCTAACCTCCATGTAGGTCTAAGAGTTTTGATTTAATTTTCTGTCTAAACTTATGTCCTCAACAACGCARTAAATTTAAATATTTTTGAATGTAATAAAATATGAAAAGATAAAATCTGTTTCTGAGCTGCTAATTAGGTAATGGAAATTACCAAGCATTAAGGTCTCCTGTCCTGCATGTCACTGGAACAGGTGCYTCTGCACTTTGTCACTATGGTAGCAGTAACTCAGGATGACAGACATCATCATTACTGTAAATACGAAAGAGGAAAAATTCTGAACTCATCCATGATGTTACAAAAGCAAGCAACTTCTAACATGGTCAACTTAAATTATATCATTCTAAGGGTCTCTGACTGTTTTATATCACTATATAATCCAGAGAAATTATACTCAACAGAATACTGATTATGACAGGTGATTCTTGAGTATGTGTTGAATTGGCAGTGGAATGTGGTTTTAGTTCCATTTCTCACTATAGGAGTCTTCTTGCTGCTCTGCATGTTTGGAGAAGAAAGTGCTTTTTCTGCCATTTCATTAAATTCATGGCATTTAATTTTATAGTTTTTTTAAGACAGACTTATTTTGATTACTTTCATTCTGTCCATACCTTTGAATGCTTTAAAATGCTGGACAGCTGTGAAATATAAGTACTATGCAATTTGACTGTACATACATACATATTTTCATAAATACATCTAACAGGGACCTTGGAACCAAGTATGTGATATCATGGGACAAAATCACGACAGGCTGTCTTAATTGTAAAATCTAGATCCAAAGTAAGAAGAGCTGAATTCTATCAATGTTGTCAATACACAAATTGAAACAAAAATACAGCATTAGTATACTCATGAAATAACTTAAWCATATCTGCAAATTTCTTGACAGGAAAGGTGTGTAATTTACAACACTGAAAACTTCTATCAACCATTGATTTCTATGCGCTGTACTGGAAGTCACCCGGACAAGGCTAGCAAGGATGAGCATAGTGATAGGTCCCAAAGGCAACTCCCAAACATCTTCCTCGCTCGGAGACTTTGGTAATTGTCTGTTGTACAAAACGCCAATGCGCTCGGCTTCACTGCAGGTGTTAACTCCAGCGGTTCTCCTCCCTCGGCACAGTCCAGCCTGACCAGGTCAGTTATTGTTGAGACACTCTAAATCCACCGAGCAGCAGACGTTCCCATTCTGCACAGACAGACGGGCACAACAAGTCACAAACAGCAAAGGGCCGGTGGCATGCAGAGGTAGGTGCGTCTCTGACACATCTACCCCAGACAAACACCTGCCCCCACCATGCCAGGGTGCTGGCACTGCTCCCGGTGGTGGCTTTTGGAGGARGCTGGCTTTGCCAAATGGCACCGAGCCGGCCTGAGCCACCACAGGAACGAGAAACCTGCGTGCGGTCCCCGTAATAAAATACAGCACAGAGATGATTGGATTTTTCTCTCATGCAAGAAGGCTAGTGGAGAGAATTTTGATGTGATCCACGCAGGGAAGCTTTCTGTTTCTCTGAAATTAGCAGATAGTTCAGGTTCTTGATTCATGGCAGATTTGGAGGGGATGGGGACAACATGCACACCATATAGCTTTGGAATTTAATCCATTGTTAAGCATCTTCCTCTAACATCAAGTAATTTATAAATCTACCTTACATAATAAAAAAGTACAATAACCACTAAAAGCCCAAACGAGTAATTTTTTTTACCTTTTTTTAATCCAACACAAATCTACAGAAAAAAACCCTCAAAAGAATGGCAGAAAAGCTACCTTCAATAATTTAAAGCCCTAGGGCAATAGCTTGCTCTCCCACAGCGAGCAGAAGAACGTTTTATATAACCCAAAACAACATTTTCATAATTCTGATATTAGCACAGTGGGGTCATCACTGCACAAAGCAAGGGAGATAGACTGCACTCCTGCATGAGAGCCATTGGATTAAATACATCTTGATGAGATCGGGGAACAGAAACTGTGACATTCCCTTCCCGTTACTATTGYGGCAGTGCCTTTATCTCTGAGCTGCAATGCCTTTTCACTTGTGTACTTGCTGGTGAAACTTTTGTATTAGTGTTTTTGCCTCAGCTTACCAGCTCTGTAATATGCATTTTCATGAACATCCGCATTAGGCAATTACTGAAATGTTACCCTTGATTCATACTGAGAATGCCTGAAGGGCACTCCAACAGAATGTCTGAAAGTTGCACTAGGATACTAACATATCTGTGCTCAACTTTTTCAAAAAGGAGAGAACTTTTCTGCTTACACTCTGCCAGAAGAAGAGACACGGGCTTTCTGTAGGCTCTCAGGTCTCATTTACTTCCCCAAGATCTCACTGTGAGCCTCCAAGGGCAGAAAGTGACCCCCCAATTTTATTCAGCAAGGTGCATTGCCATTACCATTCCACCTGGCCCATCRTACCTTGCATTTGCAGGTTGTACAAGGAGATCCCACCATTGTCCATACAGCACCACTAAGCCTYGTGATTCCATAGCCATCTGGACAGGTTTTCCTGATGTCATAGGTGATGTTGTCAGCMAGACAGGGGTCACTGACACAGTGAGGACAGCACTCTCCTTCTGAGATGGCTGTGTACTCGCAGTTTAGGGTCGGGCACAGAAGAGGCCAACAATCCACCTCTCCCTCCTATAAAAATTGAAGCAGATGTCATTGAATTTGTTGCCATTTATGAACTACCAAGAAACTTTGTATCCTGTTGAACAGAAAAGCTTTGTTTTGCCAATATTGCAATAAACTGAATGGATTAGATCTCAGTTAGCTTGTTCATACAAACGAATGTTTGAATACTGAGCTGAAGTTTCCTAAATGTAGCAGATTATCATTTGTTGTTTCTTGACTAAACAACAACACTGTCATCATCGCAGCGGGGGAACTTGAGTTCTTTGGGGTTTTTGAAGGCAGGGTTAAATACTGGGTACTAATATTTGCCACAAACTATAATTTTTGCTGTGATTGCCTTGCAGACTCATGCACTTTTTCTACTCCTGGTCACATAAACATCTCTGCRGGATCACAGCAAGCGTTTAAATAGAAAATTAACACTGCAGACAGACGTAGGTTAGTACGTTCCAGGGGCATTGAACATCGATCTGAGTAGCAACAGCCAATATTGACTTTATTGTCAACTCCTAAAGGAATTGGTAGAGCAATACCATTTATGTTCCACTGACTCATTTTATTATTTATTTTTCTTKAATTATTTTATTTTTTTATTATTTTTATTTGGAAAAAAAACCCCACAACAGTTTAGTAGATACAGGCACTGAGAAAACAGAAACATCAGGTCACTTCTGCAGAGTACTGCTCTGTGTGTCTAAATTTAAGGCCCTGGAAAGGGCTTCAATAACTTGCATTATGCTACTCTGTAAACACTTCAGGTGTTGAGAGCATCACACACTGCACAGAACCTTACATGTAACACTGATTCAGGGCATCACTGTCTTACAGCTCTGGATGCTACCCCAATCATAAAATTAGGCAAAGAACTGCAAGCCACAACCTCAATACTTTCTCTGTACATTATGGGTAATTATCTCATGACAGTAACTTACCTCTGAATGTAATTTCTTTCCTGATGCTCAGACACCTCTTGATTAGTATCATATATAAAGACTATGTTATACAGACAGCTATAAACGCAAAACTGATTATTTTAATGAACTTCATTGATGCACTAATTAGTATATCTACGGAAAACTTAAACCTTTAAGGAAATAATCTATAGTGTCTAACGAGAAAATAAGYGTTCTTTATTTTGTATGTTTTTCTAGTAATTTCAGTCTTCTTTATTTGGTTAATTTTTCCTAATTTATACAGTGGCACTGACCCTCCGTGTTTCCAGATTAGCTGAATTAAAATAAATAAATKAATAAATAAATAAATAAAGGATTTTATTGTCCCTTTTGGTAAGACAGGAACACCAGCTGATGTAATTAAAAACTGAAACTTCTCCAACCAAACCCATCGCACGTGAAAAAAGTTCGAAAAATTCATTTAAAGACCAGACCACCTCACAAAAGTTYTCAAAAGTAGACTAATGCTAAAATTAACACAGTGTCAAAGGTTTCCAAGCTTTTGTCAAGCTTTTCGTTTCACCCATCAGACCTACTTATTCAGCAGGAGGAGGAAAACTGCTGGGGTAGCTTTCAGTTCTCCTGGGGGTCCGTCAGTGCTTTAGCATCACCCCCAGCCTGAAGGGCAGGCGAAGAGCGAGCYGTGAGCCTGCTGCCAGGTCTGTTTTGCTAAAAGCCATAACCCTTGCTACTCTTGCTCCTATCCAAAATGCTTTCCTCATACCAGGCAACGGCACTGCTGGCAGCTGTAGGTCCAGTTGTCCCCGCTGCGGTAGAGCTTGTGGCCGGTCTGGTCGAGGCACTGGCTGGTGACGCGGGTGTCGCACTCCGGGCAGCAGAAGAGGTCGGCGCTGGGGTTCTTGCAGTCACAGGCCGTCCTCCGGCAGAAAACCCTCCCGTCCTGCGAGGACACATTGCCCTGACGTCAACCACAAACTGCCAGACAGCAACCCAGACGAGGTCACAGGGGGCAGGGATCAGAGGGCACACCTTTGGCATACCAGGAAATACTAATTCCTTAGCGTATTCGATGTTACTGCCGACAGGGGCTGGATCTTGCCTGTTGTAATACGACAAATACCAGTCCTATCCCAATTTCTGTCAGTGCATGGATCCAATACTGTCTGAATCCCAGAATACTGCTTTCCTGTCTCCAGCTAACTGAATTTGAAAGCAATCAGTATCTCAGAAGAAATACAGTGAAGCAATTTCATATCCCATTGGTTACATCAACAAACTCTTCAAGCAGTTGCCACTCTAATACATATAATATTTATTTAGCACTATTTTGACTGAGTGTACCRCTGTGAAGAAAATAAATTGAATAAAGGTGGTCCCTTTAACTTCATCAGAGCAAATTATAGCACAATCACARTAGCACGAATTGTTCTTTATTCTGACCTCACCACTGTGTCTGCCCCACATCTGGACCTACAGTACACCAGCTTAAAGATAAAAGGACTTATCATCATTCATTGTAATTCAGTTCATGTAGTACAGAGRGCCTGGATAAAGCTATATTATGCTTTGGATTGAAACTATACAATTCCTAAAACAACTCCATTCATTTCATTGCAGTTATTTCCTATTCTCATCAGAACCTAGCTCTGAGTCTATAAACCTGTATCTGATGTAAGAAGGAAGCAAATTTCATTGCCACCAAATAYAGGAATACCTTTCAATGCAAGGGAATTTATTTCCYCTGATCCTTGAAAAAASTTATTTCTAATAAGAGTGAGTGCAGCCCAGGATGTGTTTTCCACAGGCAGGCAAAGTAGCCATAACCACAGCACAGAATCACTGAATGGTTTGGGTTGGGTTTGGTTGGGTTGGATTTGGGTTGGAAGGGACCCTACCTAAAGCTCATCTTGTTCCAACACTCCTGCCATGGGCAGACACCTTCCACTAGACCAGGCTGCTCAGCATGCAGCATGGGGGATGACTGCTTATGATTTGGTGCAGGAACCTGGGTCTGGCTCCTGTTTTAAAGCAAAGCCAGTCTTATCCACAATACAACGTGTACAAAAYTAGCACGAGGGAATCACAATGCCCGTGTCAGTCCAGTGTCACTGCTGCATTCCTTCACAGTTTTGAATGGATTAGAACATTCCTTGCTATTGTAAAAATAATTATTTCTTATGCCTGACAAGTAAAGCTGAAGAGAACAAAGAATTGTGAAAATGTAGAAAACATGCCAGGTTAACATTGATCTGAACTGCTTTTGCTAACTATAGGGCATATATTACTTTACAAACTTTATTCAGAGTTGTATCAAACTAAGGTAAGTATTCTGTACTACTGGCTAGATTGTCACTTTAGCTGTGGGAGGAGGAATAAACAACCTTTATTTCCTTACTCAGCAGTCTGAATAAATCATAAGGAAGAATGGCCCATTTCCTTAGCCACGGGTTCAGCCAGGTCCAGATGCACCTCAAAAGTCAGCTTAGCACAGGAGCTCTGTCAGGATGACCAGCTCCAAGCATGTGGGGTTGTGCCAGGAATCCAGGGAACTTCGACCATGGCAATCTCTCTCCTCTTCTGTGCTGATTAATAATGGCTAACAATAGCCTGTCTGCTTAGATCCAATTCAGTTTCTAAACTTKCAAGTTTAGTTTTCAAAATTCCCTTTTGGCTGATGACAGTGCTGGTAAGTCTGTGCTTCCCTGAGCATGTTTTACATTGCCTTTATTCTCCATATCTCAGAACACCGACAAAACCTGATGATTTGGCCAGAGAACTTTTGGTAATCATAATACATGGCTACTCCGTTTAGTCTCTAAACATCTGTGTTTTGTGTACAACCTCATTAGCTCTACATCTTTCAAAAAACATTTTTATCCCTATACTGCAGTGACACAAAGCCTCTTAAGCTACAACATCTTGAGTACACCTTTGCAACTGAACAGCAGCCCTGAGAAATACACAGAAAATTTAGAAATATATATAGAAAACCTTATTTTGCTTAGGTGAGTAATAATATATAGCATCTTATTACTGTCTCTTCCTTCCCACCCTCCTCAATGAATCAGTTCTACATTCTTCAAAAGAATCAGTGGTATGAAGATAAAATTGTGCTTATCAAAGGAAAAACTGACACACAAAAGAATCACTGTTCAGGGTGGCTCAAGTTTTCACAGAGCCCCAAAGCCAGTTCGGAGAGAAATCAGACCCTGCAAAAACCAAGCCACCAAATGRTTCTCATCCTCAGGAACACATATCAGCTTGGCAGATCCCCCTGCTCCAAGGGCTGTGTGTATTTCCCAGGCTTTTTTCACATAGGGAAGGGAAGATTGTCTTAATGAGAGGACAGACTCAAAAGCMCAGATACAGCCAGACTGTACATGCCTATACAAGACTTGTGGAATATACTTAAGGTACAATGTTAATTCATAGTTTTGAGCATTTACGRTTTTGTCAACTTTATGGACATTCAGATGAATGAGAATGATTTGAAGAGACTAGGACTGGTGAAACACTGAAATACCCTGTGCTTCAATAATGGCACTTTGCTTCATTATATAACTGAAGCAATATAATTTCCTATATTCCACAGTATTCTACTTCACAAATATCTTTGAAGTTCACTAAGTAAGGTATTTAATTTCCTTTGCATCAGATTATAAGTTAAAATATTTTAAAGATGGTATCTGTGTGTTTCAGCCCATACACAAAATATGTCCACCTTTCCTAAAAGAACTATAGCAAAAGAAAATCCAGTTTTATTTTTAAAAACTGAAATGCTGGTTTGTCTCCTGGATAAAACAAGTAGGATCATTTCAAAGTTTTAGTAAGTAGTATCAGGAATGGTTTATTTACACTCTACTCTTTTCCCCACTGCAAGCTGAGCAGGCTGCAAAAAGATCACGCAGGGCCAGTTCTCCGTGCAAGTGCATGAAAAGGAAAGGTTTGAGAAGTAGTCTGGTGTATTGTGCTGTATTGGAAGCTATCACGAGGTATAAAAATGTATTTCACTAAACACTGAGTGAAGACTTAACATTCTGCCTGAGATGTGAGAGAGGAGCCCGTCCTGTTTTCCCTGCTCTATAGACAAGAATTTGGCACTTGAAACAGGCTACTGGAATGAAAGTAAATGAAAATGTTAATTCACGGGGAAAAAACTAAAGTGAGGAAGATACATAGTAAGAGTCATAGCAACAGACAGTGTCAGGCGTAGTTTAAACTATGTACCAGTTAATCACTTGTGTATTTTCATACACTAATAAGAGCATTCAACATAAGAAATACATGCAATGAGAAATGGCAAATAAATTACAAGCAATCTAAAATGGGAATACTAATACTTATAATTCTGCAAAGGCAGACCAGATGTCTTCACATATATTAAACTGTTTATTCTATTGACTGGAAATCCTTTCATAAGCTTGCCAGTTCCCCAAGATTACCATAAAAGCTTGATATATATTCAGTAAAGTTGTGCACTTCAGCTTCTGAAAGGAGGAGTTTTAGGGAGCTTGAGGCTACTTGAAGTAAAAAGTATAGCAACTAACAAGAACATATTCTCTCCTGAGCCCAAACCAGCAGCGTACTTTGTAGGTTCTATTCATTCTGAAGTCTTAATTTTCCCTTCTGCTGTACCATTGCAAAGCAGAAATGATGAGGCTTTCAGCTTCTTGCAACTTCAAAACACCTCTCTGTCCCCGTTCAAACCCTCCCCTGTTTCTCTGGCTCCCAAGCACGGAGACAAGGAGACTGATAGGCCAATTCCCATGCTCCACCTTCAGCTTTTCACAGTGGCTAAAACCTGATTTTACTTGCACTGACGTATGAGCCTGTAGTGCTCTGCTGTGCCTTTGGACAGCTTTGCCCATGCTATGAATGAACCTGGTCAAAGTGGATATAAATGACCAACTACTCCTCAAACTAGGGCGTTTCTAAAATTCTTCTGATTTCAATGACAGCATTCCTCTGTTAACTAGTGAAAATCAAGAAAGCAGAGCCAAATGTTTTACCTTGGTTACCATATTCAGAAAGAAACAAAACGTAATTTCCAGGGGAAAAAATAATTAAAGAGAAAAAAAACCCCAAACCAATAAAAACCTCCACTCTGATCTACATGTTAACTCTTTAAGGTAGATCTACTGATACCAGACCTGGCTTCTCCAAAGGTGCAGAGAGAGCTGCACTGCCGAAGTGGGACAGCTGCCAACACAGCCAAGTTGGGATGAGAAGGAAAATGCTGGCCTTCACCCTTTTTCACTTTGAGAAAATTAAGTRCTTGCTGCTGGGTCTTCTAACCTTTGACTCATGCTCAGACCTTTCTTCTCACCAGTAAATTCACATGTATTCCAAGTAAAGGGAAACACAGCCAACAGGAAGTCGGCTGACTGCAGTACTGAGAGATGCATACCCATATGAAAGAGAAACGAAAATCAGTTTTCAGCATTTCCAGCAAGTGTGCTGATTGCCTGCACGCTGTGTTAAAGGGTAAGACCCTCTTCAAGGCACACTCTGAGATGCCCTGGCCTACAGAGTGACATGGCAGAAGCTCAGCAGAGTTAGCCATTATTCAGCTACGTGTGTGGTTGTGCAAAACAAGAAAAGAAATGCCTTCCCAGAAGAATATCCGCATCCCAGCTTCAGTGTCCACAGCAGAGCTTACCTTTTGCCTCCAGTGCCTTAGGCTTAGGCTAATATTTTTGCCAACATCAGCAGCACTGCAATATTGGGTTTCTGACACRAGCCCAGGGAATGAAAGGACTCCTGAAACCCAGACCAGTTGGATCTCACCTTGCAGGAACAAACGGAGCATCTGTCCTCTCTCAGGGTCCACACCTGCCCGTTCCGCTTGAAGCCACCTTCATGGGGACAGTCTCCAGTGCAAGAGGGCCCGGATGGACAGAGGCAGTCAAACCCTCCTGCCAGGTTCACACAGGCTGAATCGTTCCAACAGGTGTGGATCTTTAAGGCACACTCATCGATATCTGCAAAACAGCAGAAAGCTTTGGGCACATTTTTCATGGGGCAGGTTTTATTTCTGCATTGAGTAATTACTGCTTATCTGCCTTGCTGGTGGATGAGGGTGCATTCCTTTTTATATCTTTCATATTTACTTGGCAGACTTTAAGCACTGACAGTTTTTAGGTTATTCTTCCACCAACAATTCTTAAACTACCTCCATCAGGCTTATTCACAAATGTTGAGTCTGACATACCTAGTGGAACCATGTATCAGCGACAAACTTGAACCTTCAGACAAGGGTGCATACTGATTTCCCAGTGACTGGAAACTAGTGAGCAATCAGAGTGACTTTCTGTCAACTAGACCACTCCCTGTTCTGGATTCTACCTCAAAACAGAAGTGCACTATTCTTCATAAGGTCCTGGCACGAGCAACATTCCCCATACTAAAAGCAGTCAGTTGCATCCTTTTTCCATTGTTGGAAGGCATAAATGAATGGGGGAAAAAAAAAAGGAACTAAAAGAGAACTCAGAGGCACCTGATACATAAAAAAAGTATTAAAGCTATGCAGTATGATTTAGCAATGACACAAAGAATAGGTGAGAAGAGAAAGTCATTATACACCAGAGAAAAGCGAATTACAAAGTAAATTACGGTATCCCATTAAATTTGCTTTTGGAGAGTAAAATATAATTATGCAATATGAATTTATCTAGGGAGTTCATGCAGTGTTCTTTTTCTTTCAATGAAAGCTATGAGATTTTTAAGCACATTGTTAAAAATAGGTATTTCTTTCAGTCAATAACTTCGGACTTTTCTTAAACAATATATTGACAGATTGTCCAGATAAAATACCACTAAACTGGTGGGCCTCTTTTGTTCCAACATGAACAATGAAAACTGTAGCAACAGTGGAAGGAAGGCTGGAGAAGAAAATCCTTTAGAAGCATGTGATGGTTTCTGTCATGAAAATTCCAGAATAGATGAATTCAGAATTTACAAGGAAGAACCATCACACTTATCATTTGAAATTACCTTATTGCTAGTGTGAAATGTGTAACTGTTCAATATTACCCAACAGTACTTTTAACTTCTCTCTAAACTAACAAATGAAAAAATTCGATAGAATTTACAAAGAAAAGTTACCTAAAGTCTCATTTAGGTGAGATGTGATGGCCAGTTGTCCCGCTTTTTGGACAAGTGCCATGGGTTCATGAGTCAACACCTCAAAACATCATATCTTAAAAAGACTTTAACAATTCTCTTAGTCTGATGAAGCGCATTCTTTACAACAATCAGATCATTAAATTCAGCCTGACCCGGATAGTACAATTCCTGATTTAAATTCATAAATAGTCCAGGGACAAGTGGAAATGTGGTCATGCCCTTGGATTTGATTGAATGCAAAAATCAACCTGCACAACCAAGTCAAAGCTTTGGGCTACCAGGAAAAGACTTGTGCTTACAGATCCAAAGGGAAGCTGGAGGCAATTCCACTACAGAAGGGCTTCGCTCCCAGGCTAAGCTGTGGGCCAGTCCTTTGTCAGAAACGTTCCCAAGTGGCCTGACAGCATGATTCAAATGTTCGTCACTCAGACTTGTCTAAAAATGGAGTATTTTGCTGTCCTGAAAGTCTTAATTGCCGGAAAAGAACAATATTGCTCTAGTGCACAGCTTAGCCAAAACTGAGTACTTGAAATACCCATTGTCAGTGGTATAAAAGGTGCAGCACTAAGAGAAACTAAAACTTGTAGTTCATTGTTTAACAAGTGCCAGAGTATCACAGGAAGTAAAAACCATGAAGACTGACATGAAGAGAGCTATGAATGAACTGGTATCAAATGAATTATATCCAAATAGCTACTGTAAAACTTAAAACATTCTTAAAGACAACCCATTTTCCTTTCAATAGAATTCRACTTGTACTTTTTGTTGAAAACAAAGGTACAAATGAACCATTCACTTTGCCTTTGGTGGTTTCAACMAGCATCACCAATATTGTCTTCCCTACCACATTAAGAGCTCCTTGACTATCATCTGTATAGGATGTAGCAGAATAACAGTGCAGATTAGAAGGGGTAGCTTCCACAGTTCAAAACTAAAAGGATTTCACAGATGAATATAAAGCCATATTGCCTACAGAGTTGCATTTAATTGCTTTACTTATGGCACTGAAATCTAATTCTGTTTCCATGTAATTTAACAGATTTATGGAAAGCCAGATGTTAGCAATTATAGAAACTAACATTATTCATGTTCTCAGTAGTACAGACCTGTTCAAACTGCACAAAGCCAACTTAATCTCTGATGCATATGCAGAAGGGAAGAACCCCCTATTTACGTACCTCTGCTGCTGTTCTCCTTTTAGCACAGATAAAGAGGATGTCCCCATTAAGAGCAGCCCAACTTGGAAAATGGGAGACATTCTTGACAAAGAATCAAGCAAAGCATGAACATAAATTCCTAGCTGCTACACAGTTTGCTCATTTTTTTTTTTTTTTTTTTGGTTCTTTATGCAAATGATAGTTTATTATTATTTTATGGCATTTATTATTTAAAAGTTTTAGTCACTAATCAGATATATAAGGCTTGGACACTGCACTCATTTTCAGCTGAACTTTTAATAGAACTAATTTTCTGAGAACATCCCTTTGGCAGTTTTTTTTGTCATCGCTGATTGCATTTCTTAAAGTCGGAACAAACAGCCAGTGTTCCCAATAACTTGAGGAAAAAAAGTTATAAGCATAACATGTTTTTGTCCCTGTCACTTCTTCAGCCTTAAACCAGACTGGGGGGGGGAGGGAARGAAAAAACCCCAGCCAAATGCTCCCACATTGTTAGCTCTCAGCTACAGAAAGGATTTCATTTTAATGGACATCAAATGGACTTGCTCCTATCAACATGAGATCAGCATGTAGATGGGTATGCAAAGCATGGAAGAAAATACTTGCATTTAGTGTGAAATTTCCCTTAACAGCTGGAATCAATGTGTCTGCTTAGCCTCGTTTAAAATTTTGAACATGTCCAAAACAATCATTTAATGAATATGAAAACTATGACAAAGACTTTTGCATACAGATTATTTTTATATTATTCAAATCCTTGCTCAGCTCAAATTCCCCACACTCCCCTCAGGTTTCAYTTGCTTTCCCACAACTGCTCTCAAAAGATGCAGGCCCAAAACTGGAATTTAACGATTTATTTTATTAAATGGCATTTTATTAAATGCCATTTAATGATGGGCACAGCAAAACTGCACACAAAATCTCATTCCCCACTATAACACCACAAAGTAGGAAGGAGATGAAATACTCATTTATGAATCAAGCAACTTTGAAGAACACTGGAAATAGCAAGGAGACCCCATATTCTTTCCTTATATATAAAGGAGAAGAACGAAACATCTGTTTTTACGTTTGGGAGGATTAGTTCTTTCGTGTATCCCGTCAACCTACRAAAATCATCTGATTTTCACACCTGGAATAGAATTTTGCAATCTTATTCAYTATACTGAGATTATCTGTGGCAAAAACCACTAATTAACCCAAGTAAATGTGGCAGAGCTTTCCTTCCCACCTCCGCACAGGTCCTTTTCAAGGAGAAGCGAGGGTATAGTTGAACCAACCATACTGAGCAGAAACTTGCTTGTACTGCAAAGCCTCATGCTATTTTCTATCAACAACACATAGCCAACAGCAAAGTGACTGCTGCCAAGACATGCCAACTATCACACACCTGATCAAGATCTTTACTCTTCAAACGCTCCAGTCTGTGCTTTTACAAACAAATGTACAGCCCTAAGTACCCGATCATACGTATTTTTGCAACTAGTCACAGTTTGTGGATGAGAGAGGAAAGAAAACAAACCACCCAAGATGTGCTCATTTCCAATGTGCTCTCAAAGTACATGGATAGCTTGGTAATGAGAGGAGACAAGAAAACAGAAACAAAATGGAAGCAAATAATCCCCTGAGATGCAATTTCTTTTTCCATCCTTTTTGGCTGTAATGAGAGGTAATTTGCCTCAGATATTATGAGAGGTCCCACGGCCACTGCATTTGAATCGGGYAGAAGACAAGCATGACTGTACATATCAACACAAGTTCATTAACTTGRTTTCACTGAAATTTTAAACCAATCCCAAGCTACCTCATTTCTTAGTTTTCAAGGCTATTCAGGTTTTAATTGTAAGACTCTTCCATAGCACCTTAATAAATGTGTGCAAGCAAGGCATGCAGTGTGGTGCTCTGTATTATCATGATAAGCTGTTGCAGAAGAAAGAACCCTACTAATGTGCTAATTTTAACTGTTATGGTACATTAAACCATTACAGTRTATTGTTAACGTGAAAAATGTATGCTGGGCCCCCAAACCAATGTGTGTACAAGTYAACTAAACACTGTTTTGACAAGTCATTTTTCACAGGCAAGTTGTCACTTAATGATTTTTGTCTTCTTTCTAAATCAAAGTTATTTGGAGTTGTCTTTGAAAAAATATCACTAAACRGATTCGTTTTTCGTTAGAAAATATTTTATGATAGTACTTTTATTCTATAGAGACATAATGGTCTATTAAAAAACACTGCATAGTAAATTAGATTCTGAATATAGGATTTACTAAAGCTTTCTAAAAGTATAGAAATTACTAAACACAATTACCTTGAAGACATAACGCACCTTTCTGTCAGAATACAAGAATCAGAATTAMGAAATGGAAAGTAATAAAGATAACCTTTGTTTTACAGGATAAAATCCACTGACACCAACTCTAATATTGTGAGCTTTAAGAAATTCTATGAGCAGAACAGAATRAAGTTGTAAAACAGCAGCTTCTAATGGGTGTTGGATACTCTGTACCACATGCAAACSCTTCTGCCTATGTAGCACTTCTCTACCAACAGATAGGAAACCAATTCTCAGGCACAGAGGAAGATTTTCAAAGGCTGGGTCTACCTTTTTGTGTGACACAGAAAGGGGGGAAAATAAACAAAGAACAAACTTCTTTGCTTTTACTTTCTAGTCTAGATAAGAGACACCACTGCAGGATACTAAGGAATACATGAAAGCCTCAGGAATTAATTTAAAGCCCATTCAGATTTGACCTGCCAAGCACTGCTCCACCCAGCTTTTGTGGGAGACTAATGCCTGTGGAGTTTTCTTTCATGAGCTCTTGAGTCCTACCGTTTTCCAGCTCTCATTTCCCCAAAACAGCACCTCTAAACCTGCAGTGAGRTCTAGCTACACTACCTTTCAGGCTGAAATAAATGGTGAATCCTGTGGGGTTTGGGTGGGAGAAGGATCCATGTTCAGCTTCCCTACAAAATTTGTAGYGGTTCTTAAAGAAAAAAATAAACAAAAACTGACAGGAACTGCTGCCTTGGTTGTTTTTCCTCATGTGCTTGCAAGTACCAATGTAGCGACTCAGAAACACAAATCATCATGAAAAAAATAGAATCAGTAAATCTGCACTCCAGGGGCTGAACAGCTCTCTACAGACTGGAAGCATCTCACTTTAGAGATAGAGATTCAAAAGTGTAATTTGCTTTGCTTATTTTTTTTATCCGTAGATAGTCATAAATGCTGCATCACGTGACTACTTGTTTTCTATGAAGTATTATTATTTCTTTACTTCAAAGTGCAGCAAAGCTTCTATTATAAAATTAAAAAAAAAAAAAAACAACAAAACAAACAACGCAGCAGCTGTAGCCTACAGGTTTTAATTGCCAAGCAAACTTTGGTAGCAACTTCGTATAGCAATTGTCTTTTGTCTGCAAGCAGTATTCTTAATAACACATTGCGAAAGACCAGTGCCTCATAAGAACACTACCGTGGGAAATCAAATTACATTCTCTTAATTTGAGCCTGCTCGCCATCACTTTATGAAGCTGACATCTTTGATAAAAGCTGTCTTTAGCTGATATTTTGAGCAATAAAAGAATTTTCCCAATCTTGAAGCGGCCTGGCTAAGTCATACATCCTTATTACCCATGCCCTGGTGCAATATTATGACCTTCCCCACCACATCCACCAATTTACACATTTGTCCCTTGCTAGGTGACAAACTTCACTGTTTTCCCTTAGTCAATGAGAATAAAGCTTTTAGAAGCACTGAGATATCATAACACTTCCCAAATAGATGCTATTTTTCTTAATGTTTTGCAAGCACTGCCAGGACATTGCAAGCAATGACTCAGCTCCAAGACCACCTACATAAAAATGAAGGGAAAAGGGGTTAACCAACAAATTCCTAAATGCATCCAGCAAAAGCAACTGGCTGCCTGGGCTTTGGGCAATCTGTCAGGGATGAGTACTCCCTCCCACTGTCTTGTGATCTTCTTTGCTTTATTAGTAGTAGTAGTAGTAGTAGTATTTATTGTTATTGTTATTACTTTGTAGGGAAGGTTTAATCTTATTTTATTTATGTTTTTAGGCTATTTGTTGCTCTCCAAGTTTGTCCTTCAGGGAGAAAGAAAGAAGAAATGTTTTGAAACGCACTGAAAGACAAGGGCTCAAATTCACCTCATATACACACACTGTGAATCCAGTATACAATACACCAGGAAAAAATGCTGTTGCTAAGCAGATGAACCCTCTTTTATCTGAAATAGAGTGAAAGACAGTCAGTGTGGTCCTGACTCTAAATGCTCCACCATGCAAACAAGCTCTGTAACGTGACGCTTTAGCTAGAACGTGTAGAGTTATCTCTCTGTTGTTTTAACCAATTCTTAGTTGCACTTTAAAATGAACATCATGGTTCGAAATTTGTCTACATGGGTTAGCAGAATCTTCCAATTAATTTTTAATTATTTCATTATACTGGTTTATTCTGGTTTATTCTCTTCCTCACTGGTACCCCATAGCAGATGGTTCAGAGAAGCTCTTTCATTAAAATAACCCCACTAATTTCACATTCTGTTTACAACTTGCATATGGCAAGATGAGCACCTTACCTCACAAACTTCCAGCATGCTGTGCAGGTCAAAATGAGGGCAGTGTGTTTTCATGGAATCTTATCCCTCCAGCCTCCACAGAACACAGAACATTTGGGGCTTCTTTTTGCAGCGCCCAACCCTTCAACAGCAATTCAATCCAAGCAATACTGACCTTTCCAGCAGCTGAGCCTACCTGTGGGTCATTCACAACCACAGTCTCGCCTATGTGTCTGTCTTCTCCTGACATCAGCTTGGCTCCTAGATCTTCTTCCCAAATCAGCTACAGAAGGTCAGGCTGAGGAGGGACAGGGCTCCCCATGCAAGTGGTACAGGTAAGCACCAGAAATGCTAAAAATGTCTCTTATCCCCAATTGCCTCAGGGCTTTTTGAAGGTTATGTCATGTTGCTTCGACTCCTCATAAAGAAGGTATTTTCAGCATTGCTCCGTTCATCACCCCTTTTACAACATTCAAATAAACCAGAGGAGAACTCTTAACATTTGAGAATTCATTTAGAAATACATGACTTTCATCTATTTTATCTATGAAGTCATAAAATGCTGTAAAATTTGCCTTTTTTTACACAGCCACCTCCTGAAGAAGCTCACTGCTGTGATTTTATTGAGCTCCCCATCAGCTTAGGACAATGTGTAAAAAGCTAATATAGCTGGACAATCTACAAAATATTGCTTTGAAAATAATAACTGTTCCTCTGCATTTTTAAATCCTTATATTACCTTATTCCAGGAACTACTAATAGCCAGAATTTATAAAATACGGGAGTGTTTGTTACAAGTAAATTTATATATTTTTTGCTACAAATTGTTATTTAAACTTTTATTTTAATGATAGACTTTAAATCTTAGGAAACACCCTTTGAAGTTAYGGCCATGATAAATGAAATTTACAGCATTAAAAAAAAAAAGTCTTTCACAAAAGGAAGAGAAGAGCTTTTATAGAAAACTCAGCTAACTGACTAGAGATGAAGTAACTGAAATTCCAAAGAAAGGACATAACATTATGAGCAGTTGACCTGTGTCTCTACACAAGTTAAAATGGGATCCTTTCTCAACAGTTTTAAACTCACCTGATAGAAGATCACATAGAAATTATGTATAAGGTGAATAACTGAAAAGATGGAAAATTTGTGAGCCAGAATTACCATTTTCACTGTGGTTTTATTGCTGCTTACTTGCTGTAGTGGCACACAGAGTTGAGGGCACACAGGTTGCAAGAGCCAGCACTAACTCCTCATGGAGCCTCATCCTTTCTCCTCCCATGAAAACAACTGACAAACTCCTCTGTACCCATTAAAAATCCCTCTCTGTTCATGCTCTTGGGGCCTTATTCTGCAAATATGGTGCATAGAGAATTTGATGTTATTTGTGTAATTCTAAAAATCAAACGATGAAGATGCCAAACAATGGAAAACAAGCAAACCAAAGCAACGCAGACATACGCATGTGTCCTCTGTTAAAATTTGGAATTGGAAAACCACCTCTTCCCCTTTTGTGGCCAGTTATGCTGCCCAGCAAGCCCACTTCTTTCACTTCAGGATTCGCAGCAACTGGCTATGATAAACGGGCCAGAGCAGTAAGTCAGGCTTTGGATCTCCCTCCTGTGACAAATGCTCAGAACCGTGATGAGACGGCCGCCTGGGGCCGGGGGTGCTGACCAACACAGACACGCTCGTGTCCACCCACAGTCCGGCCTCGAACACAGCCACTGCCCAGCACAGCGGCTCAACAGTCACCTGGGAACACCATGCAGAAGGAGGTAAAATAAAAAAGGCTCTGCTGATCATTGCTTACCAACACAGGACTCCCCGGAAAGAGAATAGCTTCCATTGTCATGGAAACCGCTTCTGCACTCACAGTGGTACCACCCTGGGAGGTTAACACAGCGTGAATGGTTGTGACACTCAATGATCCCCTCTGCACACTCATCAATATCTGCCTCAGAGAAAAACACAAGCCAGCCAGGAAATTAATTTCCTTTGACACCAATACTGTAGGTTTGTTTTTTAAAAAATGTTATTGGGTTGGGTTTTTTTTTTAAAGATTTCCTTTAATAGATGGATCAAGGTTTATTACGGTTCCCAACAACAGACACTTAGAGCATGACTCACATAACAACAGTAAAAAATAACAGTAATACATCATGTAATCTGTTACAGACAAGACATTCTTTTACACCACGATTTGTTGAAAATGCAAAGCAAACATGCATATTTTTTGTTCCTTGTTTGGTTTTTTCTGTTTGTTTCTGCTCAAGTTTTTTGTTTGCTTTTTTAACTCAGAAATTACATTTGTCTGTGCACTCAAAGCATTGCAGAACAGGTTGTCCACTGAAAAGGCAGTTTCAGCAATATTGCTGCTTTACAAACCGTGTGCCAGGACATTTTCTTCAGGATTTGTGTTCCCAGCATTCAGCTGCAATATTGGCAGCTATCTGGCACTGAAGGTGCTCAGAACACTTTGCAAACACTGGTAAGTCTCTTTTGTTTACATGACCAAAATAAATACCTCGTACATGTGTAACAGCGTGTGACAAACAGAAAAAGCAGTCCACGTTTCAGCTGCAATAAAACGTTTAGCTGGAAAAGAGTGAGGCAAATGACAGCGAGTCTGTAGCAATGGAAAGATACAGTATGATGAATACCCTGCTGAGTTTCAATGAATGTGCTGTTTTTAGAAAGGAGTTTCTCAAATTTCTGTAACACATTTAACAGAGACCTCGTAATTGCTAGTAACCTTGGCTAATCATGGCTGGCACCTGGCTGCTTCTCCCCTTTGAGCATTTTTCAGCACATTTTGTAGGGTTGTAATTAAAATTAGCAAATTAATTATATGTTAACCTTGCGGTAATTTAAGAAGCCATTATATTTTCATTCCTCTATTCAGCTCGAGCTTTTTTTTTTTTTTTAATTTTGGACAGTTTTCAGCTGGGTAACTTATCAATTAAAATGAGACTCAAATTATTCCCATTTTCACCTACTGAGATTTTTTTTCTTGGCACACTTAAAATATGCTTAAAATTGTGCACATCAAACCAAAAAAATTGGTGAAAATAGGTTTGAAAACTGCATTTAGCTCTGCAAGCATCAAAGGACAAATGTCTCATGATCCTGATGCAAGACTGAGTTAGGGCTATTAACTAACCACAGAGTGTAGCTTTTATCTCAATTTACACAATACATACACCAATATGGTTTCATGGACTGCACTGGAGTCATGTTGATGTACATGGAAATCTATTTGAATGAAGTATCCTTCAATACAATCTCATTTTCTTACATCTTACAAGTGATACCATAGAAAAGTTCAATTTTCCTCATTTCAGTAACAATATTTATTCTTGTTGAAATATGGCTGAGAAACCTAAAAAATGCCATTTTCCAAGATTCATGTTTGCCCTCACTCAAGCATGAACCAAGTTATCTACATAACGGGGTCATAAACACTATTTATTTCTAGCTTTATTCAGCTCCCATCTAACAATAAAGTCAATTTTTAAATGCTTTGAAATCTGTCACTGCTGCCACCTTTTCTGTACTTTTTCTTTTGTGGAAGCTAATTTTAGTGTTAAAACACTGCAGGAATCTAGCTGTCCATCAACCGTGAGTGCTGCCTGCAAACTCAGACACTTCCAATTCATTACAGCAAATGGAATTTATAACCATGATCTTTTCACATGTCATGGCTGATGAAACAAGTTTAATCCTATTTGGAAAGTGAATGACTTTGCTATTGCAGGTCAATTGCAAATGAATCCCTCTTCTTGCTTTCCTTTCTTCCCCAGTGTTGAACTGGGGAATGTTCCTGTTTAAAGACTGCTTCCTTGGGTCAGTCCTGTACCGCACCTCTATCTGTTCAATTTTGCAATTGTAATTTACAAAATCAATAGAGTGTTTCCAAAGTTCATTCCTACACTTAAGCCCTTTCAAAAGCACATGATTTAGGCTCATGGTAAAGGACCATAACTGACTAGCAGGTTATCTTTCAGAGAGCCTGTCTGCCAGGGTACCAAAACCAAGCAGCACTTCACTCAGTGGAAGAAGAGCAGCTAGGTAAAGTCTCTAGATCATGTCAAAAACTAAAATAATACATAGAACTCTTTCTAGACTAGATTACTTTATTGTGGCAGAACCATACCTGTTACAGCTTTTGTTCCCTGATGTGCAGGGAGACACTAACCAATTTCTTCAACCAGCAGAGCTAGGGAAAAAAGACTCGCTTTCAGTTTTACAGGTTCTTCCTTTACTTCCTTGATCTCCTTAAACCAGAAGAGCTATGCCAGCACTGCCCTACCCATGCTGGAGGCAGTGGGCAAAGGATAAGGAGAAGCTGTGTAGGCTATTTTGGGAAAATCTGTCGTGACAGACACCACAGATGCAGAAGCAACTAACAAAAAACTCTTCAAGTTCTACCTCTCACCACTACCTCTCTTCTTCAGGTTAAGTTCAGCCTCCTCCTGCATGCATATGCTGGATACAGGCTGGGAGGACAGTGCAGGAAGGAGAATGGGGAAGCAACTCTCCCTCTGGTTGTGCAGCAGGTAAGGATTCCTTCAGCACATCATTAGCAGCACCACGTGATACAATGCGCATGACGAGTGGCATAAACAAGGAAAACCATTAATGGCACCTCCATTTATCTAACACATTACTGTTTCTTAAAATGGTGCACATAAACACTACAAGGCTTGGAAATGTTATGATGAGCTTCTCCTATGATCCTGTGCATTATTTGTAGCATAGGTACAAACAGAGGTCTGCAGGAACAGGAAAATATTGTGGACGTTTCAGAAATTCAGATTTAGGATGCTCAGAATACCAAGAGGGAAAAGCAAATAACAGCTTTATAAAATGGTGTGTCATATACCATGACATTACTTAGTTCATTTAATAGGCCATTTCCAGCTGGACATCCTATGGCTTTTGAAAACACTTTTTTTGAGGATGTCTTCTGCATAGAAAGATGTCGATATACAGAACAGCCAGTTTGGGGAACTACAATCAATTCACTTCTCTCCATCTTTGCTTTTCCATCTTTAGATCCTAGCACTATATTTGCATACTTGCCTCAGGATAAAAGTCTTTCTATCCAAGTCTGGTTTGGGGTTTTGCTATAGAATTGGAGCTTTTCACACACTATTTTTGTGTGGTTTGTGTGTGCAGATGCTTACCAGAACGCACTATATGTACTTTCTTCATAAAGTTATGTTAAGCTGAAATGAAAGTGTATACTCCTGACCTGTGAGTGAATACAGTGTAAAAATTACAATCATTCCTCAAAGGAGCACATTAAAACCTCATCAGAAATTCTGTAACATGACACAGGCCAGGAGAAACAATTGGTGGGTATCTTTTGGCCACGTTCCCATGCTTTAGGTCTTGCTTGCCCTTGGTACTCCTGGCAGCAGAGTGAGCCCATGGCTGTCAGGGCTCCAGGCTCTGCCTCCAGGCAGCAACCTGCCATGGATGGCAGAGCCTGGGTCTTCACATGCACGTCTTCATGCTGGTATGCCATGGTATGTTCATGGAGGTCAGTGAAAACACATTCACCAGCTCACAATTTTGGATGGGCCTTCTGTATGTCTGCATTAATGGCTAGGGAGTCTAAAGCTGAGTGCTTGTGAGAAACTGCCAATTTACTATTTCCTTAGGAACTGAAAATTTTTATAACCTTTATTTTCTTCTGCAATCTTTGGCTAAATATCTGCGCTACCTGTGCATTAAGGGTAGTATTTTCATTTCTAGCTCTAATTCACCTTAAGACATGGCTGCTCTTACCACCATGGAACTATTTTTGTAGGTTTTCCATTCAAGCCTTCTTGTAACATCCTTGTAAAAGGAGATCTCGTACAGACCATCCTCTTGCCTGTTTTTACCCCACTTAGTCATTTAACTGCCATTAGTAGAGAATTGTTAATGGATCTGGCAACACTCCACTGCAGTGGCTTTGCAAATGCTCAAAAATGGCAAACTTTTGTATTGAAGAATAAAGGCACCAGTTGGTTTTGTATAAGCTCTTGCAGGATGTTAATCCTGTCCTTTAAGGACAGGTCTGTAATTTTTACTTTTAGCATCCCAGCTTCTTGCATTATTCATAAAGGTATTTATGCAGGCAAGATAAATAGGATAATTTATCTCAAAATAAAACACAATGGCTTCAGAACCCTGCAAAAAAGTAAAATTAAAATAATTCAATCTTTTCTAATGCTCCATCACATTTAAGTCATTGTGTGATAATCCTAAAAGGAAAACTGTTCAGTGTCATGTAACAGCTAGCAATCTACAGCTTCAATGAGACAGAAGAGTTTTATTGTAGAAGTGACTATTCATCAAACCATTATTGTATTCTTTTTCATGCAAAAAAATACGCGTTCCTGATCTTTATCTCTCTGTTGACTAGGAGACCTGTGAGCAGGAAATGCGTGTACTAACAAGGAAGGATCACACAGGTCTCCAGCTTCCCGAATTAAAACTGTACCTTGACAGCTGACTCCACTGCTTCCAGAGCACTACAGCTTTGTTTTCCACATTACAGTATTTTTCTTCAACATAAAAACACCAGAAAAATGCACCCAGTCAACTGAGGCATAAGTTACATTTAAAATACAGCCTCCTCTCATCTCCTACTCCAGCCTAAGCCTCACTTCCACAAGACAGAGATAGCAAGAAAGGGATGGCACTGACAGCACTATGCAAACAGTGTCCCTGCTGCAAAGGATTCATTGGACTATTTCAAATAAACCCCGAAAGCAAAGACAACTACTTTGGATGAGAACAGATGAAAAAAATCTCCTTTTCTTTAAAAAAAAACCAACAAATCCTCCCATCTGCCTACTTCTACAGTTTTAAATAAACTTATATAAAGGCTGAATTTTATCCTTTATCATTAACCCTTATATTGGCTTTAGTATTAAATCTCTATCCTAGCTTTGACAGTTCACCATGGGAAGGGCCTGCCTTTGTTTTTAAACTTAGGCAATACACAGCAGAAATACATTGTCTGCAGCCACACTTAAAATCTGCTGGATTTTCCCAGTGCCAAGTAGGAGAGGCGACAACACCCTGACCTTGTCGCAGGTTTGCAACCCAGTGTGCCTGGAATACCAAGGACACAGCTGGTTGTGCAATTTAGCTGTTAAACAAATGGTAACTCAGAGAACACGGATAACTCTGTAATTAAGTTACATCTGAATAATGACTCGTGGCTGTTGCCCAACCTCATGGGGCCACTTCATTCTTAAGACAACAGAGATACTAAAAACCAGAAAGGACAGGAAAGACATCTGTCTGAGAACTATCTATCGACATTTTTAATCACCAGTTTTCAGTTTCACAGCTTTAAGTATCTCAGCTGATAAAGATTTCCTCCCACCTCTGCCTGAAGCCAGCAGCAAGCTTGGGAAATTCTTCCTTGACATTTAGCCTCTTTTTTAATTATATTCATTTCAACTCATTAGGAGATTTTGGGCAAACAATCAGCACCAAATAACATGTTCCTCTCTCCTCAGTAGTCATGGCTGTTTTCACAGACTGATTTTAATTGCATTATATTTATATTGGCCTTTGCAGTTCCTTCTCGGGCAGGAATAGTTTTGCCTGTATAAATGGTACAGGCTTTGGTCCATTTTTCTATTTTGAGGACGCAGCAATAAACCATAACACTTTAAATTTGTTAAGATAGTGAATACAACTCACAGTCATGAATAACCAAACCCACACAAACAGTTTAATACTACTAAATGGCTTTCAGGGATGAAATGTGTGCCCACCACCCATTATAATTAAAGAACAGCTGTAATATGCTTTATTGTGTAATTCTGAACTGGTATAAAGATTTTTAATCATCTGAAACTCATGTGCAAATTTAGAATGATGAGTTTAACAAGAATAAATGGAATGAAACTGATATCAGAATAATAACACAGACTAGTTGTACCAGCATTTTTTAGGATTAATTCTTTTAATATATAACATCTAATTTATTGAAGTTCATTTTAGTACTTTATATATTTATACACACTCCAAGAACGATGTCTTTATCAATTTAGTGCATATCTTTCTCATGCCCTCATATTCGCCTACTTTCATGCTAAATATGCAGCAAACTTGGAGTATGCAACTGAAAGGTCCTGGATGATTCAAACAAATGTCACTTCACAACACTGGAGCTGAATTTTTTCTTCTCCTATTTAAAGATTACTGGGTGATGTAGGACATAAGAATTGGAGCCAGACCACCTAGTAGAAAGCCTGGCAGGGTGAAGAACTCTTTCATATTTAGTATTGCATTTGAGCTTCCATTGCAAACAGGATTTTAATTATCACTCCACAAGCCAGAAACAAACAGATTGACTTCACAATTAGTAGGTTAAGTTTCAAACTGAGGCAGACACTTTCTGTCAAATTTGAGGCCTATGGTCAGCATGTCTCTCAAACTACATCATCCTGAAAACAGTAGGGCTACTAGCCCAGTGTTTAATGTATTCCAGCTCTTCCCATGTCTTGGAATAATAGTGCCATCATGCCTAATGCAGCTGGTTTGCAGGTAGGTGTGGGGAACACACAGTTCAAAAGAACCTGTTTGCCAACTCCAGCCATTACTGGACTAATGATTCTGAGCTTCAGGACAGAAGTTTAGCTCATTGCCTATCTTGTACCTGGTGGCTGTATCCCACAGTTCTCCAGGAATGTCCTTTCTTACTCTTTTTGGCAGTATGCTCTTCCAAAAGGTACCAGAGCCCTTTGTCAGGACCCCAAATTTAGTATTTTTCTACCTATTTAGGAACAGTGTGTCATCTCCACACTAAAGTTACCCATGTAAATCAATCTGGTAGCATTTCTGCAGAGAAACTCAACTGCAGACCACTAGCAAATCACAAACCACCATCATTTAACTTATAACATATATATTATTATATATTTGTTTTTATCGGTAGAGAGATACCTTGTGCAATCAACAGGTGAGATAAATAAGGCAGAGAGAGATACAGAGAACTTCCCAAAGTTGTCCAAAGCCAAATTGTGAGAAGCTTCTCAATTTTGTAATTCCAATCCACTGTCCTGCCATTCAGATCACCATTCTCTATTCCCTATAAAAATGTTCTCGAGTAACCAGACAGAGGCAAGGCCAACCTTCACTCCCCTCATGATTCATGAACACGGGCTTTATTTTTTAAGAACGTTCAGTATCTTCATCCACAATTGCTAATTCAATTAAATTGTGACACTGGAGCTGTATCTGCATGCATTATATATAAGCAGCTATTCAGAATATTAGATATGCCTACCAGAATAAAATGAAAAAACAAGATCAATAGGAGAGGTCTGTTGTGTCAATGGACTTTAATCAATGGAGCCCTCAGCACACAGAGGTATTCTTCTACACAGCCAGGATTATACAGATTTTTAAACAGGAAGTTCAAACCCCTTCCTAAAGCAAAGTATTTTTATGTATAAAGCTGCTTTAAGCCTATTCAAAGCATAACTGCTGTAAATTCAGATTCATTGAATTTACAATGAGTGGTAAAACCACACTAAAAGCATGCTACAGATTCAGAATTACATTTCGGAAAATCTGCATGGCAAAATATATTAAGTACCTCACAAAAAGTCTAATATATCAGTGAGAATAAAAAGTATTTTTGGCAACTGATTTTGGCATCCTGCAATTAAAGAGTTGCATACTCTTTGCCAAGAACACAAAATTTGAGAAGAATTACCTGAAGGGGATATGTGTTAAAATAGCTGATGGGTGCCAGCCAGCTAGAAAAGGTGCTAGGGGTCCTGGTGGACACCAAGTTGAACATGAACCAGAAAGATGACTCTGCTGTGAAAAAGGCGGATGGTGTCCCCAGTTGCATTAAACAAAGTACGGCCAGCAGGGTGAGGGAGGTGATCCTTCCCCTGTGCTCAGCGCTGGTGAGGCCACCCCTGAAGGCCTGGATCTAACTCTGGCCTCCCCAGCACGAGAGAGAGATGGAACAGCTGCGGAGAGACCAGTGATGGGACACGACGATGAGTAAGGCCTGGGGCATCTCCTACACGAGGAAAGGCTGAGAGAGCTGGGACTGTTCCACCTGGATTGGAGAAGGCTCAAAGGGGATCTAACAGGTGCACAGAGGACGGAGCCAGGCTCTTCTCAGTGGTGCCCAGTGACAGGACCAGAGCCCGTGGGCACAAACTGAAACATGGGAGGGTCCATCTGATCATCAGGAAACATTTCCAGTGTGAGGCTGACCAAGCACCAGCACAGGCTGCTCAGGGAAGCTGGGGAGTTTCCATCCTTGGACATATTCAAAAGCCGTCTGGATGTGGTCCTGGGCAACTGGTTCCAGGTGGCCTTAAATGAGCAGTGGGGTGGGACAACGTGACTCCAGAGGTCCCTTCCAACCTCAATCATTCTGCCATTCTCTGATTCTCCCTCTGAGAAGGAATGCTCACTTGAATGAAAACTGATGAACTACACGGGATGCAGGCTGCAAACTCTTTCACCAGAGCTACAAAAGATGAATGAAACTTATAAAAGAGGACACTGACAAACAGCATCCTCTGCCCACCTTACCAACTGTCTGCAATCCAGTGCCTTGCACAAAAGGAATCGTTCAGGTGACACTGGCTCCATGTGTAACAGCTTCATCAATGAGCCTCAGCATCATTATCCAGTGCCATCAGACTTCATGCACAATCTTTAGGTACAATGCATGAGCAATAGATCACTCTATCTAGCACTTGAAATGCTGAAGTTCAGCATCAAAGAGTGACAGAAATAGCCTATTATCTTATCTGGAACATCCCGTGACAGAGAATAGATGTTCCCTTCCATACATACTTTGGTGATTTGCCTCAACCAATTTTAGAATGGCTCACATGATGAGTCCTCCCTCACTTCACTGGCAAGATTATTTTGCAGCCCAACAGTCCACAGTGTTAGGAAGTTCTTTTGATTAGCTTGAGCCCTTCCATAATCGAGTACATCAAAATAGCACTTGTCAAAACAATTTCACTGCTAACAGGAGGCAGCAGCTGATGAGAAAATAATAAAGAGCACATTTTCTTCACTGTGGCTGGGGTGGCTGAGTGTCAGTCATTCTCCTTAAAATTCCCATGTATACCACTGTGCCAAAGGGCACAAGAAGCAAATCCAAATTACAGGTTTAGATTATAATAGTGTGCACACCCTATAGCACCCCTGAGAATTTAATAATAATGAGAAATATTCTCAATTAGTTTTTTTAAATCTTGAACTGATTAACAGCTTCAGAAAAGCATTTTCATTCATACAGTAATAAATTCTCCCAAGGAAGCAAATCCCCAAACAAGCAGTATAAAATGAGCTCTTGAAATCGTAAGCAGAATAATGTAAAGCTCTCTGCATCCTTAATTAGGGATGAAAATGGTTCAGGAAGGGCTGATCAATAAAGTGCAAATGATGAAAATTCATACTTTTGGAGAATGTGTGAACACAGTTTCATAAAAAGATGAAATCTGTGGTGGGTCTTGCTGTGGGAAGACCCTCGGCCACCTTGGAATGTATATATTTATTTCCAATATTAAGAAGGGTGCACAAAAAGACCCTATAGAATAGATACCAAATAACAAACGACTGGAAGGACTTTAAGACAAATCAAGACTCTTGCATGACTTTGCCTATCTCCTTGTGTTCATCATGCAAGTAGAAGTCATTCTCTATTTCGGTCTGCTTGAACTTTCTCCAGCCCCTCCACCTTCCATCTGTTACCCACCGCCCCCTCCACCAGTGCAGTTAAATTCACCCACATCCACATTCCCAACTCTCTCACACCATGTGCACAGTCAGAAAAAGCACTCTGGTGTCGTGATTTCCCATGCACAACCCAGTGAGTCTGAGAAACACAAAAAAAGTGTGCTTCCCCAGTTAAACTGGGACAGCGCCACATTTCATTTCACTACGTAATCAGAGTCAACGTGCTGCAAAAAAAATCTATAAACATTTGCCAAACCATCACAAGGTATCCACTGACACATCCAGAATGAAGGTGAGGATGCATCCCACATGACTAGAGGTGTGCAAGTGTGCTGTGCACGCTCAGAAGCCAATGAGCTGAGATACAGACTGTCAAAAGGTAACAATCACTGCTTAATGTCTTCTGCTCTTTTCAACGTGTCACATCAGAATTCATTCCAACGTCAAACTTACTTGTTCTATATAACATATTTTAAAATGGTAAACATTTATAGGTACTTTCAATCAAAAAGAAAGATTTCCCCCTCAAAAGACTCGAAATTCCAAAAGTCTTAAAACCCTTCTTAAAGTGAACTTTCTATTTCACATGCACTTCTAAATCTAATTAAAGAGAATAAAGTATACCAGTGTGTGTGAAAGCCCAATGTTGCACCCAGTGTTTCTTCCAGGTGAAAAACTCAGTCATTACTGTTACCCTGCTTTTTAAAGAGTGCAATGAATATTTCCAAATAAATAAGAAGTGCCTTTTTCCTTAGCACAAAATGTGCTTTTTAAAAGCATACGCTTTCTCTTTCAATTTTAATTACAGATTGAATTTTTAACTTCACTAAACCATTAGTTGCGACTTTGATCAGACCCCCAGTTTTCCCAGCCTGGGTGCTGCTTCAGACATCAATAATTCTAATTAAACCAACTCTGAGATATGACTACATCATTTCTCTAAGCAATTAAAAATGTGCAACTGAAGTAAGTAGAAAATCTTAAAAGGAAAGCCAGTGGACTAATCAAATGTTAATAATAATAATAATAATAATAATAATAATAATAATAATAATAATAATCGCACTTCTATATATTCCTTCATCCTGTGATCTCAAAATACTTCTTAAATATTATGTCATATTACAATACTTTGTAAAAAAAAAGAAATATATATAAAAAGCCTCTGTTTATTTGATTATCTGAAAGGGGTTTAATTATTCATGATGAAGACACAGCCACTGCTTACTCATGAGTAAGACCTCCACTCACTAAAAACACACATTTATCCAAAGTGGTTTTGTGCCACATATTTCACTGGATTAACTACATTTTATTATATATAAGCTGAATTCAATTGTTTTCCTTAGCATTCCCAAAGGAAGGAGTTCCTCATAGCAGTTGCTTTTATAGTTTGAAGACCACAATATAATTTACTCTCTTCAAATGCACTGACCTATACAACAGTCCTGCAAAAATGTACCTGCAAAAGCTGGCACATAGATTTTATTGGACTAGGAGGATCACTCTGAACTTTGTAGGATCTCAAACAGCTACATGGTCTAAATACGAGTGCTTGGGGGTTTTGGGTGGTTGGAGACACTTGGTGAACCTGGCTAGATGAGTAAATTTGGGATTAGAAGCAACAGCTACTTGGGGTTCTGTCTCTATGTTTGATCTTTAAAAAACTCTCTGCATTTCTGTTTATCTGCAAGCAAATATTTTTGATACCACAAAAACCTTTGGTACCTCTTCATATACAATTCAGATAGTATGTAGATGAAAGAATGAATATACAGTATGTTTTCTTTTTACAAAGAGTTTTTATATATGGATATATGTGTATGTACAGACTCTGTTTCAGAGCTTCATTATCAGTGAAATGAGGTTGATCTGTAGCACAGGGGATACCAAAACATCAAAAATAAAAAATAAAAAAAAAGTCAGCATCTCTGGAAAAAAGCTGTCCTATGCATATTTATGCATTTAGGAGCAGGACTAACTTCGAGGGGAAAAAAAAATTTCACTGTAAACAGAGCCCTTATATTGTCCCTTTAGATTTCTTTCCTTAATTGCGCTGGATACACATCTTTCTTCAAAGACTGTGGTCTCCATCCCACACATCGGATCCGGATCAGAGATTGGGTGAGGTGAACTACTCCAGGCAGTATGACAACTGTGACTCATGTCACAAGCAAGGACAATAGCAGTGGTGGCTTAGCCATGAACATCCGAGGACGTGAGCAAGGAAAGGGTTGGAGGGGAAGCTGTTCCACAGTAGAAAATACAACCTCAGCTAACCAATAGTAACAGACAGTGGAAATTACTCTTAGGGCCATGTGAAATCACCTAATATGTCGCAGTCTGTAAGATTTAAATCACCTGAGAGTCAGTAAAAAAGATGCTTACTGCCTGGCAGTGACTTAGGCCAATGGTTGCTCTAAAACAGATGAGCACTATATACCAGCAAAGCATGTGCCAGTGGCAAGGAACTGGGGACCACCAAAGCGGAATATAAAATATCTGGCTTTCCAAAACAAGGTTTTCCCAGATTGTGAAGTACAGCAGAGAAAAGGCAAAATGAAGAGATGCACATTTTATTTGGTTCTTAACACCTGCCAACTTACAAATCCTACAGACTATCATCTAAATTTATGAAATACAGTAAAAAAAAGATGCCTTCCTTACTTATCCTTCAGTTATATAACATATTACCCCAAAATTCACCAGTCTTTCAGAGGCAAATCTAATTTTCTTTATTATCTAGTCAAAATATCTGATTTTTTTTTTTTTTTTTTTTTAAGATGAGGTCATTTATTATCCTCCTATGGACACTTCCTTGGTAAAACTACCTTATTTTCCAGTAACTGAAAATTTGGTCTCCGACCTCACAGATTTTCAGTCATAGGAATAATTTTAGTTTAAACCACATCACAGCTTGCATTGCATTCAGAAATGCATCCAAACATACACCCAAATTATAATCCGATCCAGTATGGTCACTTCAACCGCTGATAAAAAGTTCAGCATTCTTTCCTCTTCTTCAATTACTTAGATTTTGATCTTAGAATGGAGCACTTGCACACACAGTCCACTACTACCTACCTTTTAACGACATTTCCTTTCTAAGGAAAGGTGAATATTAAACTAAGACTGTGCTATTTTATTACAGTGCCACTGGCTAGCAGGCAGACACCAAATAATATTCATTCTTTGCCTTTGAAAAAGGAAGAGAAAAAAAAGAAAAATGACATTATCCTCCTGTCCTCCGTTTACAGCAGAAGAAAATCTGTTCCTGGTTTTTAAAATAACTTCCAAAGGTCTGAGTTTCCAACAGGTGACAATCACCTGCTGTTCATTCCTGCACAATTGAAGTAAGCTGTAGAGGGCTAATTGTATCCCATATTCCCACAACAGACACTGAAACCCCTTCAAGCCAGTCAGATACATCTCATCTAGCTTTAGATGTCTAGATGTATGTGTATTATAGATGGTTATCTGGCCCCCATCACCAGCGGAGAGCTGGGTGTTTCCAGGCTACATTTCATCTAATTTCAGATGCTTCCTTAGGAGAAGATGCGTCTTGCATGAGAAATACCTATTTCTCTCCACTGACTACAACAAGAAGTTTAGCTGACTACCTCACAGGCAGACAGCCAAGATCTCTCTCACTAAAAGAGGGTAATAACAATTCTATTTCAGTTGGAAAAGGATGCATCTACACGAGAAGGAATCAGTGACAACTGCGCTGAAGGGGTCTGCAAATCTAAACTCACACTAATTCAGACTGGCTGGGTGTCAGAGGTCTCTGGTCCAAGCTGCTGCCTCCAGCAGGGCCCATCCCGAGGGCAAACCAGAGCTGCTCAGCTCAGAGCTGCAGGTGTTGAAAATCCCCACCCTCCTGTTCAGATGTGCCCCCCTGGAGACGTCGCGCCCTCGGCTGACGCACTTCTGCAGCAGCCACAGCTGCACAGCCCACACCAAGCTGTGAGCAGCAGCTCCAGACACCCATGGGAGCTCACTGCTCAGAAGGCTGAAGATAAATTTGAAGGGCTCATCTTCAGGGCATGTAGGAAAGCAAGCTACTGGGGCTGTTTTGGCCTCTTTAATGGTCCAGTGGGAAACACTGGATGGAGGAAAGAGTTTAAAAGCAATGAAAACAGGGTTTCTAACAACGCTTTAAGGGAGATATATTTTACAATAAACCCGCTTTTTAGTTCTTCTTTTATCCATTTTTATATCTTCCCATTTTCTTCCTTACTTTTTTTTTTCCTCATATAGGATAAAAAGTTCATGTGACAGTATAAAGGAAAGTTAGCATGAGGAAGAATCGTCCATACACTGAGCTACACAAATGCTGCCTTTTTGCTGGCCATGCTTTGAGCTTTGCCCTAGGCTGGCTGCTTTTGGGTTGCTCTCACCATTGCAAAAAGTATTCCTACCCTTTCAAAGTCAAACAGCCCACACATGCTCTGCTGGCAAAACCCTGATCAAATTTCTTGCCTTATTGCACCTGCCAGTGATCACTCATCACCTCGTTTGAATCCTTTTTTTTTACAAAGACTTACATAACAGCGAGTTTTTGGCCTAAGCACTCACAGAACATTCCTCCATTTCTAAGACGGGACTAGAATCCTCTGAACTACTTTAGGAGCATTCATATTTTATAATATTTCTCATCAAAGTTTTAAGTTTTTACCTTCATTTATATTGCTTTTAGTCAAAAGTGTCTCTTTTAGCCATGTTAGAATTATACCAAAACCATGAAATGAGAATTGGGTTTCCTAGGAAGAACTGAATATTTATGTCTTTATTTTTCAGGTTCACTGTGATGCTTAACTCAAAAATATTAAGAAAATAAAATTGCTTCCTCCATTGAAAGCCCTCAAAATAATAGTGTACAAAGAAATCCCTTTTCCAGTCCCTGCCAGCCCTGGAGCTATCCACAGCAGCTATTTCATGACACATGGTTATGCAGGCAAGGACAAAGGGAAGGTGTCCTTGACCACAAACATTAGACTTACTTTGAGGAGCATAATTTTCCAGAGAGAAGTTTTTCAAGAACCTAACCCTGGCTGTGCCAATACTACAGACCATATTGTGGTGAAAAACAGTTCAGCTTCTGATTTCAAATCTGTTGGGCATTCACCTTTGCATAACAACTGTAAAGGTGCCATTTCCCCTAATGCAGTTCCCATCCCGATGTGGATCTATAGGGCCATATTTGACCTTCATGGACTACACTCCCTGGAAGGAGATGCAATCCCCTAGAGCACTACCTTCCAAGTATTTCCTATCATAAAAATAAGCTTTAAAAAAAAGTCAGGAAAACTTAATTCAAAATGAAAATTCCGTCTCTTTTTTTTTTTTTTTTTTTTACTACATCAAAGCAGGTGCAGTTTGGCACTTAGATGAAAGCATCTCCTGGCTGTGTTGTACTGAACTGAAGTGTCAAACTGTTTCACTGCAACACTAATAAGAAATGCTTTGATGTACTTACATATGTGTGTGCGTGTGTAAAGCACTTTAGTGATTACCTAGTAATCCATAATATTTTTAAAGTGGTTTACCCAACTACAATTTTTCATTATGATACATCACTGAAGTTACCCTGACCATTACATGACTCTTACTGACATGTTATCAGGCAAGATGGAAGCAAACTCTAAAGCAACCTTTTGAAATGTAAACATTTCCTGAGGAGGGCTATTTGGTGTATCCATCAGAGAATGCTGTGCAGGGGAACAATGACAGGGCTAAGGAATATCACTCGGGTGCCTTCTGATTAAATTAGAGTTGAGGGACACGCTCATCCTGAGCCAAACATCAATGAAGACAGGGAACAGTGCATAAAGAACTGGCCTGGAGCGTGTGACTAGCTACGCCCATCAGAACAAGCCCACAGTACTGCTGTCCTCGGTAAACTGTGTCTCCAGGGGTTAACATCAAATCATAGCTGACCTCCTTCCAAAACAGGTACTTACAAAAGCTGGCTACAAAATGGGGATCCCCAATCGCCTCACTGGATAGCAGAGACCTGGCTCTGCTCCCCAGCACAGAGAGCAGCTCCTGCATCTCTAAGGGAAGAGACCGCAACCCTCCCAGGACACCGGACTTCTTCCCAGCCCTTCCCGGCTCCGGGGGGCAATTAGCCTTCCCATCAGGGCTCTAGAACAGGGCACATATTCAACTGCACTGGGATGTGTAGAAAGGGAAATCAAAACACTCAACTGAGCATGCGCCAGCCCTGGATCTCTGGGGAGAACGATTTCCAGATGTGTTGTATGGGGTTTGTGTGGCCAGGTTTGGGTAGCGGGGGGGCTGCAGGGGTGGCTTCTGCGAGGAGCTGACAGAAGCTTCCCCCATGTCCAGCGGAGTGAATCCCTGGAGGATCCAAGACAGACGTGGCTGGATCCTGCTCTGATTTTGTTAGTAATAAATTCCATTAATATCTCTACTTCAAGCTTGTTTTTCCTGGTATTTGGTGAGTGATCTCTCCCTGTCCCGATCCCAGCTCACGAACCCTTCATTGTATTTTCTCTCCCCTGTCCAGCTGCAGAGGGGAGTGAGAGAGGCTTTGACCCTGAGATGAGCCCAGCTGGTCAGAGCAAGGTGCTGATAACACCAAGGTTGTGGGCTCAATTCTCGTGTGGGCCATTCCCTTAAGAGTTGGACTTGATGATCCTTGTGAGCCTCTTCCAACTCAGAACATTCTGTGATCTGGTGTGGGTGCCTGGCATCCAGCCAGGGTCAGCCCACTGCGGTCAAATATTTTTGCAATCTCATTTTTTCCTGTGTGCAAAAAGTTAGAAAGTCAATTTCAGGCTTCACATTAATAGCCTTGAAAATTTAATTAAAAATAAATCCAATATTATAATAATTCTCCTAATTTTTTAGTTCTGCTTCATAGTTCCAACACATGACTACGTGAGGGAAAGCAGAGTGCATTCTGGTTTTTAGCTCTGCAGAGGACCCAGCTCTGAAACTGCTGAGAAACACTGATCAGGTTGACAGTTTTTCCTTCTAACCTGTAACAGTTTTTACCATTTCCAATAAAATGGAATAGAATTCACATGCAATTAATCAGTTGGATTGCTCAGATTCATATTTATTATTGTTCTTATTATTTGCCACCTTCTTGTTTGTCTACGTTACTCTTTTCAGCAAAACACCCTATTATTTTTCTTCTGATTTTAAACACCCCCTTTGGTTCTACAGCTCATAAAATTCCGCTTCTTGAACAGCACAATGCTATTACTTTATCTTTCTCTCTACTGCTGCATAGCTTATCTCTAAAGCTTGTGGTCTTCATTGATTTATAATTGCTTACCATTTACTATACCGATAGTTAGAGACAATTTACTGATATACATTAGCAAGAGCACAGAAAAACAGTTGTCTATTTCAACAGCTTATTGAAAATATATCTAAAGAATGTCAGAAAATAAGTGATCCATATTCTGAAGCACTGGTTGTCAAATGCTGTTTTCGCTTCCATCAAAAAAAAAAATGTGGTAAGTCATATATTCCTTCATTAGCTTTTGAAAATTTATTTCATGATTTCAAGCTTTCATATTTTCTTTTTTTTTTATTACTTCTTAACACAGTATGCAGTCTTTGTGCAGACATACAGGATTTTAATTAATTTTGGTTTCTTAAGATAATTTGGGCTGTTGCTACTTGTTACTGTTTCTCCAGTTTGTGCTATAATTTAATGGCTTAACACTAATATATACACTAGTACCACTGTCAAGCCATGAAAAGCCAACAAGAGAAGAAAGACAGAATACAACAACAGCAATACTGAAGATTAAAGTTTAATACTCCCACTCCCGAAGAATTTCCCAAAGTACTTTCAGATTCACAGTACAAAATACTTAATATACCAAAACTTAGCTTTTGACATACTAACATTTTCTCTAAAAGCAAATTCCACCTTCTGAGTTGCATCAACAACTCGAGTGAAGTCATTCACCCAACGTGTTATAGGTACTTGTCATGATATACGTTTCATAGACAGAGTAAAATGAGCCTGGAGAAATGAAGGAAGCACCTCCAGTCACTCTGGTTAGTGCCCTAGTCAGGACTAAAATCTATAGTCTGTGAATTTATTTCCTGACAGTAGACATTAAATTACACCACTGCAGCAACACTTCGTAAATGTGACCGTTTGGATCACGCTTAATAATTAATATACAACTTGAAACTCTATTAAGCAGCCTGAACAAAATTTGTAATCCAGAAAAGACTGGGCAATTTCATAGACAGAAAAGAGAGCACCTTTCACTCCTGCTATTTGGTACCAAATTAAATTCCTTGCCTTTTCTAAATATAAATAATTTCCTATTTGCATTATAATTACACTGTGAAACTTTCTGTGGCTAATGAAATAAATCTAGGGTGCAGCATTTTGGCCCTTTAATCTCTTGAGAAGCAAAGAGAAGGAAGCAAGGTGGCCAGAAAGAGAAAATAGAAAATGAGAACAAACGGTGAAGTTAAAAAAAGCATGTGTGAAACGATGATAACAGTCCAGACCCGTCCCAAAGAGCCTATCATTACAAAGATATATTTCCATGTATTAGTACTTCTAATAAATGAAAAACTTCAATTCTGAAATGAGCCTAGTTGTAAAAATTTATTTAAAGGCTGCTCCAAGCCTCACTCCTTCAGCTCCAACAGCCACAAGCTAATCCATCCACACAGGAAGGAGGATACTTTGAGGTAACTAGGAACATCCCTGCCCTCCCTCGCCAGCCCACTGGATTTTGCCAACTTTGTTTAAATGGGAAAAAAGCAAAAAGGCAAGCATTCAGCTGGCGGCTGTGCCACTGTTCTGCCGGTAATGATGGGCATATTATTTGCATTTGTATCCCGCAAAGACTATTTGGGGACGGGGAGAGGCAAATAGGAGCATCGCTCTCAATCCTCAGGCAGCACATGAGAGACAGGGAGAGATGAGCAGTGAGAGACATGGATGTGTAGCCATCCCTGGAGTAAACAGTAACAGCTACTGGAGGCCAGCAGTGTCACCTAAGGAATCTACATCTGTGTTTATCACCCTGGGCAAACCAATCTTTATTGGTTTCTGCAGAGAGGGACACCAACACCAGGAGACCTTAAAAGGGACCCTCCCACAGACCCTTTCCTGGGAGGAGAGATGTGCCACGCCTCAAGCACAGGGAGTCATCCTAAATCAAAAATTTGGGGTTAAAAGTACTAATAACAACCCTGTAAGCAAGATACAAGCACAAACAGAAATGCTCTGCCTAACGTCTCTGACCAAAAGCAGCAGCTACAGTTGGGTCAGGTTGCATTCTTCCAAGAGTCCAACTCCAGGGCAAGATTCTTGGAGCACTCTAGTTAGTTGGGTCTCAATAAATCTTATTTTGGAGTTTTAGTTACAGTGGCTTTAGCACGAAGTAAGTTCAGGGCTGGGTATCCTTGATAAGGCAGATAAATCGGATACACACAGAAGCAGAACTTAGGGCCTCCCGGACATTTTACCTGTGAAAACAGCAGCACTCACAGACAGCTAATTATAGAATTTAATGAGGGACTACACAGTAGGACATCTAACTTTACCTTTTCCCAGCCCCATTACAAGTGACTAAATTGCCTCGGAGATCCATGCTTTTCCAACTATGCCGTCTCAGTACACTCACAAATAAAAACAGAGTAACAGCACCCTTACAGTTCATGGAAGCCTATTGATAAAAAAATGAAAACTGGAGAAGGTAATTTCTTTAAACATTTGTCTTGGAGCTCATCTCAGATTTTCAGCAAAGACACAAAAAAGGAGGCACAACTTTGGTTGGTGTGACTCGTACAACTTTGGGAAGCACTGCCAATGCCAGAAAATACTGGAATTTCATTCCGAAAGAAGGGAAAAGTCTTGCCTAATAGAAATGGAATGAAAAGTAATGATATCGTGTGCCTTGTGATTCTGCTTGAGAGCCTAGTAATAAGCATTTCTGCTAAAAGTTGAGAAAATATCAGTGAGAAATTACTGGGGAGGATGAAGACCATGTTAATCAAGAGGATCACAGGATAAGGAAGATTAGCTTTGTTGAAAAAGGCAAAAGCTATCTAGAATTTATCAGCAGAAGCATTTGTAACAAAAACATAGAACTATTAATACCATGAAACAAGCCATAGTGATGCTTATCTCAATACAATTCTTTTTCAACTCTGCTCAAAAAAAAAGAAAAAAAAAGGCAAAAATTGAAGAGAGCCACTAGGACATACAAGAATACTTTATGAAATGCAGTGTTCCTCACTTATTTCGCCTGGCACATTCCAAGCCAAGAGGAGATATTATTCCTTTATGTAAACTCATTAGGACAAGTCATAAAAAAGTTGTTTCCTTCATTTAAGAGGCAGAATGACAAGTGGCAGAACACCAATACAAGTGAGTATTAACTGTCAGGAATAAGTCCTGACTGGAAATCCGTGGAAGGCTCCCAGCCATAAGGAAAGCAATGTCTGAAATACCATTGCAGACTGAGGAGCAAGACAGTAGCTTTTCATTTTTAAAGAAACAGCTATTTTTAGGACAGATCTGACAAACCCCCACAAAGAGGACTGTGCGACATAGTCTCCCATGGTAAGTGGGAACTGAACGCTCCTTAAGCAGTTATAAAATGCTAGAGACTTCATTATTTTATTAATATTATTTGTTAATATGTGAGAAAACTCTAAAGGAGACAACCCTCTTTATTTCCTGTTACCAGCTTTCACAGGGCAAAACCTGTGAGGCATTTTGGCATTTTCCCTTTCCTGTCTAAACAAAACTTGTCTGATTTCCATTATAATTTTATTCTTCCTTATCAAGTCCTCACCATCACATACCAAGAATCCTTGCTTATTTACAGACCAGCCAAACAGCACCCTGAATACAAAACATGGGTTTCTCTCAGACAGGAATGGACAGGAAGGAAAGAGGAAAGGAAAACTAATGATGATTCAATGCATATTTTTCGGCAATGTTTGTTACATGTGCAACTTCTACAATGTTCCCAGGAACCAGCCAGATCTAGCAAGATACAAACCTCACAGCCTACAAGTAACTACCTTCTCCTTCACATAAGACCCAATAGATCGTAAGAGCTAATTTAAAAACATTGCGATTTCTTGTTCAAATGTGCAATTAAGAAGAGAAATGAAGATTGAGATTAGCAATGGCAGAAGATCTCTAAACTTTTTATTACACAATTAACATTTTAAATAGAGTGGGTCAAAATAACTAGGCTTTTTACTTGCTTGCAACATTGGAAAGTGAAACAACCATGCTTCAGGTCAAATAATGCTTCATTTATTTTTTAGCATTATTTTAATGCTTTCAAGGGTTTGTAAAAGCTGTTTCACATTTAAAATGGGAAACATTTGCAGGGGTTTCCAGTGCTGCTCCTAAGCTTACAAACAGATACAAAATTACACTGGACTCTTACATCTGGAATAGCCATACATGAAATCTTAGTGTGTTGTCAATTATGCTCTGTATGTGTGCAGGGAGATTTATTCTGCTGGAACAGTTCATTTACCCAAACAGAGTACCTCTGACTACTGAAATTAATGGAAGTTCAAGGCTCAGGGTTACAAATGGTCATCTCACAATGCTCATTAAGAGGACTGCTGAGCAGCAGTGTCATACAGAAATATTCTGATTTATTTAGCAGGACGTGGGTAAATAATGCAGGCCAGTTTTCAGTAAATTAATAGAGATGAAATAGAGTCGAGTCACTGTGCTCAGGCTGTTCTACCTTGAACATTGGTGCTGGCCCAGCTCCTCTCCCCCGACCATCCTTGCTGGGAGAGCCACGCAGCAGAGCAAGACCTGGTGCACATCACAACCTGAGTATGATGCCATACCAGAATGAAATCAAAGCCATCACCACCTTGGAAGGAAGAGACAAAAGCACCCTGCATCCTCCCCTGATGTCCACATTCTCCTGAGAGTGTCTTAGC
Source organism: Amblyornis subalaris (assembly GCA_018881555.1). Lineage (NCBI taxonomy): Eukaryota > Metazoa > Chordata > Aves > Passeriformes > Ptilonorhynchidae > Amblyornis > Amblyornis subalaris. The sequence continues at coordinate 369,696 of JACAXG010000192.1, forward strand.
CTCAGTAGTACATCCACCAAAGAACAGATAACAAACCTAATGGCAATACGGATCAACTGAAGATCCAGAGTAAAAGATAGCAAGAACGATGAGAGGTCTACAAAACATGGATTCAAGGGAATACTGGGGAGGAAGTAATACACAGATGAATATAAACTGAAGATACGAAAATAGGTCTTGATTCTGAAGAGAACTTGAGTCGTATGCTTACATTACAGCAAAACAGATTCAAGATATTAAGTCTCAAATTCCTATTCAGTTACTGACTTCAGCAAACTCAGGGAGTGAGAAAATACTAATTTTCTTACACATCTCATAATTTTAGTGCTCTGGTAAATGCAGCTAAGTGAGGAGGAAGAAGAAGCAACAGAGATTCCTGAATTCAGATCTTGGCATCAAAGGAAAGGACAAGCCAAATGCCCCAGATATTGCGTTTAAAATTCTTTCTGGCCCACTAGGAGATATGCTTATATATTCTACTATGAATTTAAGCACAGTTTGATACATGTAAAAGCCTTCCTAATCCTCTTCCTGGCAAAAACTCAGTAGCTTGCTTTTGTTAGCAGCCCACCAGAGCCAACTTGGCAGGATTCTTTTCCATTTCAGCTTTTTACCTTGGTTTTCCCAAGGTGTCTCACAGATCACAAGGTGTCTGGAATTTTGCTGAAGAACTATCCCGTTAAAGAGTTTTACCGCAGAGAACTGGGATTTGCCAGCTCCCTAGAACCAGGATCTCAAAACCTACTGAGCAGAGGATGACACTTCTGTTAGCCAGGTTCACAGATGAAGTATTAATTGTATCAAGCAGAAAACCAATAGAAGAATGAAAAAAATTAAGTTACAGATTCCAAGAAAAGGTACTGCACTCTAATTCATTACTGCCAACTAACTCAACAAAGTTACAGTAGTGTAAAACCAGTTTGATCAGAATAAAATCAAATTCTTTCCCACGAAGGCAGCAATATGTTTGATCACATTTTAAGGCAGTTCTCTGCATTCTTTATTTGGTAAATAGCAATTTTTAGAGTATTAGATGCCAAATGCCACAAACTATACATACATAAAATGGAATATATAAATTACATCACAGGATATGGAAGGATATCACTATGACATTTTCACTCAAGAAACTGACAGCTCTGTTATTGCCTAGAAAGGTATCTGTTAACTCCCAGATAACATCTGATTCTTAATTAAAATAACATGAGCATATTCCATTTACATTTTTAATGAATTTCCAAAAATATTTTGGACTAGCTAGCAAGGTGATATTGTGGGTGGAAAGAAACACAAGCTCTTGTATATGAGTAGCAATGAGTGAGAACGACAAGAAAGTAAAGTTTAATTACAAACCTAGCCAACACGGAGGCAGTGTGGAAAAAGATCAAGGAGAAACCCACCCCCCACACCACCACACACATTTCTCGACTGCTAGAGGGCCACTCGGTTTTTGGAGAGCAGTAATCCTGCAGAGGTGGTGTTAAGCATGAGTTTATGCCCTTTCTCAGCACCTCTCCTATGAGGAACATTTGAGAGAGTTGGGGTTGTTCAGCCTGGAGAAGAAAAGGCTCCTGGAAGATCTTATTGTGGCCTTCCTATACTTGCAGGGGACCTGTAAGAAAGATGGGGACAAGGCTGTTGTGATAAGACAAGGTGTAATAGTTTTAAACTAAAAAAGGGTCGATTTAGATAAGATATAGGGAAGAAGATTTTTATGCTGAGGATGGCAAAACACTGGCACAGGTTGCCCAGAGAGGTGGTGGACGCCCCCTCCCTGGAAACATTCGAGGTCAGATCGGACAGGAGTCTGAGCAGCCTGATCTAGTTGAAGATGTCCCTGCTCATTGCAGGAGGTTTGGATTAGATGAGCTTTAGAGGCTCCTTCCAACCCAAACCATTCTATGGTTTCCCACTGAAAGCACTCAAGCCATACCATGCCTGCTGAGCAGTCTTGGGCTGGCTGAAAAGGATGCTGTTTGTGAGAGGAGGTTTAGGAAACGTCTCTTGCTGCTTCTCTACTATTATTTTCCTCCTCTAAGCAGTGCCAGGAGAGGAATTCAGAAGTCTTCCCCCTTTCTCCAGTCTCAGAGGGGCAACAGATGCCTCACTTGGCTGTGAAATGCCACTGCCTCTCAGCAGGGGAATGGTGGGAAGCACCACTCCTGCTGTGGTTCTTGGCCTGACCGCAACCGAGCCCCAGCTGTGGTCAGGGAAATAGGAGGAGCGCTCCCACCTCCCCGGAACAGCACCAAGAGCAGCACTCCCAGAGTGGCTCTCTGCAGGGCAAAGAAGTCAACCCTTTCGAGGTATCACCTTCCAGCTGGGCTGGCCTTACAAAAGACAGAGAGAAAATTCAGTGTAAGCCAAGCCTGAAGCATACCAGTTATCGGTGCTGCTCCCATAAAAGAAGAAACACTGTTATGTTCACACCATCAAAGCTTCTGTTTAAAACTTGGCAGTGGTTTGTGTATGAGCAGGTGATATCTTAAAACCCAACGTATTTTCTTCTTTTATTATGGAGGTAAAAAATAGTGAAGTATGTATTTCGGACTTTTGTTTTAGTGAAAGAAAAAAGGGCTCTCAGGCAGAAACCTTGAATGTCAAGTGATTTTTATGGCTATGTAATGGACCTTGAAAACCAGAGGATTTTAACAGAAGTGTCAGTCACAGTCTGTAACTCCTTCCACTCCAAATTATGACATAGGTGCTTACTTAGATTTTTAAAGCAACACATGCAACAATACTAGGGGGCTAATCTCCAGATTACTAGGACCAAGGAAATTCATTAAGGAACTTGGGATATTGCCAGCATTCATGCCTCCTACTGTTCATGAGGTGAACTGAACATATTGTAAACTAGGCTCTTGCTTAGCTTTATTTTAATCACTTCTAAATTGGATATGGTTCTCTCTTCACCTTGTCCTTTTACAGTATTACCTAGTGTCCTAAAAATCATCATAAATCACCTGTGAAGGTTATGCATTAGAGTGCTTTCGGAAATAAGACTAGTAACTCATAAACCTTGTCAAAATGTACATGCTGCAGGGTGGTATTTTGAATTGGAATATAACCATTGCCTTTTGATCACAAGGCATTTTCTAAGAAACTTTCATGTGAAAGAACAATGCTCTCATATGAATTAACAGCTGGAGTTCTATCATATCTCTCCATGTCGATTTTGTCAACAGAACTACATTTTCCTTCAGCCTATACATAATCTTAAATGACAGAAAAAAAAGCCCTGATTTTCCCCAGAGCCCTGGCAAGATCAAAGGACTGGGAAGGTCAGCTTTCATGGACTGTTTCCATGGGCAACTGGTCATACTAGCATTGGATGTAGGGAACCTTGTGGAGATACCGATTTTTAACAGCAGTAATGATGCCTTCTCTAAAGAAGCAGCACTTCTGATTTTGCCCATCTTGACACCCAAAATGCGTCAACACATTGTTCCATGCAGACAGTTTTGAAATACTCACAAAATCAGAACTGACACAAATTCCTGTAATTAAGGAAATAAAAATATTGTGCAACACTCCAAGCCCTAAACCAGGTCAGACCTGTGGAACATAAGCTTTGTGACCTGCCTATAAAGCAGGTCTGTTTTCTCTGTTACATGCCCTTTCCCCACTGCTTGCTCAGGACTGAATTTCTCTCCAGCTCACCCAAAGACCCCCAAACTGCGCACACACAGAGCCTGAATGGCACTGTGGAACAGAAATGGGGTGGGCTGGGGAATGAAACTGTGGTTAATCAGTGGCTGGGCACTCTGCACAAAGTGCACAAAATTCTGTAGAAATTCTGTAGAATTGTCAAGCTAAAAATATGCAGATATCATACTAAAGAGTGACAAAATGTACTTGCCAAGTGTCTACTATTATTAGTACAGTTAATATCCTACCATTCAGCTAAATTGCCTGTGTTGACCATGATTTTCTAAGGGAGTATTTTTATTTCTCTAGCACTGGAGCAGATGAGGTTTGAACCCGAGCTATTACCAGTCTGCCCACCCCCTACATGACTCTCCAGATTATTTCTTCAGCAGCTCATCCTGAGCAGCATCCTGTTACCTTTCCTTCACATCTGTGGAACACTGCCCAGCTCAGGAAAGGCAGCACATTCTTTACCATTTCTTTAGCTCTTCTGGTGCTCAAGGGGTTTGTTTAGGACTTCACTAGACTTAAAACTCTCCCAGAAAAAGAAAAATACAGTGTTTCAGATAAAAGGTCAAATCACTCTGTGTGTTCTGGGTGAGAGAACTACACATAAAAGAACTCCATCCATACCTGCTATGAACACGTACAGCAATATTAACCAAATAATAACATTTTAGCAGCCAAAATATTCTAACTCAAGGCACCAGGAGAAACGATCTGATATTCAGAGGATTACATATGTCTTTTGATTAGCACAGCCAGTACTCTTGTTTCATACCATTGACTAGAAGACCAAATAAGCATAATTTTATAGCATACATATATAAATTTGTAAGGTTTTTATATATAGGAGATTCAAGTTTTCGCCTTCCATAAAGCTGAGATTATTATCCTTCCTCAAAAATATATATCTAACTAACAATGATAGAGTAATTTGACATGGCAAAATACAGCCTTCTTTTCTTTGGAAGAAAAGGATTCATCTGGAATGGTTATCAACAAGGAAGACGGTACTTCCTGAAACTCAGGACCTAGAAATCTCCTTGATATGGCCATTTTTTTCTCTGTTACATGGCCTTAAGACCAGATAAGGAAAAAACAAGAGAGACCATGGGGCAGCCAGGGAAACAGATACAAATCTTCTTTTCAGCAGAGGATCAAAACAAGCTTTGAGAAAACTAACTCAGGGTTTTATTTTCTTGTAAAAGAAATGCATTTGTTTCCCAGTGTGCTTGAGCAGCAGGAGATCTACGAGCAACCAAAATAATGCGTACCTCAAGCCCAAAAGTGCCATTATTTATTTTAGTCACAGAGCATAAAAAGCTGTCTTCACAAAGCAGCCTCTTCCCACCCTTCCACAATCAGACTACTTGCTGCATTTTAAGAACAGACACACAAAACCACATGGAGGATCACATCCAATTAGTATTTGTTGAAGGGCATGCAGCACTCCCTAAGCATCATGCAGATTTGAAACACTCTAAGACTCTAGTTCAGCTGTCTGTTAAAGTTAAAAATATTTAAAGTCTCGCTCCCTTTTTTCCCTTTCCATGTTGATTCTGTGAGATAAGACAAATGCCAAAGAAATCCACTGTTTAGCTGCAGAGATTAACAACAACAGTCAAGGGCAGAGGAGGTGGGTAAGAGAATAAAATATAACTCAAATGCCCTGGCTCACCAAGAACGAAGCACAAATAAAATCAAGCAAAAAGGTCAGAAAGAGTTATCATCACAACACTCTTAACACAGCCCCAAGCAGGCTTCGCTACAGTTGAAAGCTGTCAATCAGAGAGCTTCAAAGCTGATGAGGAGCCTCTTTTATCAGTTACACACCAACACATTCAATCTCTTTTCCTAAACCTGGAAGAAGCGATCCGTTTTCTTTCCTCTCTGGGCAAAATAGTCTTTCTGCACCAAGACAACAGCCCACAGAAGAGTGAGCCCCAATGAAGACTATGTTGCCATCACTGCCATGAAGAGCCAAGTCTAACTCTACCACCAACTTCTTTTCAATAAAATGAACAATTTCAAACAACAGCCGTGAAATTCACAGTTTCCAGTTGCACAAGCACCACGCACACATAGAAGCTGACTGCCATCAGATTTATGAGATGCTCCAATTCCAGGTATGTCTGTAAAATCTAGCACAAAGTTCACAGCAGGAAGTGATGGGGATAGGGGTTAAGAGAGCTTCGTTGACAAAGCAAATCGCACAGTCTCGTTTCAACCACGGGACCATTTTTCATCTATGCTCACAGAGGAAAGTAGGAAGAGGGGAAAAAAGAAAGGGTTTTATATAACCCGTGTTTGCTTGTTTGCTTGTTTTTGTGGATTGAAAGAGAAACAAAGAAAAAACATTTTCTGTTTACAGCATTTATTTATGCTTAAATTTATTTATTTATTTAAATTTATTTATGTTTAAAGCATTACACTGAGCTGTACTTTACATCATTATTAGACAACTGAAACCCACACAACTATTATTTCAGAGCAGCTGCCATAATACTCATGGAGGTACATGACCTGGTTTCAAAGAATTGAAACAGTGAGAACAGTTCCAAACTTACTGTTCTTACTCAGACTTCCAGCAGTCAAACCACTGATACATCTCCTATACTTTCTTCCTCACAGCCTCCTGTTGTAAGTTAAGAACAGATACCAACATCTCTCTTTCACACAATAAAAGAGGGGTTAGAAAGCAGTAGGTGTTGTTGGAGATATATGTCCCATGGTTCTGATTTCAAGAAAACACTTGAGCATTCTCACTGCTCTTCTGTAGGGGGAGGCTTTTCTGTTTAGATCTCTGTTAGATCTCACTCACACATAAACCCCAGACCAGATAATAATGGGCCTCAACGAACATAAGGGGTGACAATGAACATGTCTGAAATTTCCTGCCCTTAACACAGTGTTATTCATCCACCTGCTGTAGCAGGCTAACTGAACAACCAACAAAGACACTTCCCCACCAATATGGTGGAAAGAAGAGTTCATGAGACCATCACAAGAGCTTTCTTTTGGAGAGAGGGTTAAAAACCCTTACATTTGTAATCCAGCAGTTTGCTCCACCCTCTCTCTGCAGCCTGCTCATTTAAAATTCCTCCCCTTTTGAGCAGAGAGATTGATTCAAGCCTTGCTTCGCACAGGTCGCATGGAGCAGTGGATGGGCAAGTGACAGGCGGGTTTTGTCCTCAGTGGACAAGAACAGCAAGGACAAAACGTGTCATGAAAGAAGTGTCCAGGAAGTCTGATGGCTCAAGTGACAAGAGCTGCGTGCAGGATGTGTACCTGCCACTTGTGTACATTACATTCAGTCCTAACCACTTCCACGGGTACTCTGCTGTCAGAAACTTCAGATCTACTCAGAACAGCAAAACAAAGGTCTCCAAAACACTGAAGAATAAAGAAAATATATCCAAGCAACTGTCTGCATTCCCTGAAACAAGAGATGTGAAACAAAGTATTTTATTCTCTCATAAAAATCGGGGGTCACAAGACTCGCTCGCTTCCTGTGAAAAAAATATATTCTTTTCAGAAGTCTTGAAAGTCAATTATATATTGTATTTTAATATTAGAAACAATCTACAGCAGTTGAAAGCATGACTAAATAATAATGGATGACAAGAGCAAGTTACATGGAGTAAGAAAATCTGCCAAAACAGCTTGAAGTTAAAGAAACAGTAAATCAGAGGAAATGCACATCTTTTAATTGTCAAACCTTGAACACTCACTGCAGAAGTATGTCCAGCAACATACTGCTCTCTTGGTTTCAGTGCAAAAAGTAATATGGGCAGTGTCATATGAGGGTCTAAAAGGTCACACAAAGATATACACACACAGTGGCCGTGCTTCTGACACATTTTCCATGACATTAAATTCTTGCCAGCTTCATTATTTATATACTTCTGATGCAAGCAGATTTTAGTAATAAAGACACCAAACAGGAAGGTTAGTTGCAGGCTGGAGCTATATGTATCTCTCAGAGGGACCTACGAGAATCACATTCAATAACATAAATTGCTTTACAGTATGAACAAAATTTAACACAGGTGAAATGAATAAAGCAGAAAATGACTGGATTAAATGAAGATGACAGGGTGGAAATGTTTTCTATAAAGATATAGCTCCATAATATATTCATAGCCAGAGGCATTAGGGCAGTTTCACACCAGTGGACGATTTTTTATTTTAAAGCCCTTTGCTAAAACAAATAATCACGTCTAGTCACTGATTTTGAGAGAAAAGCCTCTCCTTTTAAATATTAATAAGTTAAGATTTATACTGAATTTTAAATTATGGTAAGAAGTCAAACATAGGTATTGTTTGTTTTTTAAAAATCCAAAATTATTTCCATAGTATTATTCACTTGATAATTCTTACAGTTACAGTACATTTACAGTGTGAAGCCATATTTGCAGTACATGATTTTAGAAATCCTCACATCTAAATGCTGTAATACCGCCAGAGAAAATGAACAATGAAATAAAAATCTTGATCTATGAAGCATCACAAGGATAGAACTAGCTATGCTACATTATCTACCCATGACCCACATCCATCTAACCAGAGGCAAAAGGAAAAAAAAATTAAAAATTCAAGAGCATCTCAATTATTTTCACCAGTTGGTTGATATTCCTCAAGCATTACAGACACCCTCCTCAGCTCCAAAGACAAGGAATTCATGCAACCATCTAAAGGCATTTTGTATTCTAATTATCCACATCTCAGTAAAATAATAAATCATGGAGAGAAGGTATAATGCGTAACTAGACACTGGTTTGCACCATATCAGCACGATGTTTTCTTGTAGAGCTGACTTTACTCCTATAGAGGTGTTATTAGAGAAACAACAATTTGGGAAAATGCCACAGGTCTTGTAAAAATCATGACACCAACGCTGCACCTCATGGTGCTGCCCCCAACAACAACGCACCAAGAATGACCAGATGAAAAATACCCTGAGTTCTCTTCTCCTCACTTGTTTTTACTTGATGGTGCAGCACTCCCTATGCCCTCTGCCAGCCATCACCTAAGCCACTCTAAATGTACATACCCGCACAAAGCTGCACCCACCACAGATTAAAAAACAGAATTAGAATCATGAAAATATTCTTTTTATTCCACATCTTCACTACTATATAAGAACCTCTCCCCATGGGGGCTACTCAGACTCATCTGCGTAATTCAGCAGATCTAGAATATGTTGTTTCAGCACAGGTATCCATTACTATAAAAAAACAAGAAAAATTCATAAAAAAATGCATAATTATGTAGGCCAGGGTTTTGCTGTTGGTTTTTTTTTTCCTTACTTATCTCCATCAAGCAAGTGCATATGAAAATCACAAATTACGGTTTAGAATCAGTAATGCACAATTTAGACACAGACATCCTTGTTTTCTGAAAACAAGCAACGACCTACACCCCACAGTACACATATAATGCTATGTTAGTCCTGAAAGCATATTTTAGCAGTATTTACAGTTACGCTGAATTTAGATTAGATTATCTCGCTTTCAAATTAATTTCTGGAAGGAACAGAATGCTCGCAACAACACTGGGTATTTTTGAGAGGGAAATAGAAGAAAAGTAAATGAGAATTCATGAATACTGTGATTATCTGCCAACATTTACAAGCAATTTTGGCACTCCTTTCTTGGGTGTTCTCAAAAGACATCACTTCAGTCACATATAAGCTGTGTTACACATGTATTACATATCCACAAAATATATACATGCAACTAAAGGGGCTGCATGTGATTTTCGTTCTAAAAGTAGGAGGAAAGATATGCAGCCAAGTCAGCCCTTAATAACAGAGCAATCACTTCATCTTTCCAGTATAAACTTGTCTTTTAAGGAGGCTTTACCTTGGCTTTTAATAACCCAAAGAAATAAAATCTTCTGTCTGGCTGTCGTAAGACACCTGTGTCCTTGGAGATGACTTTGCCAAATTCTCAGGATCTTTACTCGTAAGAAAGGAACCCAAGACTTGTGATGAGTTTACACCAGGTCTTCATTCATCCCTTGCCCTACAATGTGTGTGCCTGGTGTCTTAGGGCAACAGCTGCAGCAAATTTCATAAAATAGCTGATTATTGAGATCAATAAACAACTATAATATCCGCTCTTTTTATATGACAAATACTTTAACAGTTGTTTCCAAACAGGAAATAATCTCCATGTCCATAAATCACCATTGCCCATCATATTAGCACTATTTCACATAGCACCACAAAAAATACGCTGTTTTAAATTAACAACATGACAATTAAGATGGATTGTTATGGCTGACCTCCTCAAAACTGGAATTTGTTGAAGTTTGTTTGAATTATATGATTTCCAACGTATTTTTTCTTGCTTTTAGTCCCTAAACTGGATTATAAACAAACTATATAGTCATATCTGATGAAATACACTTTATAAAACATGTTCTACAGTAACTCCTCAATCAACTTTCAGGACTGCCAAGAGCTTTTTGGGTTTTTTCCCCCCTTCTATGCTGTAAAAACAAACTAATAACACTACATACATTCAAAGACTATATACCTTCCTACACAATCTAGAGAAAAGATGCTCTGTACTAAGCAAGCTTCTGCTTCTGCCTTACTTGTGGCAGCATTCCAAAAAGTACAAATATTCACAAAATGTGCCAATATGATATACACACAGAGAAAGACTGGAATTACACCCTCCATTCTTAAGTTTTGTTTCTGTGCTTACATTCCTCTGATTTTCTGTGTGTGCATGATCTGGTATCTGCCAACATTACGTGGCATTTGTCCTCTCCACCTTAAACATTTTACAACATTGTACACTAATACAAGGTTTTATTCCTGTAAAAACTTAAAATTCATTCAACCAAAATCTTCAGAGCCACAAAAAGAAGATATTCCTATCCTTCTAGTTCCCACCAGTGCTCATTCCTTCACTGGAGCGATCTGAAATTTGAGGATTGCTTCATCCTCAGTCCAGAAGTTTAGAATCATCATGTAGAGCCAATCATAATTCTTAAATGTTATACAGTTTTTTTAAAAATAGACAAACCACAACCTTACAATATATCACAATATTTATAAAGCTTGATGCTCACAATGTCAGATAAATGACTCATATATTCTGAGTCAAATGTTACTTTCAAAATGTTTTCTGAATAACATATTATGACTTTATATTCCTTTCATTAATTATACTTTTGGGATTAATTTTCCTTGGCTAGCATTACACTGAGCTGTACTTTACATCATTATTAGACAACTGAAACCCACACAACTACTCACAGTGGAAGACAACTTAGTGGGGTAAAGACTGACAAAGCCTTTTATCACTCAGTCAGATAAAATAAGTTTTCACAAAATCCCTTTTCCCCAAATTTAATAGGTCAAGGTTTCCAGCCCGTTTCAATACAACTGACAGTATAAATGAAAAGCTCATGGAAACCAGAAAGCCTGTGAGTCTTTACAGGTTCATAAAATATTTTGGTTTTTACCTTATGCTTCTGATATGGTCAGGCCTTCTAGGTATAATTTTATTATTAATATTCAAAACTGAGACATTCTAATAGTGAAAAGAAAAAAGCTTTGGGAGTTACTCCCTGGTTTGGTTGGACCCTTTTCTTCATGACTCTAAAAAGCTATCTTTCCTTCGGTGGAAAACAGAAATTGGTTGTTGCACACACAGGCAGTTATTTTTAGCTTTGACTGACACAAAATTCTTCCCTCATTTTACTTCTCAATTTGGCTTAGAAAAAATGTCTATGCCCTTTAAGTCTGGCGCTTAATATACAGAAGCGTAAAGAAGAGTGAAACATGAAATCCAGAAATGTGAATATACTATATATAAGTTTCTTTAACTAGATTGAATTTAGCATTCATGAAAAATCACATTAAATGCAATGAGGTGACATGTCTTCAATTTTTCCAAAAGTTAACAGAGTAGCAATGTCAACTATATTACATTTCTCACTTTGGATGTTCCTTCTCCCTGGAAGAATTTCCTCCAAAGGAGCCATTTCAATTTATTTTTACAGTGAATCAGCTCGCTGTTGAAGCTATACAGCAAATGGACTAAGTGACCAATTTAAGTTTGCGGAGTGTAGCAAGAAGATATAATAATGGATTTAACACAGCAGTTAATTTATTTAACACACAGTAAGGAAACTTTTAGTACAACCAGGACAAGCTACAACTTTAACAAAGAGATACGTCTTTTTATAGTGGCTGGACGAGTGAGTAGTGGACTACCTTCTTGTGCAATTTTGTATTTAATTCTTTCCACATTTGCAAACTATATATAGCATGGAGAGGATCTGAAAAAATCCACCACAGTCAATTCAGTGAGACAGACATTAGATATAGAGAAATTCTGCTCAATATTGATCAGATTCTGCATCCTCAGTAACCTTCCACCATCCATCTGCACATGTAACCTTCTTTCATCTTACTCAGTAACGAATACACCTAATAAAACCTGCTGAGAAAAGATAAGGGGGGGGGGGAGGGGAGAGATAGAAAAAAAAATAAAAATCAAATCTCTCTTCAAAAAGAAACCTATGACTCACAACTCAGTCATCTCAAAAGGGAGGCCTGAGGAACAGCCAGGCATTATCACACCGCATCTGGCTCCCTAACCCGCCCATGATTCATGGTATCGCTGAGGGAGTTGTTACTGCTATCAGCACACACACCTCGAATGGCATCAGTTGTGAACTCTATAAAAGCTGGAGGAGAAACAAGATTTCAGACGGCAAAATGGAGGAAAACTTCTGAGGGATGAATAAAATCTTTACTTTCTCCACACGGTTAACGGAAAGAATTGAAAAACGCTGTGTTGGGACATTCCAAGGGTGAAAAACAAAACAATTAAAGGTGGGGGAAAGAAAGGCTTTTCTAGGCAATGAAAGTCTCATCCCAAAAAGAAGTTTCCATTAACTAGAGAATTCACAACCTGCCAGGGCAGTAACAGACACAAAACAAAAATCTCTTGTGGTACATATAGTTTTTTCCCCATTTTTAATTCATTTTGGACAGACTGATAGGCTTTTCAGAGCTGCAGCTGTCACAAGAGGTGGACAGGACAGCTGTCCTGAAAGGCAGAGAATGAGTATTTTTAAGGGAGGAAAAAAACCACCCTGTTCTGTCACACGCCTGTAGTGGGTGACCCTGGCTGGATGCCAGACACCCACCAAAGCCTCTCTATCACTCCCCTTCTTAGCTGGACAGAGGAGAGAAAATACAGCAAAAGTTCATGAGTTGAGATAAGGACAGAGAGAGATCACTCCCCAAATACTGTAATGGGCAAAACAGGCTAGAATTAGAGATATTAACTGAATTTATTAATAAAAAAATCAGAGTAGGATAATGACAAGTAAAATAAATCTAAAAAACACCTTACCCCCATCCCTCCCGTCTTCCCAGGCTCTACCTCCTTTCCCCCCATCAGCACAGGGAGATGGGGAGTGGGGGTAATGGACAGTTCATCGCTCGTTGTTCCTGCTGGTGCTCAGGGAGAGGAGTCCTCTCCAGGCTCCAGTGGGGGGTCTGTCCCACAGGAGACAGCTGTCCATGAACTTCTCCAGTGTGGGTCACTCTTCCATGGGCTGCAGTCCTTCAGGCACGCCCTGCTCCACTGTGGGTCCCCCACAGGGTCACAAGTCCTACCAGGAAACCAGCTCCAGTGTGGGCTCCTCTCTCCACGGGTCTGCAGGACGCTGCTCCAGCACGGGTTCACAGCCTCCTTTGAGCATCCACCTGCTCCAGCATGGGCTTCTTCAAGAGCTGCAGGTGAATCTCTGCATCCCCATGGTCTTCCATGGGCTGCAGGGCAATCTCAGCTCCTGTGCCTGGAGCAGAGACTGCCCCATCAGACCTCGAGTGTCTGCAGGGTTGTTCTCTCACATGCTCTCCCCCTGCAGCTGCAGGGTGCAATTACTGGCTGGTGCAATTACTTACTTCTCTGGCTGCAATTACTTCTGCACAATAACATTTTTTTCCCTTTTAAGTATGTTATCAGAGGCGTTACTATCACTCTTGATTGGCCCAGCCCTGGCCAGTGGTGGGTCCGTCCTGGAGCCGGCTGGCATTGGCTCTGCCAGACATGGGGGAAGCTTCTGGCACCTTCTCACAGAAGCCACCCCTGTAGCCCTCCCAGCTACCAAAACCTGGTCCCTCAAACCCAACACAACTACTAAACTTACTTTCTGCAGGGGCTGACACAGCTCATGGGACATTCTTCACCCGGTCTATGGTAAAGAGAAAACAGACCAACCAACCAAAACTAGAGAAACCACTCGGTCTCCTTCTAGGAAACCCCATCACAAACAATTGCCAGAGACAAGTTTTTCCTTACATGACCACTACCAATAACTAAACATCTCTCCCATCCTGCAGTACCACCTGTGCTCCAAAACATCAAATGAAAATGTAGGAGACCTTCTTAAAACATCTGTAGATTGGAATTCAGTCCCCATAAGTGGACACGTAAGCAAGTAAAATACACATACTGGCCATACTTTGACTGATAAACAGTGTCAATACTTTGATACAGCTCAAGAGAAGAACCAACCTTCTCCTCATCACTACAAAGCAATTTCACTTCTGAGCCTGAAAACGTTCATTGGTTTTCAAGGTCAGTGACTCAAATGCAAAAGAAAGGACAGACTCATCCTGGCAACTTGCTGAAATACTATCTTGAAAATAAGAAAAATCTATTTAATCTCTCTTAAACTGAGTGTGCCTACAGCTCAAGTTGGCAATGAACCAGCAGGCAATTATAAAGAAGCTGGATGGCTGCAGCACAGGCAAGAGTGATGCATGGGATCCTGATCAGAATGTGAGTGCCTTTCCAGGTTTCTCAGCTCCAAAAGCACCTCTGCCTACCAGCTTACAGCAAGATGATGTGGTAGGTCTGCAAGAACCTGTAAATGGCTGTGGTGAACTGTGCTGTCCAGATCAGAGATGCCACTGCTTCCAAGACAGTGCGATAAGAAGGACAGGAGATGAGCTCACCCTCACACACCCACATGCCTGCACTCCACCTAAGAGTCATTCACATTTAAAACCATGTAATTACCATCAAAAGTTGTAAGGATGCATAACCTATGACAGAAACACGGCCATCTATGACATTAACACATGGGTGCCACTCCATGTTAGCCAGACAGCTATTTCAAGTGAGTGATTTCTCTGACTGACATTGCTAAAGAAGGCAGAATTCAATTACCCAGGCTGAAATAGGATACAGGTTCAACTGGATCTTTGATGACCAGAAGTGTTTAGGGCTTTCATTTCATGTCTCATTCAAAAGATAAACGAGTACCCTTCCAAAGATTAGACTGCCAACATACACGAATGTCTCTTCAGAAAAAAAATCAAATAAGAAAGATAATTTCACTCTTTCACATATAAACTCTACCATTTTGTTTGTCCCTGAAATGACTGATCTACTTAACAGATATTACACGCTGAAAGAAATAATTCAGATGTTGCACATCTTAAGTAGTAGGAAACTCCAGCTATTGAACTGCCTGAGTTGCTAAATCAGAGGTTCCTTTTTAAAGGCAAGAAAAAGATTGATGTATTTACAAAGAACTCTGTTTCTGCAAATGTGAAGGACTAAACAGATTTTTATCATAGCATTATAAAAAGTTTGAAAATAACTTTGACACATAGTTCCTGGAGGTTGAGTATGAGTGTTAAAGTTGCTTCAATCGTAACAGACCTAGCAAAGGAAATACTCAACCAGAACCATACCAGTTTCCTTTTATGCTTCATACCTACCTTACAATAAGCACAGTATTATTTTAACATCTTGCATGTTCTTTCTCTAAGGACTACAGGCATGAACAAAAGCCTAACAAAAGTAACAGGAATCTGCACAGTGAGTTAGTGAGCACTGGATCTGGAACAGGCTTTAATGCCACACTTTCTAGGAGACAGATCCATAGGCTTTTTTCACACCCAACAGGTATTACTCTACTGATTTTTCTTAATTTTTTTTTTTTCTATGTTTCACTAGGCATGATATGTTGGATAATCCAGAAAAAGTCTGCTGTGAAGGGGAGTCTTCAGGTACATCGTGTACTTTCTGCAGAGAACTGACACATCATTAGCAAAGAGACTATGGACCATAAAAATGTTTCACTTGATACAGAAAAGGCCTGGGAGGGGAAAAGAAAGTTTCTAAGGTTCCATAGCTGCAAAACTTCCTATTTCACTTCTTCTCTGTGCATACACCAGTAACAATCCTGAAGATAAACTTGTTTTCTTGACTCCACAGGCTGAATTTAATTCAGTATATTCTGCAAAGAATCACCTCCTTTGGTTGTGGCTTCTTCACTGTAGTGTAGTATTGTACACTTTATGAAATCTTCCTGGAGCAGACTGTTAAAACCATGGGTGTTACTCTTACAGAAACAGATACACTAAAGGACTGAAATTCAACAGAATTTTGGATGTTACAGAGGCTATGTCAGTAAAGAAGGGATGGCACTCTCTTCAGGAAAGGTTTAACTCACATTTTCACCCTGACTCCTAAAGCAAAATAATTGGATTCGTTATCCTCATTGTACATAAGCTGCAATCTACATAAGTCACCTAAGAAAGTGATTTATCCCATTTTATTCACCTTCCAAGGATTACATGAATGGGGACATGATCTCTTCCTCCAAATGTCAGCCCAATGAAAGCAAGTGGCTGATGCTTTCGTGGTGATTAATTCCTATCAACATGGGAAAAGCTCTTGCCCAAGAGTCCCCCCAAGCTGTGTGTTCTTCCTCCCTTCTGGCCCTTTCAGCTCCATGCCGTGTTTACAGGAGCTCAGAAAGAGGAAAAAAGAAACCAGGTCTGCAGTGAGTTCCTGGAAGAAAAGTCAAACAAGGGCCATGAGGCTCCTGTGGCTCATTCCCACAGTGGGGGCTGTGGGGAGCATGGAGTGGGGGGGGCTGGGGGGTGTCCCAGGACACAGAGTTGGACCCTGATCCCTCTTGGATCTCCTTGGCACCCCTGCCCCAGCCAACGATGGTCCCGAATATCCTCCTGGATCCATCCCAGGAAGGTCCCTGCTCTCTGGTGCAAGAAGGGGTAGAGAGGACCCTCCCACACTCATCTCACACACTCCTCCCTGCGCTGGCTTCACCCCCGGGGTGCTGACCCCCATTTTTAGGGTGTCCAGTCCTGTTCCCATGGGGAGGGTCCCGGCAGCACCCACGGGCACAAACAACCTTTGTGGGAAGCTGGGAGCACTGGCGAGGGTGTCAGGGGCTGTGTGCTGGGGCTTCCCAGCTGCTGGGCTGGGGGGACACCCTCTCTGAGCTCTGTGACACCCCCAGCACCATGTCTTCTCCTTCCCACAGCTCCTCCCAGACGGCATCTGCTACGGACACGTCCCCCACTGCTGACCATTGGCTGGGGGGCTTGTGGCTCATGCCAGACCCTTCTCCCTCCTCAGCCAGTGTTACTATCCCAGGGAAGTGGAGAGCCTTCCACAAAGCCCAGGACTCCCCAGCTCAGCCCCCCTAGAGCCAGGCCTCCCTCTGAGTCCCATGTGCCCTGAGCCAAGTGCAGGTTGGCAGCCATCTTGCCCACAGTGATCACAAATAAATTGAGTTTCAAAACTCTGACAAGAGGAGAAGAGCCAGCAAAACCTCAGCTCTGGGCATGAGGAGAGCTGGCTTCAGGGAACTGGGAAGTAAGGTTCCCTGGGAAAATGTTTTTGCAGGTGCTGGGGTCCCTCAGTGCTGGTCACTTTTGAAACATCACCTCCTAAGGGCACAGGAGCAGGCAATTCCCAAATGCCAGAAGCCAAGCAGGCGAGGCAGGAGGCTGGCTTGGCTGGACAGGCATCTTCTCTGGGAAAGAAGGTGGAAAAGGAAGCTGTGTGCCCAGTGGAAGCAAGCTGACGAGACAGGAGAAGAATACAGAGATGCTGCTTGTCACTGTAGGGAGAAATTTGGTGTGGCCAAAGCTCAGCTGGAGATGAAGGTGGCCAGAGATGTGGGACAGGATAAAAAGAGTATTTTCAAATCTATTAATGGCAGAAGACCTTGTAGAAATAACATTGACCCCTTCCAGGGTGTGGATGGGCACCTCACAAACAGGGACAGAGAGAAGGCTCAGGTGTTTAATGCATTCTTTGCCTCTGTCTTCAACACTCATCCCTCCCTTCCCAGTGGAAAACATGGATTGTCCAATGGGACACTGCAAAGTCCTTGAGGAGAACAAGCCCTGGCTCAGCAGCAACCAAACCACCCCTGTGTGATGCACAGCATTCCCATCCTGAATCCAAACCCAGCACTGTGCCAGTTCCTGGGAAGAAAATGAACCCTATCCCATTGAAAACCAGTACATCAGTCAGTTCTTCACCCAGCACACCCTGTCCCTGCTCATCTCACAACTGCACATCTGCTCCAGAAGGGTTCTGTGAGGGACAGGATCAAAACTCCTCTTAAAATCCTGAAATAGAACGTGCACTGCCTTCCCATCACCCATGAGCTGCGTGACCTTATGGCAGCGGGATAATCAACCAGTTAGATGGGAAATTCACTCAGTTATTTCATGCTGCCCGTGGCTGACGCTGGCACTGTCCTTGAATCACTTCCAGTAGTGCCAAGTATGACCTTCTCCACCATTTTTCCTGCTACTGAGATTAGGTTAACAGGGCTGGAGTTTCCTGGGAAGTCCAAGCCGTTACAGTCAAGTCAGATACCGATGGAGAGCATTGAGCCAGCATGGACCTCCTTGGGCTTTCAGGACCTTGGKTAGATGATTCAGAGGGTTCCTTCTGGGACATATCAGGATGAATCCCATCAAATGCCACAGCCTCATGGATATTGTAGTTGTCCAAGTGGTCCCCAGCGATCCTAAATGGAAAACCACTGTCCCTGCCTCCACCATTGGCCACCCTTGGGCACACAGAGAAGCCAGTGGTACTCGGCAGAGCCAGGGTCTGTGGGAGAAGGAGATTGAGAACAGCCAAAAGCAGAAAGGACGCCCAGAGAGACAAATTCCCACAGGCTTCTGCCACCCTGAGTGGGTCGGCTTGCTCTGAGAGGATCCTGGGCGTGGCTGTGGGCATCGGGGTCTTGCTGGTCCTGGTGGGCTGCACAGCCACTGAGGGCTGTGCTGAGTGTCAGCCACCCATGGAGAGAAAGACTGTGGACAGGACAAGGGATCCCAGTGACCTCCTGCCCCCAGAGCCAGCTTGCTGGTTACATTTACTTTCTTCTGCTTAAAGCGTTCTTCTACCATAATTTCTTTCAGGGGGAAAAAAAAAATCTTAAAAAAGAAAAAATGCAGGAAAATTGATGTTTTGTCAGAATTAAATACACAATAACATGTACAACACCGGCATGTTGGTTTTCTCCATTCCCTTCACTTTTCAGAGTATTTCTCAAAAAGAAATTGGTTTCTTATGCCAGTTCCGATGAATGAGGCACATTTTCTCTCACTACACCTTGATTAACTTCAAGGAGATCACTAATGAAATATGTTAGCATTCACTGTATTAAACTTCAGCAGAAACATGGCTCCATATAGTAAAATTCTCAGAGTTGTACAAATTTTCTTAAGAGACTGAATACTCTGTTTGAACAGGATCTTACTCCTAGATTAGCTAGTTAGATCAAGGAGTTAAGAATGGCATATTCATCAGCGGTAACTTCACATTACACAGATTGTTCCACACAAAAAACCCACTCTAGATCCTCTTTAATTTCACTAGAGTCCTTTATTATTCATTTCAGCTAATTCAGTCGCACCAGATCCTAAGGCTTCCATTCAGGTGAAATTCCCGTTGAAGCCAAGAGGATTTCTGCGTTAAAAATTTTAAGTACCTCTCTATGCCTGCTTGAGTTTTATCGAGTCTGGAGTTTTATTTCTAGGTTATCAGCAAATTTAAATATTCATGGTTGATTCTCCAGTCCAGAGCTGGCTATTAATAAGAAAAAGTAAGGTGGCAAAGAGCTTATTAAACTCAGTAATGTTCCCTAAATACTGCCTGTAGCTGGACAGCCTGAGGTAGTTTTTATTCAGTATTTAGCTGGTCTACTACCTAATTCTGGTACTTCTCCGTAGAATTACTGTTTTTCACTGATGTAGGCATCTGCCTGGAAAAAAGTTTAAAAAAAAAAGGGGTCACAATGTCCAGGCAAACTAAGTTATAAATTAGCATTAGTGCACTGCACTCAAAAGCAGACTTGCTGGGGTTTTTTTTTAATCACAGCAAAATGAGATATCATTTGTAGCTAATTCACCATGAAGTTGCTATTTTAAAGAAATGGTCTTTTCTGTACAGCTCACATCACAAGAAAGGTTTCATACATGGAAACTTCTTAGTTGCAAAATGGAAATTTCATTAACATATGGATATTTCTATTTGCTCAAATATAAATATTTGCTCAGAATTTTGAACATTTTGTAGTTCTCCGTTTTCTTTAAATAGATTCAACGGTGATTCTGACACTTGAAACAAATTTAAATCCCGCTGCTTGGGTCCTCAGAATCCAAGAGGAACCCGAAGCAGATATGCCTGCAGAAAGTGTGGGAGATGTTCCTGGTGATAAATTGCATGGATGCTAGATCAGGGACTGAGCACTTTATCGAAGGACCAAAGCAAAACAGCCTCCAGCAGAGAACCAATTCCAATGCCTCAGTTTGAGCAAGGCTTTTGCACAAAATCTGGCCATATAGGCTGTCCGCCGTAGGAAGTTCATCAGGAACGCGGGGCTTTCATATTTACAGTTCAGAGTTTGCTGCTGCTAAGTCTACCTGTCTAAACATGATGTTCCTCCTGCGGTGCTTAATTAGAACTTATGGATGAATAAACATCCAACACTGTGTAGCATCAGCCAAAACAAACAAAGAAAACAGGAACAAACCTCCCTCCCCTTCCCCCGGTGATTTCCAGGTGCTAAGTACACAGCAAAGAGAGGCCCAAACGTTTTTTTGCCTGTTTAGCTAGGATAGCCTATATTCCTCACAGCATGCTCTCCTCTCACCTAGGAAAGACAGGCATCTCCTTTTTGCCTGAGTGGTGCCTTCATCCTCTGCATCTTCCAGGCACACAACAACACAAACCAGGGGCGTGTGTCTATCTGCACCGTGACACAGAGCCTGGGGAAACGCACCATATCCTTCTGACCAGCAGCTCCTCACCACCGAAACACAAGTCTGCCTTCACCAAGGTATGCAGCCAGCCCCAGGGAGACACAAGGACCCTCACTTTACCCTCCCTTTCCCTCTGCGCTGGAAGTTACTCCAAGCTGACTCGCTGACTGGCTCCACTGGTTGCCACAGTCAGCGACACGGGAATGGGGATGCATGGGGCTCACAGAACATGTTCAGGGGAAGGACACTCACGAAGATGCTCCAAGCTGGCACAGCTCATGTGCTCTCACCACAGGCTGCAGAGGTATCTCTGTTCTGGTGCCTGGAGCACCTACCCCTGTCCTTCACTCTCACATGTTCTCACTCCTCTCTCCAGCTGCAATTGCTGTTGTGCAGTGACCTCTTCCCTTTCTTAAATGTTATCCTAGAGGCGATACCAATGTCAGTGATGGGCTTGGCCTTGGCCATGTTTGGGTCTGTCTTGGAGCTGGCTGGCATTGGCTCCATTTAACACAGGCAAAAGCTTCTGGCAGCTTCTCACAGAAGCCACTCCAGCAGCCTCCCCCCTCCTCCCCCCCAACTTTGCCAGGCAAACCAAATACATATGACCAAAAGTCATACAAATAATAAAACATTAGAACATTACAACCATTTGTTACTTGTCAAGATATCATCTCCGGTAACATAAAAGATTAATATAGCAGACATTCTTTTAATTAGAAACAAAGAAAAATACATAGACCCACAGACCTGAACAGAACAAATAAACTATACAGGAAGATAAAAACATTACATTAAAAAAAAAAAACCAAAAACATCACCACCAACAAAAAAACACCACCCCAAACCCAGTGTCTGCTTAGTGCTTTTTCCCAGCTTTTAAAATTAAACTTTTACAGTGAATGAGGCAGAGTAAGCACTAATAAAATGAGTAGTCTCCTCATGTGATGGTCAGCTGGGTGATGAATAGTGTTCTTGGTCTGGGAGACTGACACTGACATAGAACAACTTTTTCTTCCATTGAGAGTTAGTTGGTGATTTGCAGACAGATGTCCCCTTGATCCTCAGAGACAGCCTCACTCAGATTTTTCTAGCAGATATTCTTTGATCTATTCCCTGATATCTTTACAAATGACAGCTTTGTTTTTTCCATCACATTAAGATATCACCCCTTGCCATTCTGCAATGAGCACCGCTGGGGCAAATGCTGCAAACAGCTTGGCAGCAAATGGAGCAGGACAACCTCAACCACCTGGAACATCTGCCTTCTCTGGGTCTGTCACACCCCCAGGAGTGACATATCAACCACAGCCACTGCTTTCTGTAATAAGCTAAGCATCACTCGCTTCACCCCGCTTGTCTCACACTATCCTGGCTTTGCCTCACCTTGAAATTAGAGGCTTTAGAAAGAATCTCAAGCAAAGCCTTGTGCCCACAGCTGCACAGCTGGTTTGTTTCCCAAAATAAACCTCACTTCTTATTTTACAAAAGAACTTAGATAGAGAAAGGTAGGGAGTTTTGACATTTAGCTTACCGTACTCATGGAAAAATCTCTTTCTCTGCTTTGCTTTGGTTTGTATTTGCTCATTTTTTAAACCAGGCTCCTTGACTGAAATGCCTTTGATAGATACACACCTAAAGATTGATCCAGATTAGGAATCATAGAAATGGCACATAGAAATACAATTCTCACATTTTTTCTAACTGTAGGGTCCACAGGAATAGAGACTGCAGGGAGTTTTACCCAAAGGACTGCAGAAGACAATATATTCCAGAAGAAGCAACTTAAGAGATGAAAACAGAGGAGTTATGTAGCTTCTTAGACAACAACTCTAGAAACTGCCAACTATTATGAAACAAATCAGCTAAAGACCTCCTCATGTCCATGATGTAGCATCACATATTGAAGATGTAAGCACAGCAACATTTCACTGCACACCTGTCGAATCAGTGACTGTGCTGAGGAATCCATATATAACTAGTGCAACACAGCAAATCTTGATTTACTGACTCACTTGCAATATATATATTAGGATTCAAAGCACATTTCTCAGTCATGCTACATCCTGAAAAATGACCTCTCACCCCAATATTAGACAGTCCTTTGCAGGCACAGCCCAAAACAACATGAAAAAATAGCTCCAGTAATTATCACATCCTGATGCTCTGTTGCCTTGTCTTACCCTTGCTTCTGACTGTTTATAATCAGCAAGTAATTCTCTGACATCTCTCTCTCATTCTATGAGGAAACCGTTTTCTGGTGCTTTACAAAGACTAAACGCACATGTACTGCTACCACGGAAACATCCACCTCCATGAGCTCCACCCTACACAATGTCCTTCTAATCTACCAGAAACATATTCCCCATTCATCGTGTGCCAGTTCAAACAGCAGCTGTCACAGGACAGGGCAGAAAAGATGTGGCGCACTTGTGTCGAATCCGTTTCGGAGGCAATGCCCTGCCATTGCTAAAAGCCCTCCTGCAGCCCCTGGAATAATACTGCACTTTCCTTTCTGTGCCCCTAGCTGGGAACCCACTGCTTCAAACCCTTCTGCTGTTTACTGCTCATCACCCAGAATTATAATTCAGACAGACAGACACTGTAAATGACTCCCACCGCTGGGCACCATCCCAGAGCTGTTCAGATGCATTTCTCAGACCCACGCACAAGACTCCAGCACATGCAGGCAGGTGCTCAAGGAATGCCTGCAATTTCTAGGCACTCAATCACCCGTTTGCTCCTACCTTTGATATCATAGATTGTCCTGTCTATCTCATCCTCACCACTTCATCAGCAGCAGAAGTTACTAACACTCCACAAATACAGAATAACTGCGAACCTGTCCATAAAACCAGCATTAAAACTCCACTGACCTGTGGCTCATCCACAGACAGAGTAAAAGCAGCTCAATGAATGATCCAGAGTTTTTCTATTTTAAAGGTTGGAAAAATACGAGGTGGATGGAAAATTGGGGCGTTTGAGTTCATGCTGCCAGCAATTCTCACAGAGTACTGTATTCGCACTCCTCTCTGCACACCAGAATGTCTCTCGGAAGCCCTTAACAGGGATCCCTGCCAAGGATGCACCTGGGTTCAAGCCCACAGTGCCACATACAGTTAAGGATGCCTATCTCCAGCTCAGCCATCACGCTGGAATCATCCAGCAATGCCACTAAAAATTCCAACATCAAAGGCTTCCAACACAAGTATCACAACTGTGCTAAATATGATCAAATGGTAATGATCACAGAGATCACAAATTTCAGCCCTGGCCAGCAAAACACAAAATGAACAAAGAAGTGGTTTGAAGATAGAAACAGATCCTAAATATTGCAAAAATTCAGTTAGAAGCATCAAGCACGTACTTAGACAGCACTATAAAGAATGGATGGAGAGAGGAATTACTCGACAGTATCTGTGAATATCAATTTGCAGTTCACCTTCAAAAAGAAAAGACAACCCCACAGTTGTTATGATGATTTCTCATGTCAGCCAAAGCAACTGGCAAGAGGTAATTCTTCTTAGCAGCATGTTGAATTATGTATCTGTACATAAGCCTTAAATGTGTATTTTAATTTCACCTGAGTAAATTACCAGGATAAATCCTACCCCACTCAAATATCTCTGAATTTTTAATTAACCTAATATCATAATTTCAACCAGGCAGTCAGAAACTATGAGTAACGTATGATTCATATTCAGAGGTAAACACACCTGCTTTTCAACAACATTTCTAATTACTGGCTCGTTTTACCCTTTATGTGGCATTGAAGCCAATTTGGGTCATACTGTTTTTAGCTAGTGATGAGTCCTTTCAGCTCACAAATAATGTATAAGGAGTTGCTGTGTTGTCAGTTTGAAGGACATTTTCAAATGCACTGTGGCAAATTGAATACATTACCAAAATACATCATTTTACTTCTGATATGCCTCACTTCATCATGAACTTCCACCAGACATAATTTTGCCAAGAACATCTAGGCTTTGATTTGAAGTGTTGCCCCACCACTCCACTGTCTTGGGTCTGTATCATAATGACTGAGGGAGTGCTACCACATGCTAAATAAAACAAAGTGCTTATTTGTAATGTTAAAGACAACAGGAAATGTTGGAATTTGAATACTTAGGTGTCCTTTAAAAACTGCTGCAAATTGCAGTGAGACAACGAGGAAAGTCTTTACTGAACTGCCTCCTGCTCTTGACAGCCCTATATCTTTTGGGAGTAATCAGGGAAGCAAAAAGAACCCTGCTACAAAGGTGGTTCATCACCTCTCCACTCTGAACACTTAGTTTGTCCAGGACATGCACCTTCAGAAGGCTGAAGCTGTTCTCACACAGGTCTGATGTCCACTCAGCCACTGAAATATGTATATGACATAAGATGTATCTGCTGAAGTTCTCAAACCCTCTAACACAACTAAAATGTGACAAATTCTTACACAGAAAGCCCTGTTCATTCTCAAACCAGCTTCTATGTCAGATTTCTCAAAGTTAGCATCATTATCTTGATTTGTAGCATACTGGTAAACCCTATACATCTTCAAAGAAAAAAATAAACCGACTTCTGGTTCAAGTTGTATAGCTTTTATTCACACAAGCTATCTCCTTCTGACATCTACCTCTAAATTGCTTGATATAATGAAAGCACCATACCTGCCGTGCTTCCTTTACTTGGTGTGCTAACTCATATTGTAGATCAAAACAATACAAAAGACATGAAAAACATAGGAGTCAAAAATGGTTATGTCCTCCATTTATCAATTTTAAACCATCACTTCAACAGTTTAGAGAATCCGTGCTCCAGATATGAAAGTCCCTTTACAGCTATAAGGAAAAAGAATGTTCTAAGATCCTTGGGTGAAAGAAACACAGGCAGAGGAGCTGAAACCTGGCCTGAAGTCCTGGGTGGGCAGGGCACCTTCGGGCAACTGGGTTTGCTGTACCTTATTGTCACATGCATGGAACACATCTCTCTAGTATCCTGCATCCCTCTGAATGCTCTGATCTCTCTACCAGATATTTTAGAAAGGAATGAGCAAATTACACATGGGAGAGAGTAACTAGCAGGAAGGATTAGCACCTGGGGAGCTAAAGCAGGTGGGGTCTGAGGTAGCAGTGTCTTGTATTACTGCCCCATGATACCGCCAGTACTTATTGCTGAATGGCAGGAGGCTTTGGAGCTTTTTCTATCCCAAAGGCTACAGGCAAAAAAAATTAAGTACTCAAATTTATCCTGGATGATATGAAAATACTAATGTCCTAGCTCATTCTTAAATAATCATAAACAATGCTGACAACTAGGAACCATGGGCTTTTAGTGTACTGTGATTTGAATACATCCATTAAAATATTTAGCAGCTTTCAGAAGCTACTTAAAGCAGATTTGTTGACAACTGGGCTTAAGTGACTTTAATAAACACACAAATTACTGCACAGTCTCTGGGTTACAAGTGGTTCCAGCGATTTAACTGTAACAGTTATTTATCCGTTTTCTTTTTTTTTCTTCCTAAAAAAAATTCACCAATTATAATCTCATCCATACTACAGCATACAACCTGCTTTAACAATCCACCTCATGTCCAAAAATAAACACAAGAGCAAACAGTTAATTAACAAACATGCAGTGCAAAAAAACTCCCATCATTGAGTTAGTTAAGTGACATATAACCTCAATAAACCAAAATAAAATCCCAAATCTGCTATATAAAGAAACTAATAAGAGTCATATATGGAATTTGGTGAGATCCCTTTCTCCTCATTTAAGGCAGACAAGGAACAAGCTCTTTGTGAAATGAACAGAAAGGTGGAACTTACGAGGCTGTCAGAAGCAAATCTTGAAACAGAAAAATCTGGGAAAAGGCAGAATCTAATAATGACTAGTGAGATATCTTTGAATAGGCTGTGATTCTATAAAAGCTGTGACTTAGAAACAAATCAAATCCTAATAATTCAATAACTTGATGCGAAAAGCAAGCAGCCAAATTCTGGTTTAATTTGCACAACAGATTCAGGAAAAGCAGAAGGAAACCTTGAACTTGCACCACAGGAAACTGGTGGAGCAAATGTCCTTTCTAATCAACTAAAAGTGTACACTGGAAGCAAAAGCATTTAAACCTCCAATAAAATTCAACATGGAAAGTTTAAGACAAGACTAACTTTCAGCTCAGAAAAGGCAGAATGGAACGGTCCTATCTTCAATGGAAAGAAAATATCAAGCAGAATGAAAGAATGGAAAGTAATTACTTCTTCCACATATCATATTTCTCATTACCACAGAAGGTGTTTTTCAGTAAAGCTTTACCTTTCTCACAATGACTTCCTGTGAATCCAGAAGGGCAGAGACATTTATTAGGGGCTACACAAGTTCCACCATATCTGCATCCTTCTTCACAGAATGCTGCAAGATAAAAGGAATATGTGGGTAATACTTACTTTTTAAAAAATAAATAAATAAATAAATATACATATGTAGGATAATAAGAAAAACATCTAAATTCTAAGCAATTAACAGAACTC
Organism: Amblyornis subalaris; assembly: GCA_018881555.1. NCBI lineage: Eukaryota > Metazoa > Chordata > Aves > Passeriformes > Ptilonorhynchidae > Amblyornis > Amblyornis subalaris. The sequence continues at coordinate 396,963 of JACAXG010000192.1, forward strand.
AACATTAAAATTCAGTCCACCTGCAAACTCAAAGAGAAGTAACTCAGTTAAATGACAAGAGGAAAAATCTCAGATTATACCGTAGGCAAACCACCTCACCAATAAAAGATTAGTAACCATCTGGAAGAAGAAGAGAGGAAAAAATACTTGAATGATTTTAATGGGGCCGATCATCCTTCAATTATACCAAACATGCCTATTACAATTACAATACTCTGGTAATCCACAGAAAACAGGCTGGTCAGATTGTGTTAGCTACTTTGTTCCTCACTTCTATCAAACACTTCACTGAAATGTCTGTAAACACGTAATATTTTGCCTTTTTAAATTTTATTTTTAAGTGTAAAAGTGCATTTTGTGGAATCCGGAAATTAAATAAGGTGAGTGTCATGACTGAAAACACAAGAGCTCAACCCCAATCTAATGCCTCTACTGAGATGTGATTCTTGATGGAGCAATACCAAGGTACTTTAGAAGTGTATCTGACCAATAACCAGGATTTGAAACAGCTGATGGATCTCATCTTTTCCTGTGGGCACTGTGTGATGTTCCTCTTGCTCACAGCCTGTTTGGCAGAAAGTCCACTGAGCGTGCAAGAAGTTTGCTTACTGTTTAATGTTACTGTTTTTTATTTCTTTTTGCTGTGTGTGTGAAAGTAGTGGAACTGAGGTAAGAGGAAAGGAGAGAACAAGCATGAGGACACTCACATACTGGTAACTTGAGCAGGACCTTTGCTACAGGTAAGAGCAGGCCCTACCCCTAACACACTCCCTCCCCTCTCCCAATATTTACTGAACTGCTCAAGTGACTGAGTGGGTTTGCCTGCACTTATATGAGAAGTTACAATTAATATTTAAACAGCAGCTCTCTGCATCTGAGCTAATAACAGATTTGCAAAGTGTTTCCTGCGAGCTAAAATCACAGATGGAGTGTTGGCAAAGAGATGTTACAAATGCTATGAAAAGGCTCAAAGTGCGAGATAACAGAAGAAATGTTTAAGATTTATTTTCCAATGCTCTAAAAAGAAAAATAAAAGTGAATAAAGTTCTAGGCATTAAAAACAATCTTTTGCAATTGTTAACCACTTAGAGGCAAAAAAAGCACATCATCATATCTCATGACCGAACTGACAGACACATCTGCCTCACTGTAAATACATAATTCATAGCATGCCATACTGCTTTATGGAGGACAGCATGGGGGGAAGAATGCCAAAGTGCTTTAGAGAAGACAGTGGTAGAACATCAAAAGCTCTCCTAGTGCAAGGCAGCGGTGTGGAGAAAGCACAGTAACACTTCCTGCTCCTCAATGCACACCCTCCATATGGGAATCTTCTAAAATACACCTATTTTGAAACCAGCCAATTTCTACTGCATGGGAAGAAGAGAAATATGGTTTAAGAGTTGTATTTTTTTTTATTTTTTGCATATAAATATTTGTCAGAAAGTATAACAGTGCAGAAAGCTGAAAGTACCATTATGAAATACAACTCAAAATATATAAAACCCACGATGAGACTCAAAAGATTCCTTCCAGAGCTCTTGAAAGAATGTTTATTCACCTCTAGTCTCAGAGACTCAGAGAAGGTGTAAGTTAAATTCTACTTCTGTATTTTTTTGGGTTTGAAATTTTGAGTAAACAGTTTTGTGAAGTAGTAGTACATTTCTGCACATCAAAAGAAGTAGAATTTGTGGCAGAGCAGATAGGAAGGACAAAAAAAGAAAAACATTGGCTAAAGAAGTGAATACTTCATCCTCAATATATACCACATTACACTGGGAAAGAACTACATGGGGATCTCAAAAGAATTCATAAAGGGCATAAAAAAAGATGATGTTTATTGTCTATAACAATCACACCTGTCCACCGAAAGTTATTCGTGTTGACATGGATAGGCAGGTAAGAGGGCTCCAGTTAAGCTCTCATGCACTATCTCTGCCACCCTAATGGATACTACCAAATTAGTAATGTGAAATATCTGCTTCCTACAATAAACTCTATTAGGACATCAGCAGATGAAGGTGGTGTCTTCTTCTGTCCTCTTTTAAGATTTCTAGCAGGGAAAGGCTTAGGAGACAGGGCTGGTCACGTAAAAGAGTTTTCCCTTAGGGTTTATGTGTCATGTCAGTGCAGCAGCCAGGTCTTGACATCCACAGGCACAGCCAAGTGTGCCATTCACATCTGGCAGAAAGACTGGGATGCCTGCCGTGGGCCAAAACTTCAAAACTCTTATCTTTCTATTCCTTCCTACACCTATACCTCCCAGATGCACATTCAAACATGCTAGCACTTGAGTAATTTGAAATGTCACTATCCTTTACATGTCACAACTTACAGGGGAAAAAAACCAAAACTACAATATTAGTTCAGGGACACCCTAAGGAATTCCTGCACTACAGGTTGCTCTGAGAAGGGACTCTGTACTGCTCAGGAGCTACCAGGCACCAGCTTGTTATGCAGATATTGGAGGATGAAGCTGAGGAAGAAGCTGAGCAACGGCTGCAGAAGAAAACAATTCAACTCAATTTTTGTAGATGCTGAAAATTCCTCCACAATAGAGACTAAGCTTGTGCTTGTCTTTGTTGCTCAGGCTTTGGTGGATTTGTGGGGTGTGGTTCATTCTTACATTTTTATGCAAGAAAAGAAAACCCCAAGGAAGAGTGCCAGCATTATCCTGCTGTTTCCCAGATGGTTCTTCTACAAGCCATCTCATTCCTGCATTGTAGGCTTGCAGGAAATAGGAACATCAAAACCACAAATCTCAGAACACAGTTAAAAAATCAAACTAAAGGCTACTGTCCTCAACTGCTAAAAAAAAAACAGCTCACAGTACTATACGCAGCACTGATAGCACGACTCTAAATATTAAAAATGCTGAATACCTCTAATAGTAGGTTTCAATTACATTTCAATATACAGTTTCGGTTGCTAGCAATTTTATGAAACTTCACTTATTTGAACTCTTTTCTCTAATAGTCCTGCCTCTGGCTGAAGCCTTTTAGAACATTTTATCAAAATTTATTCATTTCCAATAATGAGACTTTTCCTTTACACCATTAGCAGAAGAAATTAAGTAAAATCTTTACATCCCTTCTGTACTTCTGCCTTATGGACAAGAGGACCCAACAGGGAGCAGCTGAGCAGGAAATCAATTGGCATGCCCATGCTCTCCCGAAGCTACTTGCTCTGGGGCTTGTGCTTTGTTATATGTAGGGTGGGCTCTGGGATATGGATTCCCACTGTGGTTTACATCCCCCAAAATCAAAAACCGATTTGGGGGGGATGGGGATCCACCAACACCACAGAACTAGCAGTTATAAAACTTGATTGCAGACTCCCTCCTACTCAAACAAAGTTCACACAAGAAAGAACATCATGGCTGGATCAAATATTGCTAATGTATTCCCATAAGTAGATCTTGTCTCTGAAATTATTTGCAGGCTGGCAATCTTGCTAAAAAGGGAGAGTGGTTACCGAATTTACCATAAAGGTTTTATCAGGAAAATTAAATGAAGATGCCATTAAGGTAAAGTCTACACAAGTGAACTTCCATTGTTAAGAGGCTTATTCAGTATTCCAAATGTAAAGGAAACAATCTATTGATTTCTGGAGGCTTCTGCCAAAGTGAACAGATCTCTGCCATGCCAACAGATTTATTCCTCCAAAATAAAAGCCTTAATCATATAAAGACTTTTCCTAAATAGACATAATTTCTCTGCAGAGGAGGAATTTTATTTTTGATGCACATCCTCTGATGATGAATCTGTAGAGAACAGAAACGGCCAAAATTATAAGTCTGCTGAATATGTCGATTTTGTGATGACGCTGGAGGGACGGGGGAGTCCCACTGCAGAGCTCCACAAAGAGCAGCATGAAAGCACCATGCTCCTGGACATGCACAAGCTGCATTATCCTGGTTTTTGTATGGTAGCACAGTGCACTACCTCACTGTGCTGCTACAGGAAAGCAGGCACTGCGGCGTGGAACCCTCAAGTCCAGCATATACCTCTCGTTTTCAAGCATAATCCAGTGGATATTACAAAACATTTACACTTGAATATATAAAAATATTTTAGTAAAGTAAATAAATAAAATAAAACCAAGTAATTAGCTCACAAATTTAAAGGAACGTAACTTGACTACGAAGAGATGCAGAGGTCACTTTCCCAAGTAAATCAGATATATATTAAATATTAGTTCTTGATTACTAAATGCCTGTGTAGTGAAAAAAGGGACATTCAGGAAAGGCAAGGAAGGGGTCAGGCACAGACTCCCTGGGTAAACAAAAATATGCAGCTTTGGAAGAGAGATGGGCTAGTGTAACTATACAAGCAATTTGATAATCAATTGATGGAAGGACCACAATTTCATTAGCTGATTGAATTTACTGAGACAAGTATGCACAGGGGTGTAGTTGATAACAATCCAACTATGTGAGCCAAATACCAGAATAATCAGATGATACCAGTTGCTGAGGTGGGTTTAGAGGACAGCTGAGAAAGTGAAGAGCAAGCACACAACTGAAATAAGGGAGCAGTAGAGGCTCTGCCCTTTTTCTCTGTACTCAAGTGTGACACTATCATCTACAAAAGTACAAAACTCTTTTTGGTTCAGTGAACTACATCCATTGGACACAGGGCGCGACTTATTTCACACAAAGTCTGCCAAATGCCACTGGAGTCCTTTTACAGCTGGCTGCAGTCAGAGAAGGACAAATCCGGCAGGAATGAACTTTGGGCAAAAGAACTGTCCCGGAAAATTTTCCTCGCACGTGTTGGAGCAAGAAGGGGAGCGTGGGTCAGTCTGGCAGTCAGGATGCAAACATATCTGAGAGTGGAAGACAAACCCTCAGCTGGGCAGCTCTCACTTTTGCGAGGGGCTTCCAACCTAATTTATGCTTCTGATTTTATGTGTGGAATGTAGGGGGGTTATTCGGTTCAGGAAGAGCCTACCAATCTCAGGTCAGCTGATCTTAAAGTTATTATTCCTGAATTACTTTTCACGTACAAGAGGTATTTTACAAATGTCATTAGCGTAATTGCTGGCTAGTGTAGTCTAAATTCCAAATCCTGGCAGTACAAAATGTGTAAGTGTATGAGAGCTAAGTCTGAACGAAGATCAATGAACCCAGAATTAAGGTTTGGAGATGGGGTTTTTTCAAAGCACTCAGAAAAGCAGGAAGGAATTCCTTCGAATTTGGCAGGCAACACACAGTGAAAGATGGAAAAAACGGCAAAACATAAAAGACCCTAGCAGGATTATGAAGAATAACAAATACATCAGGAAGAAATTATGTAAAATATATTGGATACAGGTAGTTTGTGTGTCTATGTATATGTTTCCATGCTACATAATATTTATCAAAGTGGTGAACTAATATTTTAGATTTTGTCACTAGGCTATTTCAGCTGATGTAGCAGTGAATCTTTTCAAGTTCCCAGTGCTCTGTCACGCAGCACTCGCAAAATTAAGATTTAGGTGAACTTGGAAGGCTGAGCATATCTCAGAAGGCTCTGAACTCTGAGCAGTGGGCCCTTTCTCTGCTGTTATATGATGCTAAATTCTCTTGGTGTTTGGTGTTTTGCTTGACTGATATGTAATCAAGCAGTGGCCATTTGTAGGCAAGCAGCAGGCCATTCATCTGGATGCTTTCAGGGTGGGTTCAAGTGCTGTTTGGCTGGAAATGCTGATTTTTTTTTTGAAAAATGAAACCTAAATGCCTTAAAATTAGTACAATGAATCACGGTGATAAATACCAATAATTTCCTTTGTACTACCCCAATAACGGAGCTCATTTTTGAATGTGTAAGTTACCCACCATGATTAACACGTTTTCACCTAAATTCTAATGAACAAACAGGCTACATTTAATTAAATTAATTCAGAAAGCATATTGAATGGACAGAATCTGTCCATTCTGCCCTACTGGTAAAATGACAGATAAAAACCCCTTATTAATGTCAACCTTATTTTATGGTTTTGAGGACAGGTATGTGACAATTTTCAAAAGTGTATTTCAAAAAGATCAATAGAAGCAGTATGAGGCAAAAGCAATATAATAAAATTTGTCCTGTGATATATTACACTTCTGAAAGCATCTCTCACATCCCCAGATGATTCCGTGCTAAATGAATATTCTTGTTGCCATTTTACTGCTCTGCTTCCTCAAGGCTAGACTCTTCAATATTTTTAGTGCACCATTTTAAGCCAACTGCAGCTGTCTGTCAAGTAACCCAATAATAAGCATGACAAAACAGGGCAGAATACTTCTTCCACAGACCAAGTGAACACCATCTTTTAAAATTCAAGTCAACAGCTTAAACTGCAAAACCAAACCGAAATTTACTTTGAGAAATGACATGACACATGGTACTACTGGAATTTTCCTTTGCATCACGTAAATGTGCCTATTGTACTCCCTATTTGCTTGAACACATGAGTGTAGAATCATCTATATTTACAAACATAACACCATTTCTTTAGAAATCAGTAATGCTTAATCAATCAATTTAAGGATAAGGAAGCATGTTCTAGAAGCACAACAGAAGCACTTCCTCTTGCCTCATTTATTATCACAACTTTAGAAAGACCTTGCTTCAAATCTCACTGAACTCATTGAAAAAAACAGAATTCAGTAACAGCACAGGTAATCCGAGATCTGCCTGACTTTAGTACAGTATATGGAATATTCAGACAACATGAAAATAATTTTCTAGTAACATACATATTACACATTTCTCATCCTCGTATTCCAGTCCATGCAAACACACTCTGTAGAGATGTTCAGCAGAAGAACAGCTGGATTAGCCCTAATGTAACAGGTATACACTTTTAACTCACTCTCCTTCCTTTGCCCTGTCGCACTGACAGGAACCCTCACCAATAAAACACAAGCCTGGTAACCAGTGAGAAACATTCTGTCTCAATGTGAGAGATTTACTCTGTATTGCTAAATAAAAATCTATCCAAGCACCCTCAAATAACTGTGTGTTATGAAAAACACTAGAATGTTCAATAAACCGTAACAAAAATGCCTACAATGTTAATAAAACATTATATTATGGTAATTCTCTATATGAGGTACACTATCTTTTGAAATTGCAGAGAAACTTTAAGAAAGCATTTTCAGTCACGGCTGGAAGTGAGGATGTTGCTTGTGTGCAATCACAGCCTCTTATATTCAGCAATATTTTTTTAAGGTTGCTGGTACCTTATTACAAATGTAACAACTGAAACTGAAAAAAAACCCCTTGTATTGACAGCATTTAACTATCTGAAGGTGACATTACTGGGAGGGAGAAGACGAATATAGGAAATAAAATGGCAATGGGATTTTCAGGTCTGAATCAGGCATGTGTAAAGACAAATAATTTACAAAGACATTAAGAGACCTTGAGCTGTGTCTTTATAAACAAGCAAACTAAAATTCAGGTGTTTTCTCTCATTGTCTTAATATTATATTTATGCTGCAACTAACAGCTACAGTGGTGTCTCTGCAAACATCTTCTAATGGGCTTTTTCATCACCTTTTAAATCTCACTCATTCTGCCAAGACACTTGACTCAAAAGAAAATTTCCTTTTTCAAAACCGGATCACATTCTATTGACCAACACCAGGAGGATGGGAATTGTCAGCTCCAGAGATCAGAGTCCTCTGCTTACACAACGCGAAGGACTTCAGTAGGTGAAACTTTTAGAGCTCCCCCACACCACCCTACTTATCAGGAAAGATGCCATGTTAGATACAGACGTTTCCCCATTAAGGAACAGAATTAAGAGTTAATCTCAATTTACAGAATCTACCTTACCTTGCAGTCTCTAACAGATAAAGGTCTGAATTCACTAAAGATGCTGCCAAGAAGGCAATCAAGAGATGAAAAGCCCTGGATCCCACAAGTAATGCCCCAGGGCATTCTGTCTCGTTCAGATCAAGTTTATATAAGGGAAAGAAAGAATAACAAAGAAAACAATGAAGAAGGGTTGGAGAGGTGGGGGAAGAGAGATTCAAACACAGTGCTAAAACATACCACACTAAATAATTACTCTGAATTCTCTTAGGTAGGTCTGGGTAACTTTTGCACTCCTGACACCTCTCCTGACCTTTGCAGTTGATGGAAGAAAAGGAAAATGCAAATAACTATTAACTGGAGACAATTCATCTCAGTTCTTATCTGCACTTTAAATCAGAAACCTTTTCAGTAGCTAAAATATTACCACAATAGCAGATTCTTCTTTAAAAAAAGAAGTACATTTTTAGCAATTATTTTTATTTTCCCATTGGTTCATCCCAATACCTGGATTTACCTAAGATAATCTTACCAAATTAGTTTTATCCATTAGAAAAGAGAATAAACTTCAATATTTTGGCTTCTCAAAGAGACACCAGATTTTTCAAAAAGGAAAAAAGAAGCACTGGAAAGTGATATTGTTCTCACCGTTCCAGAGAAATTTCAGTCTAAAGGCAGAGATTGCTTTTGCTCAAGCTGGGCTGACAGCAGGTGTTATACACATCACCATCAGCTTTATAATCATCATAATACGTTGCTTTTAAATAAATCCTTTCATCTCAAGCTTTTATACATTATGAACAATTAAGCCTTACAACCCCCCAGTGAGGAAGATGCATTAAGAGCCTGAACCTGCCAGGCACTTCTACAGAACAGAGTTAACTACAGAAATATAATTTAATAAAGAATGCATTTATCAAGTAAGAGCAGAAAAGCAAATATCATCTTTGTGTGTGTAATCTTTGAATGAGCCAAGAGCATTTCAGAAACCCAAGGGGCCACCCTCTCTGCTAGTGTCAATTAGTAATCTATACCAATTTACACAGTGCCTAAGAATTTACCCTCTAAATTCTTAGAGCTACAAGACTCCAAGGAGTACGTCACTGTCACTACTTTTAAGACCCTACTGCTGACTTGTGTCTTTGCATAGACATGCAGTAATGCAAACATTTTAGCTCATATACAGAAAACATGCTCAATGTTGACTTGAGTTTTTGCCACCTATTCCCTGTCTCTACTTTTTTCTGTAGAGAACTGAGTAGTAACATGTAGGGGAATGGTAAAGCAAAAGGAAAATGATATACAGATCCTTGGTTGCTTTTTACAGCGCAGTGACACCTTGGTCACAAATCCGGCTTCAGTGATTCTGCATCAGTGCACTCTGTATTTTGCCAGATAGGCCCCAGCACAAAGTCTCATGCTTTGAAAGAACTAAAGGTTTGAAAAATCTCTGCAACTGGTTTCAGCGTGCCTTTAGCTTGGATATGTTGGGAAAAATTTCTTCACCGAAAGGGTTGTCAAGCAGCATAACAAGCTGCCCAGGGCACCGGTGCAGTCACCATCCCCGGAGGTATTTAAAAGGCACGTGGATATGGCACTTGGGGACACGGTTTAGTGATGGGATTGGCAGTGGACTCAATGTCTTAGAGGTCTTTTCCAGCCTTAGTGACTCCATGATTCTATCAGAGGCGTTGGAATTTTTCAGAAGCGCAGTACTGAAAGCTTGGTGTGTCTGGCCAAAATCTTTTCTCCCGACAAACGCAAAACATTCCAGACAGTGTTTGTTTGCCTCCCAAACAGATAACAGCGCTTCAGTAGCACCATGGGACAGATGCTGCATAGATTTTTTTTTAGCACTTTGGATTCATTTAGGATGATATAGTTCAACATAAATTTGAAATATCTTTCTTATGCATTAGTCTGCTAATGGTACACAGTTTAGTCTCAGCGCAGAAAAACTAAAGCACCATAAAAAACAGCTGTAATCCTTCCATAAAGTACAGTGTGTGTTCCTAACGGAATATGATTTCAAAACAGATTTCCAGTACCACCTTCTTAGGATATCACATTACAACGTTTAGTTTGCAAAAACAGACTACAGGAATACTTTCTATATTTCTTGGCAATGCAACATTTAATTTTATGGTGCATAAAATGCATTTCTCTTAACAGATGTATCAGTTCCCTGATACCATGACTAAAATGCTTCATACCCATAAATGCTGTTTGGGGAACTAGCAGAGCTATGGCATTTATTTTTGTTGTTGTGACACACACTTATACTTTCTCCTAACAACCTGCTTCCCTGAATAACAACAAATTTAGTTTTGACTGCTTTTAACAGATTTGATCAGATGCATGCCATAGATATCCTCACACACATTTTGTGATTATGCACAAAAAGTGTCCCAGCTATGCATTCTGAAGTGCCTAAGAATTACAAGACTACTTCTAGATAAAAAATTACTAAAATAAATTTTTAAAATTGCGAGATCAAGAAATTTTCCTCGAAATGAAATTCCGTCTTTGCCTTGTTAGAGGTTAGTCCCCTTCCCAAACCTAGGTTAAACATTCCATTTAATCATGTCCTGTCAAAAAATTAGATTTTGCTCTATGTTGAAAAATTTTAGGATGGAGAAACATAATTGCAAATGCCCCCTAACTAAATTCAGCGAAAACCACGTGCTTATGTTTCACAGTTGAGAATGACTGTGGGAACCCACCACAGCCACACAGCAGTCGTACCACTGCACAGATCCTGCAGACATCCTACAGACAATAAGGCTCAATAAGTGATCTGGAAGAAGACAAAGGGACAGTTATACGACCTGATTTGTCAAAATTTTTCCCTATATAAGTTGTGATACGAAATAAGGTAAGATTCCTTTGATTGTTAGCTTTTTCCAGTTGCCTGATGTGCCTGGCTTTGATAAAGGAGAGTGAGGTGTTTCTGAAAACCACTGCTCTTGGTGTCCATGCATGTTTCTGTTCTCAATATCCTCATACTGATACTTTCTGCAGTTTGGTCACAGCGGCTCTGGCAGATGATGAGCTCCTGACCTTATAAAACACAAACAATCTTAACCTCCTTTGTCCTGCCCTGCGATGCAGCTTACTGGAACTTTGAGAGGTTTCACTAAATCTTCTGAAAATAGTTTCCAAAAACATATTCCTGGAATCTGCAAGATTCCAATCTCTTAAAAGAGCAAGCAGATGAGCTCCACAAAGTATGTGTTCTTTGAAACAAGTCACAAATCACAGGAGTGACTTCTGTGAGAATTAACTTTACTGAAATACTGCAGTTCAAGCATAAACAGACACCTACAGAGGAAATATCTGAAGAAAAAATTAAAATTATTAGATTGAAGTGTTGATGCAAAGGCGTCTCAAGTATTTCAGCACCATAAGCAACCAGGATCTGGACTAGAAAGGAAACTACTTCAGGTCATGTTTATTTTATCTATCAAGTGTAAATTATGGTAAATGAGAATGTACTTTGCAATGCAATGGCTCATTATTTTGGTACTGTCGTCCATATTAAAATGTCACACGTCAGGTGTAAGAAATAAAGCAAGGCTGTGTCACGATTCAACAAAGTAATCAGAAACAGAATGCACTGCAGTATATTCTCTCATGCAGTACCCAGTCTTCGTGTGCCTTACTGGAAATCGGCGTAGGCTAAGCATAACTCTGCATGACAGTTTGTTTAACACCAAGGCATATTAGTCAAGCCAAGAATGAGAGATAGATGTAGTGTAGATATATATATATATCAGATGCAACAATTCTGTTTATTTTGAGGACATTCGTGTTTATTTCGAAGACATTCATCTGAGCTGCTGGAAGGCAGCTCTGTGGATGAGGATCCTGATGGACAACAAGCTGTCCATGAGCCAGCAGTGTGCCCTGTGGCCAAGGAGGCCAATGGGATCCTGTGGTGCATCAGGAAGAGCATTGCCAGCAGGTCAATTGCTCCTCTACTCAGCCCTGGTGAGGCCACGAGGCCATGAGGCACATGGAGTGCTGTGTCCAGTTCTGGGCTCCTCAGCACAGGAGAGACATGGAGCCCTGGAGCGGGGCCAGGAGGGCTAAGAAGATGATGGAAGGAACTGAAGCATCTCTCTTAGGAGGAAAGACTGATGGATTTGGGTCTGTATATCCTCGAAAAGAGATGACTGAGAGGGGAGCTCACCAATGCCTGTCAGCCACTGCAGGGAGGGTGTCAGGAGGATGGACCAGGTTCTGCTCGGTGGTGCTGGGCAATAGGACAAGAGGCAATGGGCAGAAACTGATGCACAGGAAGCTCCATCTCAACAGGAGGAAGAACTTCCTTACTGTGTGGGTTACCACACACGGGAACAGGTTGTCCAGAGAGGGTCTGGAGTCTCCCTCACTGGAGATATTCCAGAACCATCTGGGTGCAATCCTGTGCCATGTGCTCTGGGATGACCCTGCTTGAGCAGGGAGGTTGGACCAGATGACCCACTGTGGTCCCTTTCAATCCTGCCCATTCTGTGATTCTACTTCCAATTACACAAGTGTGAAGCTGAAAAGATGCCTAATAACAGCAGGTAGAAAATAAAACCAAAGCATCAGCACCACAAGTACTTAAATAACATACTGTTTCACTCATACAAATTCCAGCAGAGCAAAGGAACTTTTGAAATATCTTTATTCAACTGAAAATAGAAGTCCTGAAATCTTAAACTTCAAGTGTTCTCACACAAATGGCTAAGTACAGAAGTGATGTCTGTTTAAAGCCATTTTGTGAGTTAAGTAAGATTCGACTTTTAAAATATATATATATGGTTTCACTGAGCAGCACTCATGTGGTCATTTCTAATGCACACTGACAAAGCAACTCAAAATTGTGGGGAAAAGATGCTCTCTGAACAGCTCTGTGAAACTTTATGCACACTACTGTTATATTGTTGGTGTTTACTTTTTAAAAAAAAAAAAATCTCTCAGTAAAATTACTAGGTGTGTTCTACACTATGAATAATAGTGCATAGCAAAAAGAAAATAAATCTCTTACAGTGTACATAGTCATTAATAGCAAACAAAACTACTGCTGCTGGATAGTACCAGAATAATGATGTACTGTTGTTATACAAACAGAAAACTTGAAACAAAAATACACACCGGTCAGAAAGCAAGCTTCTACTTAAAATTACTATCACTCTTGTGCTCTGCAGCCGACATGTCAACATTTCAGGGGCTGACATTTCATTATCAGACCAGAGTTCTGATAATTGTACAGGCACCAAATGGGCTTAAAGGAAGAAATGGTCAGCAGCGCCAAACCTGTACAGAGAGAAATCTGCTGCACAGGAGTGCACAGCCTGATGGGCTCGTGCTTCCTCCCTTCTGAAAGGTAATCCAGACTCTGAAGTCATCTATTTAACCACAAAATAGTTAGTGCCAGCAACAGGGCAAGATTCCTCAGACTGCCCTGCCTGTAGTTACTGCCACAGACTATTACATCCATCTAAAATAAACCTTTTAAATTGTGGTCTATATGGCACATTAGCCAGCACAGTAATTCTCAGCCTCCAGGGGGTTGGCAGAACACCAAAAGCTATAGGGCAAGAGAGAGACAGTGCATTTCTTACAGTGGAGTGTCAGATACAAATAATACTGAGATTTTGTTACTTCCATGAAAAAGCTCTGCTTTTTCAGGATCCACAACCCCATTTACTCAATTGACCAGTATCAGGGTATTTAAATACACATTTAAGACATTAAGCAGCTGAATGAAGATACTTAAGAAAGAATTGATTTTTGTTGTTTCCAAAAGACACATGAAGGAATAAGATACTTCTACATCATTTAGATACTCCCGGGAACTCAGCCTAGGCCATTCACCAATTGTTTTGTATTTTGTTATTGTTGAATAAATCAACAAATCCAGTATCACACCACCATTTTTACAGTGACTTAGATCTACCTCCATCTGTATCGTGCCACTGAGGAGGTACTTCAGTGAAATGGGAATGTTCCTCAGCGCCGCTTATGAAGTTTGGTGAAGCAAATGAGATTACAAAATTTGCCATGTGCAAGCTTGTAAGAAATCTGAGTCAAACTAAAAATGTTGTGACCGACCAGGAGCAAGACAAATAAACAAGGCATCCCCTGGGAACAATGAACACTCAAAACATCAAGGTAAAATGTGATGCTGTTCACTGAGGAAAAAGCCAAATCTCACAGGGCAATAACAAAATATAACAGCCCTCCAAATAATTTTAACATAAAGATAAATAGAGGTGGTTTCTCCAAGATGAAACATTTCAATCATATTCTCTAGCATATAAAATTCATCTATTGCACCTTGGTGCTTCAATAACTTGTACATCCCAAGCAAGCCTGTAGCAAGCATTGCTTTACATTAATAACTACGATTTGATGCTGCCAATATTTCTGAGTAGAGGGCAGGAACAGTTGATATTGTGACCTAACACAATAATAAATATACCCAGTTGTATTAGAAGAGTGTTGCAAGAAACTTCATGTTTTACATTTGCTTTTTATAGCAAATACTTCCTTAAAAAAAAAAAAAAACCAACCAACAAAAGCCAACAAAACAACAAAAACCCATGTCATATAGCAGGGCAGAGAGATCCAATGAAGCATAAATCTAACATATTAACACCTTGATTATGTGCTGAGTAAGATCATGCAGGTCAGGTTTAGAGAGGCTGCTTTCTCTACTGTCCTAATCCCTGGGTGTTTTAATCCCCAAGAAGAAAATGTAAAGATGCTTAGTGATGAAAGGAAAGCTGAATGTGATCTCAGCTGCTTTCTAACAGTGCTGCCATCACATCAGGAAGTCTCTCCAAATCCTTGCAGTATTGAAGAGGGTTTTTTTTATTTTCTTTTTATTTTTTTTTGCAGAAAAGAGGCTCTATCTCTATTACTATTAACTTGTCTGTACAATCTTCATGAGAATATCCATATTGAGGGGGGAAAAATCCAGAAGCCAAGATGTCAGTAGAAGAATTGGTTAGAGAAGTCTCTGGGGTGAGAAAATAGGTTTACCTAACACAGAAATTTTGTTTCCACTTGGCCAGCCTCTGAGATTTGCCATTTGGAAAAATCACAGTCTTTGGAGGACCTCCAGTTTCTCTAATACACCGAAAATCCATCCTGTTGTTTCACTTGTTTTAAATAGGCAGAGGCAAACAGCACATTATCAAGTGTACTAATTGATCCAAATGCAGTGCAAACTAAATTAAGGGGGTTAGAAATGCTGGAAAAATTAAACACAGCATTAATAAAGCTGAAAATAGCTTAATAAAGCTGAAAATAAGATCCGAACAACCTAAGGCTATTTCTGATATTTCTTTATTTCTGTTTAAATAGATGTCTTCCCGTAGACTGTTATCAGCTCAGCAGGAGCCTTACAAGAGAGGCATTTTCCTCATTGCATTTTAAGTCAGGTTTCTATGAAATTCAGCCTGTCTGTAAGAGCTGCTGCCAATTCATATAAAAACCATAACTGCAGCTAAGTAATGATAATATCATGAGAGCATGTGAGCTGCAAATTCAATCCAAACCTTTATCTCAAACATGGAATCTGCTTAACATGGAATCTACCTTATCTTGCAGATAGGGAGTTACTGCACATAAAAGGAAGAACACACCTAAATGAACAGAAAGAAATCAATCCTCATTAGAATGATTTTCCTCCATATAAATGGATTGTAGCAGTCCTTGGCTGGCAGCAAGGCAGTGATTCCTACCTTTCTTCTCTGTTGCTGAAAAGGGTCCATCGTCACTGGAAGGTATGGCAACGGATGGGGCTGAATAGGGAACCTGTGCGTGCTTGGTAAGCTCACACTAAATGAGATGTTGAGAGGACAAAGCACCCCAGATCCAAGGGACAAGTGGCCAAGGGGCCTCTGAATACAATCTCTTGGGCTATTTCTGAAGAGAAGGAATGCCAGCTGGGCTTCAAGAGGAGGGAGAATCACCAGCAGGAAACTCAGAGCTTTGCTCACGCTCCGTGCAAGAAAAGGGAAAAATGCATTGTATTTCTCTCGTCCAAAAGTTGCAGGAAGTAACACAAAGAAAGTAAAAAGGAGCAGAGGAAGAAGAAAGTAAATGAAACAGAACAGCTGGGATGTGTGAAAGTGCGGAAGTGAGAAACTGAAAAAACACACAAAACACCGAGAGCACCCCTAAATGTTGTAAATCTCATTGACAACCAATCACCAGAAAAACGGAGTACTGTTGTCTGCGCAGGAATCCTGGCCACATCTTCGAATATTTAAATTTTAAAAATCAAATGAGAAGTTCCTGCTGACTTCAAAAGGCAGAAGAATTCCATAAAGGGAAGAACTAGCTTGCAACATCTAAAACTTTACAGAAATTAAAAGAAAAAGCCATTATCATTGGGAAAGACACCAAAGTCACTGTGTCATTATACAAATGATGCACATAAGAGTTTGAAAACAGATTCTGATGACTAAAAGACAATCCTAACAGATATAAACCCATGGTCCTGCTTCAGTTTAAGAACTGTAATTCTTAACCATCCAGATTGTGAAAGGACTTCTCCAGTAAAATTATGAGTAAAGATACTGTCCTGCTACTTCTGACACAAATCGATCATTCACTCCAGTGATTACAGCTCTTCAAAACATTTTGTAGCAAAAATTTCACATGTACATGAACTCCATGAACCATCAGTGCAGAGGCACTGCAGGTAACTGAAAAAGAGCATTCTGCAGGTCTGGTGAAAATAAGACTTATCAGCTCCAACGACTGAAACCCCAGCGACTGCTCTCCCAAATAAGCATCTGAGCTGGCAGAGCAGTCTAAGGCATAATGCTTTTAACTCCAGAAGGCTATTACATGCTGTTGTCTTCCCCATTTATGCCACTGGCACATCCCCAACACAGTTACAGTACTGTTTAGTTACAGCTTGGCCTTTTGCACATTTAATGATGGCCACAGATGTAAGGGGTGGCAATTTGAGTGGTACAGCTCTGCAATAAAGCTAACATCATATATTTCTAATATGCATTGCAGCTTTTCCCCGAAGTCCACTGCAGCTTTGACAAGTACATGTATCATTGACAGACAAAATTTAACCTCTAATTTAAGTCAGAATTGAGATATGAACAACAAAATGTTGAAGTTGAAAGGAGAAAGGCTAAATATCATCTACAGGAATCTACAATCCAGCTCATTCTCTCCTAGAAGAATTGAGGAAAAAAAATAAATTCATCTTGAGCCATTAGACAAGAATCATTACAAGTGAGGAAACAAGGCTTGCACAGAATCCTGCTTGTTAAGGACTTCTAAGATCACACCCAGACTAGCCCTGCCTGCCTGCCACAGCAAGTACCACACACCTGCCAGTGACAGGAGGCCACCTCGCACATGAAGTCACATGAAGATGGCACAGAGCATGATACCTTTGACTGTTCAGGGATTGTTTCAGTATGAAAATACGTAACCCTCAGAAGAACTAAACCGAGGAATTAAACAGCAGCAAATCCTTAGTCCCTAGCATACTGAAACCAGCAAAAACCCCCAAATCTTACAGCAAGATGAACTTTAATGAAACCGAACAAAATGTTCAGGGGGAGTAAAGCAAAGTACAAACTGGTACAGATGTAGGCTGGCATGCTGCTATAACCTTTTAAAAGCAGGAAAGGAGTCACAAACCACAGCTCAACTAGTTCTAACCAGTCTGGTCTATCTGTACTCAGAACCTCTTCTGCTACTTCAACTCTGACCTTACTTCAACAGATAGGGCTTTCTAATAGGGGCTCTCCTCATTTAAAGAAGAATTTCCTTGCTCCCAGGACACAGCTGCTGCCCAAACGAGTCAATCATACTGTCAGCAGAAGAATGAACTAAAAGTCTGGTAGCAGCAGTGATCCCGGTCCTGGAAGACATAGGAGCTGAGGAGAGGCTGAAAGGGCATCTCTGAGACATTCATTAACTAAAGAAGTTTCAACAAATTTAGCACACATCACCTTACTGGTGTTCCCGTTGAGGTTACCAGCTGCTCTGAAAACAAGGAGTCACTGGGAAGTAGCCAGAGCACTGATGAAATGCTGCAGTTCCTCTCCAAGACCAAAATACCCAGGACAAGCATCATCTCCCCAGAAGAAGTATTGACCAAGACGATCAATAACCTTATTACAAAGGGGCTTCAAAAATTGATTTTTTTTTCCCCAAGGGTCCTACTCATTTCCTGCTCTGAAGTCTCTCAGGGAGCTACATTTTCTTTACCAAAGTAGTATAGAAATTACACAGAAGGACAGTCAGTCAAAGGGACATAAAGCTCCATCTTACTGTTATGGAATTTAAGTGGAATAAAGGAGGGTATAATCACTGAGTCTCTATTATTGTTTGAAAGGTGCCCTTACTGAAACAGGTGTCTGAAGAACTTTTACATTTCACTTCCATGGTTTGTCTCACCTAGACTATGTTAGAATCATTTGAGAAGGTGACACCTGGAAATATAAGCAGCTAACAGTGTGTAGGTAATTCCCCAGGATTTGCCATTTCCCAGAGGACTTGGACAACTTCCAACGAGCCCATTGCCCAGACACAATTAATACTACAAACCGCTGAACTTGTAAATATTCTAACAACAAAAATACAATTAACCTGTAGAAACTATTCCTATCACAGAATACTCCTAGTAATACTGCAAAAAGGGTGCTTGTCATCTTATCAAGTCCAGATCTGAAACTCAGATTAAGGTTTTTGTCACGGTCCAAGGAGAAACTAGAGGGAGGAAGTGTAACTCGGTTCCAAACTTGTGACCTCTTTCCAAGGTCAGTGGTAAGGAGGAAGGAGGGGAGAGGAGAGGATGGAAAGAATTTCTATGGTTTTTGCAGGTACTGGCTAATTCCCTGTCACTCCTGTCTCAGCCCTGCTTTTTCTGCTGCTTTCCTGCCCATCTGCTTGAGAGCACTACGCACTCAAGCGCTCGTATCCCTTCTGCCCACGTCCACGTTAGAGCTGACACGGCATTGCGTGAAGCAGAAAGGAAAATCTTTCTCTAAGATACATACTGTGTTAGTGTGCTTTTAGCTCTGGAAGAGAAACTGTGTATTTAGAAAAGTGACTGGAATGATACTATTAGATACGGCTTATCCAGTCTCTTAAATAGCAAAAATGCATTTTCCCAAAGAGTGACTACATTTTTTCCCCAAAAGATGCTGGACTCCTGCTTGTTAACCCAACTGCAGCTGCAGAAAACACTGTTGGCTTTTAGAATTTCCGCACAACAATCCTGAAATCTCTTTTCTTGTCATTTTGCTGCAGCAACATTCCACTTAGCAGATATTCACTTTATAGTCTCTTTTGCAACATACATTCATTTACATCTATTTCACATGAACTAAATTTGGCACTGACTGTAGTAGACCAGATGCTTAAATGATACACGAGCTGACTGCAGTGCTCATCTTTATTTACTGCTCTGGCTTGAGCTGTATAGATTTCTAAACATTTGCATGTGCGCTGGTGAGATCTGAACTTTTTTCAAACGAATTTAATTTTTCTTCATTCAGGTCACTGACTTTGATTTTTGGTTTTAGATTCTCTTGGCATAGTTCAGAATGAACATTGCCATGGACAAGCACCAATTTAATCCACACACTAGTATTTCAGGTACAAACAGGAAGGGTGCAGGGGGATGCTTTGTTTGGTTGGGGTTTTAAGCTCTTCTCCATTAGACAGGCCACTTGTCCTCATTTCTCTCTTTCAAGGCTGTTGCATATTATGCTGTGTGTAAGAGCTGGACTTCATCAGTAGATAAGTGAGGCTTTTCTCATTGAGAGCTTCCTTTCAATGAAAGAATGCAGTAAACATTTCCTTGTATTTTTTTTCCTTGCTTTTTCATTTACCTACTTGGATACTGAGATCCATGTGCCAATCCTGTACCACAGACACACAAACAATAACAGCACAGTGAACTAGCATCTCAAACCACAACCACTGATCACATCAAAGTTAACACATGCAGCACACTTTGAGCAGAGAGCCAGAGTTCTGTCATAGATGTCCTTGTGCTACCTCATCCACACAGTTATTTGTGCCACGAAACTAAACCTCTGTCTCTCTAAGCTTCTGCCTGAAATAAGATATTAATGTTCTTATCTCTTCATTTACTGCTTCCCCTAGTTTCACTCTCATTTTTGATTCAGTGCATGAACTGCTAGGTTAGATTTCTTACTCAATAATCCAAGAATTAAACGCACATGGAGATTTTCTCTTTTTGATCCTTTTCATTGAAATGCAAACCATGTCTTTATTATGTCTTTAAACACCTTGAAATAGAACAGCTTACCTAAAAAGCACTTCTTTTGCACCTCCCCATTAGTGAAAGACCTTGACCTAGTAAATATATCATAACTTATCAGTGTCAGAAAACTCTTCCCTGTGTTTTGGAATCATGGTCGTGGTCTGACAGATACTTGGCACTGTCTTGGTCTGGCCAATCCATCACCCCCCCACCACCTGATTTGTCATCACATAGAAAATATGACATGCCATGGAGTTGTGGAGAACTTACATGTGCAGGGGTGAATTCAGTCACGGTGCCTATCAACAGGAACAGATCATTCCCACACCCAAACCACCCCAGCTCCTGCCACCAAGCAAGGACACCAACCAGCAGGACGTCACCACAGCTGGGTTTGTTCCTCCAGGGTGCCAGGAGATGTGGCAGGGCCTGTGAGAAGCTGGTTGGTTCACGATGTCAGCAGACATCACCCCTCTATGGAGATGATATCCCACTCCACTCCCCTTCCAGGGGCACACTGACATAGTAAAGCACTAAGACCTTACCCATAAACATCTTCCAGGAACACCACGGAGACTTCTAATGCTAATCCCCCTCCTTGCATTCCTACACAGACAACTAACAGTGAAGCACAACAGGTGAAGTTTTGCTCAGAAGTGCTGCTTACAGCTACAAGTGTGGCAGCAGAGGAAAACACCCAATCCTTGCAGCCCATCTCTGCACTTTGCCATCTCAAGGCTCTTTTCCTTGGAGAGCTGTCTATTAAATACCTGTATATGGAATCAGTCATTAAAAAATTCTGGCATCATTACACCTTGAATGCTCAGCAACCTTCTTCTTATTGCCAAGCTGTTTTATTCTTTAAAATTTCATATCATTTGCTCTTGTAACTACAGTGTCCTTTACAATTTTCTTCTTCTCCTTTGATGTTTATCTCTCACTGAATTTGTACATGGTACAAATAACACTTCATAAGCTTCATATTGCTATGCTAAAAAAGGAAATTCTCTTTAATCCATTCTTATCAGATAGATTCTGCATTCCTGCACACACCCTTGCAGTCATCATTGAACATGTTCCCCATTTAAAATCACCTTTTTGGAACAAATATGACAGAGCTATATACAATATCTCCAATGAGATCTTACATGAATTTTTGTACAACATTAAAGCTTCTTTGCTTCTAGTAAAAGTACCTCACCTTCACTGACTGGTTCCCAGTAGCAGCTCACTCTCACCCAAAGCAATAGACCAACACCACCTCACTTTCTATGTTACTTCAAAATGAGAAACCCCAGCTCTATAGAAAAACTCCCTGTAATCAGCTTCTAAGAGTTCTTAGGCTATTATAGTATTTAAAGTCAATGATTACATTAATCCACAAGATCGTATAATTCTTCCTGGAGGAGAATTCAGGGTGAAAGTCCTCCCAAAACCCCCGTGGGTCACCATTAACACATTAATTGTTAAGATTAATGAGGCCTTTTTGCTATTTTGAATGGTGACCTACCATGCTATCTACCAGCTTTCACACTGAGCTCTCAGTACTACGCTCTTAATCGAGTAACACCACCTTGCAACAGACCCAGATCCCTCCCGACTAATTCACCACAAAGGCTTCTGCTGAATTTCAAAACTTGAAATTGAGGCCCATAGCGGCTTTGGCACAGTTAAGACTGCTGAAATAAGTGCTATTCATTTTGGTGCACAGGAGCATCAACGTTCCCAGGAAGCATTCTGTATTTAGAGACTGCTTCACTAATTTCATAGACCTCAGCAGACTTTGCTCCATGGTCATTCCAAAAACTGGAATAAAGAACTTGACCCAAGGAGAACTGATCGCGGTGTAACGAACGCCAGGAATCAAGATGCCTGTGAAACCTGCTGGGAGCCAACCAGGCTACTATAATATAAGCAACAGACACTGAGCTTATGTGTTTTCCAGTGCCAAGTTCCCAAGTTTTTATTCAGAGCAGCCGTATCTCCGAACCAAGGCAACACACTGTTATGTTGCAAAGCCCCTGCCTCTGTTCAGGAGCACTCAAGCTTTCCTAACCAAGCTCTCTGTACTTGTTTATTTTAGCAGAAGTTGCAGTAATGAGGGAGCCTACTGAGTACAAAGTCGCCTTTCTACAGCATCATTTGTCGTCAGACACTGCTTTTTAACATTACTGTCATGCTGCTGGACAGACAACAGAAGTCTACTGTTCTTTCTCAATTCCATACAGAATTTACCACCAACAAAAAGTGCTGCTGTCTATCAAACATCAATCTTTCTAATTCATGTGTATCAGCATGCAGTAATACCTAAGTAAATTTCAAGGCAAAAATCTCTTCGTAGGGAAACTGAATAAATTTTCAATTATTTGCAATTCATAATCTACAATAAACACAGCTACTAACATGTAAAACCATGATAATGGGTGACCAGTCAAAAGAGGTATTGCAAAAACAGGAGAGAAAAGGGGTAGATCGACTGGAAAGTTCCAGATGAGGAGAAGGGTGATGTACTCAACAACTTTTTTGCCTCATTCTTCAATGGCAACCTCTCTTCCCACACCTCACAAGTGGATGGACAGCAGGATGGGGACTGGGGGAGCAAAGTGCTTCCCAATGTAAGTAAAGATCAGGTTCATGACCACCTAAGGAATACGAATGTACGTAAGTCTATAGAACCTGATGAGGTGCATCCCAGAGTCCTGAGGGAACTGGCTGGTGTAGCAGCCAAGCCATTCTCCACGATATTTGCAAAGTCACAGCAGTCAGATGTAGTCACAGGTTGACTGGAAAAGGGGAAATATCATACCCATCTTCAAAAAGGGTAGAAAGGAGGACCCTAGGAAGTATCGACCTGTCAGCCCCACCTCTGTGCTGGGAAGATCATGGAACAGATCTTCCTAAAAGCTGTGCTAAGGCACATGGAGGACAGAGAGGTGATTTGGGACAGCCAGCATGGCTTCATCAAGCACCAGTCCTTCCTGACCAACCCAGTGGCCTTCTGTGATGGGGTGACTACCTCAGTGCACAAGAGAAGGGCTACAGATGCCATTTATCTGGACCTTGGTAAAGCCTTTGACACAGTCCCCCGCAACATCCTGCTCTCTAAATTGGAGAGAAATGGATTTGATGAATGGACTGTTAGACAGATAAGAAAGTGGTTGGACAGTCACATCCAGAAGGCAGTGATCAATGAYGGGTATCAGTGACAAGTGGTGTCCCTCAGGGGTCCATATTGGGACCAGTGTTATTTAATATCTTCATTAATGACACAGATGAAGCAATCAAGTACACCCCCAGCAAGTTTGCAGATGCCACCAAGCTGACRGTGCAGTGACACATCTGAAGGATGAGAAGCCATCCAGAGGGACCTGRACAAGCTCAAGAAGTGGCCCATGGGAATCTCATGRGGTTTAACAYCAYCACATGCTGCTGCTGCACCTGTGTTGGGGCAACCCCCAGTATCAACACAGGCTGGGGGATGAACAGATTGAGAGTAGCCCTGCCCAGAAGGACTTAGGGGTGCATGAGAGGCTGAACATGTGCACTCACAGCCCAGAAAGCCAACTGTGTCCTGGTCTGCATCCAAAGCACAGTGGGCAGCAGGTGAGGGAGGGGGTTCTGCTGCTCTGCTCTGCTCTGGTGAGACTCCACCTGCAGTGCTGCCTCCAGCTCTGGGGTCCTCAGCATATGAAGGACATGGACCTGTTGGAGTGAGTCCAGAGGAGGCCACCAAGACAATCAGAGGGATGGAGCACCCTGTGAGGAAAGGCTGAGAGAAGGTTGATTGTTCAGCCAGGAAAAGAGAAGGCTTTGGGATGACTTAATTCGGCCTTCCAGTACCTCAAGGAAGCCTACAAGAAAGATGGAGAGAGACTAATACTTACAAGGGCCTGGAATGACAGGACATGGGGGAAATAGCTTCAAACTGGAAGAGAGTAGGTTTAGATTGGATATTAGGAAGAAATTTTTTACTGTGAGGGTGTTGAGGCACCGGAACAGGTTGTCCAGAGAAGTTGTGAATGTCTCATCCCTGGAGGTGTTCAAGGCCAGACTAGATGGAGTTCTGAGCAATGTGGTCTAGTGAAAGGTGTCCCTGCCCATGGCAGCAGGTTGGAAACAGATGATCTTTTCAGGTCCCTTCCAACCCAAACCATTCTATAATTCTATGAACAGACCCAGCAGTACTTCTTATCAAGAGGAAAAAAACCAACACAAGCCCCAAGATAATATAAAATTGATACATTCCTGCACTACAACTCTGGCTACTAGATCTATCTTTATGTTGCTCGTACTAATTAACTCACGAACATCTTCAGATAAGGTACTGTTTTATCTTCACCTGACTCTAAAACGAAAAAGAGATAACGCAGACTCTGTAAATATGTCCAAGACTCAGGTGCTACAAATGGGAATCATTTCCCCAGCAATATCATACTATTACAAGAAAGCTTTGAGTTATGGACATTATCAAGGACAAAGTTTTAACCTTGCTGTAACCCATTTAAATCACTGAAGGATAAAATGACCGAGTTTAAAAAAAAAAAACATCTTTTCTACCACATTGGGTGGTGCTGTCATAACCATGTGTGAGTTCTCTGCCAATTTTTGTGCATGAAACATAACTTTCCTATGTAACACAAGCAATAATAAATTATTCCCCATTTACAATTTCTAGATACACACAACACAAAGACATTCCACACTGGTAGAGATGACAAGAATGAATCTAAACCAAAGCCCAGATCCATGAAGAAACTTTCAACAATTGCAAGCCTCTCGTTAAAAAACTCTCTAGCTCCAAGTTCGGTGATCCTCAAGACCTTACTCTTTAGGTGATAGCTGCAACAGGAGGGTGTAGAAACCACTGCACTTTATAAGCATGTAACTGCCACAAATTCAGCTGAGTTTCTGACCTTTTTCCCCCCAGACTCCTGGACTGCTATCTGCTGTACTGTGATACTCAACTGCAATTTGAACCAAGACAACACAGGAAGCAATAAGGTCCTGAAGTTACACTTTATGTCACCATCACTAAAATTTGCGGTTTATAAATATTGGCTCTACTTATTTTTCAGCAGTCATCCACAGAACAATACCTGCACTTCCAAACAACCACCTTTTGTTCCCATGTGCCTGTCCTGCTCTCCGGAGATGCACAGACCGTTGGTGCCCAAGCCAAACCCAAAGAGAGACCCTGAACAGAACAAAACTACCAATTTACTTCCACGCTCCCAGGAGGATCTTATTGTTGTTCTCTGGCCTTTATTCTCTTTCCGTATGTTCCTGTAACACACAGACTTTTAATACAGCACAAGTTTTATCAGCATATTGCCTCTATGGAGTATATTAAACTACTCTTACATACTTCCAATTAAGAATGGCATTTCATGACCCCAGGGAGAGGGACAGAATGAAAGTAATAGTGCAAAGACTTCAGTAGCAGCACAGAGATCTCTAAAATACACCAGGGTGTTGGGGCTTATCAGTTCCCCTCAGCAGTGCACAGCTCTCTTCCCCACATTTCCCACAACTGAAGAAAGCCCCTCACAAGCCTACAGGCACATCAGCCATTCCTCATTACCTCCTGATAGCTTGTATTTGCTTTCCTGCTTCACACTACAGTTTCCTACCCAACTCCACAAGCTATATTAATGCAGCTCAAATGCTTACATCCCACATCATGTTCTGTTTCTGGATCTTTTTTTTTCTGAATAAAAGATGTATTAACACCTACATATGACTTAAAATCCTGACCTGTACTAAACACAGACCTTCTGTCACTTGAAGGTCAGAAACAGAAAAAAGAACAAGCTGAACTTGGTTTATGTGAGGAGTTACCGTATTTGTGCCATTTTCATCCAGGCTCCAAGGAGGTATAAACATTATCTCTCACAACATAAAACAAAAGCATCACTTGAGAGGGAAAATCTGCTGAGATACAAAACCAACCCCAGGGAGATCTATCCCAGTGGTCTGAGCGCCACAGATGAGTGAGTAGAGCTGTCAAAACAGAGAGAATTGCTGAAATGGTCTGCATCTATCACCACCATCAGATATGCTGGAGTGGTAATCTCCTTTCAGGAGAGATTAAAATGTAAGAATGAATGCTGAGGCCGATCACTTAAGTTTATGCTGTAGTGTGTGTTATCTTTATTACTGTATTTTCTTATCAAGAGTAATTAGAGTAACCTTAATAGCACTTTCATCAACGTAAGTGTGCATTTCCCTGTATTATTTCATCCTTTTCACTTTTAATTTGTGCACTTTATCTCATCTGCTTTATCTCACACAGTATCTTATTCGGTAACACTGCTAAACCTGAAATCATGCTGTAAAAGTCTAGCAGAGGAACAATTTAATCCATAAAAATATATATATATAGGTCCCTGGAACTCATCAATGCTGAATAGCAACTGGATTTTCCCCAGGACACTCAGGGATCACATCTGTATGATTCTAAATGTTCTCCATATTCAATCTTCAATGTTTATGTTTGACATCAAAGATGGGACAATCAAGAGCATGGTGTGGCCCCGTGACAACTCAGAATTACGATGAATTGCTGCATATCGCATCACATGTATTGGCTGGAGTCCTGCCAAGAAGCCTGGCTTTGTACACTATTAAAATTCATTTCAATTCTTACAGGTCAGATATTTAAGATCACCTTTACTCCGGCTTTCTCAACTTTTCCCACTGATTTGTCTGTTGTTTGTTTTTGTTTTTTTTTAATATGGCATTAAGTAGACAATGTAGTTATTTCTCACTCTTGGTCTTCCTAGACTATAAAACTTGTAAGCTTTCGACTTACATTCATACATTTTAATTAAAAGAAAAAGTGTAAAATATTAGACTTCCAGACATAATTAAACCTAATACACTGTTCCAGATCAGAAATTCTAATTAAGTTTCAGTATTTCCTATTGCTAATAATCACCCAGTCAGCAAATACCACTGACAAATTCCTCTCCCCTCTTGCCTTTCTGCCCCCAAGGCATTGCTGCCCCAATACTTAATTGGAAATTAAACGTTTTCTCGCTGTACAAGCTGGCCACACTTGTACTCCTATTTAAAGTTCACAATTAAGAGATGCTTCTAATGTTGAAAAAGAAATAGTCAGCATAAGAGAAAAATATAGTTCTTAAATGTGTACAACTGACATTCTGCAACCAAACTATTGTGGCAAAGAACTCTGGAATGTAATTTTCCAACCAGAATATTAACAAGTTTTTTGTTTGGAAGAAGGGTGAAGAACCAAAGATGGAGATGCATGAGAAAAACAAAGGTTCGTGCAGATTGGAAGACAAAGATACTAACACTAAAACAGACTGCAGAAATAAAGTAATCCATATACCCCAGTATTCCTTGGCCCAGTAAAAAAGCCTAGAAAAAAATAATAGTAAAAATAATTGACCATCTTGTCTGCTGCTGGTCACTGAAAACTCACCTCCTGGAGTCTTCAGCCTGCCCCTTGCCAAGGGAACACTGCTTTTCCCTCTTACTGTCAGTGTCGCACTATATATAAACTGAGACTTCCACCTTTAGGACTGTCACTATAGATTTTGTTCACACTAGATCAACTAGCAAGGAAAAAGACATTTTAAAATAATTGTCTGTTTAGTCTGTGGTGGTACGCTGAATTCAGAATTGGAAGCATTTTTCCTGATAAATTCTAATCTAAAAGACACTAAAGGGACATTTCTTCCTAACAGTTTAGTATTTCACTATTAATTTAATTTCACAGCATGTATTTTTCAAAAATCAATAAACCAAATACATTGAGGTATCCTTCTACCCAAGCAGCTGAAAAGCATGACTAACCCCCAGCATCAAATGACAGCAAAAGAAATGGTGTCCTGGTGGCAAAGTAACATTTTATGTTGCCAGCTCGGAGACTTGGGAGAAAAAGTGACCTTAATATACTTCTTCCAAAAAAAAATGCACTGAAACAGTTAATATACTTCATTCTGTGGCAAAGCAAACCCAAAGCCTTTGCTCTACAATTCAGTTAACTGGCTGCTCTATGAACCAATATAAAGGACACCCTCAGGACAGTCCACAGGTCCTGCCCTTTCAGCAGTGGCTCCTGAGCAACGATGACAGCAATTTGGAAGTCAGAAAGAAATGAAAAAAAAAAAAAAAGAAAAAGAAGTTGTTATGGACAATCCAAAATAACTCCAAGGGTTAGAGCCTGTCCACTGGCTCCGTCATTAAAATCAGAAAGGAAAAGATGAGAGCAGAAGGGAAACAGACAATTGTGTTATGTTGTTTCCTTGCATTACCCTCTCTCCTGCCTCTCACCGGCCCTCAGGCCGCAGCGATGGCTGCAGGCAGCGACAGGCGCTAGTAACACGCTCGCTCCCATGCCCTTATTAACTGGTGTTCCAGGACACTGACAGTAATTTGTACAAAATATGGCCTCGGTGCTCCCGTGTGCAGAACAGCATTCTGTGCACAGAGGCATGGAACTGCCCAGGCCCCTGCAGGGGAGAGGAGGCAGTTTTGACCCGACCGATCCGATCGACTCAACGAGCACGGAGCAGAGCGCGGGTGGATCTCCGAGTCTGCCTGGACTTGCTCAATTCTCCCTCCCCCCGAATGTTTATCAAGTCAACATTGATCACATTAAACAAAAGCATACAGGGACCAAGCAGCTCAGCAATACGCCCTGCCAGTGCAGGACTCAACACAACCCGCATGTCGAAGGAATAACACGGAAAAGGAGGATGAACACATCCATACGGCTCCATTCGCAAGCCAGGAAGGTTTAGTATCACCCTCATTTTGATCACTGCAACCACATATGGTTGGACCAGTGGTCTTAAGGGTGTTTTCCAACCTAAATGATCCTACGATTCTACAAACAACGCCACAAAAGCTGGTGTCAGCTTCAGAAAATTTGTCCTAACACAGAAATTCCATAGAATATATTATCAACAGACCATATCTATACAAGCACAGCAAATGCCTCGGTGAAAAAAAAAAAAAGAAAATAATAAATGCTTCTTTCAGCATTAAGTGCACAATTACATAACGAGATTAATAAACACGATCCACATCTGCTGAGGATCAGATTTTAACCTTCCAAATGTCTGCACTGACTCTGGGCTTGGAAAAAAATTACATTAAGGCTTGTGTTGCTTCAAACTTACAAGATCTATTTGTCTTCACGTCATTTTACAGCCAGTACTGACTTCCCTGCATCCTTGAAATAAGGGAATAAAAAGAAAAGAGATTTCATGTCAACTAGTCGACATCACAAGTGAAATGCAAATAACCCTGCTAGCAGATGATATTTTTATTTGATCTATCACCAATATAATTATCATACATTCATGACAAAGTCTCACCTGACTTACCAGAAAAGACTTCAAATTATTGTGATTTAATGAGAAATACCTAACACGACTGAATAAAGTTGATGATTTAACTGGGGACTTTCATGAAAAGACAGGTAGGCTGAGTTCAACAATTACTCTAGCAATTATATTGGCATCTTAATGAGACAAAAATAATAGTGGAAACATGACCAAGTGTTATATTGACTGCAGGTTACTAAATGCAAAGAAAGAAATGGACCTTCAGATACAGTCTAAGTAGCAAAGAGAAAGCAGCAAGATATGACACTGAAGGCAGAAGAGCCTTTTTTTTCTTCTTTACTCAGAACATAGTGAGGCTCTGACACAGGTGGCCCAGAGAAGCTGTGGATGCCCCATCCCTGGAAGTGTTTAAGGCCATCTTGGATGGGGCTTGGAGCAAGCTGGTCTAGCGGAAAGTGTCCCTGCCCCTGGCAGGGGGTTGGAATGGGATGATCCTTAAGGCCCCTTCCAACCCAAACCATTCTGTGATTCTCTCTTCGGTGAGTGTAAGTGGAATTCAAATATTGCATGAGTTTTCCTCCTTTCTAGTAAGACTACATTCTTTTCTGACATTTCCACACCTACAGCCATTTATCACTGCACACACTAAAAAGGCCACGCTAAAGCCTCTGAATGTGTGTTCAACAGTCCCCATGAAAAAATGTCACCGTCCACATAAATGTGAATAATCGCCTGCATAGACACCAACCTCAGCATCCTCCATCTACTGCACGTTTTATAACCTAGGGTGTTCCCAACAGCAGGATTAAAATAACTTGCCTTAAATTTTCATCCTCGTACAGCAGAGTCAGTCTGTGGATGTGAGAAGTGCTTAAGTGGCTCGGCTAAGTGGAGATAAATGTTGCTTTTGCTGTATGTTGCAGCTGCCAATACGAGACACATGAATGCAACCTATGACATTCCAGAGCAACCAGTCCTGCAGAGCATTTCAGCACTGCAGTGTGCTCCAAATAAACAGTGGAAAGTGTCAAAAGAGTGCGTGTATTCTTTAGATGGCGCGAACAAATTTTTGATGTAGATGCTTTTTCTCAAGATACCTGGAAAATTTCATGAGAAGCAACAGCTTAAGCTCTTGTAGCAGTCTGACATATTATCTGCCAAATGCAATTCTCGAGGCAAGAACAGACTGTCCTCATGTATTACCTCATTAACATGAGCCTAGCATGCCTGTCTAGAAGAGATGGAGCCTGACTGGATCTCTCTGGTATGACCTAGGAGACAATTTATGAGCTTTATCAGGCTCATGGTGTCAGAAAGAACACTAAGGTTTAAACAGCCATTAAATAACTATATCCAGATGAAAATGTCACCTTTGCTAATGTTAAGCTTAGCCACATTCTACAGTGCAGTTTATTTGCACTGAAGGCCAGCGTATTTCTCACCGACTGCTGGAACACAGCAATATAAAAGACTTTGAAGCATATACAAAAAACACAGTTCAGAGCTTAGAAACACATCATAGAAGTACCTGAAATTGTACTTCGAGATATGTATCATATTTCTGTTTAATGTGCCATCTTCAGTTTCAAGTACGAGGCGCAAAGAAACACTGCTTAAAAATTTCTGTCATCTACCTTTATCAGTGACAGGTAATTACAGTTGTTTTCACGCAACGAATTTCATGCATTTCATATAACTTTCTCTGCCATGAGGTGTAGTTCCCCCCAGCAGACAACCAGACCAATAGGAACACTCGCAGAAGTCATACGCAAGGGAAAAAAAATAGAGGGGAGAATTCAAAAAAGCACCTGCACGGCTCAAACGCCACATGGACAGAATTTAGATAACTACATCTAAAAATGCATTTCCTCAGTCCTCCTGTCATGGTTTAGGAATGGTATTCCCCAATACAGTGCTCCCGCTGAAACACTCTAAACCACTCACTCGCTCTCCCCTTCCTCTGCAGCAGGATAGAGAGGAGAACTGGAGGCCCAAAAGGCAAAGATCACTGATTGAGGTAAGAACAATTTGCTAGATAACCCAGGAGAGGGTGCCCATGGGTAGATCCACTCCTTGATCATGAGCCCATCTGTAAATTACATCTCTTCCCTGGTGACCTGAGATGTCATGGGCCCACTGAGCCAGAAATAACTCACGCTGTTGTTGCCAGTCCAGATCCACCTGAGACACTTTAATCTTTTCGGCCTGATCCACCTGTCTGCTGCTGCGATGTTCTTCAGCAGCCCAACTCTTGGGTGCATGTGCAGACACGATGTACTTTTACGGCCAACTGCTCTGCCTGGGCAGTGATGTCTTTCCACAGCCCAGATGGGTTTTCCTCTATGCTTCCACTTGGTCTTCGTCCATCAGTCTGGCCACCCCCAAAGAGCATTTGCCAGCATCCACGAGTCAGTGCAGAGGTAGAATGCTGGCCATTTCTCTTGTTCAGCAATACCTAAAGCCAGACGGACAGCTTCCAGCTCTGCAACCTTTCTTGATTCACCCTGACCCTCAATATCCTCTATGACTTGCTGTGTAGGATTCCATATGGCTGCTTTCCATTTTCGATATGTCCCTACAATGCGGCAGGAACCTTCAGTGAAGAGTGTGTATTACTTTTCGTTTTCTGGTGCTGATTAAATTGTGGGGCCTCCTCAGTTTGTGTCATGTGCACCTCTTATTTTTCTGATGATAGTCCAAAATTTTCGCCTTCAGGCCGGTGGGTGATGACTTCCAACATCCCTGGGCGACGGGGGTTTCCAGCTCAAGGTCGTTGTGTGATCAGAGCAATCCACTTACTCCACATAGCATTGGCAGCATGATGCGTGGAAGGGACTTTCCCTCTGAACATCCAGCCAAGCACTGGCAGTCAGGGTGCCAGAAGGAGCTGTGCTTCGATGCCAGTCACTTCTGAGGCAGCTCGAACCCCTTCATAAGCTGCCAGGATCTCTTTTTCAGTTGGGGTGTAGCTGGCCTGGGATCCTTTGTATCCCCAGACTCACTGTTGTACTTTTTACCTGAACCTCCAGGAAGACCCATTCCGCACAGCTGCAGTGTAGATTACATTTTCACATCTTGTTCTGTCCTGACTGGCCCAAGGGCTACTGCATGAACAATTTCCTGTTTAATTTGTTCAAAATTTTGTTGTTATCCAAGACCCCATTTAAAATAATTCTTCTTCTGGGTCACTTGACAGAGAGGACTTAAAATCTGACTGTAATCT
Source organism: Amblyornis subalaris (assembly GCA_018881555.1). NCBI lineage: Eukaryota > Metazoa > Chordata > Aves > Passeriformes > Ptilonorhynchidae > Amblyornis > Amblyornis subalaris. The sequence continues at coordinate 429,564 of JACAXG010000192.1, forward strand.
GGAATATGCATTCTCCAAAGACCCACAGTGCCTAGGAAAGCCTGTGTTTCCTTCCTGCTGTTTGGTGGGGACATAGCTGCCATTTTGTTGACCGTATCCACTGGAATCCGATGACATCAATCTTGCCATTTTACTCCTAAAAACTTAATTTCCTGGGCAGGTCCCTTTAGCTTACTTTGCTTTATGGCAAAACTGGCCTTCAAGAGGATTTGGATTATCTTCTCCCCTGTCTCAAAAACTTCCTCTGCTGCCCTGCCCCACATGATGATGTCATCAATGTATTGCAAGTGTTCTGGAGCCTCACCATTTTCCAGTGCAGTCTGGATCAGTCCATGGCAAATGGTGGGATGCTTCCTCAGCTCACCAACCCACGCTACACAAGCCCCAGGACAGGTGTCAGGCACTGGATTTTGGACAGAAACCTTGTGACACGTATAAACCCTTGGCACAGAGTGAGGTACTGTCAGCAGGAGTTAAGTGGAAAACAAACCACCTTAGCCTGTGCAGACTTCCAAACTCCCTGTCCTCCCAAGTGCCTCGAGACCCTGCCAGGGAGTTTCACAAAAAACCACCAACTTCCTCGAAGAGCCTCCAGCCTAAAGCCACACAAGTCCATGGGAATCAAGGTGAGAGGGATAAGTCATCTGCAAAACTGTCAGCTGTTGAAGCACTTGTCCAGGAGTTGGGAAGCAATAAGGGCTAACTTGCCCTCAGTCTAAAAGAAATGAAACACAGAGCTCCATTTCTTTCTGAAAAAAAAATAAAACCACTGTGGCAAGAGAAGCAAGAGAGGTTTCCCACATTTTTCTCTCCGATCCCATCACTGAACCCATGGAAAACATGGGAGCAGAAAAGCAAGTGCAAGGATGCCTAACTCCCAGCGTTCGTGGTTACAAGAGGCCATAAGATAGTAAGGATATCACCTGTTCTCTGCTCCAGCTGTATGCAGGTGCTTATTTGATTCTTCTGCTTTCATTTGAAGAACACTTAATGCAATGGGTGCAAATACTGAGCGGATGAAACTTTAACATCTGAGCTATTTCTGAATTTCAGTGCTTTTACAGTAGTAAAAGTATAAATAAATAATGGAGCACTAAAAATCACTTGGCAATAACCATTAGCAATTACTTACAGATTCTCACTCATTTTTATTTTTGCTTCAATTACTTCTCTGTGATGTCACTGAAAATTAGTTTCTAAATCTTCTTCTAAGCCCACTCTATTTGCCAAGGATTCAAAGATAAGCAACAGGTGGACTTGGCTATTCAGTTCTGCTTTCTTCAGAAATGACGAATTCAACCTCCCCCCGATACCCACAGCAGAAGATGAATGCTTGCTGTCTGTGTTTATTTTACCTATGATATAAACACAGCAAAGCATATTCAGCATGAAACGAAAAAACTGAGTGCCTAATTACGTAAGCAGTCTCATTGGAGTCAATCACTTACTTTTAGTTAGACACATGCCTTGCTCAGTCAGGTGTAAAATTACCACATTAGGAATTGTCTCACTTGCCTCTCTCTGAAGGCTGAGGGAATACCGGCGCTGTGCATGCAGGACTGATTTGATTACCTCCATCTTTTATTGGGAAATTGTCATGGCAATATCAGACAACTATTGTTTCCTTTGTTCTGTTCAGAGGGAGGAAATAATGGGTGTCAGGAAAGCAGTACAACCATGTGTCTCGGTAATAAAAGTGGCATATTAATGAGCATCGGTAAACCGCTATAATTAATGCAGGGGAATGGATATTGCCTACTTAAACTCTGCAAGTGTTCTAGCAGCTCCACACCCAGATGCCATTTTTTTCCATCCCAGGGCTTTCCACTAGTAGCAGCTCCCTCACAAAGCCATCAGGCACTGTGAAACCATATCCTCAAGGGAATGGGCAGAGACATTTTAATAGTACAAGTGACTGTTGAGAACAGTTATTCAGTCTGTTCATCTGTGGCAGCAAATGCATCCCATAATCTATACCCTTAAGGTTACAACACAATTAACAGACCACAGAAGAAGACAGATAACATGGACGTGCACAAAGGTATGGATGTGTATTGCTTCCAAAATTTCGAAAAACAGAAGGTATGTTTGTGAATTTTACATCATTTTAAAATTTCAAACCCTGCTTGATGTGCCTGTGTATAATAAAGTCATATAAATAAATAGTTACTTTTGAAGTTCAGCTTCAAAAATCCAGACTGACAATTACACTCTTTACGATCACAACCAAAAAAAAAAGGGGGGGGTGCGGGAGAAACGGCAAGCACCATCAAGGTGACACATTAAGTTGTTTGAGAAGATGTTGACAGAATAACAATGCAGGTCACACAGCTCTGGCCCTTCAGGAATACCTAAATAAAAACTCTTAGGTTTTATGACATACAAATTGTTCATTTTTACTCCTGGATGACTGAATTTTAAATTATGTTGAAAAGCAGGACACCTTCAATTCCCACTTCTGCTTGGTTTACTTTAACTTCTAATTCCCTCTGCACATAATGTGTTCTGAGCTATTTTAATTCACATTATTCTTGTGGTTTGTGTACTGAATTCACCTAATAATTCATTTTGATGATACAATCTTCAAAGCATCATTTGTTGGTTTTTTAGTAGGTTCCAGAATAGATTGTTTTCCGCTGCAACATTTCTTTCAGGTACCATTCTCAGCATAGTGTTTAAACTTGCTGCTAGTCTTGTACTTAGCATATGCTCGCTTAGCATAGCCACATTTATTATCTTTATTGTTGAACACTTTAGGTAAGAACTCCATACACACACAGGGGTGCCTCAACTTTTCAGCACGTTGCAGAGGCTAAAAACACCAGCACCACTGTGAAACAGCTGAACTGGAGGATCTTTCCAGATAAAAAGATGCAAAGTGTGCCATCAAACATCCTGCACGGCTTCCAGATTTGCCATTCCCAGTGCTCAAAAAATAAATGCAACCTCCAAAACTAGCAAGCCAAGCAATGTGGCTCGTACAAACAAAGAGCCATACCTACGTGTAGGGCAATCCAAGCTTTATTACTATAAAATAGCATTTTCAGTAATGCGGGCAAGTAAACCGTTTATAGTAAGTTTTCCCTCTGATGGATATCTACCAGAACCTGCATGTAGAAAAAAATTCCATCTATTTCTCAATGTAAGTAAGAGGCAGTTTAGTGGATTTTTTTTTTCTTACTGTTCCAGGGCGCCAACTTTGGCACAGAGATTTGAAGGATATGCCTTTTGCTGTGTCTGTGAAAAAACTCAGTTTGTAAATGTTTAATCACACACTATTAATCTTACAGCATTCATCATGTTTCAGAATGGTGCACGAGGCAGGAGAGGACAAAGAAAGAGAAGAAAGATGCAGCTGGGGAACAGCGAGAATGGGAAGACAAGGAGGACTGCAGGAGCTGCAGAGAGGAAAGTCAGCTGTAACACACTCACCTGGGACTGAGCCCCTTTTTCCCACATCCTCCCCCAATGGCAAGACCACAAAGAGTAATATCATACTCCTCAAGTCATGGATAAACACAAAAGTGAGAGCCAGAGGCCTGAAAACCTGCACAATTGCTCGAACAACTAAACCACTGCACTACACTGCAGAGCTCATGCAAAGGCAGCCAAAGCATATCTCCACTCCATTGCAAGCATTTGGTAAAAACAGTAGATATTGGTTTCTGAAGGACCTGCTAACATCCTAAACTCAGTACAAATACTGGGACAGTAACTAACAGCAACAGGGTCACACAATGAACAACAAAACAAATAAACACCAAACATGTACTTTCAGGACTTCATCTCCTTCACTGATTTATGTGTCTCTACTGTGCTCTGAATGAGGCAGAGGGACCAAAAACCCCACAACACCTGTGATTTTATCAGTAAGGACTGTATGCATGTGACATAAGACTGAATAGGTAACCTAAATTTTACATATCCACAAGTGCCTGATTCTGGAGTCTTTCTGTTTGGTTCTCCAGGTATTTTAAAAATGGTTTTGATAGTTTCTGTGGAGAAATCACAGCCCAATGGTTTAAGAACAGACTTATCAGTCTGGGAACAGTCCGAATCATGGATCAGGTACCAATTGCAGATGTCACATTTGACTAATCACTTAATGGTTTCATCTTGATATACCGGAGTGAGGGAAATCAGTAGGAAGAGAAGGCTGAAAGGAGTTTTCTGGCTGATGTCTATTCCACTGCTGTGGCAAAGAACAGCCCTCCAAAAACCCTTTGTACAAACAGAACATACATAAATATTATCCTTAGCTGAAAGAGATTGCTCTAATATTAATTCCATCCAGAAGAACACAAAAACAAATCAATTTGGTTATTCCAGAGAGCCTGTTAGCCCAGCATCTTCTCTCTAACTACAGCCCATAAGGAACACTGAGGGGAAGAACAGGGCAAGGATCTGGTGACTGAAGATTACCCATCACCTTTCTCAAACCAAATACTGTGCACTCCCTGGTTGGGCCATTCCTCCTCCATAGAGCAGCTTTTTCACTCTTCTGTGCATCCTCACCACCCTGTGACCAAGGGCTCTCCAGATTAATTATGTGTTATGTGAAAAGCTACTTCCTTCTGCATTGGGGTGCCAGCACAGTGTTACCAAAAACTGTTGCCAAAACCAACAACTGCAAGGCCCTTATTTTACACTTGAGCAAGATATTTATATTCGTTTTTCAATATTGTTTGGTTATGTGCTACAGTAGGGAATAGAAACAATTTCATCTTCTTTGGCATCTCCTTGCCTTTTAATGTGCTTATTCCATAAACATGAATACTGAAATGGTTGCACACTGTAACTGATTTCACAAGAGAGAGAACTCTGTGCTGCTATTGCTATTGTGCTCCTGTCGCTGCTCTGAGCCAAGCCCACGCTGCAATCGGCTTTGTGCAATGATATTACTTCAAGATGCTCTTAATGAACTGATTTTTCTCAGCCACCATCAAAAAATAAGCACTTTGTTCCAAATAATTGCATGTCAAGCTCCCGGGGCAGGCCAGGAGAGCCACATATCTAAACAGACAGGGTTTCACTCATAAGGATTACAAGTCTAGGGCAGTCAGTACTGCTGTCCAAACTACTGCCCATGGTGTCTATTGCTCTGCTGTCAAAAAAGCAGAAGAGCACAGAGATTAAGTTCTTTCAATGAAGGACGTGAAGGGCTAATGATTGATAATTTTCGATTTCAATACTACAGGAAGGAAAAAAAATTACCAGCTTGTGTAACACAAATGAACCGTTCCAGTAGCATTAGAAAGCTGCATCTTGACTTCAGGAGGCTCCAAACTGGGCTCCTCAACGTCTGGTGACAGAGACCTGGGAGGTGATACATCTGCTGCAAACAGGAGTTATTGAATAAGATGATCTCAAACACACTGTAGCAAATAAGTACAATGTACGGAGCAGACATTAATTATAAAGCAAAACCTTCACATTTTTCCTTTTATTAACTATTCTCTTTAAAGAGAAAGCAAAGAATATTGAAATGGTCTCATGCTTCTACACAACCCAGTTTTACTGGCTGGGAGGTTGTGGGGAGCATATCTGTTAACTTGTCATCACCTGGTAATTCTTTTGTACCTGCTGCACAGGACCATGACCCCAGAGTGAACTGGTGACTCGAAAGCAATGAATGTAAACCAAGGCAACAGGAGACAACAAACAACTGAGTCAACAAGAGACTCTCCACCTCAGAATCTGAACCTAGGAACCCTCATGAGTAGGTCTGCTGAGGCCTTTGCACTTACACAGGCAGAAAAACCTGTTGGAATAAGTTTCAAAATACTTCAGATAACCACAGCTTTTCCTTCCTTTTATACAGATACAACAGTTCTCTGAACTGGACCACTTCTCTAGCAAGCACAAATCACTGCAACACTCCTTTCTAATTAGCTGTAAATCTACAGCAGTAAGAAAATCTGTGACAGCAAAGAGATCAGGATCTGGATTCTGACAAGTTAAATGAATCATGGGTTTTAAATGAGCTATTTCCATAACTGATGTGCATTCTAAATCATCTTGAACAATCTCATGCACGGAACAGGATCCAACCACCGGGAAACACTGTGCCCTTAGAGAGGCTGCAGAACTGGACTGCACAGTGGTGGACATGTAGAGCTTAGCTCTTAATACAATGCAGTGCATTGACAGGCACCCACCAGAGCTGATCTGTCTCTGCCCTTTGCAACCGGACAGGGGAGAGAAAAATATAACCAAGGGTTCACGGGTGGAAGTAAGGCCTGGGAGAGAGATCACTCACTGAATACCATCACGGGCAAATCACACTCAACCCGCAGATACTAGCTGAATTTATTACCAACAAAATTGGAGCAGGGTAAGAGAAATAAAATAAGTCTTAATCAATCTTTCCCCCACCCCTCACTCCTTCCTGGGCTCTGTCTCCTCCTCCCCAGCAGCACAGGCAGATGGGGAGCAGCCCCCGCGCTACCAAAGCCTGGCCACACAAACACAACACATACAAAAAATAATTACATCTGAATTTCAGCATCTCACACAACTAAATCTACGCAATGATCTTTCAGGGGCAAGAAAAAGTTATTACAAGTCATCTTGATTTAATCAAAACTATTTTAAATCATTACAGTCCACAACCAAATCAAGAAAAACATTAGAACTGAAGGTGTTTAAAAAGTATGTGACAAATTCACAAAGTGAGTTTATATAACTCAAAATCCAAACAAAAACATTGCAATTATAACAAATGTACTACACTTGACAGCTATCTAATAATGAACAAAACCACACAGATTCTTCTATTAAAATTTCAAATTTTCCTTTTTATTAAGACAGGGGATTTAGGACTATAGAAAATTTAGTGGCTTCAATAAGACTGTCTTGATTCTGTGTCCAACCATGCTAGATTTAGAATGAAAAAAATTTCTAAGAATTCTAATTGCACTATTGTACAAATATATACTGGTTTAAAATCATTAAATCAGTTATATCTAGAATACATCTTTGCCTCACCCAAAAAGTGTGACTATCCAATGTCTTACACTTGCCATGGCATTTTCCACATGTGCCAAGTGACACCAAAATGCATGTGAATGCACTTGCCTGCTTTTGCAGTGATTTATTCACTATATATTAGGCATAAAAAAAACTACACAAAGCTTAAGGCTGTGAAGAATGAAGATAAAAATCTCAGCATGAGTCAAAACTCATTCTTTCATGAGACTGGTGAACATTACACCAAAACAGCAATTAAAGCCATGATAAGGCATATCAACCATTCAGAGCTTTATAGCTGCAAAAAAAATCCAAGGCTACGGGAAAGACATGTTTGTTTCTTTCCATCTTGGCCTACATATTATTCATAACTCACTCCAATGCTTCATAAAGGCTTTCAACTCCACATGCATGCAAAAAACATAAACCTAAGTGGCAGTTAGTTACCTCAGAGTGATCTGATACACTTTAATATCAAGATATCAGCACGTCTGACTGTCTCCCATTGCTGACATTTAAAGTTAATCTACCTTAGCTTTGTTGATGTGAGTGTAAAAGGGACACAAAAAAGCAGAAAACTCAGTACAGAAATAACCAGAGACTGGTTTTTTTTTCTTCTTTAGCTCTCACTAAAAATACTCGAGTATTTTTCATAGCACCAGGTAATTTTATAACACATAAAAATTTCTTTATCTTTAATCATCTGTTTACTACACCATCACTATACTGCCTACACATTGGAAGATACACAACTTCTTCCATGGACACATCTTTAGATTATTAAATATACTTCAGACTAAGAAATATAAAAATACCTGCTTGGAAACAGACAAAACAGCAATGAAAGAGAGAACTCAGAGTGCCATTGGATAAAGCAATATGTCCATCCAATTACAGTTTGTGATTACCACAGTGTAAAAGAGGCCAACTCACTGATTGACATCAAACAGATGTAATTGTCAAGCCTGAGATGTACTCTAGTTGTCAGGAAACATTCTAGGTGTATTATGTGATGCCAAAGAGACTAAGACTCCATATGAGTATCCCCACTACCATATAAAAGATAAGAGTATCTGTTCAAAATCTGGTTACTTTTTATATAAGGTTCCATATAAATTATTCCTCAAGTGACCAGTAAGTCCATGAGTAACAAGCACACCCCTAAACACACATCCCAAGGCAAAAATACGTAAGGACCCATGGTGCAATTACGAAACCAAACTTCCAGATTACACCAGAACTGAGTCACTTAAAAATAATGGCTCTCAAGACTCCACCATACACTGAGTTGTAATCCTTTAAGTTTCTCCTGTGTAATGTTGCAGAAAAATGTAACACGGAAAGAATATTCATAGTCTATACTCTGGCAGAAACAAACCCTTATACAGCCTGAATATTAGTTAGAAAAAACACTGTTTTGATTTTTATTTCACAAAACCTGATGGTTTTCTGCCCAGGCATCAGTCATATTGCACACATTTGCTTTAAGGTTTACGATTGTAACTAAATCCACTTCATTTAATCATTCCAATAAATCTAGACCTCAGTAGAAACCACTAAATGAGATGTTAATAGCACACTAAATATACCTGTTAGACAGATTATACATGTAAAATATAAAAGTACAGCAAAAAATATTTGCACTTGAGTAAGTACTAGACTTCTGTTCATTCTCCACGACATGAGAAAAAGATTAGCAAACATGCCATGTCCATGTTTCTGAGGAATTGCTCCTGTTTACCACCTGAATACATTCAAGGCCAATTCTATTTTTTCTGATAGTATGTAAGGATGTCTGTGGGCAGAATTTATGCTTTAAAACAAACATTTGGAAAAAAATACCAAGAGTTAGGAAAGGCTTGCACACTACATCTAAATCTCCATGTACAAAAGAAAACAACTCATTGCAACAGAACCTTGATGGCGACTTGCACATTGTTCCTGACAAGATCTGATGGGTGGGGGCTTCTTTGTTTTAAGGCATTTAATCCCAAATGCCCTCAATTATTTTAGGAAACCTGATGATGCTTCACTATACCTTGGTCCTTTCCTTTACCTTCAGCCTGTGGTACCTGGCACAAGCCCTGCAATAAACTCTGCTAAACTGTACAAAGTGAACTTTACACCCCACAGCAAGTGTTCTCTGCCATCCCTCTCACTGAGGCAGAGTAGATCGTGGGGCACAAAGCTTTTTATGTTTTAAACAAATGGCACATATGACTTCAACATGTCACTTCCACAGCGTGTGGCAAGGCTGCCAAGCAGAGCTGGAACCAGAATTTATCAAGACAAAAAGCAGAGAAAGACATCTTCCCCCTACATATTTTCCAGCCTCCCAGATTCAAGCCCTGTCAGGACTACACACAGAAACACCACAACAGTACACAGACCAAGAGCCCCTAGTCTAAAAATGGTATTTATCCCTGGATTCAATAACTCTGGTTCTTCAGCTGAAGCCATGACAGTGAGTTTTACTCATTTTATAGATGACAGAGTTTTATGTTCACACACACAATCCTGTCTACAGGTGACGGGTTATTCATAAAGCTGGCTGTCCCAGGAAACTGAAACTGTCTTAGGAAACTGAAACTGTCCTAGGAAACTGAAACTTCTTTCATCTAACCATTGCCACTAAACACTGATTTCCCACAAGGCCCATCCTGACAGGCACACTTCAAAACACCATGCTGTACCAAGTAGCCACCATTTGCCAACCACAACCTTTTTAACTAGAACACTCAGTTCCTAAATCAATTTTTATCACCTTTCCCTTCTGCACCCTAAGTGCAGCCTTAATGCTGCACTATTAAATCCTATCCTGAAGTTTAGCGAAATTGCTCCAGTTGTCCTTATTCTAACCTCACCTTTGAATTCTATACTCCATTCACAGAATTCAAGTAAAAGGACATGGCATGTCTTCCATTACCCACCGACAACCTTTTCTATGTCCCAAATCACTCTTACTTGTTTCGATTTTTTCCGAAGTTTCCTTCGCAGAAAAGAGCAACTTAACAAATCTGTAGATTCAGAATCTCTATTCAACTAGTTATACCTCTGTCCTCTGCCTTTGATGCTGTAATTTCTTCCAGAATGGATGTCCCTGTCTTATTTACCATTTTCTGAAGAAACCCTAAGATATAATCTATCTGATTCTGGGTCCATTATTCTGTCCACTTTACTAATGGAGATGGCACAGCATTGTTCTGCCTTATCATTTCAGCTCACCTCAGCTTCATTCTGCTCTCATCTACTGCCAGAATTTCAGTGTCTGCCTGAGATGCTAAAGCTCACTTCTTGGAGTGAAGTTGAGGATATCCACAGGAAGTCTTACTGGTCTCTATTTTGTTGTCTCATTGTCTATATATTCATAACTGTGTTTGTAAAGATTTTATTGCATTCATCTCCACTTCTCTTTCCATTTTTGTGTCACTTAAACTACATTGATATCTCTTTCAATGCAAAAGTGCCTTTGGTCTTGGTCTGTGCCCTTTTCCACCACCCTCCTTCATGACAGTTTCCATATCTTCGACACAATCCAGTCCTTAATTACACAGTCCAGTCTACTACATTTACAGTAATGCAATTCTTTATGCACAAAATTTTTTGCTACTCAAGATGTGTGACAGCCTGATTATACAGGGTCTTTTTTTAAAAAAAATTTCATTTCCGCTTCAATATTTGGGGTTTGTTTGGTTTGTTTTTTCTAAATCCCCAGCAATCATCATATTCATGTCCATATTATTTCTGTTCCTTTTTATTTCTCCACGCTTTTCATAAAAATTGCAAACAACACAAATTCCTGCCAGAGTAAATGAGTTGTATTTGCCAGTAGTTCACAATACAATTTAATTCAACTACATATGTTTTCTTTTCTAAAACACAAATAACAGTATTCTGGGTTTTTTTATAAAGACTATCACTGTGTTATTCACTAAAGCCAAAGAGGATCATTACCCTGATTTTGCTTTTTATAACACTGCTAAAATAGATTGTTGAAATAGATTGTAGAATCATGCACAAAGCCAGTCGTTTTCTCTCATCATAAAATCATCATTTTTCTATTTATGGTTTTGCTGGACAATATTAATAAGATTTCCTACTGAACTACAGAGATGTATTATTCCAGTAGTAGCTGGGACAACCATTTGTGGGTATACACATCTACAACATGTAAACATTTATAAAGCACTTGCAGATGTCTCAAGGAGAACAGAAACATTTATCTTATCTTCAGATGGTATTACAGCAAACATATCACCTTGACTTACATCCAGGCTTTTCCAATCTATATTGCCTGAAGATAAAGCCCTAAAATACGACAAGCCAACAGCAGTTTATAGTTGTCCTGACGTGTCCACGACTCCTTCCTTGTGCCAACCCAGCATTTGTGCGAGGAAATGCTGCAACAGGTATCACTGTTGCACTGATAATGTATCACTGTTAAATTTGGTTTAAAAAGAGGCAAAAGTGGTGCTTCTGGCATCATGGGCAAAATGGGAACATTTCTTCAATTAGCATCCAAACTTGGGAAAACCTCAAGTACCCACAGAACCACAGGCTGAGAAACTCAAACAAGTAGTTTACACTGTTTGGTTTACAATTTACTAAAATGCAGATGGATTCCAACAGGAGCTGGTTGGCAGTAATGACTGTTCCATGCAGGGCTGGATTACTTTTATCCTTAGTGCTTGAACAATTATTAGACTGCAAACACCTTTCTAAAATCTCCAGTTGTCTTCCCAATTTGTGATTCCCAGTCAGAACATAAGAACACAGTTGCCTTCATTTCCATGCACATCTTCTCAAAAAGGCAACTATAACTACATTTGCATGTGCAATTCAAGGTGTACTAAAAATACATATACAACGTGCAATATTTTATATATAAAATATATATATATTGTCGTATCTCAGATTTCAACAGAACTTTGAGAGTAAAAACATTATTGCATTTCTCCAGTGCAATTTCATTACTACAACATTACTAGGTTAATAAATATGCAGTAGGAGTTTCACTTTGAGTTTTTGGCACATTAAAGGTATGCAAATGAAGAAAACCAGTGTGAAAACACAGATTTTATTAACTAATCCAAACATTCCTGTTTCAAAGAAATATAATTAATATAATTAATATAATAATAATAATAAAAAGAAAATATTACAGTCAAGCTGTTCACTACTCAGACTTCCCTGAAACTCAAGCTGTCTGTGCTGCAATCTGTATTTCCTGCAACCAAAGACTGAAAACAAACTGCAGTGAGTTTCTCCTTAGTATCAACTGTTGACCTTCAGTACAGACAGACCAAGGTTCAACTTGCCCAACACTTCCTCCTTCAATCCTCCCAAACCATTTTAGTTTTAAATACAGGGATGCTCTTGCATGGATGGAAAGTACCCAGAGAAAGTCATATAAAAAACCAGTCTGATGGCTGCTAATTCGGCACCTGACAGGCCAGTCTTGGTGAAGGACTTCAGCTCACAACAGGAATGACATCGAAGTTCATTGTCCCTTCAGGAATTGTTTGCCCAATTTACAGCAGTCTGAAAAATTAATGTCCAGCCTCTCGTGCCCCAAACTGTACAGAACATTTTATCCAGAACACTCTTCAGTTTTAACAGTTGTCATTTCAAAAAAAAAAACAACAAACCCTAAAAGTTAGTTTTCTATTACCATAACTCTGTTCAGAAACTATGAAAACCCAAAGAATAGCCTTTTATGAGACAAATATAATTCATTAATGCATGAGTTACAACTCAATAGTACTTCAAGACAAATCTCTCGCTAATCCAGCTCTTTGATATATTCCCTCCTTTGTCCTTATACGAGATATTTGCTTCTCCTTCTCTACTGAAAGAAAAACATAAAACCGACCCTAAATAAATGACATGCCACTTCACAGAAAGCATGGCTGGCTATCACTATTTCTTGTTCACACAACTGAGAAATCTTCAAAATACACATTTAAAGATTTATATGTAAGAAAAAAACGAACCACGATTCTGATAGAAGCAGTCAAATACCAACCACATGACACTAGCATAAAAGACAATTATCCTAATTTAAAATGCATCTCATTAAAAGTTAAACGCCAAAGGTGACAGCACATACCACCTACAGTTTATAAAACATGACCACTTAGAAGATGAATTATACCAGCTCAAATGGCAGTATTCAGTGCAGTAAATAAAAAGTTCTTTTTTACTAGCATTCAAAAAATATTTCCTTCTTGCTAAGAAGTCGTGCACAAATCAATTCCCCCCATCCCCACTTGCCAGATGATGTCTTAAAGCAAATCACTGTAGAACCCAGCCATCATAAGTTACCAGAACGTAGGTGACTGTCAGCAAATATTAATAAAGTCTGACAAGTTTACGGTGTCTCCGCCACAACAGACTTACCTCGGCAGATGGTCCCGTTGCCCACGTACCCAGGCTTGCAGGTGCAGCTGTGTCCCCTGATGGTGTTAGTGCAGATTGCATTCTCATCACAGTTATGCTGCCCACTGCCACACTCATCATGCTCTAAGTAGGGGGGGGAAAAGAAAAGAACAGTATTTATGAGACGCAGTGAGCTTTTCGGTGAGCTGGTGTGGCATTTGAAAACCGAGGGGAATAGCCAGGATGCTGCAACGGCTGGATGCTGGGGGCTTGGTGTGGGAGCCAGCTATGGGCTTGCTTCAGTTCTGAAACTCAGCATGGCAGCAGTAGATTATTTAGGTTTAAAAACAAAAAAAAAAACCAATCAGTGAGAAGGCAAAACATGGCTATGACGAAGATTATCAGGGAAAAATACCTGCTATGAAGACTACTGTCCACCACCAACAGTAATAGTCATAAATACAAGATAAGTAACACAAGAGGGGCCCTACCAGCCCGCCCTGTAACTACACGGCTCAGTTGTCACAACTGCTTGCTCTAACTCCTCTGAGCTGACTCCTTCTCTAAGAGCACACAGTAACGTTTTACATTTTTAGAGCACCAATCCTACCGTCGAGCCTCAAAGAGGCTCCCGGACAAACAGGCCATATTTTGCTTTCATCCAGCAACTCTAACTGCTGCCCCGAGCCAAATTTGCCACAGCTCCTGCACTTTACTCTCCTGCTACCTTTTTGTTCTTGTAAAGCACCAGTTAGAGGTGACGAGCTACCTGACCCTGAAGTTTTTTGCTTCTTCCTGCAATTATGAGGAGCTTCCCTCATGTGGTAGGATTGCAAAAAGAAAACCTGAATATTTTGCACTGGAGCTTTTGCGAATTTTCTTCAGTGGAATCAAAAGGATGCAATGAATTTTCTTAAAACCACACAACGGATAACAGACACGATAAAAAATCAGAATCTGGAACCCTTCTTTGTGGCCTTCATTTATGCAGCTGTAATCACCAGGCTGATATCCATACACTGAGAGGTAAAAGCTATGCTTTCCTGGAATTAGGATTTGCTTAAGCTTTTTACCAGTGATTCAGGGTGTTCAAAGGAGTACGGACTAAATCTAGCCTTCTACAGATCACAGAGAGGCAGTGCCTCTACAACACGAGCAAAATGCTCATTTTTGCAGACTAAACTTAGCCCTTTGGAAGAGTGTCTCCACTGAGAACAGCAGCACCACAGGCTTTGACAAGCCACAATTAACCTCTGCAATGCTCTCACTCTGCCACAGTATAGAACAACAGCCAATTTCGAGATAACTCAAGACACGTGTAAGATCTGAACGGTGAATTCTAAGGAACCCACTAAACCAAATACTTCTGGAACACTGTTGATAACTATTTGCAGAACATATATCCAACATGTTTTCCATTTTTCAAATACATTTGACAGCAAAATGATACGGATTGCAACTATTTTCTCTTAAATAGCATCAAAGCAATACATCAGCCTCTCACTCATTGCTTTTAGCAAGAAACTCACACACACTCTCATATGTGCCTGGCTTCAGCTGATAAACTCAGGCTTGCATTTATACTTGTGGGTTTATGTCGGTCCCTAGCTCTGCTTAGTAATTCAATTCAGCTTCTTGCCAATTTTCAGAGGCCTTACATATTCAGAATGCCAGGGTTCTTCAAGGGCTGCCTGTTCTCTCCTTCATCTCTTAAGAAACTGTACCACAGGCTGATTCTTTGCTGCTTTGGTCTCATGGTGCTCAGGCTGCTGGGTCAGACACAAAAAGTATCAAGCTACCCTCCAAGGAAGTGCTTTGCAGCAGCTGAAGCTGAATTACGCTTTCTTTTAAAAGAGACACCCTCTCCACAATCACTCCCTCCTCTTCCCACTTTTAATTGTCATTAGCTTTCATGTGTTAGTATTCCAACTATAATGAGAATGCCTTTGTGATAGGCTCATGTGTGTACACAAGAAGATTCCTACTCAAACAATTGCCAAAATTAGTCTATCACCTTCTCAGCACTTCAAGTATAAACAAAGATTTCCCAGCGGTACCAGATGTGTTTTGCCAAAACACACAAGAGAGGATATTCTGCTGCGCTGTTCTGGGACTCTGACCATGTAAATCACTGTATTTACCATTCCTGCAGATGTACAGATGCTGGAAATATACAAAAGATTTAGCACTGACAAAGCTGCTATCCCATAGTAATACTTTAAATAGAAGCCAGTTTTTTCAAAACTGATATAACTCAAAGAGTTAGCAACAAACCTGACCATGGGAACCTGCCCTTCATGAGACATCCTGATGCTGCTAGCACAAGGGAACCTCATCTGCATGAGGAATCCCAGGATTTCTTAGCAACAATATGGCTGCAATGATGGGAGCTTTAAATGAAGTTTTCCCTGGTGTAGGGATGTCTGTAGCTGATGTTGCTACAGGCCTAACAAGAATGAGAAAGCATTGATTTTCTGCCAAGGTACAAAACTCTATTCATCCAGATGAAAAATCCCTAAGAATCTATCAGTAGTAAGTTTTCCTGGGTTTTCTATGCCCTCACAGGAGATCATCCTTTGCAACACTGGTGCGTTCACAATGGGAAGTGAGCATGGAAAGTGGGCTCATGCTCTGTTTAAGCTCAGAGGAGATTGTGACTAATTTGCAAAGAACATTGCTTTCTCACACACACTGCTTTCCAAAAATCCCCATTCAAGCACATCAGACAGAGCCTGCTCTTGCTTTAATGTTATGGTAAATACTGACTAGACAGCAAAGAAAACTGGCAGAAAAGGACACTGCACAGCAAGTGAAAGGAGCCACAAACAGCATCATTCCAAAGCACCAAAGCAGGGAGAGCCAAGACAAAAAGCCCAAAGTCATATCTTATTTTGACATTTTCCCTTGTAGCTGGAAATGAGAAGCACAAGAAAAGGACTCTAAAAAACAAAAACAGAAGTAACTTTTAATTTTCCATACACACATATATGTACATATAAACAAATAAGCTGCCATGCTCAGGAATGAAACTGTCATCATTAAGTTTGATTGAAGTCATCCATCTCTCTGACTTCTACTTGTTACATAATATACACAAAATGAGCTCATGATCAAAGACAGAAAGAACTGGCAGGCTTACTGAGAAGGACGGAATTCCTTGACCCAGCTCTCATTCACCTGGATTATTAATGCCTATTTCACGATCAGGTACCATTTTGAATTAACAGTTACAACAACAGCACAGTTTTTTCTTACAGGCAAGTTGATTTGTTTATGAAATCTCCATGAACTGTCTTCAACACCAGCATTTCTGTTACTCAGGATTCCTGGTGGTTACTGCATCTATTTCATATTTTGTGGTAAAGCTGCGAGATCAATTAACTGTGCCTCTTTTTTCCCCTCTATAAAATAAGATTCTGGTTTTTCCTAGCATTTTTCATTCTTCTGAAATCCTCAAATACTAAAGTTTTTACAGAAAATGAAACTATATCAATCATCTATTGCAAAAAAGGAAGAATCAAATGTCCACTGCTCATTTCCTTTCTACTTTATTCATTCTTCCTGTAAGCAGAGCTGAGAACAGAGATGAAAGGACACATCATCTCTGATGCTTCAGCTCTCCTGGCCCTGCTTCCCAGCCACCAAGCTACTGCTAAGGCCAGCAAAATACACGTTTAAACTTAACGTTTTCTTTTTGGACAAAAATATTCTAAAATTTCGAAAAGCTTTCATGAAGTTTTCCAAAACATTAGAGAGGATCCTCTGAGAATCTTCTCAGTTCACACCTAGGGTCAGGCCATCTTGTGAAGAAATGACTAAGAAGGTCATCCTTTCTTCAGCCTTCACCTCAGAATGGCCATCTGCCTCCAAAAGTACTTGTAAGAAGTTAGTCATCCTTTTACAAAAATGTATCTCCATTACCTGTTGTATGATTCTGTACATCAACTTAGAAGTCCACACCAATAGTATTACAGGTCTAATGTTCATATGGGGGTAGTTTCACATGACAGCACATGCACAGTCGTGGAAGACAAGCATTATAGTTACTCTGCTTTGTTCAGAAGCAGCCTAATAAAAATAAGTTTATCTTGACAGTGACAGAATTTGTTTCAATACTACATGGCTTTAGAGAGATAACAATCACACAAAAAGCAAAGGTAATTCACCAGAAAACAGTTTCAAGTAGATGGTTAGTTGCACATCCTATCATAAGAAGCTCCAAGGCATCCTGCAGATAGCAGAAAACCACCTTACACCAAAGCACAGCCTGGTCTGTGAGCACAGATACCACAGCACACACCAGATCTCCCTAGCTACACTCCAATGGGAAAACAACCGTTTTCTGCTGGAGACACAAGAACATGGAATGAGTAAGGAACTGCTGAAATAAGCACAGTTCCCAGGCTGCCAGGACAGCTGTGACCACCCACCCTGCACGTGCTTGAGGAGGTGGGCCCCAACCAAGCAAAGAGCTCAGCACACCAACATCTACAGTGAACATATGCAGAAACACCAAATTAACAACACCTGAGGCAGGAGGAGCCCAGGAACACAAGGGCCAGCAGAAGCCTTGCTGTGAAAGGCCAAGGCTCTGTAGTAGCTGTTATTAGCTACACCTTCAGCAACAGCAGAACGTTCAATCACAACGTGTTTCGGTTGTAGAACCACTTTTTAAAATTTTGAATGAACTTTTAGCTGTCTTCAAGACACAAGTATCTATTTAAGGCTAAGGAAGTTAAAGCAGACCAGGTTGTAGCAGCTCCTGCACGCCTCAAATGAGTAAACATTCCAGCTGCTGATGGCTGGTGGCTTCAGTGTGACATATAAATTGGAATACTCAAACAAGGACAAAAAAAAAGTCAGCAACCTTCATGTACACGTATTTCTGTCAAATACTTCTTATCCCCATTTTTCAAGCCTAATCTCACTGAGGAATCCCAAAAATACTTTCATTTTGTGGTACTTAAAAAATACCTCCTGTTCTGGGCGAACTGGAAGAATGCAGGAGGAAAAGCCCTGGGAGCAGAAGGAAAGGTGCCAGACAAAGATTTTGCTTGCCTGAGGTAACAACATTCTGCACAAAGCCACCCACATGATACTGCAAAACTGTTTGTAAGTAAAAACAACCCCATAAAAATAATCCAGAACACATGCAAAGTACAAAAAAGGATTTGTCTTGTATTTATAAAAGCAAATTCACAAACATCTAAACGTATATCTAAACAATTACAGGTAAATACAAATTTTCTCTCTTCATATACACATGAAATGTAGTGTTTGTGAAAGGTTCCAGGCAGTTCTGAATTAACATCAGAAGAGTCAGTCAAAAAACAGCATAGTTCTATACTCTTGAAGTTTTGGGTATTATAAATATCCACATTTTTACTAAAGATATCTTTTCAATAAAATTATTTTCTCTTCATTGTATAAGAGGAATATGGCCTTTGCTTATATTTTGGTTGTATTTTTCTAAATGCATTTTCCAGAAGCACCACAGAATTCCTAGCATGCCTCTACTTTCCCATGTTGAAACAGACAGCACTGTTAGATTTGCTGGATTTATATGGGCTCTAAAGGCAGGATCTACGAAGCTTTACCTTTCCCTCTTTTCTTTTCCTTTTCTGTACGTGCTTGGAATAACTCCAGAATTTGTATTGTTCCTGCTTTGTCTAAAAAAATTTAATTGAAAATTAGAACCATACCTTGAAAATATGTAGCAAAAAATACACAGTAAAGCCAAGAACCTTTTGGTCCAGAGTCATAACATCAGGACAGCTCTCCCTTGTTGAAAAGCACATAAAGGATTTCAAACTTATAATTTCTAAAAGGTACATTTAACACAGGGTTTATTTTTAAGCAGGAATGTCGGAATTTTCATCTTCATCTATTATTTTTAGATTATCTTTATCTATTTTTATCTTTCTTTTATTCTTTAAATAAAGATGTTCTTCAAAAAAAGACAGACACTGGGATGGAATTACAGGAGACATCCCACTGAAGCATCTTTCACTATCGCTACTTCCACGTCTTATTACAAGGAAAGGCCCCAATTTAAACTTACTTACAAGACAGAAATAATTTTCTTATTGTGAGGATTCTCTTTCGTTAGTTCCTCAAAGCCTTCATAATTTAATAATAAAACATTCATCTTTGGAATGCACTGTGCGAAGAGTCTGACTATTCCCATTTATTCATATTTTTATAACATTGAAAAGAAATCCAAGTTGTTCTCTAAACTGTTGAGATAACAGTCAGCTTAGAACCACAAATGCAGCAAACGTTTCTATACACCGAAAGACTTAGACAGACAACTGACAGAATAGCAAGGTCATCAGATGCCACCATTTTTTATTAATACAGCTACCATTTGTATGGAATACATGGCCTAATGTAAAATTAATTATCTGGCAACCATTAAGCAACGGTCTTTGAAAACTCAGAAAGGAGAAAGCCATCTCTCCAGATACTTTTAAAAAGCAGCAACCCTTTGTTGCATGTTATTAGGATTCAGATGTCTATGTAGTAACTAAGGCTTAAAAAATGACAGATGAAAAAAATTGAATTTAGGCAGGATTGTGGACTTAGTGGAATCAGGATTTCAGCTCATAAGAAGTTGTGATGAAACAAAAGGGATAGCTTTTAAACAGAATGAATGAAAGGAAGCTTTATTCTGAACACACAGGAAGAATCTCCCACAGAAAACCAGGGCAATTAGAAACAAGATGCATGCATCAAACAAGAAATTACATTGCAGATGGTAAGCTGGTGAATGGCAATCTCTAATTTTGAATCCAGAAAACCCCAGGTGAAAAAAATAAAACATAATCTGGTTTTTCCTCTACTCATGAGACTCAAAGAAACAAAGTTTGTCTATGCCCATTCCAAAGTTCAGCATCCAAGCTTCACCCTATCCATTTCCACAAGGAAGCAGGAAGAAGGAACAGGGTGCAGAAGAGAAAAACCCCACTGTCCCTTGCTGCAACTTTATCCTTATGAGCACTTAAACATACAAGTGCCGGCAGAAGTATCCCATTTGCCAGTCTTTTAATAAGAAATTAAAATGCTATTGTAATTTATGACACAACAAACAGCTTCTGGTGTTAAACATGAAATTATTTAGACTACATTCTAAAAGAGAAGACACATGCTACTCTTGGGTAATTAGGAAGAAATAGTGGGATTTAATTTGAATATAAAATTCTGAATGTGCCTGCGGTTGTGTCTTGGAATCAAACCTTCTACAGCGTGAAGGAGTTCTGCTCTACCACATCCCCTCCTGCCCTGAAGTTCTCCATGTGATCCCCTCAGTTTTTGAGATGGGCAGACCAGAAGTGCACACAGGAATCAAGACACCAGAACATCATGAATTTATATAATAGCATAATAATATTTATCATCTTGTTCTCAGTGCCTTTCCCCAAGGATCTCACTATTCTGCTTGTCTTTGACCACGGCTGAGCAGTGAGCTGACATTTTCAGTATCTCTTTCAGAATGGTAATGGCTAATTTAGAGCATTTGTATATGTACCTATCTTTTTTTTACCCCCAAGGGAAAGGTACTTTATACTCTGATCCTCTGTTCTGCTTCACTACTTTATAAAAACAACTACCAAGAGTACCCATTTGAATTTCCATGAGATGAGTTCACTGAGCAGTGAAGAAATTCTAAATTGTTGTAATAAAAAAGTTTATTTTTGACTAAATCAAGATGAACAATAGGTAGCCTTACTGACAGTAACATTTGTTTTCTGCAAGAGGAGAAGAAAAAAGAAATGGATCTCTTGCTAGCACACTATAAAATACTTGCACATATACCTTAAATGCCTATATAACGTTTGTAAGGAAGTGGGAATAGAGACATTTGGGTTTATTGTTTTCTGAACACAATCATAAAAAAGAAAACAAGAAATCAAAGTAAAAAGTAGAAAATCTGAAGAAGTGAAATCTTGAAAACCTGTGGTTTATATTTAGACACATTTCACCCCAATAAGAAACTCACCAAGATTAAAGAAAAACAGCACTGAACAAACTAGATCAAATGCCTGAAAATTCAAGAATCACTGGAAGTGTACACGGTTGTTTTTTCTTTACATTTAAATACTATTTCCCCAGTGGTTTAAAGTGCACTTAAACTGAGTAGACATGTCAAAACTAGTAAATAATACTAAAATTATCAAAACCAGCTAGTAGATTATTAATGTGAACAGTCACAGTATAAAGGGTAGTCTTTTACATTGAATTTTCATGCCCTGTGTACTAGTGAAATATTAGCAATGTTGACATAAATGGAAATTTCAAAACATCCTTATGGGAGGCTGACAATAAAACGGCAATCTACCTGACATACTCAAATTCAACTGGATACTCTGCTGCAGTTCTGTGGACTTACTTTTGAAAGCCAATTATTTGTGTCATTAGCAATGTGTATCTTTAATTCTGAAACTTGCCAGCAAACTGAGCGCAATTGTGGGGACAGACACTAAATTCAATTCAGACAGGACCTAGACAAGACACTCACTACAAGTTTGGAGGTCTGCATATTGCATATTTAGAGATGCAAACAAAAAAATTCTGTAAGGTAGAAACCACACTTCATCGTCAAAAAAGCTCTTGTGTCATCTTTATGTTGGCCAAGTCATACCATCAAAGGAATGAGCTCTTCTGCAAGTACAGTTCTTCACTGAGCAAAGAGCTGGCAGATCAACACCACTCACAGCCTTCAGGAGTGAGGCTGATCTCCACGAAGACCAGATGATTTTTCAGAACCAAAATTTAGTAAGGATTGCACATTGACTACCTTACAGACTCTGAGTAATCCCTAAATTTAATGGTCCTACCAGCTCAGAATTAATCTCTCAAATTCTTGCACAGGGTGAAGGAAGTATACAACCTACTGCTCCAATATAAACCCATTTTTAAGACTAAGGGATATCAATGATTAAGACAAAGCCTCAGAGGAACGGGAAATTATTCACAAAATCAACAAAAATGTAATATTGTACACATGGGAAATGTGTTGAAAAGCAAACAGATATACCCTCATCTGCAAGAACAAAAATATCTTAAAATTGTTTCTCCCTACTGGATTTATAAACCAGAATAACCAGTTTATGCACTGTATTTCTAGAGGTATGCAGTAACCTAGTCTCTTGTTCACTTATTTATTGACTTCAGGAATCCAGAAGAAATTCCAGACTTCGTAAGAGACACAGTGTGACCTTGAGGTGCAATGGTCAGTCAGAGCACGGGTCCATATGCTGGGATCTCGTTCTGTTCTGAGCTCTCTCTCACACACAGCACTTCACACAAGTCACATGCCTGAATTACAACACACAGCAATACTTTTTAAGTGGAACATGCTAAGCAATATGGTCATCTTGATTATTACTATGGGATGTTAAACTTCTAATACAACCCTTAGCTTTTTCGCAAGCCAGTTAAGCATCAAGGCACCGGACTTCTATGAGGCACCTTGATTGCATCTATTGATTTGTATATTTATAAACCACTAGTTACTCCGAATTTCCCTAAGCAGTAACTGCTTTCCTTGACATAGTTACAAAGTAGATACTTTCCTACAGAGAGCAAATACAGCCTTGAATTACATGTGTTGTACCACACTGCAAGAAAGCAGCTACGCAGTTCCAACCAGACCGCAGCACGGCATTAATATTGATAGAGGTAAGAACAACACACCAGTTCTATGAAGTTCTCAGCTTCTCTAAATCATAGGACATTCACTTAGGAAAATAAAGAAATCACACATGATGACAGTATGTGAAATAACTTGAGACTCTGTCTAGCAACTGCCACTGCCTAACTTGCAGTTTTCAGGAGAGATGCCTGCTACCATTAAATCTTAAGATACAGTTTTATTTTGCTTCTTTGTTGTAAGAAGCTGAGTATGGTCCAAGCACCTGCACTGGGTCGGGAAAAAAAACCCTAAAGCAGTATGTTCCATTTTATTTATATAGCAATATAACAGAAGAGGCTGCTTTTTATCCATAAAACTGTGAAGGCTGCCTACTTCTATCAAGTTGATATCAGAATCTCATCTTTCAGGTATTTTCACTTCAACAATATCTGAAAGCTTTACTTTGCAGAAATCTCAAAAACAGTAATACAAAAAGTATGCAATAAGACCTTTGGATGCGATTTTTAGCCAACATTTCATCACGGCTTCATGAACTCATATTGGTGATAAAAGTTCTGCAGTTTCGGTTTCCAACACCCCATGATGCTTTAACTTCCACATGAAGAAGAATTTCAAAAAGCAATGCATACCCCATTTTAAACTAGCTCCAAAGTCTCTTAGTGCTACTGCAATACAGCAAGGTGGAATTGTTCCTACATGAACTCGCACGTGTGACAAATGTGTCAATCTGCTGATACACGAACACATAAAATCACGGTCAGGGTGCTGCAGCAGAGTTCAAGTACAATGAGAACAGGACACGTATTAATTCTCTGCACCCATCAGAGATGCAAAGAAAAGGCTTTAAGAGTGCTGGAGTCTGTATGACAGGTGACAGGAAAGTCAAAAAGACTTAGCATGCTTCTCCCAATTTTCTGGTTATGAAGTTAGACATAATTGAGCCATTAGTTTTCCCTTTATGGTTATTGTATAACTTTTTAATTAAGCAAATTCTGCTAAAAGAATAGGCTCCAGTGCATTTTAAGCTTTTGACAGAGTAGAGATGGAATCTTGCTTCTTACTGAAAGTAAACAGAAAATTTCAAGTCATAGAATCATTTAGGTTGGAAAAGACCCCTAAATTATTGAGTCCAACCACTAACACAGCACTGCCAAACCCACCACTAAACCATGTCCCCAGGTGCCACATCTACCCACCTTTTAAATAACCCCAGGACGGTGACTCAACTACTTCCTTGGATAAATATACATCATATTGCAGGAAAATACATGAATCTGACAAAAACACCCCCCTGGTTGTAACTCCCCCAAGAAAGGCAATGACTGCTGACTTGACATTCTTTAAAACGGATGTCAAAAAACTGACCTTTAGGTATTTAGGTCTCTAAATTACCAAATGGTTTATTCTCTCAGAGTGCTGAAAATCTAAGTTTCCCCAATGTGCTTAACTAGGATAAATGGTTTCTCAGAACTCTAAAAAAATTTTAAAAAGAGGGGAAAAAAAAAAGTAAGTCTAGTTCTTTATGTCACTGCTGTGTATCAGTCTTCTGTTTACTCCTTCAGCCTCACAAAAATACCACAGAACTTTTACATGGAAGGAAGTGATCAAATTGCTTTACCCCTCCAGATGTGCAAATTCAGCATCATACATACACTCTCAACTCACAGAATCGATTTTTATTTGAAAGTAGAAATGGAAACTAGTGCATCATCATTTCCTAGGGCATCTATATTTTTCCCTGGAGACATTCTACCACAATAGTGATCACAATAGACCATACTTGTCTTATGAGATCTGACAAGATCACAACCTGAGCTCCTTTGGCTGCGACTATACCTTCTTATATCAGCAAAACAGTGCACAGGATGAAGATCCCACTGCTAAGACACAAGATGGATCAAACAGAATTTATATGCCATACATTGCACAGGCTTTCACAACTAACATACCCAAGGATAACTGCAGTACAACAAAAAAAGGGGGATTTAAATATAGGATTTTACAAGAAAAGGAGTCTTTTCTCCAAAAAACTTAGAACGTAATTTTGGGGATAAAGATGCAGGAAGTTGAAGTACCTAAAATCATTAAACACCATGGAAAGCCCTGCAGGAATACACTGGAGATTCAGAGCAGGAGCCCCCAGGGCATGAAGGCATGTTCAGTTCCAGGCTCCCTTTCCCAGTGACTGACTCACAGGGTGCTACCCAAAATCTCTCTGGCAGGATAGGATAGGTGGGTACTTGGATACTGCATCCAGCCTTTGGCAAAGCACAAGATAAATAAGGAAGAAAGAACAACAAGGTGCGAGGAATAGTTGCAAAAATTAATTTACGGAGGAAGGGACAATGAAATTCCATTCTTGAGCACCTAATACTGACAAGACAAATCCACCCAGTGAGAAAATGGGGCTAAATGACCATAAATCGTGGAGGAAACATTAAACTTCAGGAGGAAGATTAGAATGTTTCCCCAGAAAAAGTGACAGAAGTCAAACAAGAGAGAACACGAGAAATGATAATCAAGCAAGGGTGAACTTGGAAAGAACAAGTTTCATGTTCACAAGAAACAGCCTCCACAAAACACGTGTAGCTATGCATATCCCATGGTAATGTACTGCTTAAAATTTAATTCCAGCATGTATTCCAGGGAAGAAAAGCAGGATTATATAAAGCATCGCAGTTCAGAAAAGGGAGCAGTGATGCTGTTAGCTAAACTGAGCACAGAACTTCCTGCAGAACAAGCTCAGAGGAGAAAGCACAATGTAGGGGTGAGAACACCTGGCACAATCTGAATTCCACCCCTCTCTCTCATTAACTGACTATGACTTGGTGACTGAGATACTGTTGCCACCTCTTTTGTAAAGACATGGTCAGAAGGGTGTCATGTCAGTGAAAAACTCATCTAATACAATGAAATTGTTTACCAACAGACAAGAATGGGACAGAGACTGAATTTGGAATATTTGAACCATTTGAAACAAAAGATTGGAATCTAAGAGAAACCTGACATTTTTCACTATTGGGTGACAGGTACACTTTTGTGACGTGCTGGAACACCACTGACATTTCAGGGCTAGCTTGCATGTGTAAGTGCTCTAAAATAATCAAGAGACAATTTGAAAAGGGTTGCTGATAATGACAAACAAGGAACAACTGAAACAAGTCTGATAAAAGCCCATTAGGGAAGTGATAGATGTAAACTTACTGTCACAGGTTAAGCATCAGACAGACAATCACTGTGAAATTATTGGGAGGAAGGTGTCAGGAGGTACATGCTCAGACAGTACCTTCACAGAATTTCAAGAAATGAAAAGATCAAACTAATTAAAACACAGAATCACAGAATAAGCTGAGTTTGATGGGACCCACAAGAATCATCAAAGTCCAACTTCTGGCCCTGCACAGGACAGCCCCAAGAGTCACACCATGTGCCTAAGAGCATTGTCCAAAAGCTTGTTGAACTCTGCCAGGCTTGTGCTGTGATCACTTCCCTGGGAAGCCAGTTCCAGAGTCCAACCACCTTCCGAGTGAAGAACCATTTCTCAACATCCAACCTAAAACCTCCCCCGACACAACTTCAGGCCATTCCCTCAGGTCCTGTCATTTGTCACCAGAGAGAAAAACAAAGACATACTTCACACATCACATAACATTCCTGCTCTAGATACTCTCTCTAACCCCTCCAAAGACATTTTTTGTCTCCACTGACTACTTCCTAGAAGAACACCCCTATAGAAAGAAGAATAGACAAGGTTCCCGGTTTCCCTGCCCACCCCTGTCCCACAGTCAGAGGAAGGGAGGGAAGTGATACAAGTATGGCTGGCACATAGTCTTCATAAAGACTGTAATTTCAGTCCTTTTAACATCTTCAATTTAGGGGCTCAAACCCAATTACAATCATTAACAATCGGTGTCTCGTGTCACTTCTTTGACATATGACAAATATCTGCCTGCAACAGCAAATACTGTCACAGTAAAAGAGGAGTATGTCTTTCCATCAGATCCCTGAGCTGTGCTGCCCAAGTGCTGAAATCAGCACTAAATTAGCATTAGAGTAATTAGGTAACTTTTTCCCATAGAACACTATGGAGCTTTTAATTTTAACTATTCCTCAGAAAATCCGAACACAGACAGGGCCTGCAGCATCACGGTGATAAATTCCCTGGAGGAAAGCTCCTGCCACAAGCTCCCATGCATACAGATGGGATGGATGTCAGCTAGGAGCCCTCCATCTAATCTCCATCTTACAGCAACAGAAACAGGATTCTTATGCATAACAGTCACAAGCACTCCAAGGCCACAGAAAGAGATCATTCAATTAATATGTTAAAAATTAATAGTCATTTGAATAGTTAAATATTAATAGTTTAATTTGGAAGGAGAGAAAAGGATTTCTTCTGATACTAATTTGACCCTGCCTCCTAGGTGACGGCACGAAAAAGATGCCAGGTGAATAAAATTAGTGTAACAAAACAATTGCCTGGAACCACAAATTGAATTTCAATGGGATACCTCATGCTGCTAACAACCCAAGGAAGTCATCTTGTGGGGCACACCTCACTGGAATCACAGAAAATTAAGAGGATAGAAATGCATTTCAAACATTTAACAAGAGGCAAGATAAGGTCAACCAGGAATAATCTTATAGCTGAAAAATTATACATATAAAATATTGTTTCCTTTAACTCTTCTGTAATAAGAAGAAAGTAATCCTTTTCAGCCAGAAAAAGCTTTTCCAATTGATACATGTTTGGCATCCTAAAGAGTATCCACAGTGGGAAAGATGAACGATATGTCACCAAGTCCTGTCACCAGTGACCATACCAACACCGGCTAAACTGCTGTATTTCCAAAGAGCTCTTGGAAAGCAGCCACACAAAACAGAAAAAAACATCAGCACAGTTAACCCTGTGAGAGCCCTGAATTACAGTGCATAGTTCCTATCCCTATTCACGACTGGAAGTAAGAATTCCAGCAAGGATTGTGTCCCGGCGTGGGCCTTGGAAACAGTCCGGCGCAGCTCAGCAGATCCCTGCTGGTGGAGTGACAATGGAAAGGAATACAAGGAGAAAATAAGCTTTGGGAGAGCCCTCCTTTCCTTTCCACCAAAAGCTGTGAATAAATAACTACGGCACAACAAAGAGAAAACGTGTCTCACGAACGGAGTATGTCTAACACGGACAGGTGACAGCCCAAGGTAAGCCTGCAGCGTCCTGTAGCAAAGAGTCAGCTGAACAAGGCGTCTTCCAAACCTCAGTGTTTCCCCAAAACTTCACCAGGCCCCATGGGGAAGTGGCACACTTGGACTGGGTGAACCAACCACCGGTTCCAGACCCCAAGTAATTTCCATCTTTTGTTTCTAACAGGAAGAACAGTGACAATTTTAGCTCGTGATCCTATTTTTCATCCTTTTTCTGAACAATTAGCACGGCAGGTGCATATTTTAGGCTTATTCTCTTTGAAATACTTACTTGGCATTATTACAGCCTGTGACATTGTCTTGTAAGGTTTTCAAAACCCTTTGAAGAGAAACACTTATTATTCTGTGATGCTCACTGAACGTCACTTCTTGGTTGAGAAGGCACAATGTAAGTTGTAGTATAATAATAATAACAATTATTATTGTTTGGGGGGTTTGGGAGGTTTTTTATATCAAGAGACGATCATTAAGTACAGCAAGATTACCACCTCATCTTGGACAGGCCTTTCTCATTTTCTGTGTAGGTTGGAAGGGATCACCACATTTTAGATCAATGCTGGTATGATAACCATTGGGCCAGGCATAGAATATAACAGGATTAAAAGATGATGAACAGCAGTAAAAGAAAAAAAACGAAACAACCCTTAAAGGGGGGGGGGGGGGGGTCGTCTTGAACAGACGAAGAAAACTCATAACTTCAGATTTCTATCAGTTGTACATAGAAAGAGAAGGCAGCAGAGGAATAAGATACAAACTATTTTCATACAGGAGGACAAAGACACAGAATGTACTATAACACCATTCTAATAGCTTTAGACTCTGGAAAAAGCAAACAAACAAAACCCACTAATGAGTAACAAATATAACTCAGTTCTGAAAAAAAAAGAAGAGTTAATATTAAGGCTCAGAAATAATAAACTCAAATGAAAATTAATTGAGATAAGATAGAACATAATACTTAACAGTTAACACTATTTTCTGTAAAGCCAATAAGAGTATACTTGATATGCCAAATAAGCATAAAAAAGCAAGAATGCATCTCTATAAGAAAAACTACGAAGTTTTTCATGTTCTTTCCAGTTATTATAAAAGATGAGATAGCATTTAAATAGTGGAGGAGAACCAGGAGCATCAATGTCTGCACCAAATCACAAATGTCAAGAAACTACAGAAAAAAATGGAGATGTCATCATTATGCAATGTCTGAAATTGGTGTTTCACTAAGTCTAAACTTTCCTGCCCTCCCACTGCAGTCATATGCAGTTTAAAGGTTATAATTCAAACACTTATAGACAGGGAAAACAAAAAAGATAAGTTCACAAATATTTACTAGAGCAAAAAACCCTTGCAATAATATTTTGTGTGCAATCTGCGCTCTATTGTAAAACTAAGTTAACTGATTCACAAAAATACTAAGACACTCAATACACTCTTAAAGTATCTCGAAGGATTCCAATGGAAACGTCTTAGGACTCTAATTATTACTACTGGTGGTGGTGTTAAATACTCTCTGACTGTTATTCTCCTTTAACTGAGAGTAGGTTTAGAATGGCTATTAGGAACAAATTCTTTACCAAGATGGTGGTGAGGCCTTGGCACAGGCGTCCCAGAGAAGCTGTGAATGCCCCATCCCTGGAAGTGTTCAAGGTCAGGTTGAGGAACCCGGTCTAGTGGAAGGTGTCCCTGCCCATGGCAGGTGGAGGTGGAACAAGATGATCTTTAAGGCCCTTTCCAACCCAAACTATTCTAAGATTCCTTTTTGCATCTAACAGATTGGTGTAAATCACAGCAAGTTCACCTAATCTAATTAGATTAGATATTTTACAATAACCTGCCTTTCCAGACACAACTTTACTTTATCATCTCTAAAGCAATCACATTTTTATATTAGAGCTTAAAACGTAAGGATGTTGAAAATAATGTATTGTGGCCAATCGAAATTATACCAACAAACAGCATTTGAGATTTAAACGGATAGCAGCAATTATCCTCCTCTTTGTAGAGCATGAAAGTGATAAAAATGATTATTTTTTCAAGATCACTATAATATTCATGTATCTACTTAACTTTCTTCCTTGGAAGGTCCCATTTGCTTTCTTTAGAATTGAATAAAAATATTTTACGGATTATGATTATTCAGTACTTATGAGAGAATTAATAGCAGCTAGGACAAAGGTATGTAAAATGAGTAACAGAATGTAGAATACTCTCACCCAGTATTAATAAAAAGGCTCTCTTGCTTAGTGAAATTAAAGGGGAACAAAATCAGGGTGGACGGATGGAAACAGTCATTTTACAGAATAGGTCTAACTGATAAAATACTTTAGGAGGTATTGAATTTAAGTCAAATAATATTCAAAATAGCAGCCCCTTAATGAACATGAATAGCACAAATCATCTTGCTAGCTAGAATTTAATTATGAAATTATTGATTCTTATGGTTCAAGGCACAAAATGATCATTAGATGGAACCAAGGAAAGGGATTCCTTCAATGATATATTACAGTTGCAGGGAGGCCTGTGTTTTCTCTGAAACAACCAACTTGGCTGACAGAGAATAAATACTAGGTCAACTGCAGGTCAAGATGCCAGGTTCTAATAAAAAGGCAATTCATTTTATCTGAAAGAAAAAACAAAACAACCATGGACTTTAAACTGCTATCTGAAGAGATCTGCGGTAGGAGAGCATCCAGAATTGCTGCCTACAACAGTGGGCCTTCCAACTTACACCACTTTAATTATTTGTTCTTTGTGAACTCAGCTGATAAAAGACCAAGTTTACACTTGGTTTGTTTGTGGGAAGCAGGAGGAATGGGTAGTTGGCCTTCTTGCCTTCATCTGGGCCTAGCTAAACCAGTTCATGCAGGAGTATATTACAACCCAAATTCATTCCAGCAGGTGTCACGCAGGGGGAGACTGAACTTGCACTCCATACTCCTCCTCCTGCCAATTCTCCACTAACACAGGAAGGACAGGCAGTGCAGACACCTATGAACCACGCAAATGCAGACATCACCGATGGCAAAAGGATGGATATACTCCAACAATTGGATCTGAATTTTTCTTTATCATGAGGCATTGAGTAAAAGGATGATCAGCTGGACCACCTCTCCTGCGAAGAAAGGCTGAATAAACCGGGGCTGTTCAGCCTGGAGAAGAGAAGGCTCTGGGGAGAACTTAGAGCCCCTTCCAGTACCTAAAGGGGCTACACGAGATCTGGAGAGGGACTTTGGACAAGGACATGGAGTGACAGGACAAGGGGGAATGGCTTCAAACTGAAAGAGGGCAGGTTCAGATTAGGTATCAGTAAGAAATTCTTTACTATGAGGGTGGAGAGGCACTGGAACAGGTTGTCCTGACAAGCTGTGGATGCCCCATCCCTGGAAGTGTCCCCACTTGTGGTTCAATTCTAACAGCAGCAACAACAAAAAATGTAAAGGAACTCAATCAGATGCCATAAACATTTTACCTGATCTTGCAAAAGTTAAGAGGTCCCAGATCCAAGGAAGAAGAGTCACTTGGACTGTGGATTTTGAGCTTTCTCTGAGGAGTGGAATAAATCTAGTTTCTTGACTGTGGAGTGAATCAATCGCAAGATTTTTGCAAGTGATTTAACATGTCAGCCAGAGAAACAGGGAACCCAGTGTGGTTTTATGACATTTAACTTCTCTTGTATGAACCTCCATACCTGAGACTGCACCCCAAGCTGGATGGGGCCATGGTCAGCATGGAGGCTATTGGCATCCGCAGCACAGTGCCACGTTCCCCAAAAGGCACACACCAGCCCAGTTCAGATCAAAAATGTCATTTTCTCTGGGATTTCACTGCAATCTCAGAAACATGAAGTTCCCTGCACCGTTGCGGAAGCTCTGGCAAACCCCACGAGCCCCCCCAAGCACCCCAGCAGCAGGTACAGCTCACGAACTGGGGCTGGGCAGGGCTGCCAGTCAGCACACAGCTATCTGCTGTCACAGAAACTCTGCAAGATGTCTCCACTGCAGCACTCTGCACCTGCAAGTTCTTCTTCCCCACAGGTGACAGAGTACTGGCAATGGAAGGAGGGCAAGGAGTGAAGGGGCCCACACAGAAGAGAAGGATGAACAACAGCAGAGCAAGAGTAGATGGATTCTACCTTCTTGCTTTACCCCATTCTGTTATGAAATGCATCCAGCCAGGAAAGATACTATTTAGCTTTTCTATCTATAAATTACTTATATTTGATGATTTTGCATAATGCATCATAGGGTTTGTGGGACTCTTAAAAGCATGCAGAGTGAAGTAAAAGTCTACTGAGCAGACAGTACCAGCACACTCAAAAAAAAGTAACTTTCTATGTTGTGGTAGAATGGGACTGCATTTTGAATGTCTTTGCTTTATTGCAAAGCCGTATTTGTGGCCCAATTATAATACAGGATGCAGTTCAGAATTGGATAGATACCAAGGGATCTATCTGAAACCAAGTCTCCAAAGATCAGAGGATTCCTCTGCCCCTTTGGGGAGCGTGTCTGCCTAAATATGCGCATTCTTAACTTACTGTTTGAAGAAGAATTTGCTATGTCAGATGTTCCACAGAATACCACTTTTAACATTCGTGCTATTTTGAAAGCAGAAGGCCAACAACAAACAAGCCACAAACCAGCATAAAGGACAAATGATGGTAGATAGTTCAGCATTATGAAAAATTATATTCATTAAACTTTGTGAAATAGAACCCTCCATTATGAGAGGCACAAAGCAGACTAAACCAAATCCCTAAGATCCTGAAAACATGGAAACTTTTCTTCTTCATAAATAAATAGGAAAAACGTATTTTTCCCTTACAGGCCATTAAGCTGTCTCTCCATCAGCATCCTTATCCTTTGCTTGGCAGCCCTGTTTTCTGGCCCCTTCTGCTATCATCTGGCATAGCAGGAAAGCCTTCCCCAAAATACCTGATTATCTCAGTCTAGCAGCACAAACTGTATTTTCTAAAAATGAACTTTATTTGTAAACTCTGAAAGGAAAAAAAATCTAAGCACACAGAAATCGCAATAGACTATTCTAATGGGAACACAATTAGCAAGACTGTGTCATTCATTTGCCCAGCTCTGTCCCACTTCTCTGACAATGAAGAATAAGAGCTATTTCTGTGAGAGTCATAAAAATCCCCAGTTTGAGCAATTATTACATGCAATCATGTAACTAAATAGGAAGTTTCATACTGGGAGGCAAAAAGCCTACAGTAGAAAGCATGAAAATATTAACTACAAAGTGATAGATCAAAGCACCTCTCTTTCTCCCCATCCCCGTGCTATTCCCAAAGGCTATATTTCTTAAGGACCAAGCAAGTCTGCTTGCCAGTGTCAGTTCCTCTACACCCTTTAAAATTATTTCACAAATATTTCAGAAAGGCAACACTATCAGATTTATGGTTATTCACTCATGTTTACAAATTCAGAAATAAATTTAGGAATCTAGGATATTTAGTTATCAAACAAACTGACATTCGCTTGCAATATTACCCATACTATATCTCAATATTCTTGCTCATAGACAGAACATAAAGGTCCTCCAAAACCAGAATTAGACTATCTAGAAAAAGACAAATCGTTCTGCACACCTTCAGAGCCATAGGCATACTCTGCCCCATCCCTTTTTCTGCTGAAAAAAGCATTTTTTAAGTTATCTGTGAACATGCAGAACCAGCAAAGCGGGAGTTGGACGATCCACAATGCATTTCTGAACAGTGCTTACACCAAACCCCAGCCACTTCAAACAAATTACAGATGCCCATCATTGAACCAGGGTCCTAAGGTCTTTTCAGTATCTCACATTGCTTAGAAGGTGATTCTTTGATCACCTGTATATAGTAATAGACAGTCAAGAATCAATAGCTGTTAATAAAATATTAGCTTTCTCCCAATCAATATGCACACAACTATGAAATATTCAGCACAGGTATAAAAATGAGATCATAGCAAAATGAGAAGTGTTAATACATTGTTTCATTGTGTATAAAACACACATTTAGATTAAAAAAAGGACAAAACCCCAAGACATGCTAAAGCCTTTGTCACACATATTTCGCACTGGCAGAAAAGCCCATCAGACATAAGCACCATGAACTTTATGGAAAATTTTCTGTTCAGCTTAACAAGCTTTACAGAATTCCTTTGTTTCATAAGTAAAAGCCTTGCTCTGGAAATCATAAAGCCAAGCAGCAAACACAAAGATGCAACAGCAGAGCAGCAAAGTGCTGCACATTTCACAGACATGTCACTCCTAACTCAGCAGACTGTTTTCATCCACCAGGACACACTGCCTTTCAGGAGATATACTCCTGTCAAATACAAATAAATATCTTGCAAGTTCTTGGCCTTTCTAGAGGTCCAGTGGTTGCATCCCACATCATTTCCACCATTCCTTAAATTGAAGTAGTAGGAATTTGGCACTCCTGTGATCCAATGTGAATGGGCTCCTCTTCCTCTGTATGGGATTTCTCTGGAAGAAACGCACATGTACGTGCCACACTGCTCAATCTTTGGTCACACAGGATACACACACTGCAAGACACACATAGGCATACTGGAGGAGCATTTGAGCCTTTTTTCCTAACATTTTCCAGCAGTAATGTGCTCGTTATTACTCAAATCAGACAAGCCATAGAATCCATTGGAGCACCAAAAGCAAACACTATGGACATTCTGTACTTGGCCATTAGTCATCCGACAGCTCTTCTTTGTAGGGCTGAACAATACATTTGGACCGAAGAAAGAGGACATAGCAGGGCAAACAGAGAACTCCTATCCAACATAGTCAGCGTTGGGACTGGCTTTGGAAGCAGACATTAACACAGCCTGGGACTCTGGGAATAAACACAGGAGGCCGAGACACATCTATCTGTCTGACTTCCCAACCTCACACACACTGCACCTCCTCTTACCTGGGACCATTCTTCAGAGCATCTTCCTTGACACAGAACAACAATCTTGCAGCTCAACATGAAAAATACTTCTGTAAAACACACAACAACCTTGCAGCTCAATGCGAGAAAGACTCCTGCGAGACACCAAAAGTCTGGGGGCAAAGACCCAGAAATTTTTCAAGAGAAAATATGAAGTTATGAAGAAAACCCACTTGAAGTATTGTTGCACTGCTCAGCCCTGAAACTAAAAATAGGCTTTTAGGTTTCAGATGAGAAGAATAAAGCATGTTCACAAAAAAGATATTTCAAATATTAAAACGGACTGCAAATAGAAAGGTCAAAGCATTTTCTGTATTCAATTCACTGGGAATATGACAAGAGGTGATAGGCTTAAATTGCGGCAAGGGAGATTTAAGGGAGCCATTAAGCAAACCTTTCTAAATGGCTGAGTAAGGGACAAACACACACACACACACAATAAAAGGGAGTAAGTATTTCCCTCACTGAAATTGTTTGTGTTTTTTTAAGAACAGATAAGACAAAAGATGTTTCAGAGTCCATGGATCCTGCCTCAAGGAGTGGTGAGCCTGATGCCCTTCTCTGTGATTCAGTTACTTCCCTGATTTAGTAGGAGAGTTCAATTCCATGTCTGAAGAACAAAGAGTTCGTTATAAATGGTATTTAGAAACAGAATACAGATTGGGAAATTTTTTACTTGTTTGGACAAAGAAGATGTCAAACCATGGCTTTTCAGAGCTCCAAAAAGATTAGAATTTGATTGAGTAAACTCTTTCCCACAAGCAAGTTGCACTCCTTAAGGCATTCACACTTCCTGTGGAAGCAGATGACTAAAACATGAGAGTTCTTTGCTTCCAGCCACTGACATCGATCCTGCAGCTGCTGCATGTTTGTGAGATAGCACATTCCCACTAAGAAATTAGTGTGGTGGCTCTCTCTCCATCCCTCATCTCACTGACTGTTTGTAGTAATTGCTAGCTTTAGGAATCGAGAATTCTTAGGCCATAAAAATGGATTTAGTCCTATTGTATCAAGGAGAAATCCAGCAATAAAAAAGCTCAGGACAAAAGCTCAGGTCTCTCCGTGACCAGGAGACACGGCTGGTCCTTGATGGTTCTTTAGATGGACAGCTTCATTTATGCATCTTGAACGAATATCAAATCAACAATATTATTTTTTAAGCCTAAGATTAATGCTTAAGTTTACACCTAAGCATGAACATACACGGGCGAAACAATTTAAAATACTAAATTTTTGTGATAACTTATACACCAGCACAAAAGGCTGCAGCTAAGAAATCATGTAAAAATGCTAATTATGCCTAAGTCAAGAAATACAACCATCAGCATGATTTGCGGTCAGCTGTTTAATTAATTTTAGTATTAATAAAGTTACAGAAAATCAATGTGTCAAAAGGACTTGAAAGGATTACCAACTGCTCTGGACAAATTAGCAACACTTCCACGCCTAGAGCACAGGAAAGCACAAAGATATTTAATTAAACTATTTACCAGTGAGGAATTTAAATCACTCTAAATATTACATTTTTAGTACATTTTTTCCCTCAGATTGAAAGCACTTAGGAGCAAATAATATTTAGTTTTCTAATGTCATTTTTTTAAAGGAAGAAGTGTAAAAAATGTTGCAGTTAAACCCAGTAAACCCATAAAATGAAGGTGAAGTCAGGAACAAAAGAATGTAACATGGCATTTAAAATTAGAGGACTGGGGAATAATTCAACTCCAAAGTAACAAAAGATGTTACAAAACTGCATGGAAAAAAGGAAGGAGAAGATTTATAACATGAAGGCCACATGGCCACTCAGGGCTCATGCACACTGTGCTTCAATGAGCTGCCATTGTTTCTTGTGAAAATGTCAATATCTATAAAAATAAACCTGACTGTTCACTGAATTCTTGCTGTTATAAGTCTGTGGTTTTCCCATATCTCATTTATCTGACTCTTTACTAGACTCCCCAATGCTTGTCACTGTCTCTGCATGAATTTGGGCAAAATACTCCAACTCGCTGTGCCTCAGCTTCCCTTTTCCAATACAGCAATTAAATACTTACCAGGCTTCGAGGGATGCATTGAGAAGCTACATTATCTACGTTAGTACAGCATTCTCTGACAATACAAAAGAATCAGCCTTTTTAGCATTATTAAAAACAGAGCTTCCCTGTGGCAATGGTGCACCAGTTATCTCTCCGTGGGACTTATCTAAAGCGAAAATGAATGCCACTGAAGGCTTTCACCCGCCTTAATGGGGTTTGAGTCAAAACCTGTGTGACTGTCAGTCAACTGATGCGCAATTGCTCGGTTTTTGTTTTGCTGGATTGATTTCATACACTTCCAGTCTTCCGCTGACTCGTCCCGCAGAGCAAAGAAATGCTCTCTGATGCAGGCAATCCCCAGCAGCCCACGGATTACCTGCTGCTGAACTTGGCCAGCAGCCCTCTGAGGGGCTGGGAATAAACGTTTCTGCATTTCAGGGCACCTCAAACTAAATGACATTTCCCTTCACAGGTCTGGGAACAGAGATGCTATTGACTGCAGTTCAAACAAGAGAGTCCTACTTAACACTAGGAGCTAAGTCCTGCCCTATCTTACAGCATTTGACATTAAAGGACTCAGGAAAGGAGAGATCAGCATAAAAATATTTTGTGTCTGCTGAGCTGACACAAGCATAGTATCATCCGTTCGGGTTGTTTTAAGACCAATTTCCAAGCGCATTTGAAAATGCCTGAGTATTGTCCTGAAGATGTGCAGTGAGAAGACAAGCACACGGATCACGGTTAGGCTCGTAGGAAGATAATGGTCTGTCTTCAGTGGGTAGTGGACAGAGTGGATTCCAAAGAAGGGAATATATATTGGTGCCAAATAAAATCAGGGGGGTTCAGATCTGCCCGACGTCCTCAGCCCCAGTCAGACCTATAGTGGTGAACATCTGACACCTAATCCATAAACAGTGACATAACTATGACCCCAACCCCATCAATGTTTTCATCACATCTTGAAAAGTCTGGCGAGTTTGCTGATGACACCAAGCTGAGTGGTGCCCACCAGAGGGAAGAGATGCCCCCCTGGGGGACCTTGACAGGCTTGAGAGGTGGGCACCTCAGAACTTCACGGAGTTCAACAAGGCCAAGTGCAAGGTTCTGCGCCTGGGTCAGGACAAAGCCAAGCACAAATACATTCTCTCTGGGCAGAGGATGGATTGAGAGCAGCCTTCAGGAGGACGATTTGGGTGTGTTGGTGGAGGAGAAGCTCAACACAACCCAGCAATGTGCGCTGGCAGCCCAGAAAGCCAACCACATCCCGAGCTGCATGAAAGCAGCGTGACCAACAGGCTGAGGGAGGGGATTCTGCCCCTCTCTACTCTGCCCCCATGAGAGCCCACCCGCAGCACTGTGCCCAGCTCTGGGGCCTCCAACACAAGGAGGATATGGACCTCTTCGAGAGTCCAGAAGAGGCCACGGAGATGCTCAGAGGGTTGAGGTTGTTCAGCCTGGAGAAGAGAAGGCTCCAGGGAGACCTTCTAGCACCTTCCAGTACCCTAAAGAGGGTGCGTAAGAAAGCTGGAGAGAGATTCTTTCCAAGGACACATAGTGACAGAACAAGGGATGATAGCTTAAAACTGGAAGAGGGAAGGGGTAGATAAGCCAGTAGGAAGAAACTCTTTACAGTGAGGATGGTGAGGCCCTGGCACAGGCTGCCCAAAGCAGCCGTGAATGCCTCATCCCTGGAAGTGTCCAAGACCAGGCTGGATGGGGCTTTAAGCAACCTGGTCTAGTGGAAGGTGTCCCTGTCCATGGCAGGGGGAGGTGGAACTAGATGATCTTTTAAGTCCTTTAGAACCCAAACCATTCTACAGTTCTATAAAAAATTATGTAGTACTAGGCACGTGTATTGGGTTTGTATGGCCAGGTTGTTAGCAGGGGGGGCTACAGGGGTGGCTTCTGTGAGAAGCTGCCAGAAGCTTTCCCATGTCCAGCAGAGCCAGTGCCAGCCAGCTCCAGGACACACCTAGCACTGGCCAGGGCTGGGCCAATCAGAAATGGTGGTAACACATCTGTGATACCATATTGAAGAAGAAGAAGAAAAAAAAGTTATTGCATAGATGCAATTTCAGCCAAAGAAGAGCAGAGTGAGAGTATGTGAGGGGAACAACTCTGCAGACACCCAGGTCAGTGCAGAAGGAGGGGGAGGAGGTGCTGCAGGCTCTGGAGCTGAGAGTCCCCTGCAGCCCCCCGCATGGAGGGCACACGGGAGCAGAGGTCCACCTGGAGCCCCTGGAGGAGCCCACACTGGAGCAGGTGGATGTCTGAGATGAGGCTGTGAACCCATGGGAGGGCCCCACTCCTGTGGAGAGAGGAGCCCACACTGGAGCACATTTCCTGGTAGGACTTGTGACCCTGTGGAGGACCCATGTTGCAGCAGGCTGTGCCTGGAGGACTGCAGCCCATGGAAGAGTGACCCACATTGCAGCAGTTTGTGCAGAACTGTTGCCTCTGGGATGGATTCACACTGGAGAACTTCATGGACAACCGTCTCCCATGGGAGGGACCCCACGATGGAGCAGGGGAAGGACTCCTCTCCCTGTGCAGTGTCCGGAGCACAATGTGATGAACTGACCATAACCCTCATTCCCTGTCTCCCTGCACAGCTGGCAGGAGGAGGTAGAGAAGAAAGGAGGGATGGGGGGGAGGTGTTTTTGGGGTCTGGTTTTACTTCTCATTATCCTGCTCTGATTTTGTTAGTAATAAATTCAATTAATATCTCTGATTCGAGTCTGGTTTGCCCATGTCAGTATTTGGTGAGAGATCTCTCCCAGTCTTTATCTCAACTAACAAAACTTTGCTGTATTTTCTCTCCCTTGCCCAGTTGCAGAGGGGAGTGGTAGAGAGGCTTTGGTGGGTGCCTGGAATCCAGCCAGGGTCACCCCCTGCAGCAAGATCCTAATGATATCCTTTAGAACAGCAAGATCTAAAGAGAGCTCTTCCCCAAAACAAGCCTGAAAACCCTTCCACCAGACCTGCCTTCACTGCCTGCTGCCCCAGACTCGTGTTTTCAGCCAGCAGACCAGTCTATCAACTCACCAACCCCGGCCCATCACAGGAACAGCTGTAACATTTGTTTACTGACCTCTGTGAACATCCAAGACCCTGCACGGTGCTTTGAAAGCGCAAGTGCCGCACCGAAAATAACAACGCTGCCTTCTTGAATGCTAATTTAGTTCACCAAGAAGAAATAGCAGGAAAAGAAGGTCAGTAGATTAGATTTCAGAAACAGCACTGTCTTTCAGGGAGCGACTGCATCATCAATCGCCTGCCTAAAAGCTTCTATTCGGGTCTTTTACAAACACACACACAGTGACTCTGGAGGCGAGGCCAGTAACCCGCCCTTTGAGACTGCCACTTCACTGTTGTGAAATTTGCTGCATTATTAGTACTATTATGGGGTCAACCACACCACCTCGAACCTGACAGGTAAACTCCAGCAACAAAAATGCGAAGGCATCAATTTTAGTAATAGCAAACGATTTGAACATTTGTTCTAACCATAGCAGGAGATTTCTGCGGTTGAGTTGCCTTTCACAGATAAGGGAGGGGAAGAAGGGAAGAGCAAGAGAAAGGGTTTCTGATTTTTTCCCCTTGAAAATGAGATTTCTCAGAACTCTGTGTTTTTCTATGCTTTAGGCACAACTTTTCTAATAACATGCTGCAGAAGGGCTTGTTCTGGAAAGTGCATTACATTCGAAACTGAACACTGCTCCAGAAAGCACACAGGATGGAAGCGAGGGGGTTCACGGGATAACCTGCCAAAATCACTACGTTTTCTTACTTCCTCTTCTCTATCCATACTGTAAATCAAATTAGAATATAAACTCGAGACTAACATTTATATTCTAAGGCTTCTTCTAAATAATATATTTCTATGTAACATCAATTCTTTCGCAGAATTAGAATATTGAACTATGTGTTTTGAAAATACTTCCTGTTTCTGTGGTAGAGAAAGGCTTGCTTTTTGCAAGTAACATACAAATATTTTAATGACCCATTGCTTTCAGAAGCCACAGGTTAAAGAAATTCTGTGAACGTCATCACAGCAAATGAGGGCTGAAAAATGGTTAAAAGCACAGTCCAGTAATCAAAAATCATGCAGAACAGTAAAATATGGAGATGGATTATTTTCACAGAGGAAAACATCTGCCAGCACAGCTTGGTGAATAAAGAGGAGGGTGTCTGCATAAAGGTCTCATCTCATTTTGGCAGAATGAGTGAGTACTGACATGTTGGATGGCCAGACAACTTTCTGTACTACTTCTTAAAAAGATGCCCCTAGGACAAAATGGGCTGAGACATTCTCAAGTCCAAAGGAGGCTTCTTCATTTAGAAGAATGGCCATGAGTAACACATGGAAATAGAGGGAGAAAAATCTCCTGGCACTCTCATTTGAAAAGGTCTTTAAGCTTTATTACATAATCAACGAATATTTGTAGGAAACTAAAAAAAAAGTAAATAAAAATACAGCTTTCAAGCCCAGTAGTGACTACACAAAATGAACTAACTTACTTATTCCTCGAATGACTGCAGGATTTGGGAAGTTTTCCGTGTTCTGTGCAGCCCCAAGGAAAACACTGCAAAATTAGTGATTATTTTTTAAATGGTTATCAAAGGTGTAAAAGGCCAGGAATCTTTTCATGATCATTCTGATTGTCTTCAGAGAAAATGCCAACACCATGCATAAAGAGATGAAACCTACCCACACTGTTTTCTCTTTGTATCAGCATGATACATGCAGTCATTACAGATAACTTCAAGCTTATTAAGATGAAAAAGCATTTGCATACTTGAATGGCAGTGAGATACAAAAACTATACGTTCTAGTTTCAAACTACAGAAAATCATATTTATGAATTTTCAAAATCATACCAGAGAACAGATGCGGCCCATCAAAAATAAAAGTATTATATTTTAATTATGTAATTTACAATGC
Organism: Amblyornis subalaris; assembly: GCA_018881555.1. Classification (NCBI taxonomy): domain Eukaryota; kingdom Metazoa; phylum Chordata; class Aves; order Passeriformes; family Ptilonorhynchidae; genus Amblyornis; species Amblyornis subalaris. The sequence goes on from JACAXG010000192.1 coordinate 471,686, forward strand.
TTCAAAAAGCATAAAACAAAATAATGTACTTCTGAAGCAAACTCCCAAACTGCTATGTTAGGAGAAAGTAACCCAAGAGAACTTATTTTTCAACCAGCAACCAGGGTAAAAACCTGTGGGAATCAATCAAATGCTTTAAATCAGTAGACTCCAGCAAATGAGAACATCTGGAGCAGCAAATCTTGCTGCCAAGTTTGGAATGGACAAGACTATGATTTACTTGGGAACAGATAAACAACCTGTCAGTGTCACAGGCAGAGACTGAAAAGCAGGTTCCTATTCAAGGGTAACTTTTCTTAATAAAACTGTCTTTCACTCAACAACTTGATTAACATTCAGAGCACAAAACTCTAGGAATAGGTAAGCAGAAAAACACTAATGTACCTTTCTTGGTGAACACAGGTTGAAGTTATTGCTAGGCTGACTAATCTGTCACAGAATACCTCAACACTCCAAATCTTTTGTTTATGTGAGACCGAACACTGATTATTTATTAAAATAGTCACTACTTAATTTTAAATCGTAGTTGAGAGTTTGATACAATTGCAGACTTCATCCAGAATATTGTTTTAGTCACTCTGTCACTATGACTTCATTTTCTACGCAATCAGCACATCTTCCATCACAGCAGCTTCTCACTGATAAATTACTGATAAGAAGTTCCTCCTTCACAGCTGGAAACTATTATTCAAAAATTGTTCTGGGAAAAAAAGTTTCAGCAATGTCAAAACAGTACAAATTAGTTTAATTTCATTAAGATGCAGTGTTTTAAAGAAAACACTGGAAGCAGCATATTTAAAATTCAGCGATATCCAAATGAATTTCATTTTGCTCAATTCAAATTGACACAGCATTTCACTAATGACTCAATTTCTTTTTATATAGATAAAGCCCCCTCAATATCAAATCAAAATGTTTTATTCAGCTTAAAAATTGTTTCTGACTTAAGCCTTCCACACAAAACTGGGAGATCAGCCACCACCAAGGCCACCAAGCAGATTGCCACCTGCCCAGCAACACACAGAATCTGCTCAACTGCAGATGACTTTGTGCCTTGATGAATCAGACCCAGGCTTCCCAAAACATGATACCTCCTCCCTTATGGAATAACTCTGCTTTAGGGTCAACGGTGTAAAAAATACATGCAATGCCATGCACATGCCTTAAGCACTTACATTTGAAACTTCATCTTTTTCCTGGACCCCTCAAAGCCTTACCCCCACACACAAACCATTTTAATCAGAACACCAACCCATCCCAGGCTTTCAGATTTGTCTCCAAATGCATGGTTCAATAACAACAAAAATGCTCATCTATTTTTTTTTAATAAAGAGTAACAGAATTTTAAAAAGCTGAGTAATAGCTGCAGTCTATTGTGCCTGCTAAACATTTGCTGTCAGTATAAGGGGAAATTACTTAAGTATTTGCTGCCTGATTTTATTATTGCTGTTTTTTAATCATTGCTATTATTGCTAAATGTCTGTACAAGCATAATACAAAATACAAAACCAGGATTAGTGCTTCTATTGCACAGTACTTACTTTAACTACATTTATTATTATAACAAACAATTATTTCTAGATACAACAGGCAATGAACCAAGTTTCTCCTGATCTATGTAATGCATTTGCTCTGCTTTTCAGCTATGATTTTTAAAATGAAGAGGTTTTTGCAAGACAATAAACCTGCAAGAAATAGTTGTCTCCCTCATTCTATTATCTGTTCTTATACCTGCTCTGGATTTTTTTGTGTGCATGCACTTTAAGTGAACGTTCCCCTATTACTGTCAAGTAACTTGTCCTACTACTTCACACTTTTTTGGTAAATCACAAATACCTTGCTCTCTATACCCTTTGCATGCCTAATGATAGTGGCTTGCTGGAAAGAAAGGAACATTAGGAAATTAGTAGTGCATATACAGAAAAGCAAGAGTTAGATAGACTATCAAAACCACCCTCCCCATCACTGTGAAGGTTGATACCTCACACAGCACATGTTTAGAACAGAATTTAAGGTGTGAAACTTTAAGGTCTGAATCTGTCATGTCAGATTGTAAAAGATGGAGAAAAACTGAAAAGAGACAGATTATACAGAAATAATGACTCTTTGGGCAAAATAAAAATCAGCTCCCTGACAGCTATTTAGTACCAGTCTCTGAAGTGGGCAGGACTTTCCTACAGTTTTATAAACTACATAATCTTCACTAAAAGATATGCTGTCATCATGAAAGTCAACATTTCCTGTGACCTTCCCTAAGGATAACATACATTACAATGCAGTTATTCCAGGCTGGAAATCATCCTCATATTGAATACTCCTGTGCCATCTTTCCACTTGAGGAAACAGCTCACCCAACACCATTCTAAACACGTTATTGTGTAGGGCTGACTTATATCAATTTCGATAAACCTGCTTGATATTTTCCTCTTTTGCATGACAGGTGCACCATCAAAATAATCCCAAGATCAGCCTTTCTGGAGTGTTGTGATTGAAAGATGTTGTACCAGGTAGGCAGAGTTCGGATGAGCAGTTCAGCAGCTGCTCACATTTTTCCAAGACTGCCAGAGAAGGTCCCTTAAAAACCCCTAAATAGAAATGAGACCTACCTACCGTTTGCTAATAATTTTTAGAGCTCATTTCACAGATAACTTTTAACAAAAAACCACTAGATTTATTGTCTAATGCTATCACACTTGCTCTCTTTTCTAAAGAACATGTCATAGCTCTTAAGACATTAATTCTTGGCATTAATGACGACAATTTCCAAACCGCATAATAATAACTGGTTTTGAGAACTTGCACACGTTTCAGTCCTCCTTTTGCGTATCTGTCTCAGCTCTGTCCAGAAAGCTTCTCCTCCTGGACAATTCCTCACGTTTCAATCCACTGACCAGTTTCAGACCACAGCTAACAAAGCCTTATTTCTTCTCACAGCACGCGTGATCTGATCTCAGCCTCTGCGCCTCACGCAGAAGCCACGTGTGGGACACGAAGGGACCGGGTCTTGGCTGGCAGGAGCCCTCGGTGGGTGCCCCACAGGCCTTCTCCAGCCACCTTCCGAGTTAATCCCAGAGGGCCCATACGTGAGAAAGGCACTTCACACCACATTTATCCAGCCTGCTTGTGCCCGAATTTCATGCCTAAAACTAAAGGGCCGGCTGGGACGTGGCGTTTGGTGCGGCACCGGGAGCAGCAGAAGCTGAGGGGGAGCGTAACAGTGCTGCTGCCGCGCCCGAGAGCTCACCTGTGCAGGAGAAGTCATCCACACGGACGTATCCCGCGACACAGTCGCAGCGGTAGGACCCAGGCAGGTTCACGCACACGGTGTTGGCATGGCAGTAATGCATCTTGGCCGCACACTCATCAATGTCTGCAGGGAAGAGCCACCAAGGAAAGTTACGGTCAGACTTAGTGACGTGACTAACATGGCATCAGATTCCATTTACAACTCTTTAAACACTAGCACTAAAAGACAAGGCAGATTTAGTAAAAAATATTCCTTRAAACAGAGCTAAAGCTCCTGTATTATAGCAATAGGTTCCTTCCCACTGTTCTTCATAAAACAGCGTTTCTTTTTTAACTCTGGAAAAGCAACACATACATTTGGGGTTTTTTTGCAATGTTAAAAACCAAAAACTGCAGTTTTCAAACACATAAAATAGTGTTAGACGTATGCAATACTGAAAATCCTAACTCTTAAAGGCAGAGTAACTCTGTACAACGTGGTTATCAGTTGCAGTGCTGGTCAGATATGACATGGCACTGGTTGCCAGGACGATGCAGGAGCAGATTCCACCATCCAGCTGAACAGTGAGTGCTCCACGCCTCCAGATTCACGGAAGTACTCTGGCAATGCCCTGTGCCTGAAACACAGTCCTGCTGCAGGAATTACTGGCCAGGGCTCTGTGCCAGTTCCACATGCTGCACAAGCAGAAGACTGAACCAGTCACCTAAGCCCCTTTTTTGCTTTCCATCAAGTCAAAGGGAAAAAAAGATTACTAAGGAGCAAGAAAAACCTGACCCCACATCTCTTTGAAAGCAATCTCTATTGCTGCTGCAAATCCAAAACTGTTTTCTCAATAGTGACTCAAACCTATCATTTACTTGCCTTTTTAAATATCTCAAAGCTCTGTGATACAGTAAACTGTAAAATCTTCCCCGTTCCTTCCCCACAAAACCAGACATTATACTGAAGAATTTTTGTTATTTTTTTTCTCAGCAGGATAGATTTTCTGCTTAGCAGCACAGACTTTACATGAAGTAATTCACGGTTTTCAAAATATTAATTCTAGTGTTACATACATCCACACAAAGAAAGATGAATCAGGCACATTTTTTCCCCCTATTACTTTYTTTTTGCTATTGATTGCTCACACTCAAGAAAGCTATCAATTGCCAACACAGCTGAAGAACCTCCTCGGCTGGTGGAGCTCCAGTGCTCACCCCACAGTGCAGTCTCCTACCACATCCCTCTGCACAGCCATCTGCAGTCTGCCTTCTCCCTCAACACAGAGTGCTTGTGGAGACACAGCAAGTGATGAGCACCAAAACACCAGCATTCAGCCCCAGAAGGGTGGGGGGGGTTTAACTGTGCACATACTGAGTTCTTGGTTATCTAAAATCAGGCATCTTGTTTAACCCTCCTGAACTGAAGTAGCTGCAGTTGAGATACACCCCCATTTTCCAGGCTCTGAAAATGAGACACATGCCASCTACACTCTCACTTTCTACATCACAGACATCTGTCCAGCAGGAGCTACCAGCTCAATCCCTTCGTGTTGGCCAGCAAACAGCTGTCAGTTGGCAGCGATTTCTGACTGCTGCCACCTTGGGATGAATTAGAAATGATGGCCTGGAGGCAAAATACTTTGTATACCACTGGAAACACCTTAAACTATCTCATTCCTGCATTTCTGTTGTTTCACTTGCAGTGCCACTTGATGAAATGAATTTTAAGAAGTCAGGAGCATCAATATATGAAAGATAAAAGCCAGGAAAAATCCTCCCACATGTCTTGTTATCACACCACTGAGTGCTCGCGCCACTTGGGAAACACTCAGGTGTTGACGTGTGTTCACACTGATATGCTTGCAGACTATTTTTAATAGGCTTTTGGAGCATAGCTTTGAGGAGTTTTGTTCTTGCATATCTAATAATTTTCTAGCATAAAAGAAAAAGGAATGAAAAGATGTCTGCTAAGAAAGCAAGAATGTCAAAACAGCAACCAACTCACCTGAAAATTAACCTTATGCACTAYCCTTCATCTCCAGCTCCCTCACTACACTTCTCTTTCTTTCCCCAAGGGGAAGTRAGAGGATTAGAAGTCTCAAAGGTGAAGGAATTTGAACTTTGATTCATTGCAAGAAAGGCCCAGACTGCTGTAACAAAAAAATGAGAATACCCAGAGATAAAAAGAAAATTCACAACCTATATGAAAATACTGCCATGGGAGAATATCTCCAAAGGAGACTAAGGACTTCAAGTGATGGCTTGACTATAAATAGAGGAATTGAGAAAACTGGCACTGGGTTGCTGTGGAAGTTCCAGAGCCCAGGAAGAAAAAGCCTGGGCCTAACAAAGGAAGCAGAAAAAGATCTGTCTCTTCAAACTTTGTTCATTTCTTTAACTGTCTTTGCAATCTTTATGGGTTGCATTTTTCATAAGCTCTTCCAGCATTTCAGATTTTCTTTTACCTTTGCAGTATTAGCCTTCTACTAATACATGCATTTTCTTTAGAGAGAAAAATATTGAGAGGTCAAAACTGGCAACAGAATTTTCTTATTATAGCCTGGAGGGCAATGCTAAAGCTGCTGCTCTGGACCACAATTCCACAAATTCTTGTAAAAGGTTAGGTATTCATCACAAAAAGCTTTGGGTTTTTACTTAATATAGTTAGAGTAAAATCCATAAAGCACACAGTGGTATATATCAGCTCAGCTGTAATGGAACTCAAATTGTGATTCATGTGTATGGATTGCTTGTCGCATTTGAAATATTAAAGCTCATCTTCTAGTGGTCTTTCGAGGTGACAAAAAATACATGATTTATGTTTCTCTCTAGGCTAGTGAAGTAGTTTGTTTTTTTTTTTAAAAGGTATACTTATGGTCTTTAAAATGAGACTTGACACAGCATAATGATCATGCACATATCACCAGCTTCCATCTACGTAAGCTCAGGCTTTGCAACAACAGAGACCTTTTGGCTCTGGCTTTTCAGCAAGGACTGTTGTGTCACAGGCTGGGTGGGCTTGGTGAGTGGCATATCCTACCGGATTCAAGTGTCTCCTTAGCAGTTTGTGAAACAGAGTTCACTGTCTCTGCAGAGCTCTCTTTACAGCAGAACTCACACACTCGATAGCTAATTAGTTATCACCATTACTCTTTACAACTATAAGTAGTGTTTGTGAAGTTACAGGCAAACATACAGACCTTATCTTCTATTAGTTGTGCCAGTGCACTCAGCAATGCAACAAGTACAGTGGGATAAAACACAAGGAAAGTATCTCAGTGGAGTTACCTGCGTGGCACCTGACAGGCCTCACTGCATCAGCTCGTACCGACCAACCAACCAACCAAGGCGGGAGGGAAAGACAACACAAATAGTGTTCAACCCACGGCCAGGGAAAGAGGTTTCCTCATCTGCAAATGTACTTTACAAACTCTCCAAACCACGTAACTCTTTTCATGCCTGACTTAGAATTCTATTGCTAAATATCTGTGATGTTTAAAGACGATAATGAGACACCAGACCTCAACTAGAGCATCTCTTTATTGTTTGTCCTCTCCAATAAGTCACATCAAACCAAAATAATTTCAGCTGTAAAAGGGCACAGTTCCTATTAATGGCAGTGGGAGTTTTGTCCATTCACCCAAAGGTGAATATTTTTTAAACTGTTAGTCCTGAGTGAACAATCGTGAAACAAAGCACTCTCTTCCTCTGGAATTGTACACCACTGTTTGCATGCACTTAACAATAATTTCCTTTACACATCACCACCTGTTGTTTGGGGCTTCATTTTCAGTTTAACTACCGAAAGGCAATAACATAAAAACCAAACCAAAATGAAACAAACTATGAAATGTTCCAGAGCACTAACAGATCACGTATTTGTATCAGAATCAACTACTCTATTTGCAACTATCTCCCAATTACTCAGTTTCTGGTTGGGGAGTATATTTTGCCAAATTAAATTACAATTTTCAGGAACTCTGTAAGGAAGCAAAGGCAGAAAATCAAAAACAGGGGAAAAAAAAGACAGCTTTGCAGAAAGCCCTGATCTCTAATTCATGATTCTGAATAGCGGGGATTCCTCTCCCCTCTTTTTATTCAAGCCAATACTATGCATTGACTTGAACTGTATTAGACCCTGGTTGAAATAATCTGGATTTTTAAAAACGTAAAATCCACCAGTGTCACTACTTAAATAATATCAAGTCTTAAAATATGTTCACAAGCTGATGGGATCTTATCAACAAAGTTTCCAAAACAACGCAGTGCAACAGTAGTGGAGCATAAGATAGGTTCTAAAATTTCAGTCCCCCTATGCTTATGCAAAAACGAAAACGTGCCACTTTCACTCCACTGATTTAGCAGCTCCTTGTTCATTTTATTTACTTGCTCTCCAAATTCTCCCTGATTCTATCCTCTCCTGCTCATCTCCTTTCCACGGTCAGACTCACTTGACTTCAGCTCCACTTGCCTTTCTACTTTTCCTTTTTACCCTCCCACTGCCTGCCTTCCTTCTCATGTGTCTAACACAGCCCATACCTGGTTTTTACCTTTAGCACAGGGCTGGTTTCTCAAATTGTGCACTAGAGCCCTCAGGGAGCCATAAAGCACTAGACACAGCAGTCAGCAGTTCCCTGTGAGCTGGCAGCAGCTCAGCTTCYCCCAGTTGCCTGAGTAAGAGGAGACTAATTACTGGCTGCAAATGTTTAGGCTAGCCTTAAAACTGTTTACCAACAACTGTTTACCAGCTTCCTTGGTAGCAATTCATCTCCTCCAACGCAGGGCAGCAGTGTGAACACAGGCAACTCTCTGCCTTGGGGATGGAGCTGCTGCCCATTCAGAGGCAGGGAAATAACCCAAAACAARAGGAGATAACCCAAAGAAAAAAGTCCCTTTCAACAAGGCTGAGAAATATTACCCTAATGTMATTAAGTAACTAACTAGCTAAAAATGCCTTCATAAATTAGGGCTGGTGTAGCATCACCTGGGAATCCATGGGCAATAAAATAACTATCAATATAATAACATCGGGAAGTATCATCGCTTTGACTTTTAGAGCATCATTAAAATGGTGCAGCCTCTTCCTCTGGGCACAGCATGAAAGTGCTTTACACTGATACACCTACTTTACAATCAGGGCAAGAGTATCAATATTCCAAATCTGCTTTCTGTCTCTTTAACTGCCCCTCTAGGGATGGAAACTGTACAACTATCAGGCTAAACAACTGAACAAATAAATATTTTAAAGCACACATTCACATGCAAATCACACTTGAACAGTCACACTTTCCACTGCAGACCAGCCCCAAACAAACGTAACATTCCTGAGAAGGACAAAAATAAAAATTCAAGTGAAGGTACCTTCCTGGTCTTTATTTCAATAGTGCTAAGCTTAAATACTTTTACCATTCACATTCAATGAAGCAATTGATTATTCTTGAAAASAGAACACAACATTTTGCTACCTGTTTCTCAGCTACAGTAGTAAACCATCCACCCAGGAAAGTTGTTGCTTCCTAAAATCTGTCCTAGGGAAGCCTTAGACATTCAAATATTGCCTGGGTACAATCCTTGTTATTGCTTACAATAATGACAYAAGTCATTAGCCTCTTTACTTAAGGTTATGGTTCTTTGCCAAAAAAAATGAAAATTCAAAAAATAAGAGATTTCCATAGCCCGAATCTCCAATGATCTGACCAATTCCCTGATTCTTTGGAGTCAGGGAATTTCATCTATAGTCATTTTTTGGTCATCATTCCTCAAAACAACACAATCCTATCATGAAAGACAGCACTCAGCTCTTTAAATCTTGCTGTTCAGACTATCTAGTGTCCCTCTCAGCGAGAAGTTTTTCCTTTTATTATACTACTAAATTCTGCTTCCCTCTAAGGAAAACTGAAAATTTGCAGCTCCTCTGTCCTTCGTGCTTTCCATCATTACACTGGCAAATTTTGCTGCATTGGTTTCGTGGGATGGACCCAAAGAACCTTGAGATCTCTTAGGATAAAAACAATTTATTTAAATTGAAGTTTTCCTAAAAGATCATTTCAATCAGTTCAAAAGCTGCCACTTGATGTGTTAGCATTAAAGAAACTATAAGTAATGTAGTGTTGTTTTTAACAGAAGGGGGCTGTTTTCCTAACCCTAAGTGAATTCATTTGATAAATACATTAATAGAAWATGTTCACAGACTTATAAATATTACTTTTTTTTAAATGTTTGCAGCTATAGCTCTTAGGGATGGTTGATAACTTATTCATAAGGTATCTCTGACAGTTGCAAATAAGTTATTTTAAAAAATATGCAGCCAGAATTCACATATGATAACGCAGCTTAAGAGAACACAGATTAAAAAAAAAATCACAGAAAGCAGAATGAAACAGTTGGGGAAACAGGTTTTGGCTAACAGCAGCAGCTCAGTCATTTGCTCAAACATGCCAAAGCAACTAGGAAAAACAAGTCAAAATTCTGCTTGTACTACTACAGCAGCTGCTATGATGTTTAGAACTAACTGAAGTTAAAAAAGATTGCTTTATCTGGGATTATTCAAGCCTTTTAATTTTTTCTTTCTAATTATTCTTTGAAAATATACTGATATTTCTATTTAGAATGCACAGCAGCAGAACAGGCTACTAAGGAGTGTGCCTGAGTGGGTGTAAGGACTTTTCTTTAAAGACGCTGCTGAATTTGCTCTTCCACTCAGAGGCCATGTAGTGAGCAAGCCACTTCCTAGTTTGGGAGTGCGTCTGGCCAGCAGGATTCAGGACTTTTAGCCAAGTCAGTGCCACCATCCCTGCTCTCCAGCTACTCTCTGGCCCCTTGGACTTCATCATGGCAGAGCAGTGCCTTTGAGGACACTCTGCTGTAATGGATTTGTGGATTTTGAGGCGCACGGACTTTWTGGCAGAGAGGTTCTTTGACACCCCCAGGTATTTTAACATACTCAGAAATACCAGCAGCTACTTGAAGAAAGAATTTTATATTTCAGGGAAATGACCTGGTGTCCATCAGAAAGGAAAAAAAAGAAAGACAAAAAGAGATGACAATGATTTATGCCTCTCGAACTGTATTAAGCGCTCTGAAAAGTAAAGAGCAAAAGGTAGTCTGGAGAAATACTGAGAAACTGCTCCAATCAGAGGCTTCAAACTGACAGAGGGTGGGTTCAGATTAGACATTGGGAAGAAATTCTTCTGTGTGAGGGTGGTGAGACACGAGCAGCGTGCCCAGAGCAGCCGTGGCTGCTCCATCCCTGGAAGTGCTCTCGTGGAAGGTGTTCATTCCCACGGCAGGGGGTTGGAACTAGGTGATCTTTAAGGTCCCTTCCAACCCAAACCATTCTGTGATTCCATGCAACTTGTGCTGATTATAATTACACCACTTCGACTAAAAGGGAGTTAATCCCAGTTGCCAGCCCTACAGGAGTTGTTGGCTCTTGGAACTTTGCAGGAGCAAGCCTAGAGCAGGAGAAGCTGTTTACTCTTCGTGAAGTCGTACACAGGAGATTTCAGGGCTTGCAGAGCTCTTGCTGCACCCTCTGAGAGCAGCACCACGCAACAAACCAGCAGAGATCTGTGCTCTCTCCAGGCACAGTCAGAGCAATAGTCCTGACAACATTGCCAAGGACTCTGCAGCAGAGCTAAATTCAGAGAAAGGTAAGAGACAAACTCAGAAAAAGAACGCCACTCAAATACGATGCATTTTGAAAGCTTCTCTTATAAAATTATTAAATTAGAAATAAACCCACGTAGCTGTAAGTACCATGATGACGTTAGCTTGTTTTTTCATGTAAGTTTTACCTTTAAAACAGCTCAAMACCTGCTGTTCTTTCTTTTTTTTTTTTAGAGATGGTGTATTCAATATTTCGTATTATAAATTCTTTCATCCATTACCCAATACTTTTTCACAGYTAGGAAATAATCATATTTGTACATGTAATCTTTCTCAGAGGAGAAATTTTCTTAAAGCTTCTCTCCAAGTGTTAATTTGGGAATAAATAAAAATTTCTAGAGATGTGATAAGAAAAATATTGGTGTACCTAATGTTCATCCTTGCAGACATAATAAATGCTTGCATGGGTATAGTGACACATACCCAATAAAGAAAATATTGCTTAAGTCCACCACAATAATCATATTTGGCAGTTCAACAGAAATTAAACAGTACAGAAAACATCAAAAGCCATTGGCTTTTCCTGTCCTCCATCAGGTATCCTGTATATTTTTCTGGAAAGCAGGAAATGTTTTGGGAATCTCCTAGGAGATTCCTGTTGAGGAGAAGATAGTGGGGAAAAAAGGGCTTATCACAAGGCATATATGGGACAAAYTCTTTCCACCAAAGATGGGTTGATAAGCCAGACAGTAAATTGTGAGCTATCCTGTGGGTCAGTACAGGACATCTCTGGGCAACTGCGAGCTCTGAAGTCTGGAATCATCAATTTGACACTGTTCTCCATTACTCCCTTGCTAAAACTCAAAGTGCAATGACAAGGGTCTGTTCTGAACGTGTTCCTCCAATGAATCCAAACAGATCCACAAATATACATATATCTGCGAAGTCCATTCCCAGTGCAGCACAATTTGCTTCCCTGGGAYACAGAGGGACTTCATTGCTTTCCCCGGCTAGAACCCAGGATGGAAACCTCAACAAATTACTACAGGGAAAGAAGTAGGAAGAGTTATATATAATRAAACTAGCTGGACTACTCTCCCTTAGTACCACTCTTTCACCCATCTTTCTTCTTCAAAGGCTCTTAATGCACAAGAATTCATTCTAAATCTAACTACTTCATGCTCAGCTGTAAGAGTTGCCATTACAAAAGTCTACCACAAATGAAAGGTTATGCTACTACTGCTCACAAGTATATTACTGCCCATTAGAAAACAAAGCAGAATAATCACCTCATTCTCATGAAAATAGCTCTGTTCCCTAGGAAGATTACTCCTACTCCACTACATAAATGTACTCCCAAAGCCAGGCTTGCTCTGGCTTTGATTTCACTTATGAAAGGAACTCCTGGATCTCAGTAGGCACTGATGAAATAAATACTGATGTGGGAAAAAGAATGTAAGATTTCTGTAACAGATTCACCTCCTTATTTATTGTTATTTTTTAATCCTTCCAAACATTCTGAGAGACACCAGTGGATGCTTTTGCAGGGGGAGGGTGGAAAGGAAGAGGTGAGGCAAAYGCTGTTTTTCTCTAATCTTCCATTCACTGTATTAGCCAAGCAATACAATACATTGAAATAACTTTGTCCATTTTCATTCAGCTAATACCTTACCTTTTCAATTCCTTCTATCTGATTTTACTAATGGCTAGGGTTGAACACTGGATTACTCTATCAAAACGAGCAATTCTTTCTTCATGCTGTTATACTGAGAGCAATTACATTAAATATCTCATTCCATCAGCATTGTCTCATGCCACCATCCACCATTTTTCCTTCTCTATTTTTTGCCCTGATACTCTTCCCCAGTTTGCCTCCTATCTACATCCTGCCATATTGACTGGCTTACTATTTCAAATCCACACAGATGCTATCTTCAAATGATAAATTGCAGAAGCCAGCCCATGTAATTGATCTAGAATCCCTGTGCCCACAGCAACATTTTACTGTGGCATTTTGAAGGATGCTGTAGCTCTCTGAAAAATTAAATGCTTATGAAAACTGCATGGGGTTATTTGGGGTGGTGTCTTTATCATGTCTAAAAAAACCTACAGTCCCTGGAAAACTACCAGTCTAGTATTTTATAGTGACTTTTAGCATAAATTGTTATAATAAATGAGACATAGAATATGTTGGTAGCAAAAATCATATCAAATTAGTAYTCCACAATTTCACACTGATGTAATTTTTTCACTCAGCACACAGGTAATGGAACAATATTGTYCCATGTTGGCAAAAATCAACTGTGCCCTATCTTCTCTATTTATGGCCTCCATTTTCCTAACTATTCTCTCTTAGCATCTTTTCAACAATTCATTATTCAACTGTTTCCATCACATCTTGTTCCTCCATCCAGCTCTGCTGAACAATCCATGAGGAAACACTGAAGTGGCAGACTCATCACCATTGCTGAGTTGGCAGCAATGCCTCTTCATTGCCACATAATTCAAACCAGGTGGTTCCACATGATAGAGGATTTACTGATTTTATTTTCATGGGTCCAGATTATTCYCTGTTAATCAAGTTTCACAGAGGGTTAGAGACAAATATCATATTCAGATAAGGAAATAACGGATCATTGCAAAACAGTTCCTTACTGAGTATCCCTTAGAGCCATGCTAAACACATTTCTGTGTTCCACATCCTTGCTACACAGTCTAGTCTTATTGTTTGTGCCTTTTAAAATTTAATTTCATCTATAATGTAAAAACAAATAAACAATGAAACATCAGCAGAATAAAAACAGCTAATTTTAGATATTATAAGTATTTTTCCCTATAAACACAATCTTAATTGACGTAACTGAAAAGTGCAAGATGCATCTCTCATGCAAGCAAATATGATAATCAGGTGTGATTTATAGCACTAGTTACCGAAAGAGGCATTTCTGGTTTGGAGATTGCAACAATACTGCATTCCTTAGGCACAACCCGAGGTGAGACAAATAAGAGGAACAGTAAGAGGGGTGGGGGGGGGGAATCCAACAGCTGATCATAAAAATATCCTTTATCTGCAACCCTAAGTCCTGCCTCAACACTTAGTATGAATTTTATTTTAATTGCTTTGCTTTTGGCTGTGAAATTGATCTGGTGATTTAATGTTTTCCCCTTTGACAACAGTCACATGTTTAGCTGCAGTTAAAAAAGAAGAAATTGGACACTCAGGTCCTTAATATTTCACTTCTAGTAACTCTGCATCTAAATTACTATATCCCACATCATCACAGGGAGTTTTACAATGTACGTTTTACATACATTTCCTTTATCAGGATCAGCTGCTGAGGAATACATTCACCGAGATTCCCTCAAGTTCCACCAAGGCAAGTGGTCAGAGCAGAAGGGAAGGATGGAGCAGAGAGATGCAGAGCCAGTCCTTCCCAGCCACGAGAGCTAACTGTGAGGGAGTGTGTTGCTCGGCTGATGTTTTAATGGAAGATCTTGAATGGGCACGTGCCCTCCTGCCAAGAGCCTTCTTGCAAACAAGCTTCCTGGGCTTTCCAGAAGCAGGGTTTTAATTTGTAGTACACAGCACACCTTTGGGAGCAGAGGTTGGGAACAGAGGCAGCATTATGTTGTTATTTGTGATAGTGAATTACTATTTTATTACTAGCATCATTACAGACATTTCAGAGCATCTTATCAGCAACGAGGCCCRATTCCAGCCCAGGCATGACTGGCTTTTACCAGTTCTCCCAAAACCCATCAAAATTCTCTGTAAAATACAGGACTGCACAGCAGAGCAGTGGCAAAGGCATACATCAGGTTAAAGTAATCCTTGCAACAGTTRAAAGAAAGACACTATGAGTTTAAAGGGCTTTGAACCAACCTAGTGAGCAGTTTGTGTGTGTATGCACTTATTTGCACACTGCAGTGGGAGGTGAATCAACAAAGATCTCACCCTGAATACAGAGAAAGAAAAGGAGGGTTGAATGAGCATTATTAGTTTCAATTGCTGTGTTCTGACTCAAATTTTCAAGGTAGATTAAATTTTATTCAGCAAAATAGTAACTCTTAGATTGCTGTTGATGGAACCTTCAYCTATTTTGTCCCTACTGAGAACCATTATGAAAAAAAATATGAGCTTCCACCATCAATATAAAGATGGAGACTTCTATAGATCTAATGCATTTTCACCATCTCGATTAAGAAGCAAAGTCTGGCCTGATTTCATTGGTCATTCTAYATCAGTTGTAAATAAACGACGAAAAAAATAAAGACAGCAGAACTAGACAAGCTGTGGAYAGAAAGTCAATATCAAAAATCAATGCAAAATACTCCTCACCTCCAAYGGATTCCAATGCTTTTTCCTCCCTCCACATACGTTTCAAGCTACTGCTCACTTTTTATTAAGAGCAGTGTAACCCAGTCACATTGTGGCACACAGCATGAGGTCACCCACAGAGCAGTGCCAGACAGGACACTATGAAAACACACTCCCGCTGCTAGGGACTTCGAAAAGCATGAAGTGGTGATTGTCAAAGTAAACCTACTCCACACAGAATTCACCAGATCACATAATAAAGACCCTACTCTGAAGTGGCTCTGAGATTTTTCCAGAACCAAAGTTCTCATTTTTCTGAATTGAAAAAAAATTCTGAGAATACAAATCTCATGTCAGTGCAAATCAACATACCTATACSAGCTTAAAACAGGAAATACTAACTTAAAGTGCCAAGCAAGGAAGAGAGCTAAGCAGGCACTGGTGGGACTTGGGTCCCTCAACACCCCAACATGCCTGGCTGCTGCAGATTACTACACGATGCTTGAATCCCAGACAAAAACGTGTTAAAATAAGTAATTCACACTTCTTACTTTAGTAAGTCAAGGTACATTGTTCCACTAATCTGTTGACATGTCCCTGTCCTGCATATCCTTTGCTTTCCTGCACAGCAGCAGCAGCAAATGGCCTCCAGTGAGGAAATGACCACAAAAACCTCCTCTTCACTCACAAGAGGAATAACAGCACTTCCAGGATTGCTGAGAAGGAAAAAGACACTGCCTGTATTTCCTTCCTTATTACGTGTGCCCTTTGATGGAAAGCAGAGGGCAGGCCTCAAAATAGGTGCAGAGTAGCAATGTTAACAGGGRAAAAAGAGACACTGCCTTAATGTTTGGGAAAAGAAGAGATGAAACTGAGCTAAAGAGGCAAGTAGGGACCTAGATGTTAACATAAACATACATGAAAACAGGGAACAACAYGGACAGGCTAAAGCTCCTGCTGATGGGCTGTAACACAAGACTGGGATGACTGCATAAGGAGACAGACACAAAACATCACATTTCCGCAACAGTCAAAACCCACAACATAAAGGTGTGTTTCCTTCTCAAAACCATTATTAGAATACCACCTTCTGCTGAGAAAGCATAGAAAGAGAATTTCAGAATTTATGCCATTGTGATGTGTAGCACATGACTTTCTACAGAAAAAAACSTCTCACTGTACTGGGTTTGCATGGCAAGATTTTGGGAGCAGAAGGGCTGCAGGGGTGGATTCTGTGACATGATGCCAGAAGCTGCCCCCATGTCCAATGGAGCCCATGCCAGCCAAGACAGGCCCATCACTGACCAAAGCTGAGCCCATCACCAACACTGGCAGCACCTCCATGACAACGTATTTAAGAAAGGTTAAAAAACCCTGCACGAGAGCAGCTGGGAGACAGGATTGAGAACATGTGACAGAAACAACTCTGTAGACACCCAGGTCAGTGCAGAAGGAGGGACAAGAGGTGCCTCAGGCACAGGAGCTGAGATTGCCCCGCAGAGTAAGGCAGTTGTGCCTTCGAGCCCGGGAAGGAACACAGGGATGCAGAGATCCACCTGCAGCCCATGGAGAAGCCCCACGTCAGAACACGTGGATATGCCCTGAAGGAGGCTGTGACCTCATGCACAACCAACACTGGAGCAGGCTCCGGTCGGGACCTGTCATCCCACGGAAAGGAGCCCACACTGGAGCAGGTTTGGTGGCAGGACTTGTGACCCCGTAGAAGGGACCCACACTGAAGCAGCTCACAAAGAACTGCAGCCTGTGGGAAGGACCCACATTAAAACAGCTCATGAAGGACTCTCTCCTGTGGAAGGGTCTCCATGCTGGAGTAGGGGAAGAGCGTGAGGAGGAAAGAACAGCAGAGACGAGGCATTATTCCAACCATGACTCCTTATTATACGTCTGCCTGTGTTGCTCGGGGCAAGGAGGCAGAAGAGCCAGGAGCAAAGTTCAGACTGGAAGAAAAGAGGGGTGGAGGGACTTTAAATTTGTTCTTATTTCTTATCATCCTGCTCTGATCTGATTGGCAATAAATTAAATTTATTTCCTCAAGTCAAGTCTGTTTTACCTACGATGGTAATCGCTGAGTGGTCTCTCCCTGCTCTTATCTTGACCCAYGAGCCTTTTGTTACATTTTCTCTCCCTGCCTTATTGAGGAAGAGAGTGATAAAGCAGTTTGGCAGTTGCCTGGTAGGTAGCCAAGGTCAACCCACTTAATTTACTTATTGTAAACTAAGAATTTTATTTCCTTTAGCRTGCGAGAAAAGTAATGTAGGCAATTTTATCACCATGTTTTGTTATGTCTTATGTACAGAAGACCCATTTAGGACGGTATGGCAAAATCAAGATTTTTCAAGTCCACTTAAGTCCTTGACAACGATGCTAGTAACTGTCATTTTAACAGCTGATAGGTGCAATTTTGATTAATTAGGCATTGTTTTTCATCAAGGTGAGTGAAACCCTATTGAGTCATAAACCCATCATTTAACACATGTGCCAGCCTTTTTGCRTCAATTCACTTGACGTCCCATGAAATCAAAGGAAAGGGGTGACTGTTGTATCTAGACTGCACTCCTATTTCTGTGTGTAATAAATGTCAAGGAAAAATTAGTAATGCACAATAACAAGACTTGTACACAGAGCACACACTGCTTTCTCACAAAAGCATTGATATTCAAGATTTGAAAAGACTTTTTTTAGAAGTCATTCGACTCCTTTCAATAAAGAGCAGCTTCTCATCCTTCTGTAGTGCTTTCACAAACCCAGATAACAAAGAAGGGAAGTAATCTATTGACACAATAGACTGGTCAGTCTAACAAAGCTGAATATATAAAAATATATATACATATAGAATTTTCTCTTTAACAATCAGTTTCTATTTACCTTTCAGTTTCTCAGAATCTTAACTTTGTTCTTTGTTCTACCTTCTTTATTATCTTGGCAGCCCTACAACATCTCTTTTGTCTAGTCCACAGTCCTGAATTCAGGAAAAGCTCCTCTTTGACTGCTCATGCTCAGATTTGAAGACACGTTCAGTCCATCCCTTCAACCAACCTCTACTTATCTAGCTTCTGTTCTTGCCTCATAAATCAGTCCCTACACGCCGTTCATCACTTTTACAGTCCTTTCTGAATAGCTTTCTATTTATTAAYTTTACATTTTCTAACCCTGCATGTCACATGCTCTGAACTCTGCTTCTGAATCACCACAAAGATTTTGGAAGGGTAAAATCATATGCTGCTTTGACCTTGGAAAACTATCCCAGAACCAGATTCTGTTAAAACAGTTTTAGAGAAAGCATGAAGGAAGAAAACTATACGGGAATAGTGAAATCACTCTCGTTATTTTTAGGTCTGTGTGGGGCCATAAAGACTTTGTAAACAAAAGAAGAAAGATACGAATTTTTCTTATAAATACAATTACATAGCATACAATTGGCACTGATTCTAAATTAGACAAATCTTCATGCTGTTTTCCAATAGGTACTAGATTCTTGCATTCTGATAAATCCCCCACAAATGTGCTATTACTTAAAATAAAAGGAAAACACACCATCATGGATGATGGGTGCATGGTACTTTCTTTGGCTCAAGGACAAGACCCAGCTCATGAGGTGCACCAGAACATCTGCACACCAAATTGTCAGCTGATAAAAAACCAAATAGCTGACATCCATACTGTTAAAAAGATTGGCATTCACMCATGGATCCATATATAAAAATTAAAAATAGATTAAAATAATCCTCAGTTCCCCCATGCAGATCCAGGAGGGACTATGTTCCCTGAGCATGCTGTCTTCATCTTAAATAAAGGCATCCTTTCACACTTTAAACCCCTGAAGTCTCTATCCAGGCATCCTAAGCACAGGCACATAATTAAAGGGACATTCCATGCTGCAGTTTGTTCAGGAATCAGTAACGAAAGACAGGCACTAACATAAGGCAGATRAACATTCAAAAGCATCCAACTTCATTCAGTGACAGGCAGTTCGTAAGACTTGGCTAGTAAATACCAAGAGCATATCCAGGATATCACAATCCATATGCTAAAGTCCACATTTGGTTCTACATCAGAAAATTAGCATGCTGCAGTATCAYGTATTAAAACATCTGATTAACCACGCTGTTGATATAATAATAATGAAATATTTGAAAAATAATTCAAATATATACTGACAGAAGAACAGCTTGTTTCCGAGGTGACCAAAGTGAATCATATTCCTTACCAAATTTCCCTTAGGTATAGACAGCTTATTACTACCTTGAAAAAAATTTTTTTTCCCTCTACTCACAGCATTTCTCAATGGCTGCTCCTATTTTTTTTCTTGAGGGATGGGGGGAAGGTTGAGTTCTGCTGTTTTCTCTGATGGGAAACCTGTTCATATTTTTGAGCACCAATCTCACCAGCTTATATTTCTGCAGTGTTGCAATTTATCAACGTTGCTTTCATCTGCCATTTTCTCTGGCGTCCATCTAAATAAATACTGAGGGTTGATGTCTTACAACCCACCCAAAAGGCCCAGACATCTTGAAGGCATAGAGGAATTGATGGTTTGACAACAGCTATTGATGCAAGCTGATGTTCAATACGAAGAAGTACGTATTGTGGCTTGAAAGAAGAGTCTCTCTGACTGCTGGGCTTCTGCATTAACCATAAACCACAGAAGACACATTTCTTAATTCAAAAAGCACTTTTGGACAGATATAATTGTATTAGTTTCAGCAGAAGTAATTGTAAGTAGTTTTGTTTCTGAGAGTAAGGAAATAGTAGAGAGTGAAGAAATCAAGCCTGCCATGGCAGGGCTACACAGATGGCTGCAGACCAAAGCAGTGATGTTCTGTGGAAAGAGAGAGGCTTTCCAGCATGGCATCTTCCATCCAGCTGGACTGGACTATCCATCCAACTAGAGATGTTAGCACGGCACTGAACCTGAACCACTATCCCCTACAGCRTATTACACAGAGAAAGGAAAGTCAACATGTGCACAGTCTCGAGTTTGATGTCTCAGTTATACTATTAAACATAAAATCATCTCATTGCATTGTTAGAGAGAAAAGTTACATAATTCAAAGGGTATTTGGTTCACTGCTATGAGCCTACTGTTTGGCTCAAACAGCAAAGACACAGCAAAAAACAAAGGAACRTAAGACAAAGCGTAATAACAAACCCACAGGAGCCACCAGCCCCGTTCCCATGATGAGTAAGAGAGTTGGCAATTTGACTGCCATGGCAGTAATGTAATTCACACAGCAGAAGCCCTCCTAAATATGGATTTGACTGGGTGCCTAGAMTGCAACATGTGGTGACCAGCTGAATCTGAACTCAGTGGGTTCCACCAGCAGGAGTTGGCTGTGATGTTCTGTTCAGCCTGAAAGAGGAGGAACACAGCCATATCTGGCCTTCCTCACCTCATCAGCCACATCCTTATTTTCTCAGCACTGAAGAGCACTGGGGCCATGATGGCAGGAGGCTGCAGTCCATCAGATTCCTTTGGAAACCACCAGGAATAGCCCAACTCAATGTGTTTCACCCAACTGTGGAGAAAATTAGGCTAACTCCTTCCAAATTTGAGAGAGAGAAAAGGCAACCTACACACAGAATCACAGAGTTGTTTCAGAGATCAGTTTGTCTTTCCTGATTTTTGACAAAAGCCTAGACTGTCACCATGGACTGTAAAAGCAGGTTTGAACCTCAGTCTGTCCCTGCCCCTGTGTCTCAATCCTAGAGCTCGGAGAGACACCCGCAATCTCTCAGAGGAAGTGACTTCTGAGAGCACATCAACAAATGTATTTTACACTGCGAAACTCTTTCACATGCAATGAACGGTCCTTTGGTAAAGTGTATCTGCCTCAGTGTTCAGATGCCATTTTCGCCATGAGCCTCTGAAAGAATAAACTGTGCTCGTTTCTAGAAAAAGAAGGAGGTCAAGACTGAAACATTCAACATTGTCCAGTCCTTCACGCTCACTCGCTGCCATTATTGCTTTTGTTCGGTGGCAAAGACGGATGGGGGGAATTTTTCTCTTCACAGCTGGCAAGTTCTCAAAGCCTTAAGCTGCCAGCCATTTGTGTTTAGAATGCAGACTCACTCTTGGATCTTGAACAACCAGCAATTTTTTCAAGTAAATGCCACTATGCACATACGACAGCGGTCAGGCAGCAGCAATATCTTGCTTTATTTCTCCACCTGTGTATTCCCCTAGCTTTTCTTCAGAGGTTGTAAGGTTCACAGCGTGCTGCAGTATGTGGTATTACAGTTATGGCAAGAAAACATGAAACAATAATTATACCACACTAATTTTTTATCTGTTAGTTATGCCAAAAGTACCCATGGAAAAAAAAAAAAAAAGATAAAATATATTTGTAGAGGCTAAATACAGGCACAATGAAAAAGTACTTATTCCCTACCAAGCTGATATCCCCAGTTTGTACTGTTAGGAACAGCGAGACTGTCAGTCATTTTCAGACTCCTAAATATTTTAGAGAGCTTTCCAAAGACTAGAGATACAAGTTGGGAGCTTCTCCCTAAGGAATGAAAGCAGACAAATTTGGTACAAGAAAAGCAGAGATGGGGAAAGCAGAACAGGCAGCTTTTCAGGAACACAGGGTTCACAGAACTTGACTTGCTCACAAATCAAAAAGAGCAAGTAAGTCCAGTATTAGAAATCATCTACTGGGGTTTTGGGAGGTATTCAGCAGAGAGGGATGACTTATTTTTATTTTAAATAAATAGATCACGTGACAAAAATACAGTTTCAACTTAGCACAAAGTAATCATTAATTTAGAACAAATTAGGAAAGCAGAGCTGAGTTAGTACGAATACAATACTTTTTGAAGAGTGTGAAATTTCTGAAATAACACCTCCCAGCCTCCCAAGAGAACAAGTGCCACACACAGAAGATGATGTGGAGAGGTCTGAACACGGGTCTCTACCACCAGGAGACCATCCCAACCACAGTCTGGAGAAACACAAATAGAGGCAATACCAAAAGGTCCTCCTGTCTGAGGGGTGAGTTTACTTTCTTGGGATTTCTTTGTTTGCTTGCTTTACAGCACACCCCAAACGTTTGCAAATCTTCATCCCACTTTATACATTTCACAACAACTTAATACCTGTTAATTACTCTATAAACAGCTGAAACAATGGCTAATGCTTCTTTAGAAAAACTTTAAATGTAGTAACTTGAGATGCATTTTCTGATACCTTTTTCAGAGACACTAATTCCTACGCAAATATGTGGAGCCACAATAGGTTTTATACAAGTAAACACATGTAAACCAAATTCTTTAAAAAAAAAATTATAATCACCACTACAAGAAGTGGGAGTTTGGCCTTCTCATCACACCAAATTATAGACTTTTAGAAGCACACATTATTCAGGTGACCTTTTAGTTATTATTTCTCTCCCAAGAGCAGACTTTTTTTTTTTGAGCCTACAGACTCACCCAACATTCTTGTCTCTCTGATCCCTCCATCCTGCACATTACATTGCTTGCAACATCAGTGGGCTGTTTCTAAATTTAACAATAATTTCTCTTAGGAACAATCCTTTATGAATATTGAATCATCTCTTTCTTCCCTTCAACCTGGGCCTGTCTGCACAGGTAATCTTGCCCCTTTATTCTTCTCTTTCTAGTCCCAATCTATAGCCAAGAATATTGCTTAAAAACATAAGACATTCTCTAAATATAATGCCTAAAATGTGACTCCTTAAATTCCCTTGAGTAGGCCAAATGTAGGGCATCTGGGCAATTTCTGTGATCAGGTATTTCTCTAGAACTCTTACTTTATTATATATTTAATTTCAAAATATGTATTAAGATATAAAGTTTTTCACCAACTCAGTCTTCCAAATAGAGCTTATGCAGAACAACTGCAGCAAATTTACACACAAAAACCTTTGTATATGCTCATATGATCTACAACCTCAGTCAGGAAAATCAGAATTTACAAGGAAAACTTCAAAAAATATAGGTAGAAGGTATCTTGAATGAAACAGTTATGTTGAATCACCAGTATGCAATGCCTKGCCCACGAGAAAAAGAGCTGTCCTGGTTCTGGGAATGAGCTCTCTTAGGCAGGCAATTCACTTAAAAGGTTAATAAGAACCAATGGGTTTCTTTATTTTTGCCAYACTTGTGTGACAGCAATTTACAACCGATTTTCAATCTGTGACTTCAGTGGGATTTGGCATATTTTACGACAGGAAACAAGAAGAATCATGCAGCATAGGCAGATAGCCTGGCTAGCCATGGCCTTCCACAGAAGRGACAGAATTGCAGCAAGTGAAATAATTTGATTGTGGATATAATAATTACATAGAAAGACCCCATTATATTTTTTTTCTGCTTTAGCAGTGCATCAAATAGGTCTGTGTATCATTTCTCCTCAGTTCACTTATCTCATTTTTCAGGATGTATTTCGGCACTAAAAAGCATGCCCACTAGACATATAATGTTTTCCTTTAAAACTAGAGGTGGTTCAACCAAAGAGGTTCTTCTGCATGTCCAAAATTTAAAAATTCGTAATCTCATTACTAAAAATTATTTTAAAGTTAATTATGGTGCAACAGAATTCTATTAACTACAGTTGTAAATCTGAAACTAAAATGAAGACAGTTCCAAATCAAATAAAATGCCTTATTAAAAGTTATAACATCAGATAGTCATCAATCTCCAGAAATAAACAGTAGAAAAGAGAAAACTGTACAATGTACATGAAGCTTGAAGTAATGCTGTCATTACATCCTATTGACCAAGAGTAAACCAAAAGACAAGAATAGACTGAAACCCTCATTTTTTTAAAGTGATTTTTTTAGTGGCAGTTTGCAATTTTTTAACCCATGCTGTGAAGTCTTCAGGCTTGTGCTTTACCTCTAATCACAGCTGAGCCTCACTGGGGACAACATCGGGGTGAAGAACTCAAAAGCAGCAATAACCATACAGAAAATCTGGCTAAATTAAGAACTTAATCAAGTGATTGTGTATCAACTCATCTTTTGACCAGTTAATTGATATATAACAAGATATATAAAAATAAGCCTACACAGAAGGTCTGGGATTCAACAGAGCCAACTCTGAGTGCCTAAGAAAGCTAACACAGCTGATAGGCCTGCACTGAGCTCAAGAATACAGAGATGTAACTTTAATAAAAGCTTGAAACTACTTGGAATGAAAATGAAAAAAAAAACAACAAACCACAGCAAGGATAAGAAACACTTCAAAGAAGGTATCAGGAGTAAGCAAAAAACTTACAAGGATGGAAAAAGAGAGACTGATCAACAAAGAAAGCCATGTGTCCTAAATTAGCCACACAGTAAAAACAGCACCTCAGCTCAATCTTTCAAAGGCAAACAGACTGAGCAGTGAAAGGCTCACTTCACCTAAGCAGAAGAGAAGGATTAAAAGAACTGGTTAAGGATTCTTGTTCTTGCATAGACCCAATGAAAAGTTAACTGTGCACCCCCAAACCCGGACAAATGTTCCAGTTTCTCGTAAGAATAATGCCACAAGGACAGGAACACTTACTGCATACTGAAAGAGCTAGAAGCTGAAAATACAAATTCAGTGGCAAGCTTTTAAATGAAATTTATAAGCTAATGGGAACTGAAGTTTTCCCAATATACCAGTTAGTTTCATAAACCTTTACTTGAAAACTTTGTTCTTTGGGCATCTCTGATCATCACTGCTAAAACAAAAATAACACTGGGGAATACTAAATATAGATGCATTTCAAGAAAGGAGAAGTGATAAACACATTCATGTGATTTTGACACTGAACACAGCAGACTTTGGAAGAGGCAGTAATTGAGGGCATGGAGGTAGGCTGCAAGTAGGAGAAAAAGAAATATATGCTCATTACTAATAGATCACCTGAGAGAAATAATGTGTTTCTTAGTAAGACAGATGACTCCTTAGACAAGGGCAATATAGTGCAACTAATACATCTGTGTTTAAATTAAGCATCTGGCAGTGTTCTCTAAGAAATCTTTATTCAAAAGGCAGACAATGAGGAGCAATTCAAGAATACAGCATAATATGGATAGAAAACTGTCTGTGGGAGGCACTACAAGAGTCTGTACTGAAAAAAAGCAGTTCTAAAGATGGACCAATGTTACTAATAGTTTTTCTCAGGAAGCAGTCCTGGGATTGATCCTGCTTAATACATTCATTAGCAACCTTGATTCAAGGACTGGATCATGAAATGCAAAGATGGCACAGTTATGAGCACAAAAGAGGACAAGATCATCACACAGAAAGAATGTGCTGACCTTGTAAGCTAGAAAACTGAATGGGACAAAATTTAAAAGCAAAAAGTACATCATGACAAGACAAACTAATGGGAAGGATTTTTGCTTTAAACTGGAGGTTCATCAGACTTAAGAAATGGAGGGAAAGAAAGCGGGTGGATAGAACAATTAAGAGTTACTTACTATTTGTTACTTACCAGTTATAAAAAAGTCTAATAAAATTCCTGGGAAAATCAGACATTTTCAGTCAACTCGGACGACTACTTGGACGTCATATGAAATACTGTGGTGATTCCTCATCACCTGTTTTCAAAACAAAACCTGGGAGTATGTCCAGGAAAAGGTTTCTAAGGGGATTACAAGAATGGGAAGATAACCTTCATGATAAGAAGCAAGGAAACCTTGGTCCTCCCAGCTTAGTTAAAAAAAGACAGAGMATATATTTAACTGTATTTGATTACTATTGTACATAAGCTTACTATGCTTAGCTTCTTCTCATGGCTAGCTCTAAATACAGACAGCATGCAGAAGTGTCCCGTGGCCATGTGGAAGCTGGGTCCAACCCATCAGGGCAGAGAATGCCTTGGACAGGATCCAGCAGTGCCTGACAAGCCCATCACTGACTGCACAGTCAGAATTTAGCTTTTACTTTTGAGCCCAAGTGTCTACTGCCAACTACACTGAAATTGTGAAACGCACACCTGCAGACTGTGTCTGAATCTGGCCCCAAGCAGGAGCAAGGCAGGAGAGAGCACCAACCAAGCAAACAACAAACAGTCATTCACACATATCATAACAGGCCTCTCACAGCAGCTCAAGAGTTACTGAGCCCAAAATGGGAACCCATCCTATGATTTTTAGTGATACACATTCCTGCGAGCAACAGCTTGGATTACGGGATGCAACAAAACCCTTTCACACAGAAACACACATCCTTTTGGCAGCTGATATAGGATTTGTCTTAGTAACCTGTTCAGCCATCAAGTGTCACCTTTTTGGTTAATGGTTTATATCACAGGAAAGAACACACCTCATAATGTACATAACCAACTGTGTAATGCTGCTCAGCAGGGAAATATCCCTCCTGTAACGCTGCAGCGATTACCTTATGCCTTCAAGCATGAGAGCTGATGATCTTTATCTTACCTTTCATAACTACAAATGCTACTGTTGGTCATAAAATTATCCAAGCACTTCAAAAATTCAGCCACAAGATTTGATTTGATGACCCTCTGCACTGGGGACTAGCACAACCTCACTAGGTGTTCAACGTCTGGCAAGTCATTTGTTTTAAACCACACTTTTATTTTCATATTGCGGAACGGGATTAGAATAACCTTCCGAATAAGTTTCACTACAGACCTTATTAAAAAAAAAAAAAAAAATTTGTGAGCAGCTAAAGCAAACCCTGCTTAAGGGCTTGACTGTGACTTCTGCTTATGCTATGTGTCATAATAAATCCTCTCACGCAACAGATGCCAACACCTTCCCACCCAGAGCAGGTGGACTGGAAACGTGGGGAATGTGCGGAGACAATGGCTCCTCCGGCTTTCCACGGGAGCCAGCACAGCCCTCACAATGTGCTGCTCATGAGTGTGTCACCACTTCCCTGCTGCTCGCAAAACCCTGCAACACGGGAACAAGGTCTCAGGGGGAGAGAGAGGTCCCTGGGCCACAACAGCTCCTGTGATAATCCTGAGCTGTTCAGTTTAAGCAGCACTTCTCGTTCAGACAAGTGCCAAAAGGTGCAGTTTAGCCTTAAGTTCTTTCATTTGTATTCCATTACCTCGGATGCTTAGGTGTGAAGAATACCAATATCTTCGCTGTCAAAAGACATCCTCACATCTTTTCCTTTGCTTATTAAGACACGGTACTAACCGAGACTCTTGTCTGCAAAAAAACTGTTTTAAAACAAAACAAAACCGAAAACCAAACCCACAATTCTCTTCGGGCTGCTCAAAAGACAAAAAGAAAAAAAAAAAACCCAACAGACTCACTTATTAAACAGCAAACAGCTCACTTGTCCTCCTACCCACCCTCTCCACACTCACAAGCACTCATGCAACACAGGCTGTTCTTCTGCTTTACATCCCAGAATCTGACAAGGGAATAAGGACAGATTGCAAACAAAATTAAAGCAGGTATTCTCAACGAGCAAAGCACGTTTTTGAAAATTCATTTCTCAGTAAGATTATGCAAGCAAAGCCAGCTTGGCTCAATCAACACTTGCATATCAGTTAGCAAAACAGCTTCTAAAAGGAGGAAGACTGAGGTAAAGAAGATAGGAGGGGTTTTTTTATTTTTTTTTAATTTGATTTTAAAAAAGTGACACTAGCTCAGAAATTTATTTATTCAAAAGTAATGACATTTCAAGGGACAGAAAAGGACATTTTATCCCAAAAATCAAACCATTCTGAGTAGAGTATTCTATAAAACGAGCATCTGGCAAAGAGATCAAAAAGACATTATTTCTTTGCCAGTAGTAACATATTTAAGAGGTTGCTTGCTAGCAGAGTGCCATGGCAACCACAGTAGCACCTGGGGTATAGTGTTGTCCTCAGAAACAGCACACCTTCCCTTGAGAAACACAATAATTTTACAAGGGTGCAACAGAAAAGTTATTTTTAAACCAGATTAGTAGCTCCATTGACTGCAGAGTCACCGAACTCCAGAACCAGGCCTCCATTAATTCTATTTCTTTACTCAAAAACTCTGTACTAAACCCAGCTCTGAACATGACATAGCAGAATGCATGCTTTAAACTTACACCAGTCACTCTCCACTCCTATCTAACTTCATTTAGAATGGCACAGTTGAGGGACAACCCAATGTTTTTCGGAAAAAAGTCTGGAATACTGAATGTCATTTCAGTGTCAAAAACAGAGTAAAAATGGGCCACAAAGAAATGGCCAAACCCCTCTTCCAGCCAAGACACTGAGCCTCACACTCCCTAAAAATACAGCCAGGAGTGGGCATGTGCCTTCCTTCCTAGCTGCAAATGTCACTTAAATCGAAAAATGTAAGCTAGGCTTCTTTCTGCAATTTAGAAATTTTATACCCAGAAATAGCCTAATCCAATCTAATTATCAAGGGATAGAGGAAGAAAAAGGAAAATATCAGCTATAGATCTCTCTGCATGTAAGAACATTTTTATGCTATGAAAAAAGTAAAAACACTGGAATTAGAGTTTTTGATGTCAAATTGACCAACAGTGCACTTGCCTTAGCTCAGCTCTTTTCTACAGAAGACTGCACATAGTGATTAAGTCGACTTTGGAGAAAAAGCAATTCTAAACTCATGTTATTCTGAAAAATAATTTTATATAATGCATTATTTTTGAGTGCATTCTATTTCAACTATCATTCTTAGAAGACCTACGTTACTGTATTGTTATACACCACCACTGAGGGGAGGAGGGAAGAGGATTGAAATACATCACTCTAAGAAAGCTTCCCTTCCCTTGCTTTTCTGGCTTTCCTTCTGCTCTCCACCCTCAAGGCTATGGGAGAAAAAAAATTACACAGATCATCTCAACCAACAAGAGGGAAAATACTCAAGTAATACTGCTGACAATGGCAGACACCAATTACCTTCTTTTTCCGATATCAGAAAAGCTTCCAGAGCTTTTAACTTACAATTTATGGATGTCACTGACTGAGATTCAACTTTCGTGTTTCCAGCAGACTCACTCATTGTCATGCTAACACTTTATTAAGCTTTTTTTTCTTTTCCCTCTCTTTTGCCTTAACTTTAAAACCTTGCCTGGAATCACTGTGTACTTATGCCCTTAATAACAAAGACAAGCTTGGACCCAAGAGATTAAACATTACCAGCAATCCCCACCTTCCACCTCATTTTAGGTGAAGTTATTGCTGGTTTGTTTCGAAAAGGTAAAACAATAATTTGTCTGCCATGCATTCAGGAATAACTTTCACTTACAATGGTTTAAAATTTTCTTAGTCTTTTTTTCTTCCCTTGGTCTTCATTTAAAACCACAGTTTTACATTCTCTTAGACACTTGCTATTAACAGGTACTATAGATGAAAGAACATTAATATATTCAATTAATGTGCTGACTGATATTCTCAGTAGTGTCAAAAACCTACAATTAAATGTTTTCCTTCAACCATATTTTTATTTCAACCGTATTTTAGTATGCAGTTCTTGAATCAAGAAGCCAGCATTTAATTCATAAAGGGGAAAAGTTTAAGCCACACAAGAYGTTAAACACCGGAAAAACATTTATRTGAACTGCTTTTTAGCCAGTCAGAACAAATATTATTTTTCTCATATGTAGTCCAACTTCTGTTTAGCTTGCAAGCGTGCTATGTGTCTCACACGTTATTAAATGTGTCTGGCATCTGCAATAAAAAGCACTTGCTTGTATAGAAGATGTAAAAGTTTTATTATCATTATTTTAACAATGTAGTGATGGGAAGCTCCAAATACAAACCAGCTGCCTCAAGGATTTTCTCCAAGCCTTACAGCCATGACCGACAGCCCAGACCAGTCAGGCTTCAATATGCAGAAGGATCTTTAACCACCTTCACCAGTATCTGCCACCAATTTGCTTTAACTCCTTTGTGACACAATACTTTACATTCCAAAGTACTCACAGGTGTGAACTTGTTTAATGTAAAATGTTAGGACACTGGTGGCCAATACAACACAGTCCAACAATGACTGAAAGAGCACATGGGAAGCAAATTAAGCTTCACAGAATGAAAATGGCCCCAGTTCTCTGCAACACTATTAAGGGAAGATTTATAGTAACAGCTACAGCAGCTAGTAGGAGTTGCAAGCTGTTGAGAGTTTCATGTACAAGAGTTTTCTAATGCCAGAAGCTCAGGAAGTCGTGATCCCACAGAGCTCGAAATTTTGATGATGATATCTTCATTCAATCGAAATAGCTTCAAAGTGTTTAACTGCCATAAAAGTGCAAAGGTACAGACCGGCAAAGCACTTCATATTTTCAACTTGAAGCACCTCAGTTCTTCCAGCTAACTCAATGGGACTGCTCACAGGACTAAAAGCTGAACTGAGGCTGCTTTTCTGGCCGAACTGGGACACGCGAGTCAGGCGCTCAAGCSATTATTCGGTCACATCAGCAGAGAATCCTCCTTCAGAACACCCAAAGGAAGCAGGGATCAGCAGGAGCATCGACACAGCCATGGACACAGTCAATACAAAATGTATTTTGGGCTGAGAACGAACAGTACTGGGGAGTCCTAGCACAGTAGTTATGTTGTTCATTATGGGATGAGGGACATTTCAGCCCCTTTCATCTTTCATTTGTCACTGAAGACCCCAGAGTAATCAAGACATAGATCAACAAAGAATCTAAGGATATTTTGTGATATATATTGTGTTCTAAAAGAATTTCTGAACCGTGTGTGAAGCATGTTATTTGTTTTACTTATCAAATTTAATATTATTAAGCACCGTTTCCACAGGGTTTGTCCTGACTCTGATACTATTGACTGCTTTTACCTGGATGATGAAATAAAGAGTATGCAGACAAAATTTGCTAACAATGCTAACCTGGCAGGAATTACAAAAAATGTTGGAGGACATAAGAATTTGAGGGTGTCTTGACAAACTGGAGAAACAATTCTTTAAAAATAGAATGCAATCTGAAAAGGGCAAGGTTATACACCTACACAGAAATAATAAACTACACCGACACTGGGCGGGAGCAACAAATGAAATTGATAAATCAGTTGCTTTTCCAGAAAACAGCTAACAAAACAAAACCAAAAAAACAACACAACAAAGACAAGGGTTAAAAGGCACTATTTCATGCTGCTTTGCAGCAGCCTTTTATTCATTTGAAGGTTGTTACGGTGTGTCCTCCTCCTCAATAGCCTAACACCACCAGCTCTGTGGATGAAGATTATGTTAGCTCAACATCTGTTTATTCCTTGGACTTTTTCCAGCAAATCCAAATCGGTCCAGATCTGGAGGAAATTCTTTAAGTGATGTGTTGCAATGCAGAGGGGAGCAAAAAGATTTCTTACGTTTTGTATTTCTTTCACAATGGAGCTTGCCTAATTTTGCAACAATATGATAGTGACTCATTGGACCCTCAGATATAACAGTGACTCTGTATAAAACACGGAGTTTTTTCTAATTTTTTGAAGTATCCTATTAAATTAGGATTGAGACTGCAGTATAGATTAGGTATTAGAAAAGGTCTTCTCCTGGTAAAAGCACCAAAGCACTGGAATAGCTGTCCAAGAGGAAGCTGTAGAGTTTCCATCTCTAGGGGGTTTTTAAGACAATGGTAGGCAAATACCTGTCAGGAATCATATTGTTAAGGTAATCCATTGCTGAGCAAGCAAAATGTACTATGCTGATCTCTCAGATCAGTTTTCCACCTTTCACCACTGGCTTTTCCTGTAAAAGCATTATGTAGAGATACAATTAATATTATTGCTCATTGTCACAGCTACATGGCTGTGCCAGTGCAGCTGAGCATTCTAACCCTAAACAGGGAAAATCATACTCACAACCAGCTCTTGAAACCTTGTACATCTCTCATAAAAGTTTAACCTGAACATACTAAAGGAAAAGCAAATGAGGAAGTAGCAGCACTGACCCGAAAGAAACAGTGCTTTTATATAACGTTACATACTCAACAGTCTTTTTTTCCCTTCCACACAACATTCTCTCTTCAAATTCTCCTTGAAGAACAACCACAAAAGGGCTTTTGAGGTAATAATTGCAAAAAACAACGAGGAACTGTATTCAGTTCCTCAGCACCTGACTTCAACACCAAGAGATTTTTGATGTGTGGGTGGAACATCTACTGGCATTTTCGCAAAGCTCAGATCTCATTACAGAGGTGAGGCCACACAAGCAGCAGAGTATTTGCTAATTTGTGAGAACAGGAACAAAATCKTAGGTACTAGTGATGGTTCTGCCCTAGACATCGTTGTAATGGGTAAAACATRGTACAGACAAGAACTCCATGCTGCAAAATTGTCCCCAATACTCTGTTTCACATGATCCACAAAAAAAAAAAAAAAACCTGGAAGGACTTCTGAAAGACCTTGYGTCTCCATAGGTAGTAACAAATAGCACTTATAAATCCCTCTCTTGAAACTTGCCAGTAAGAAAAGAGCATCCTGTTCTCAAAGGGAATAGAATGAATTCAAACAACCAARCTTATAAACTCTCTGAGCCAAACTATTTTCAATTTTACTTCTGGAATCTTTTTCGGGTTAGGATATCAAGTTACTCAGTCTTTAACGAAGTCAGTAAATGAAGCATGAGCCATAAACCAGCTGAATGCTATAGATGTCTGAYGAAATAAAAAATTATTTCTTTCTAACATAATACCACGTTCCAGTGTCTTCCATTTCAACACAATGTTTCTACTTTCTCTTGTTTGCTGGTTCTAACACCACCAACCAGAAYACTCATCTACCCACCATGATACTTYCAATGCAGGTAATTAAAACATTGCCTTTTCACACAAGRAATTCCAGGATACCCACAGATACAAATTTCTAGTTTTCTGTCACTGATTTCAGCATTTTTTTCCTCACTGAGGCTTTTTGTGAGCAGTAAGTCCAAAGAACTCACTCACCACTCATTTATCTAAGTCTTTCATCACTCAAATACAAACTGGAGATCTCCTACCTATCCTTAAAATTGTTTCAAATGTTACACAAAATTCTACAAGAACTTATGCTGTAACTTTGAGAATGTCAGGATCTTACACTGTGCACCTAATTTGAGATGTTGAATTAGGACCAGTCTCAAGCTGCATTCACCTCTCAACATGGAGAAAATGGTCGGTGCACCAGCTCATAATATAGCACAAATATAAATCACATCTATTGAATTTATTGATAGGTGCATTTATGAAATCTTTTTTCTGGATTAAGTAACCTGTTCAGGAGACAAGACAGCTCAGAAAAGGTTTGGCTTGCTTCATCTTGGTTCCTTCACCTTTAAGGATACAGACATTTATTCCTCTTCCTAAGCTAGTACCCACATTTTGTTCTTTCTGATGACCTGGGCAAGAGGAGTGACACACTCTGCTATCTTTAAATAATTACTGACAGTTTACACCTTAAGGTAGCAAGAAGGACAGCTCATACCACATGCACACAACTTCTCCAAATATTAAAATTTAGTCAAGTCACATAGAGGCAGACATAAATCTTGGCTCCAAACAGCTATTTGAGAGGTCACAACTTCCATGTAACTATTACCAGCTCCCTGGTACACGTACAGGTGTCTGGTTCCTCAACCAAAATCTGTGGTAAATGCCAAGGGTCCATGTAGAGGAGCAGGGCAATCCACAGCATGGGGCTCACATCAGTGAGCCTGCTGAGCAGAAACCTGCCCATGTTAGCTGACAAAAAAATGCAGTAGCAAGAGTTTAGTTCAAATCCCACCTCTCCTCCAGGCTTAGAGGTCTCACTCCATTTGACAGGGAGACACTTACCTCCACCTCACATTTTCCTGAGAACACAGGCACTAAGGGCCAAAGCATGTAGGCTCCTAATTCCTGCTTAAGCCCTTAAAACACCCACTAAAGTCATGAGAATATAAGGATTTAAATAGAAGATTAAGAGCTGAAGCATCTTTAGGGATTGATCCTCTCTCTCAAAAGGCAACAACCTTCTATCCCTTTTTTTTTTTTCCCTAGTTCCACTAGACAGCAGAGGAAAAAACAGCTTCTTCCCTTTGTGCAACAGCCCAACCATTAAATGTGTTCTGACACACTGAGCATCCAGATAACTCCTCCACTTTAGAGGATTCACACTGCCATTTCCCTGGCCACCGTGCCAACAATCAGAGCAAGCTCATCTGCAGGTGAAGTATGAAGCATCTTATGTCTGCTCACAAAAAAGATTCACCAGGAGATAGTGAAATTTCCCTTGTAAGGCCAGTGGGCAAGACACCTGCCAAGGCAAACAGGAAAGAACTGACAGCTGGTCTCTATCAATAGGAATGTGTATTTTCTTTATGCTGCACTCATTTTCATACCTTGCTGAAACTGCTGCACTCTTGTACACAAGAAAAACTTAACTATTTTCTCCTCTTCATATCGCATATTCTTACCTAATTATATGGCAACTTTTACACGGTACAAGAAGTTTGGTCCTAASGGGGCTGTGAGCTCCTTCATCCCCTTGAGAAACAAAAACAGAGACTGCTTAGCTGAGGAGCCTAAAAACACTTCTGTAGACTTTTTWAAAAAAAAATCCAGGCTCACATGTTTCAATACATTGGAATAACACATTGATTATGAGGGAAAGGAACATAAAACATAACTGAGAATTACTTCATTCCCACTGCCCCATCAGGAAACTGTCATTAGACAAGTCCTGTTATGATTTTAGTAAGAGTTTCTTCTTATATGTTGCATTCCCACTAAAAAAACCATTTGCTGACCCTAAAAGCAATCTGACATGACTTGTAAGTTCAAAGCAACATTCAGTGACCCAGGCTGTCACCTGAGATGTGAAGATTACTGTCATTTGAAGTGCCATAATAAATCTCAGGTAACTTGATAACTGCCTTACTGACTTATAAGAACCATGCTCGTAGAGTGTTTGCTTAATTTCTGCCAGGAAAAAAAATGTCTGCAGTGGCTAATTATACTCTTCAGTATAGTTTTCTTTTGTGAAAACAGAGAATCTATTTCATCTGCTTTGCAAACAGCAGAGATGTGATTTTTATCTGTTGGTTGTGAGCATTGCTCCTGTCCCTATGGCAATGGACAAGTCTCTGGATCATTACTGCTTTGTGGAGCTGACTCCTGGCACCCTGGGGGAAGCATTCTTGGGATCCAGCACGCAGGGAACTGCGGCAACACAACAATGCTGCACCCCGGCCATCAGCTGCCGCTTTTGTGGGCCCACCCTGAGCTCTGGTTCACTGGAAGTGGAATTTAAGGAGCCCATAGGGAGACCAGGAAGCCTTTTCAGCAACTTCGAAAAATAAGACATTAGAAAAATTATGTCAATGCACAGATAATGGGGAAAAAAAATTATAAAAGGCTTRGGAAAGTATCTGTGTTCCGTTTAAATCACCTGTAAATAGCTCTTCATCTCTCACACCACACCCACCTAGAGCCAACAAGGCAAGCACAGTTGAAATCTGAATATTTAACTACTCACTTCTAGTTCTAGTGCCAGTAACTAAAACTGCTGGTCTAAGCTTCAGAGAAAGCATATGCTGATCACAGGATRCAGCAAAGTGCTCAGAAATCTCAGCAAAAAATCAAGAAGCCTATTGAAAAAGTGAAAGGGATGGAGAGTCTACACAGCTAACCTCTCCACACAAACAACAAGAGTCAATCCCACAGCGAGAGGCTGGAGTTTGCATCAGGTTTGATGAGACATTTAGAAAAACACATGACCGGCACCTTTTGGAGGCAAGGATACCTTTGACAGTAAATGAGGATTTAGTAAGCAACGCATGAGTAATCAGGCTTTGCTCGAATAATGCAGCTCCTTAGTACAACAAAACACTGGAAAGGAACAAACRAAATCCAAATGTGTCCTGTATCAGCACATTCCACGCAGTTCAAGTGCTCCTATTGCCTCCTCAATACACAGTTTGGCTAGTGCAGTTTTGATGGCATTCCTATTGTATGCTTCTCATGCAAAAAATTAATTACTTCTATCTGTCAGGCATCATAAGCCCCGTTGCACCAAAATGAGGTTTTGTTTGTTTGCTCCTCTGATGTTTTAATTATTGCAACATGATTACAACAGACTAAACAACAGCCTAAAGGTACAGATGTAGCTAACATCTAAAATACTCTCATGTATAAATATGTATGAGCACACACRCAGCTATGGACGATGCTTCTTTCCATAAACAAGCAACTCACATAATCAAAGCTTAGAACACTCTTCTGGTACCTTCACGTTATTAACATCCTCCAAAATTGCTCCTAATCACAACAAAGTGACTTCGAGGTGATGAATAAACATCACTCATTCTTTTATGGGGCTAAAAAGGTGACGGAGGGAAAYACAGGAAACTTGGTGAGAGATACTTGTACTCATTAAATGGAAATGCACAACACAAACTGTGAAGAACACAGTGATTGATCATACTCTAACACTTATCCTCATCCKTACATCTCACTAATTCACGTGTCATTCAAGGCAACCCTGATGGGTAAATATTAATCATAGAAGCATTTAAGCAGGAAAAGACCTTTAAGATCATCAAGTCCAACTGCTGCCTGAGACAACCAACACACTGCGAAATATTCACCTTCAGGTCACAAGCTCTTGCCTTCTATCTATGCATATGTGGATTTAAAAAAGTTTGAAAAAAAAAATAAAGGTAGATCAGCTATTTAAAGGACTCTCAACCCTCCATCTTTTCCACTTCAGAAAGAGTCCTGGTACCCAAATACAAATAGGCCAATTATCAAAACAGGTAGGATTATAATGTTGCAATTTAAAGACGGAAACTGTTAGAAAGAAGCAATGCCTCATCTTATTCTGTATGCAATAGGTTTGATTTCCAAGAGTTATGACCATTGAAAAATCTTGCCCTAAAATATGGTACAGTAATGAAGAGATCCATCTATTGCAGCAGAGTTAGGTTAGATCCAAAGTTATTTTACTACTTGTATTATTATCGCTACTAATGCTGTGGTGTCATGTGGTGTGACACACGACTGTCAAGCCATAATCTATGGAACAGGCTCCTTGGGAAAGGAGCAGGGAGAGTTACCCTCTACATAACAGAGTGGTGGGAATACATGGAGTTTTGCCTAGGATGGATGATGAGCCAACCTCCAATTATGGCTTAGGATTAGTGAAAACGGAGTATTTAAATTGAAAGGGACATAATTTCAAACAAAAYTCCTCCCTGCCCTCAACCAGGAATATCAAAGAATAGTGTCTGATGCTGCTGCATTTACAACATTCCCAACTCAGTTTATCCCCCTTAGCTCCAGACAGTTTGACTGATAATACAGTCTTTCAATCTACAGGCCAAAATACCTCCTACTGCTATATATGYATTTTTCAAGATGTAACAGTTCCAGCTTTTATGCTAGTTGCAGAATACTTATTTTTATGTCACAACAAAATAATTTCAGTATCATCTCAAGAATTTAAGTAATATTCTTTTCCAAGACTGAAGCCAAGAAATTGTACCGATCAAATTTTTTTCCCAGATTCTTTTTTCAACTAATTCATTTTAAAACGGAATAGGCAGCTCATGTCCCCTGTTATCCTTAAATCAGAATGAGGGTATAATGCCCCTGTCCCATCTCTCTCCAGTCTCAGAAGGATCATTTCAGTCTCCTTTTATTTTGAAGGACAGGGCATTATCAACTGTAACAGAAACTCATACAAGTTAAAATAAAGACAATAATTTACTACAAAACTGGCTAGTTTTCCCTCAAGATTTCTGATTTTCTTGTAATTTCTAACTTCTGCACTTTTTGGCTGTCTCAGGTTTCCTCAGCTTCACCAGTTCGCAAGAATTCTATATGCCTACAGATTTCACAGGGGTCAGAGAAAGGCTGTGAAGAAAACAAGGGAGAATTTACCTGGTTTAGTAATAAGATTGAAGGAAGAGTCCTCAAGTCAGTCAGTTCAGAAATAATTRAAATACAGGAGAAACTCCCAGGGAACGATTTATATTCAAAGGGGATTATAGCTAACACTAAAATGTTTACAAAATCAATGGGAACCTAGCACAAAACAGATATAGCTCAGGGGAATACACATTGATTAGATTCCCATGTCCGAGATGCAGTCCTCTTTTCCATGTTCCTCATTAATTCATTTCAATATTTATGCGAATTGCAAAATAGATGTAACTGAGCTTCAGTTATTTATATTGTGTTAAATAGGAAGAAAAAAAGAGTTCTGTTTATCCGAAACCAAAATTCATTTGTTTCCAAATGTTTAATGAGAGAGGATGGTTCAGTTCGCCTCCACATTCATCATCTGGTGGTGCACATGATTGAATATCCAATAATGCCAATACTAACCAAGAAATGACTGGCACAAGCTGTTAGCTTTCAGGCTGAGTTGACAATTTCCTGGTGTATCCAAAACACAAACCCAGGTACTCCTGACAACCAAAACAGTGTATGGCTAAAGCTCTACATCTTCATAATATTCAATGTTTTGTAGCCTTTTATACTGAATTAGCAAGGTACTAATTACTAAAAAGGATGTTAGTGCACTGCAGCTCCAGTGTTGTCAAGCATCAGCTGCCCTACCAGCCACAAAGGCAGGTCATGTTTTAGCCAAATTTGGTATTATTGTTTATACAGAAAAATCACTAGATGAAAACCACGTGCAGCGGCAGCGCCAGGCTCTGAACTGATTCTCATCAAAAGGAAAGAATGGAAATTGTGCCTTCCATTCTCCCACAAACTGGATGCACTTCAGCTTGCCACTGACCTTTTCACAACAGCACTGATTGAGCTAACTAGACTGAAAGTTGAAAAGCAAATGAAGTCACCAAAGGGGTAATGGGTTAAAAAGCCCTCCAGAAGAGAGCAGAAGGCCTGACCTTCAAAGGTTAATGTCACTCGTGCCAAAGTAAACAGAAGAAATGTTTCATGACCAAAATAGTGGTTCTTAAACAGACATTACAGAATTCCAGTGAAACAAAGTGCTTAACTGAAAAGTAACTCACATGCACGAACCTGGCACCTCCAAGACTAGTGTCTCAAGAGTCTGAACAGCCTAATTGCTGGTTACACAGATTCCAATATCTGACAGTGATCTCTATCTTCCCACAAGCTTGCCCAATTTTCCATTCTGTCAGTTAAGTGACAACACAAGTCCACGTAACGACTGCAGAATTCCCCTTGCCCAAGAAACTCCCAGAGGAAAACAATGCCCATATTCTAGTGGTAAGGCAGAGCTTTGTGGAGGGAAAATAATCGGGATCATTCCTACTCCTGGAGATGGGAATGCATCAGCAGCAAACGGGCACCCTCACATAAGCCAACTAACAACACAGCCATGGCACCGGGAAGCACTCAATCCACGCTGCACAGAACTGTGTTTCACTGCCTTGTGGATGGGGGACTGGAAAGGCAGGAAAGAAAAACCTCTGTGATCTGCTGCTGAGGAAAGAGAAAGTGGGAACGGCAACAGCTACTGCTTGAACACCCACCATGATGACAGGTCTTCCTTTACGATCCCTCCCCTGGGAAGCAGGAGCACCGCGAGCGCCGAGTCCCGGGCTCCAGCACAGGGAAAGCAGAGCAAGCCCGTGGCCAGCCTGCCCCACGGAGGTCTCTGCCCCAGGAAACTGCCTGCTTTGCCTATGCCTAGAGCCAGCCCCGAGGCAAGCAGGCATTGTTCAGGGCAAACTCTTTTCCAAGCTGGACGTTCTCTCTTTGTGCAAAACACAGCGTGTCGCCGAGCTAACACCAACTCCCATTCGAGTCTGAGGATGCTGCTGTGTACTCATATAATTATCTCAGCGCTAATAGCTACCAAGATGTACAGGCACATTCTCTGCTGAGAGCTCGAAGGGAAAATGTGAGTCATAAGAATCAGGGAAACAAAATAATAAAATGAAAATGAGAAGTAAACAATCCTAAGGAAGATGAGAGACAAAAAGGAGTCGGAATTTTTGCACTGCCAATTTTATCCTAATTATTTTCAAGCACTT
This sequence comes from Amblyornis subalaris, assembly GCA_018881555.1. Taxonomy (NCBI): domain Eukaryota; kingdom Metazoa; phylum Chordata; class Aves; order Passeriformes; family Ptilonorhynchidae; genus Amblyornis; species Amblyornis subalaris. The sequence goes on from JACAXG010000192.1 coordinate 511,730, forward strand.
TCTTAAGCCTGTAAGTGGAGAGAAAATAATATTCTACTATTAAACACAGTGATCCCTACAGGGACATGTTACATGCCTCATGTACATGAGGCATATACAGCTTCAGCAAGTGAGTTCAGGACAAGATATAAACACAACACAAGATATAAACGCAGCAAACATCTTCAACAGAAGCAGTAAAAAAAACAGGTTAATAAAATCCAGTTAATCAGAAATTACCCATAGCAGGAAGGAAAACTAAGATGTCTAATTCAGAAATGAAAATGAACAATGAAAAAAAGTGATAAGGACTGACAGTGAAACATTTTCCAGAACACCCATAGGGTATTTTGAAATTTACCCTTCAGACATGAAGAACAGATACGCTAACCGGAAAAATGGGAATGTATCTTTTTTGGAAAAAAAATTGAATATTAGAACTATTGTAGGAGTCAGCAAATTAACAGGAAACTAACATCAACAGAAGAATTATCTTCGTAGATGCTGTGCGCGCTTTCGTACTAATTTCAATTACTCAAACCAAAGTCTCACTCTAACTTTTTTTTTTTTCACCAGGCTCCAAAAAGATTCAGGTATAAAGAAGCAGATTATTAAATAGAGGTAGGTGTATTAGAAAAACCCATTTTTTGAGAGGTTTTTTTTAGAGGCAGCTACCTACCTAAATGAAATTGATTTGTCTGTCGAAAATCTTACAGACTAAGAGGAATTGTCTTTCTAAAAATTAAATATGTACATGAATATTTTATAGAATGTCTGCCCTCAGCTGTCAATAACATTTAGTAAATAAAATTGGAAAAAAACCCAACTTATTTCTTGCTATGTAAGCAGTTTGATTACTTTTCTACACTTACTTCAGCTTATTTTGTGGTATTACTGTGCTGTTCCTTTTAAGCGCCTTCATCCAGTAAACCTCACAATACTCTGGCAATACTACAAAGGATGTTGTTAACAGTATTATCCAGTTGCCAGGCAGTAAACCAAACCAGAGAAACCTGCCCAGATATACACCAGTAAACAGACATATCTTACATACATGAAAGCCCAGCCTCCTCTTCTTACTAGAGCAATGCAATTGGAAAAAGCAGCCTTATTTTTAGCTTCAGTCCAAATACAGCTCCTCATGCAACACAACGAATAACACTGTTCTTTTGCTTAAATAAATCCATAAATGTGTTTCCATAAATGAACTGCGTTGAAAAAAACAACTGAATTTTTATTTGAAAATAAAAACTTGATACAAATATATAAAAGAAATATGTCTACATATATTAAATTTGTTGTCTAAATATATTAGAATTGTTATATGCCAGTGTGACCCTGCTACATCTGGATAATGTCAAAAGCTCAATGCCTTTTAATAAATTCAAAATAGATTGCACTTAATACAGACATAGCCTGTACCATCAGCGCACAACTCAACTCCAAATTATCTCAACAGAAGCCATAAGGAGAAATGCTGGTCAGGGATGCAAAACATGCATGCTGAAATTGTAAAAAAAAGAGTAAAGAGCAAACCATATAGCAAAGCCTGAGGTTAGCAATAATGTCTTTTCCAATAATTTCTTGACTTCTGTGCTTTGTTTTTCACATGCACATTAACTTTGGATACCCAGAACCACATCAGTAAGTTGCTTACTAAATCTAACAGGAAAAAACGTTTCAGTATAAACTGACATATGTCATGGATTTAGAGACTCTTGCGCTTTTAGAACCAATTTTGTKTTCCCATCTACTGGAAACAAAATATATTCACATAAGGGAAAAGACGATAGATAATATTTACTGGAGCAGCCCACAGCTATGCTATTACTAAGGGCATAACACACTTTTGATTGAAAATAATTTTTAAAAATATTTTTATGATAAGCCAAATTATATTTTCCATTTCGTTTTGGCATTTTGTTTGTTGGAGTTCTTTGTGCCGAAGGATAAAATCTTAATTTCCTTCAGTAGTTTCAAAAAAAAAAAAAAAATTAATAATTGTGGGGAGAAAGGAGTAGCTGTTTGGTTTGTTGCCTTTTGTTTTGTTTTGAAACTAACTTTAGGTAGAGCAAATCCTTTATGATTAATCATACAACTGGTCAGCACAGAGTATCTGCTAGATGTCCTTTTCTGGATGCAGCAAAGCTGCCGTGTTTGGGACTTACATCACACACTCTGAGCACTCTGAGTTTCCTGGCTCTCCGAAGCCCTCACCTTTCATTTCCACCTCCTTTGTAAAGGTGTCATTCATCTCACCYGTTACCTTCTCCCAAGACAGGGAGAAGTGCCACTGTGTCCCCAGGGTCACCACCCACTCATGGCTCAGCAGCTGCCCAGGAGGCACCAGAGCCTTGCACCACACACTTGCACCTGAGCAGCTGAAACTGCTTAAAAGCATTTTTTTTAAAAAAATCTCTTCGAGACACCATGGCAATGAGAACAGTTCCCGAGGAGATTAATGCTATTTTTTCCCAAGATGCCTAACACCTATACACAAACCTGAACAAAGTGATTTTCTGCGCTTACTTCCCTGCATCCATTACCCCAGGTCTCTACATTCTGTAGGCTGARATCAGAGTCCTCTAAGTCCTTCATAGGGGTTCTCCAGCAAATCAGGTTTTTTTTTTCTTATGTTCCCAAAACTGAGGGGGGATGGAGGGTGTTCCTTCCAGCCTGGAACAGATCCTGCTGTAGGACAAGAGCATTTGCTTCCCTCTTCTGACCCACCCGTGCCAACCTTGTAGTTACATTTAGGCAGCCTCAAAACTGGATCTGTTGCTCTGCCATTGCCAGCACAGACCTTGAAGCAGCCAGCTGATATCACATACAGTGTGCAATTTTCCACAGTCAGAATCGAGCCCAATCCAACATGTTGTCTATAAACCAGCTGTGAGAACTTCCTTTTGGAAAAGGGACTCCATGCCCCCGAATCATTCGTTAGGAGTAACGGAGAGACAGATGGAGCATCAAAACCGCACATCGAGTTTCTTCCAAGTATTCGAAAAAAGTGKTTTTCAGTGCCAGCCTTTAAAAGAYATTCTCTTTTCCTCGCTTCAAGACTTTGAACAATGCAAAATAATTGCCCTCTCTGCATACCCAAGCACTGCAAAAGGTAACCACAGAGAGTCAACAGCATCTAAAATGACCCTCCTGTGCTCTTGACATAGGTCAAGATGATAGGATCACAGAAAAAATGTAGGCTGGAGGTTAACTGGAGGTTTTAACACCAACTCCCTTTTGAACTTCACAGGCCCTTGGGAAAGTTGCCACTCTGTCAGTTCCTGGGCAGCCAAAGGCTGTTGTGTTGCAATGGGAAAACTCCATTTTGCATATATGCATGAATACACATGTACATGCACCCACTTATCATTTTTTTAAATATTCCAGTTATGCTCCAGATTTTTAAAAAGGCGAAACTTCAGCACCTCAACCTCTAATTTTTAAGAGCTAAGCATACAATTTTTAGCAACTTGTATAAAAGTATTGGTAAGTGGCTTCCATCCAAGTCCAAGCAAAACCTCCTCATTATACACAAACATTTCTCACTATTTTTCAGGCCAGCTCCAGCACAAGCAAATTTTTGATCATCACTAGAAGAACAATTCTGATTTTTTTTCTTTCCTTTGCTGCCAAATGTTTGATGCGAGCACTCATCTGGTTTAAACTGCCAGAGTTCCACCAAAAACTCTTTCAAATGTTTCCCTTTTTCATTGATGCCAGCAGAAATGTGACATGAGCTATACTGTATCACAATTTGAAGAAAGAATTTTGGAAATATCAGGATCAATACAAGGGCTTTAATGACTAAAGGGCAGCAAAAGCTCTTTCTGCTGACAGGGTGTAGGACAGACACATCACCCTTTACTCCGTGGATTTCTCCCTCTTTCAGTGCTGGAACATGCCATGGGGATAACTTGCTATAACGGTATAGCAGGATGTTCTGCCTGGAGCGGGGGCAAAACAACTGGAACAATGCCCTGTTTGCAAAGGTGTTGGTGGTGAAAGGGCCTCATGCTGCTTTTGGTGTTTCATGCTGAAACCAGCCTGACTCATCAATCCCAAACTTCCTGATGGGGAGGTGAAGATGTGGCAGAGCTGGTAAAGCACCTGATAAAGGAACAAACAAGTGATACCACTGATAACTAAAGATGCTGAGCCGACACAGCTGGCCAGGAGACACATGACTGCCAGTCAATCACTTTGTACCATAAAAGCCCAGTCCAGCTTTTTAATGGCAGGGTCTTCTAACACAGCCCTGCTTGGAGTGTGTGTGGAGATTCCTCCCTTGAATGGGGACATCCTGGAGGGTGAGCAGAACAGATTTGCCCACAGTCACTGGTATGACTGGTATTACTAGGTGAGTAACATCAATCTCTACTTAATGACTATTTTTGCTAATTTTAATATAATGCCTTCAATACTGCTTCGAAAACAGTGCTTTATACTGCACTAGTAGTTASAGCTACCCACAGTGTGTAGGAAACAATTCTGATTAAGAACTTTTAGTCTTAGCATTATCACGCTAAATCGTTTATTTTTATATAAATCTATCTGGTTTGCCATCCCAATCCCTGTGGAGCAAAGTTGTATTAAGGTTCAACTACACCTATATAATCCTACAGATATAAACCTTTGACCAAGTCTGGGGCCAAGTCTGGATCCAGCTGCACCTGAACTCCTCCCTGGGAAGAGGTTTAGAAATCTAGGGGGTCCTTTCTGCACCTTATGACTAAACAAGAGGGCTTCTCTAATAAACTTTGTCTGCAGCTCCCACTCTGCACATGACAAAGGGTCATTATAGTGAAAAAGATAATTATGCTGACACAGAAGGAACATGCAATAGCCTTTTCTCCTATTGCTCAGCTTTTAAGTCAGATTCTAGTACAATGAGTAGCCAACAACGTGGCAGTGAGCTTCTCATTAACCCAGCTATCAAATTATATCCTGTACAATTCAGAAGAATGCAACCCTAACATGTTAGAGCATTTGTTGATTTGGGGATACAAGATCTCCAATCTCTCCATGTGAACAAAAATCTCAACAGCCTCAGAGCAGAGTTTTCATTGCCACTCTGAAGGGGTGAAAACCTTTTTTTCCTTTAATAGCAACGATTATAACTTGTTCAAATGCAAGTCACTAACATAAGAACTGACAGTTGCAGGCCTGAATTCCTTGGGAGCCATAATTATTTATGACACTTTATTACAACAACACCAAAACATATGGTTACCTTATTAGAAATTAGAATTTATTTTCATATAAATCTCAGCATGACATTACACCGAAAGAACTAAAGTTACTCCAGGGGATGGCAAATAATTCCACTTTCCAGGTTTCAGTAGTTGGAATATGAATTCAAACTAATTAACTTGTCAATATAAAAGTAGCTTTGATAACAGAAATAATATATCTAGAGCCATATAAAGCACAAACCACCTTCCAACAAACTCTTGAATCTTCTTAGTATAAAAATTTTACTATTTTGCTTGAAATCTTTCTGTCCACTGGCAAGAATATAATCTCTGCCTTGAATTTACCACCATCCTATGAACCTGTCAGGGAAAGGGTCTAGTTTATTTTTATTCAGTCTCCTCTACCAGCAGCTCATAGCACAAGGAATCTGCAGTCTCATTTATTACACTCCATATACCCACAAAGGCAGGACACTGACTGACAAGCTATCATGTTATAAAGGATGAATTCCAGTTCATGTGACGGTTAAGAATGTAATTTTAAATCGAAAGTCTCTCTCTATGAAAACAGTAGGCAGAACAAATGTATTATTTGCATTATATCACCAAGAGAAGGGACTTTCCCTGATAAAYAGGGTAACAGACATAGTAGAAGTTTAAATTTGACAGTGTCAGGTAMGTGAAGTCTTAAAAAGTAGATCAACAAGTATCTTTCAAACAAAAGACGAACTTTTAGAAAAGCAACCTGGCATCAAGCCATGTATTTATAAAAGGCCAGGGTGGAGGAATTGCTTGGAGTCTTTGGCATGCAGGGGTGGTTTTGGGTTTTGTTTTGTGACTCTCCAGGACTTTGTTCCAACTAAAACACTGCCATTAAGGCAGTCCTTGAGGCAGAGATGATGATCTTGACTGCAACACTTTTTGATTCTTCCCCTGCCCTCCTCTTTTCCATGGTTCAGCACAGAGAAAAAAAATCAGTGCATTTACCATCAATATTTGTCTCCTTAACTTCATGAAATTACCTGCAGTATCCACYATGTACAGTTGTGTGTATGTGTACACCCATGCAGCACAGAAGGTAAGTTTATTATAGCACACTGAATCACATCTGCAGGAAACAGACATCTTGTGCTGAGGGTTTTCTGAGAGCACAGCAAACAGAAGGATTAGCGTTCAAAGCTGACCCAGAAGTCAAGTCAGTGGACACCATCCAAAACCACAGTTGTACATCACTGCCACACAGAAGGTTTATGTGGTACCACATAATGTTAATGTCACCTCCCAAGCCACAGTGCGGTGAAATTAGAACAGCTGCAATGAAGTCACTACAGAGGGGAAGGGGMAAATTCAACAAAATTCACCTTATTTTATAGAGCAAGGAAAACGCCAGCTGTGAAAACTCAGTGGATTGCCAGCAGACTCCTACTCTGAGGGCCATATGCAGGACTGGGTTTATTCTGTTTCAGTTCAAACAGCTCCTGAAAAGTTCTGCACACTGAACTGCTATTTATGCACAGGATGTGATGAGTCAAAGGACTGAATATTAGAGGTAAGTTTTATGAAGCTCTCTCATCTTCAGAACCCTAACAGAAGCCACACTGTATGATGAAAGACTTTTTTGTTCCCTTATGTTTTACAATAGAAGTAAACATTTTTTTCCTCATTAAAGCATGCTGATAGTGATTTCTTTGCATTTGGAACTAAATCATTAATCTAAAATGGTTAATTTTTTGTGATTTCTGCAACAATGGGAGAAAAACCCACCTTCGTCCTCTGCGTGTTGTCATTTTTTTTCTATGTGACTTTCAAAAAGCAAACACTTTCTTGACCAAACCTGCACTAATGTATCTTCAGAACAGATATTTTCAATATATTTACCTATCTATCTTTCTGTAAAGAATTTCCTGATTACATCTGATATCAAGTTCAAATGAAAAGAAACTGAAAGCAACAAAACCCACCATATGTGTCTGGAACATACTTGCAAATCACAAGGAAATTAAATGTGGGTTTATTTTTAAAATAGCTAGCAGCAAAATCCTGAGATTCCAAACACACCAGGCAGATGTTTTGCCTGGTCTGTCCATGCTGCACACTTGGATCCATGCTCAGTGGCAAATGAGCACTCAGTTTTCTCCCAAAGCTTTCATTTGTCTTTATGTCAACTTCCCAAAATCTGCCAAGCCCAGTAAAATTATCATAACTCTTCCTTAGAGCACAAAGTAGGCAGATTTTCTGAATTTGGCTGGCATTTCATAGCTTATGTGACATTTTTTTGAAATGAGCAGTAATTTGTTAACAACAGATTAAACAACATGTTTGGAGCACAGAAGGGAAAGAACAACTGAGTCATGCTCCTTCTGAAAGTCACAAGTGCTTCTAGAGCATTCCATCAAGTTCAAAAATTGAATGAATTTTCACAAATATTAAGGTATTTCATTTATTACTCTTTAAGCTGAGATAACAGCACTAAGATGAGGGTCAGGTCATATAAGGATCATCCTAGAGAGTACACTGAGGTATATAGGGAAAGAATACCCTACAATATAGTCATAAAATGAGAATATTCATCTTGTAGGTCCACTTTAGTCAATGGATCCTTTCTTATATTACGCCTGTTACCACAGACCATTCTCTGGTGACATTGGTGTGTAACATGAGAGGACACCTTGTGATATGCCACTGTACCACTGTTATGAGATGCTTCTCGGGGGCACAAGTACATGTGCACGAAGGACAGATAAGGTTAATACTAATTTTCTTGCTCCATGCACTCTTTTCACTGAGAAGAGGCATGCACTGGTCCTGTGATATCCATCCCATTTCAAACTTTTAACAGTTCTCACAATGGATCAGAGCTCAAACAGCAACGAGATAAAAATCACTTTTGTACCAACGTAACAACTTTGCGGGTAGAAAGGGGCTGCTAATGTTTCAAGCTAAGAAGGTAATACAGAATGAGGAGCTGAAATGTGGCAGAGAAATATTCTTTTCCTCTTCACTGTGAAATATGTAACAGAAAATGACCAAACTCTTTTCAGAAGAGATGGCCCTTTGCCTGTTAGCATCTGAAAAGCGAGGATCAGCATGCTAGCTAGCAACAAGCCCGGCTTTCAGCTGATTAGGTTTGATTTTCCTTTATCATCTCTGAGCTTCAGACTCTCCATTTGCTGACACTTTCCTGTCTCTTAGTTTGCAATATGCAGACTGACCTATTATTGTAGTCACAGACTGCAGTTTTTCAGCTTTGAAGAAGCACAGTAGATCAGTGTTTGCAGGTCTGCCGCACACATCACGCAGCACGTCTGGAAGAACCAGCCTGAGACAGACGCAAATGAATTCCCCATTTTGGCCCTGGTTTTGCCATGAACGTGTCACCAATTCTCACACAGGCAACTTCCAGCAACCAACACAGGTGCCCATGGGGCACGTCCCGAGAAGCCAGAGCTGYGAGTGTGCACGCACTGCTGCAGCTGGAATGTCTGAATCCCGCAGACCCTCGGACTCGGCTGGCTTACTTGCATGGTTCCCAGAACTTATCCATGATAAAGGGATACTCGTTCAACACTTGTGCCTAAGTATCCACAGCTGTAGGTAAACCTCAGACAACACGATTAATAAAAATATTTCTGTACATCTCTCTTCAAAAGATGAATGCTGTAAATATGTCTCATACATGCAAGATAAGTAGGCAAGCGTCAAAAAACCCTCAACTTTTCTGGTTTTAAGTAAAATACATTGCTTTTCCAGAACACAGACGATCTCCACTTATCTCCTTCATTCATTACAAGCTTCATTTACTTGTTTGCTTTCAGAAACTGTCTTCCCTGAACACGTCTCTGTTATTTCAAAAATGGAACGTATATAGTGAGTGTTATCTTATATGCACATCTTGACACAAGAAGCTTCTAAGTACTTGAAAAGCAGTTACTGAGAATGAATAGTAAAAGCCTCTCAGGTTTTTATTATTTATTTTACAAAATTTGTTGATGCCAATTCTCTGATAAAAGTTAGAATCTTTTGAATTCTTTTTTCCACTGTACCGCTAATGTGAATACGCAAAGTTAAAAAAAAAGAGACAAATACTTGTCAAAAAGCAAAGCAGATTGAAACACCATACTTCAGAGATCTTACAAAATGAAAATGATGCCAAACTCCAGCAGGATAAAACTGTGTGTATAASAGCAAGCTGAAACAACAGGTAAGGTACAATAACAGTACACATCAGAATTCACATGCACAAGTACTTCAAGTACACTGGAAGAGATGAGAAATCTGGAAAGCTCCAAGCTGGAGCGCTCTAAACTAAGGTGCCACTTACCAGCACACATCACGAKTTTGAAATAATTTAACCTTGCCATCTCAAAGGAAACATCTTAAATGCCTTAAGTTTAAAGGCTTTGGAATGGCAAAAATCCAGAACTACAGCTGAGCATGAGAGCTTCCTTGCTTCCACAGGTGTTTCGTATGTTTAATACTTGTTTTTCAGCTGTTTTGAGTATTTAATTCTTACACAGTACACACAGAAACCCAAAATCGTAAGAGAAAAAATCCACCCCATACTGTATCAACATCCTACCAAACTGTACCTCCAAATATATGCCTTTGTCCTCATTTAAATCACAGCTTCACCATGCATTTGAGACTATTGTACAGCCAACTATGAAATGATTCTATTTAGCAGATTAAACACGTAGATGAGAGGAAAGAGGTTAGAGAGGCATAAAAAGAAATTTGGCAGAAAGCTGTTCTGAGCAGTGAAAGGAAGCTCTTCACAGGCCTGAAAGGAGTCACCTCTTAGCTAATCGATTTGTCAAGTCTGTAGCTCCCCTTGCTCAAGGGCCTCTCTTTCTCTGTGTTAACTCCTTAGAACTACACTCCATCTAGCATATTTATAATTCCAAAAATGCAGAAAGCAACACTCTCATCTATCCCATGGTGTCAGGCAGCAAAAGCRGCTTTTTGTTCTGCTGCCTCATGTTTCACCCACACACACAGAAGTCAGGGATTTAATTTGCCCCTCCAAAAACTCAATGCAACATAGACCCAGGTACGTCGCAATTCCTGYTACTTTCTTTTTAAAAAGCTCTTTCTTTCACCTTTACTACCACTAATGAACGTACTGCCAGTATCTCCAAAATTGTTTGGGTYGAGATGTTTAAATTTTTTCCACAGAAGTAAAAAGGGACAGTTTGCAACTAGGTAAATAAAAATACTAAGCCCTGACACATTATTTAAAATAGCAAAAAAAAAAGGACTAATACTGGGTTATGTATCATAGCTGATAAACAGCCTGTCTTCTGATTTCTGAGAAGTCCTTGTAGTACATATAAAGCAGTTGTTCACAGTTTTTTGTACAAAAAGGTTTCTCTCTATGCACAATAGATCTGCTGCCTAYCTTTGGAAATACATAGGGGATTTGTTTTCCCAGTCACTGAAAGTGCACATATAGAACCATTCAAAATTTTAATTACAGAGAAATGACTAAATACCATATGATTTATAGCTGCACTTTACTGAACACATTTATAAACTGCTATTTAAAGCCATCCTGTTCACTTGTATACACTAGAAAGTATTTTTATGAATGCAGGATCATTTAAGCACAGTCCACGCATGTCTTTTTTTATTCTTTCATCCTTAGTCCTCAGTATTCCATCTCTTATGCTATCTTTTAACAGCTTGTCAAAAATGCCATCTCCCTTCCATCACCACTACTATTGGAAAAACAATCTAGGGAAATATTTTTTACAAATTAGTTCAAAAACTTCCTATGATGGTCAAAAGATTAAATATTGCAGCCTGACATACAAGGGTATTAAAAAAAAAACCCACAATGCAAAGGCAGGAAGGAATGTGGTATATATTGAATCATCAATTTATTTTTTAATAAGTACATCACAGCTATGAATAACAAGCTCTAGAAAACACTGAGAAACAAAAAAGGAGAATAATACCCCACTGCATTCATTCCTGTGATGGAATAACACATGAAAAGAACTACCTCAGCTACACTCTTCTCAGAAATAGGTCTCTTATGTATCATAGGAAAACCATTTCAGTAAAGTACCTGTCCCACWGAAGTACTTCAGGAAGGACTGCAGGTCATCACTTTTATATCCAAGCCTCAGTACTCTTTCACACTTACTGTTCTCACAAAGGCCTGCAGAACTCCCACTTCCTAAATCAATGCATCTTATAAAGACGCTGTTCTCTAAAAAACATTTTTAGAAGGTAGCTGCTAGTGTTTTAAAAATGACAGCAGGACCATAGTGTGCGAAAACACAACTGCAACAATGAGATATGCTCACAGACAGGGGCTGGATGGTCCAGCACCACCTGTAATCTTCAGTCCCCATTTATGAACACAAAAAGGGTCCTTGCGATATCCACCATCACAAAACTGAACTTGGCAATGAAATTCACTCATCTACCATTTATTTCACATTATGCTTTTGAATAAGTTGTTCAGGGAACAGATCTTTGAATATTTTGTTTACCTTCACAATATGCAGAGTCCCCTTGGACAGAGAGATAACCATTCTTGCACTCGCAAGTAGCTTTTGTGTTCCAGTTTTTGCACTCCGAATTTTCACCACATCTGTGTCCCTCTGCACAGAAGTTATGACCTGAAATACAAGAAACATGTAACATGGTTTTAAAGCATGTTTAGTTCAGATATTTAGATATTTGCATTGAGTGTATCACTCAAAAACTTTGGCATGCTACATTCAAAATTCTCTCTGTAAACCTAGTTGGTGTGCACAGGCTTTTTGGATTTCTCCATTGATTCATTCTCAGAAAAAAACACTTTGTTCAAAAAGATATTTGTACGAGTAGTTTTAGTCAGGATAAAAGACAACTGCAACGCAGGAAGCAACAACAATTCATTAGTGTTCTACTGAACCCATGCAGCATTAAGTCTCCGACTGCCAAGAAGTGCAATACTAACTTACAGCAAAAGGAAAAAAAAGTGTAACATCAAAAAAAAAAAATAATAATCCCTCAAAATTTTCTTATTATGCATAGCCACGTGTGCTTTTAGTAGACCAAAATGAGACACTGCACAGAACTGCACCGGTAGTCAAAGCAACCTCATACACTGCCTTGTAACTCTGTCATCAAAAACCAGCTCGGTTGTTTCTATGGTTTATAATTATTCCATGCATCATGTTTTATGGAGGAGAATTTTTATTAATCTGTCCTTTTTCCTTCACACAAATTCTCAGTAGTTTCTCTGTGAACAGTTTCTTTCGTTCCATACAAAGTCATTTCTAAAAATAGGATGAACTTTCCCACTTCCTTCTCTAAAGGTACAAGTGGCTGAAGTTCTTTCTTTCTGATTTTCAGTATTTCTCAAAGACATGTCAACATCTTTCTCTGCTGTAAGTCTAAACTGAAAGTAATTCTAACTTCATCTCTAAAGGCACTCCACTGGCAGTTAAGAAATAACTTACAATATTTGACAACAGAATTTTTCGTCCTCCACTGGTGTATGTGTCATAGATTTTCTCTACTAATATCCAAGAGTCAATTTCTATTTTGCCTGAGATATATAAGCAGTCATTTTGGTAATTCCTATTTTGTCTCCATTTTCTCTGCTGGAAGGAGGGAAAGCAGGAACCCAGACATACCATCATCTATTGGTATTCCAACTTGTGCTTATCTGGATGTAAGAACAGTTTCTGCCAGTTCCGCCTGGTCATAAAGGAGCAAACTAAAAGTTCTAGTTCATTGATCATAAACTTTCCTAACATCCCCTACAGACAGCGAAGAAAAACACAACATATACTTTAAAACCTAAAAGCCGGATTCGGGTCTTTGTTCCTATCCCTTGCTTTGATATCCTATTTTTATTTGTTTTTAAATACTCGCTTTAGTCGTCTGCTAATTTAACACGCAGGTTGGATCAGTTTAGTGCACTCCAACTTTATGAGTCTGATCATCTAATGCTGAGTTTCGAGGTAATTTTTAAAAAATGTTAACGCTTGTTAGCAAGAAGGACTCAGTGTCAACATCCAATTCTACACTTMAACTTCCAATTAATTTTATTAACAAGCAAGGTATCTTCCTCGTGCTCAGCTGGCTCGTTCTTTCATTGTAATCCAGCTTGCGAAAAAGAACCAATTCCCTTAATGAAAACCTCAGCTATCCCTTCTAGTCTTTACTCATTTCACAGTCTGGTAAAAACCACTCAAGTATTCCAGATACAGCCTTGTCAAGCCTAGGTACGTTTTAGACTGGTAAAATAGGGTGCCAATACACTGCCTTTAGTCATTTATGCAATCACAGTATTTGACTTCTCATTTTTGCCTTTGTAACTATAATTGAAACTGAACACTGGAACCCATCTCCTCAAACTTATCCATTCAGCATCTAATTTATGCTCCCCATGCAGGATTACTATTCTATTGGCATTCTAGATAACATCCAAGAGACAACAAGTTTTATAATGTTTTCTTTGTCACTGTTTCCCCTAAGAATATGACATCTCAGTCTATTTCCTGTTTCTTTAGAAAAATAATTCTCCTTTTGATTTGATTATTATTGGGTCAGAATCTCTGTAACATACCAGTGTATTAAGCTAGGCACTATAAAAATATTAAATTTTAATTCAATGTGGATTGTTACTCTGTCTTAGGGTATTTTGTTTATATTTATATTTCCCTCTGATCCAAATCCGTAAAAAATATTTCATCTTTCTTAGCATGTTTTAGTTACCAGAGTGCTGATACAACTCTCAGCACCAAAACTCTATGTTTTGAGGCTCTTTCCATCCCAGTGAGTCAACATTTTATGATCAGCTCATGGCAAATTTAAGACTTACAATTAGCCAAAGCGATGGCTTCTCAGAGTTAACTCTCACCACAAGTCCCAAGCCCCAGATCAACCACTCCTCTCTAACAGCACTTTCTCCTAAGCACAAGCCACTGATTCATTTACAAGATCACATCAAAGGCCTGTGAATCCTTCATTGTTTATCTGCCACCTCTGAAATTTATCAGTAGATATGATGGCTACCCTAGCTATCCATTTTTTGCCACTAGAGCTGTCACCTGTTTTTAAAAATTCTCTGGAAAAACCTGCATTGCTTTCGTTCCCTTGTTATTAACTCAAATATGAACRGTCTCCATTCAGAATCAGAATCAGGTTTTCAAGATTGAAGGCTATTAGAAGAGCATAGAAGAAAAAAAGTAACACTCCCGTTCTGTAACTTGAGAAAATAAAGGCTCTAAATGACATTTCATTTTTCTCCTGTCATTAGGAATACACAGTCACAGAGTATCTACTGCATCTCTAGATTGCCTTGGAATCTATTATTACAAAAAACCTGTGAAACGCTGTTTCCTAGCTTTTAAAAATGCTGTCTAGAGGTGACGCCGCTTTTATTTCCCACAGCATTTCAGCAAACTTGTTCAACACCTCTCTAAGCAGACAGTGGAAGCCATTCCTGTTAAGAGCACACATGGTTCTACAACACTGTGTGTTACCAAGCCTTTCCAAAACAACTGTAATTTAAGGTTAACCAGCAGGAAAAAAAAAAAAAAACACATTCTTGAGAGAACAGAAGAGCAAAGGTTCACTGTCAGAAGCAGCATACCATTCCTTGGATGAGAGGTTTCTCCAAGTACTTTTTTTGCAGCAGCAGCAGAAATGCACAATTAGCACTTCAAAAGAGCCAAAAGATGCACACGAAGGAAGTATGGCTCTTGAATTTCTTAGACATTGGTCTCCATTCTCCCCAGCTCGAGCTTTGGAGGCAAATATCTGATTTTTATTAATTCTTTGGTGTGAAGTGGATCATAGGATTCCGTAAAGATACCCACACAGATGCCAAAAGCACCCATTGATATTGCAGTGGGATCTCTCCATTTCAGCCATGGTGGCAGGTGGCAGAGGGCATGCATTCCCATCGCCCAAGCCAAAATAAAAATTACTCCAGAATAGTCAGCAAAGCCATTTTATCTGAGACAGTCAGCTCCTCTCTAAATATATGAAATGGCCTAAAACGGAATCATCTGAGCAAGCAGGCAATTGGAGAGGATTTTACAGAACCACAGAAAATCTTAAATAGTTCTGATAATCTTGACTAATTTCAGGGCAGCACAGATGACAAGGCAAGTATGAATTAAAATTACAGATGAATGCATTCAGAACAGATGCCAGAAACCATTTTCCCCCTGCACACACACACACAGTCAGTCATAAATGCGCACAACAGCCCTCCAAAGCCATTCGAAACACAATTAGATACTACCAGGGGAATTAAATATTGAAGAGTGTGTTTAGATTTTTGATGGGCCTGATGACCTCCATTCGTTCTCCAAACATTTCTGATAACATTATTCTCTTCCTTTATCAAGGCTGCTGAAATGTTTGCTCTATCTTTTGCTTAAGAAATACGGGTTTTTTTCCACTTCTGCATTCTGACTGCAGAATGACCATTAATAAATGTACTAAGACAATCAGGAAAAGAACCAGACACATGCTAGCAGACATAAAACTATCACCTCTGCAGCATCAGCAACTGCACAACTGGCTAGGCCTTAGTGGTCCCAAGTCAGATATCTAAAATTAAACATTTATTCCATTTTGGGACACCTGAAATTGCTCTTATTTTTCCAAGCAACACCTTCAAGTCGTGTTTCCTAGAACCTGCTCTTGCAGAGCAGCATGCTGAGCTGTTTTGTGCTGTCATCCAGTTTTTTACGTACCCAACATTTCTGGTAATTTGGCTTCATTATTGATTGTAAAATGCAAAAATTAATTCAAGACTACAGCTGGAATCAATACATCTTGATCCATATCTTTTCCTGGTTTTTTTTATGGGCAACACAAATGTGCCTCTCCTTATTTCTGAGGGCTTCCTTATAACATCTGTAATGTTTTCTATACTTCTTACAGGATCTTTAGCTGTTCACATCAAAAAACCGTAAAACCCCTGTTCTCTGGCTGTTCAAGAAGCTATACTTCATATTTCACTGTTTCACATTTAGAGGTCTGTAAAAAAAAAAAGGCAAAAAAACCACCAAACAGTGATAAATGCTTCCGTTAAAAAACACTGGCAATGTTCAAAAAGTCCAGGGTAGTTTCAACCTCAAAATCTTTACTACTGTTATGAATTAACCCCACAGTTACAGCATAAATATGTTAAGGTAAATCTGCGGGAGAAGTCATTGGAAGAGCCTTAAAATTTGCATTACCAATTATGCCTTTCCATGATCTGAATCAGTTTTCAGTGAGTCATGAGCAAAAGCAGCACTTTGAACAGCAGCTTTTACACCTTCAGAGACTGTGGTCCCAGAACTCAGCACAAAACAGTAACTTCACACATTCTTTCAAGCYGCTCTCTGAATGCAGAGCTTATTACACAGTGCTTATCTGTGTGCAATAGAATAATGGTAACTACACAGACTAACAAGCTTACAAAGATTTCTTCCTTTTTTCAGACACAAAGCTCTTCTAAATCCTAAGTAATGCTACGACTATGTTTAGAAATAAACTAATTCATATTTATCAACCGCCATTAAATCTTAATAGATCTAAAACCTTGAAACAACTCCTACCTCACAGCAATAAACGGGAAAAATTCAATTTCTGAAGAATCAAAACTCAGTTTCACAGCCAAACGGGAAGAGATGAGACACATGCTCGACTGAAGAGTCCTCACACTCTAACTGAAACAATAAAAACTTCYCCAAAACAAAACAAAGCAGCATAAAGAAGGGTGGTAGAAGCCTCATTTTTAGATTTAAATGCTGATCCCCGCCATAAAATGTACACCTCATTAGCAAGATTCTCCATTTCCTGCTAAGCAGCATCAGCAGTCAATCTAAATCCATCAGTCCAACTATACTGCAGGACAGCAAATAAAAATTATTTTCTCTAGAAACAAAATCRCTCTCACTACTTCATTATTTCATCACACTCTCTCTTTTAAGAAGAGCACATCTGAAGTTGCCAGGGTTGTTAAGGCTATTTTTACGTATTTAAAATTGTGAGCATAACAACATAAAAATTCTCTCATGAAATTTTATTCGAATCACTCATGTAAAAGAGGAAAAAGAATCCCTCTTTCAAAATTATACACTGTCTTTGGCAAGGAGAAAAACAGCTAAAGGGAACAATAAAACACTTTTATGACACTATTTTTTGTATTAGATTTGTCCCTGAGCTATAAAAAATGTAGCAGGCATGCTGTAAGAAAAATGAGTGATTCTCAAAAAAGTAGTAAAAAAAATATATTTTGCGACACAATGATTCTTTGTGAAACTTGAAAATTGACTAAAATTTCTGTAAGCCTAAAAGACAGTTTAATAACACCACATTGTCCTGCTGGAAAGTATGAAGTGGCCACTTAGTTTAAGCAGACATTTAYAGGAAAGCACACAGATGAAGGGAAAAACTAGTTATACTGCACGTAACAGTCAAGGATAGATCCTATATACACATGTGGTGAGGCCCATTTATGCATTCAGGTGCATCAAATCACAAAAATAAACTGTCATTTTGGAGCAGAGCTCTTCCATACTACACTCACCTTGCCGTATGCCTTATACAATCATTTTCCTGAAATCTAGAAATTGCCTCTTAGCAATACACTATTACCTTTGCTGTACTACAAACTCATGTAGCAAATCTGAAGAAGAACAGGCATTATTTGCTGTCTTTACTTTTCTTACCATTTACAAACAATAATGACTATCTAGGAAGCCCACCAGCTCTGTACATCACAGTATTCAACTCTTTTCTTTGCTGACTCACAATTTCCATCTCCATAAACACCACAGATTTATGTTTTACCCTGCATAACCTACGGCACTTATCTATTATTGTGGTAAATACTACAGAGAACGCTGGAGAAGGTACAATCTCCTACCACAGCATCATGAAGTTTTTGTATTTCTCTGRGTTTTTTCCTTCTATTGATCCCCTCATATTTATCCTTTCATTAAACAGAAATTCCTTTGCTGCAGCTAGAAAAGCACAAGCTGCAAACCTCTCACCCTTGCCCGATTCAGCAAATATATTCTGTAATTCTACAGAACAGGAAATTCACTAGGGGTCTTCTGTTTCCTAAACTACATTTAGGGAAGACAACACAAACTGATACAAACCCCAGAACCCACCAGTCACCAACATGCACAGACAAACTTCACACAGAAATATCGTTCTCATTTAACATTGCTAGTAAATGCTTGTTAAATATTCTGTTGAATAACTTAAGGCTTAGCTAAGGGCTAATGCAACAAAYTATCTGCATCATCGTACAGATAATGTCAAATTTGCACATCATGTGCAAATGATCCATGTGGCCTTCCAACAAACATTTTGATAACTCAGGACAACAATTATTACTATACTTCTTCCTTACTACTTTGGCTTGGACAATAAAGGTGAATACAGTCTCTGAAAGAAGTCATTTTTGCAAACAAGGAAGTACCCTATCCTTTCCCAGTAAAGGAGATGTTGGCACAGGACAAAATCAGAAACTCAGGCCTGCYTGCCATATCAGAGAGCACCTGTTTGCTTGTTAAAACCCACACCAAATATGGAATTCTTAATAAATATCCATTTTTAACAACAGCACTCCACATGTGATAAAATTATATACTACCACTTTGGGTTGCATGCAACTGAAGCAAAAGTGTCAAGCAGCATATATTCTACTTCAAGATATAAAAAGCGATTTAGGAGTGCTAAATTCAACTTATGCCTTTGTAAATTTGACAAAATTAATCATATCTTTAGGCATCATTTTCAAAAGAATTTTAAAAAGCAATGATGAAATACAAAAGGAGGTGGTACTGTTTTAGCAGTTAGCTAAAGCAGAACTGAAGTGGAAGTTTAATGTATCAAATAGAAAGCACCATGTACCAGAATTCATGGGAAGGGAAAACACAATTCCTTCCCCTGCTTCTACAGACCATCACATAAATATACATATTCATCCTATATTATAAATAATGAAGCCAGTTTGGGRATGAATAGCTAAAAAGAGTACCTATCACTAACAATAATGTGGAAGTGAATAATTACAGAACTTATCTTTCATCAACTTTGAAGCTTTCATATTTCTAATCCTTTTAAGTAATGAATATATTTTTTCAGTACTGCACTACATCAAACTGGGCCATCTGTTAAGAAGGATCATTAAGACATCAAGCCCTCTGAGGGACAGAGAAGCAACATTTACTGCTTGCCTAAATAGTTGCAGATGTTTCTAGAAACTACTAAAAAAAATGAGTGTGTATATTCTTAAGACCATGACCCAGCAAGCAGTCTCAAACGTGCTGGTCCCTGCAACCACGTGTACGTGCCTTTAAGTTCAAGGTCTAAGTAAATATTTAACCATGCACATTTGCTAATTAATATTTACTGGCAGAAGGAGAGATTTAGAGCCCCTTCACTGCCATCTGCAATGGCACTGGAGGAATTTACATGCAGGCAAGACAAGCATTCCAGCAGACCTCAATAACCACCTAAGCCTGCGAATGTCTGCAAATTTGGCACACCTCTTGCTTCAGATTTCTGAGGTGCATCACTAGAGGCTGACAGGTGAGTCCCRAGGGACCAGGCTCCCCTTAGGCTGAGATTCAGCACCAAGGGAGAGACGAGAGCAGAGGCACAATACAGACACACACAGGGAATGGTTGTTCACCCAACCACTCACTGATTAGAACACATTTTAAGAAGAAAGCTTGTTCGAGTTTCTTAACCTTGTCATRCCTGCACGTTCCTCATTAAAGGGGATTTCCTCAAACTAAGATTTGAGCTATGGCTTGGTTCAGTCTGGTCCAGCCTGCAACCAGGGCTGGAAGGGAACAAGCAAGAGGAACCTGCATTTCAACACCCCACTGGAAGGAGGAAAAATGGGGTTCTGGGCTCTAGGGTTAATTTTTTAACTTTTTTTATTGTATTTTTATTATTTTATTGTCCAGTTTCATTCATAAATTAGTCCTGAAAGTCCTCAAATCCAAATCAACCTCCTAATATCCATCAAACTAGCATCTTAACATTATTTTTGTGATTTTAAAATAGAGACCTTAAAAACACATTTTCAAAACCCTGCAGCTGCAAGTCCAAGCAACAAAATATATTTCTTTTTCAAATATAACACCCTTCTTATGGGAATCCTTAAGAGATATTGGTCCCTTTCTCCCCCAGCTCTTCCTTTTCTCCCTCCTCCTCTCTATATCASAGCAATTGCAGCTCTGTTTCTGGCAAGTCTTCTAACCAAAGGAGTATCACTGACTGGTTTTAGCTTCAGGTTTACAGAGGTACTTAATATCTCATTAAAAAGGAATTGTTCCTTCCAACGTATCCCCCTGTTGAATCAGCAACTTATATTCCTTGCAAGCATGCATAGGCTCCGGCTTACCTCTACAGACACTGCAACACTGGTTCTCCGGAAGAACGTGATCTTCTTCTGAGCAGTTCAAAGGCGGACAAGCCTCTGTTACTTTTACTAGAACTCCATTCTGAAAATAAACAACATTTTAAAAAAATTACATTGGTGCAAACACGTGCAATGGCAAGGATCGCATACTTTTCCATCTATAGCACAGTAACAACGCTGGTAATCTAGCAACAGGCAAGTCAAATTCATTTGTGCCACCACGATGTCAAATCTAAAGTAATCTACTTCTACATTTGTCTGCCCAGTGTAGAAATAAAATAATTACAAAAAAGGCACTTCAGATCAAAATTCTATCCTAGTTTTACCAAATACATAATCTCGAAGTATAGTTGTCTTCTTTCCAAGAATTTGAAGGAATTAAAGAATTTCGCTCCAGGCTTTTATTAAAGACATTCTTCCTGCTTTCTGCAAGTATGAGTTTTATTCCTCTTATTTCACAGTCTACATACTTCACTGATAAGCTATTCCACTCCAATATACACAGTAAGACCAGTATTTTCAAGTGTCATGTGTTGCTCTGCCGTGTTCAATTACAAGGGTCTGTTCTTTAGAATTATCAATCACCTTATTTCCAAAATTAGGTCCTTCAAAGAAGAAAGCTCATCTTGAGGTATCCCTATAGAAATTGCTGAATAAAATCAAGCTCAAGACGCTTCTATGATTGTGATTTCTTCTGGATTTAGAATAAGACTGTGATAGGAGGTCTAGTTGCTGGCAGAAATTTTCTAAAATCATAAGATATAGAACCTTTGTGGGGAGATTTTACAGCAAATTTTACTCCATCTTCTTCCCACCCAGCAAATCAGCTTTATTACATCTCCAGACCAAACAGCTCTCAGGCTCTTTAGTTAGCTGTTTCTTAAAATCTTGTCCCAAAATACCTTCCTCTTCTACCTTATCCCCCCCCCCAGCCTTTTTCATACCATAATTTACTTCTTCAGCATCCCTTCTGCAGCTATGCCATCACTGAGAACTGGCAAGAGGAGCAGAGATTAACAACTAGGATTTTTGCTCAGTAGGAACACAGTAACTACCCCACAGGACTGTCCACACCTGAGTAATCCCATTTTCCAAGCTCTGAAACTCCACCAAGAAAGTAGGCAGCCTGCTATGTTGCCAATACACCTTTTTAACAGCAATCTAGTTCCCACTCCTCCCAAAATATTTTTCATGACATCTCAGATGGTGGAACAAAAAGGCGGAATAAGAATTTCTGCTTTCCTCAAATAAAGAAATCTCGTTTTCTAGCTATGATGATTGCAGGGAAAAGTTTAAAAATATGATCCGAACACATCTAGGACTAGGAAAGCAGAGGAAAACCAATACCCAAAAAAGAACAAACTTTTATTAAAGCCACCATTCTCATATTCTGAGGGACCACATATGCAACTTGGAACAGAGGATATTGAAAATATCTGTGAGTCTACCCCGCAGGAAGAACTGCCCCTGTGCAGAAGCTTGCTTTCACAGCTACACGACACAGTGCCACACCATGCCAGAACACTGGCTCAGGTGCTGGAACAGCACAGGTAACACCTTTGGGGGCAATCAGCCTCACCAATCCACCTCACCCATCCAGCTATGTCCCTCCAGGCTCCAGAAGCAGCTCTCACAGCATCAAGGGTTAGGAAATGCCTGCTGAGGCTACAAGGCACAAATGCTGTGCCTGAGGCGCCCAGCAGCTCCCAGCACTTAGGAGAGCTGAGAAGTGCAGCTGACCCAGGGAATGCAAATCCGACCGTTCCGCGGTCGCTGCCCCTCACTGCCCTTGGCACTACAATCTGAAGGCTAAGCAGGGCCAATTGTCTTCACTGGGAAGTTGCACCAGTTGGTGYCATGAAAAATAATGCTGGAAAAACCCACAGGCATCAGGTTTTCTCAGTTTTTGCAAGAAAACASAGCTCGCTACAGCATCGCAGACGGCACGCGTCATCGGAGCGAGTGCCCACAAGCACAGTGAAGTTAATGGAGGCATTAGGTCTCCTCCTGATCCCACTTCCATACGGGAAAGGGAGGAATCCCCCATGGTTGCCTGTGCAACTACAGTGGCAAAGGTGATAAAAGAACCAGACACGCTGAGCCATCAGTTACTGTCCCGTTATCAAACAACCAGCCAGAAAAGCTCTGGCTATAACTCACTGCCTGTTTAAGCTCAGACTAGACAATTACGGCAGAGAGTGCAGGGATGTCAGCATACAGACAGAAAGTGTTGAATGACAATAAATCTGGCCAAAAAAAAATGGCAAAAAATGGTATGAAAGTCAAACGCGCGTCAGGACRAGTCAAAAAGCTAAAGACAAATTTAATCCAAGCTCGCAGCTTCTTTAGTGACTCACAAGGAGATAAAAGAACACTAATTGAGAATTCCATTAATTTCACGACAGTAAGATTTTATTTCCTTAAGTTTCCTGTTTTCTGCAGAATTTCCATCTTGGGAAAACAAATCAAACTTAATTATAAATAAGTTTGAAAACAATTAAAACATTTCCATGTTGAGTATTCTTTGGGTTAAAATCAATTTGTTATAAACTAGTACAGATCCAATTATAAGAATTATCATCATTAGATTTCAGATTTTATCCACTGAGATAAGTAAGAAGAGTTCACACTTCAGAATTATTGCTTCAGGCAGCCTTAGAAAAATTACTCCTTTTTATATTCAACTCACATATGTAGCAGTCATAGAATGTGAACAGAAATAGATGTCAAAAAGACATTTTTTCTGGAATAAATATATCAAGCTTCAGTTGTAACACATAATCCACGAAGAATGAGATCTGGAGTCAAAAATTTACAACAAGATAATCAAATTTCTTCTAATTACAAAGGTAAGTACATAAAAAAAGGATTGGATGTAAGCCTAATCAGTGACACACAGTGAAAATCCGAACAACAAACAGCTCATCTCAGATGATCGGCTTTGAAAATTAATAGCAAGATTTCAGATAAGGCTGTKTTGGGAGGGGCAGGAGGGGCTTCCTGTCTCGATTTAGCTGTGTCCTGCTTCCAGCCAGGACAGGGTTTGCAGTGGCCAGGACATGGATGTTGTTCTATTACCACCTCACTCTTGGAGGGGGTGGCAGTCGGGTATTGCTGTTCCCCGTGAATCGATCACCTCTTCCTAGTCCCCTCTGTCAGCAGCRTTGTTGCTGTTACCGTTCATTTTCTCATCTCCTTGCTGATTCCAGCAAATTTTTCTTATCTTCAACCTGCAATCTCTACCTTTTGTGTCTCCAATTCTCCTCTCYGTCCCACCCCTGGGGAGGGTGAAGCCAGCAAGAGGGACGTGTTTTCAGTGAGAGCACCACATCAGGGAATACTGTTCCTAAGCCACAACAAGCTGTTATCGATCAGTCCCTCGGGACAAAGCTTCAAGTAGCAGCCCTAGTTGTCACTCTAAGGACCACATCGTTCCTCATCTTTACAGAAAACTTTTTAGTCAAGCTTCCTGAAAGCTGTGGGACCCCTGTCYGTCTTTCTGGCACTTGTATGGCACACTGTGCCTGCCTGCTCCCAGCATTAATGAGGAGGGATTTGGTTTTGCACCCTCTGCTGTCAAGCATGYCGTCCAGTTATGAACGGGCATCATGTCATTCACAGGCAGCTGATCAACTGCAAATTCCCAGTCCAACAAAAGTTATAAAAGTCTTTCCATGGACTTTAAATGGCCCACATCACCATACTGGTGAAACTCCCACCCCAGAAAAAAAACAAAACGAACAAACAAACAAAAAAAAAAAACACACCAACCAAAAAAACCCCACAAACAAACAAATCAAAGACTTATCGAATGCAGAAACATGCAGATTTCTAAAGCACATACACATTTGCATTTTCTGGCCTCCCCACCACGAGAGGGAGATGGAACAGGTCAAGGGAGACAAGCMATGGGCCATGAGGATAAATAATGGACTGGAGCATGTCTCACAGGAGGAAAGGCTGAGAGAGCTGGGACTGTTCAGCCTGAAGAGCAGAAGGCTCAGAGGGGATCTTACAAATGCATATAAATACCCAAAGGGAAGGTGCAAAGAGGATGGAGCCAGGCTCTTCTCAGTGGCGCCCASTGACAGGACCAGAGCCCRTGGGCACCAACTGAAACAYRGGAGGGTCCATCTGAACATCAGAAAACACTGTCAGTGTGAGGCTGACCAAGCACCAGCACAGGCTGCCCAGGGAAGCTGTGGATTCTCCATCCTTGGAGATATCCAAAAGCCATCTGGTTGTGGCAACTGGCCCTGCTCAAGCAGGGGAGTTGGACAAGACAACCTCCAGAGGTGCTTTCCAGTCCGAACTATTCTTTGATTCTTAGAAATACCTGAGCACTCATTTTGTGATTGTACATTCATTTAGAGAGTGACTGGGCAGGGTTCCAGCAGGGAATGGCTGTTCATGAATAACATCTGTGCTTATGTTTAAGAGGATGTGCATCATAAATATTTTTAGGCTGGATTAGTTTTCAGAAATTAAAAAAAGATCTCACAGCCTGATAAAGAGAATCTTTGACCTAGCTGGATCCATCAGTATTAATATTATTTCTGTTAGATGGAAAAAATATAAAAGTTAAAAGCCTCTTAAGCTTGGATCAGTACCTATGCAAAGAATAAAGAATCTATCTTCAAATAAAAATTGAAATGTGAAACTTTGACTTAATCTTTTTGACATTACCCCACCCACAAATATATCCTCCTTTACAGACACAAAGACTTTTAAGTCATCTTCATCAACACTATTACATTGACAGTTGTGTGTACCCTCCACTGTATTCCTTCATGGATCAGCAGCTTTTGAAACTTGATGTCTGTTTTTCAATTGCTGGAAAATTAAACCATATTAAATTTTGTATAGTCCTCTCCTATGACAAAGCCCTTCCTTTATTCATACACCACCTTGTCCACASAGGACAGCAAACAATGACACAGCCACTGTTTGACTCATCACCATTCATCCTTCATTAGTGAGCATTCCTAACTGAGGCAGTAAATAAGCAGGTGTTTTGCTTATTGCACATTTAGGAGGCCACGCTGAAGACATATTGAATGAACCTCCTGTGTGGAGACACACCACCCCACAGAAACAGATATAAGCACCCACTTCAAAACTCTCCCCAGGCCAGTGAGGTTTAGTATCTTCTTGAAGCACAGCTGTGGAAATACCTTCTGTTTATTGGGGTTTTTTTGAAGGCATGGATCCAACATTTTTTATGGTGTCACATCCACAGATGACATTGTGTATATCTATCAACACTCTCCATTAAGATGTAAATACCAACTGCAACATTACTGTAATTAGCATTGCCATATTTTCCATTAACAATAAGCAAAATACAAAAGCTGTTTTCATTCTTTTACTCATTTCTATTGACAGATATTTTATGGTTGGTATTTGCTTTTAATCTTCATGAATGTATTATCACACTCCTSATGATGAATATAACACCCTTTTTTATAGCAGAGAAGTTCCACAGACGTAATTCAGATCACTCTCTCTCTCCGGTTTCACTTTAATGYGAAAATCCTCCTGCTCTCATCTTATTTTATACAGGCACTTCCCCTCTCAAACAAACATTCTATGTCATGTTATTTATAACAGGCATCTTAGTCTGTCTTCCAAGGCAGCGACCTTGCCCACGTATTCGTACACGCAGCGCTGAGCACCCCATAGAGCCCAACGGTAACAATGGCAAAGTAATTCTGCATAACAAGCTGTTTTCACAACATCTGCAACCAGTTATTGTCCATTTCCATTAGTGAACGTAAAATTGCTACTCTGCACCCTCAACTGCAAGCACAACAATAACCAGATCACTGTAATCTTTTCCAACACGGGCATTCGCCAGCGCTCCCTGAATGGATCTAACACGGCCTCCCCTCACCTGTGCTCTTAAATACTGACTGTAGTGGTCTGAGTGTTATGAATTTGCCAAGAAAGACCTCAGTCCAGTCCAACACTCAGTAATTTACCTCGATTATTAGAAGAGCTATGTACAGTTTAAATAATACTAGGGGAAACATAGAGTAACTCGAACAACAGCAGCCAGGTTGCTTCAAATTTCAGCAATTTGGCTGAAATTAGTAATTGGCTCAAGATGCTGTTACTTTTTTCCTAAAGCTCACAAAAGCAGAGATAAGTGCAAATATCCTTTCAAATAATTCTGTCCGTATTTTTCTTATCCTGCAAGAGTCACATTCCTGCCTTGTTTTCRTATTTGTGGCTTCCACTGACTTCAAGGTCACCTTTTCGAGACAACAGATGTCACATTTGCATGAAGGAAGCCTAAAGAAATGCACTAACTTTTCACTGTCACTTCTGAACGCCACAGATACATTTAAAATCAGGAAAAGTTTATACAACTGAAACTTACTCGACATTCCCTGCAGCTCTTGGTTAAAACTCGTTGACCTTCTGCTAGCACCTTGCCTCCATAGATACACTTCGCTGTAATTYAAGAGAAAGAGGAGGGATATTAAAAATAAATTAAATTGGTATTTAAACAGAAAATAAATTCAAGATATAACACAAATGTAAAAACATTATTCACATTCACTGAAAAAATATAAATATATTAAAAATATTATGTATTTTGCTTTCACCAGAAGTCAGCATTATATATAATTACAAACAAAGTCGCGAACAATAAATTCATATTAAGAGAAGGCAGAATCTTTACCCAAACTAGAGAGGGAATAGGAACATAAACAGTATGTCCTGGACTAAAATCCTTAGCATTCAATAGAAAATATTTTCACTACTGGCATTCTGTAGACTTGGTATTTGTGTTACTAGAGATCTTCATGACTCACTGTCTCAAGAACTGGAGACATTTATTAGTGTAGAGTTCATCAAGAGAATAATATAAGCACAGATTTCAATTAAACCCTCACAGTTTTTGTGAGCACAAAGGTGAACTCTTCAACTCGCTGGAGCACTGCAAAAACAGATTATGCAGCGAGCGACTGCACTGAGTCAACAAACTCCAAAAATCTGTTTTGGAAAAATACTCTTCATGCTCGCATGAAACACGCAGATTTCCCAGGAAACTGAGATATCCTACTACAAAATCCTTTCCTGAAGTTTTGATCCTTCTGCCAAAGATAAGCGGCGCTCCACAAATGAATCACGCTCGAACACGCGATCGTTCCTCATTCACTTCCAGGCAAACTCAACTGGCTTAGCTCCGGGCTACTGCCACCACGGAGAAGGCAACCTGCAGCAGGGCCACAGCAGCAGATAGCTTGGTCAAGTATGACCAGAATTATCACAGTCCCCGTGCAACTACAAGTCTAAATTCCAATTCCAGAGAAGGGCAGTAAATCCGTCTATTAAAGAACTGGACTGTTATGATCTCACACAAATCAAGTATCCACTATAAAAGCACCCTACATTACTAACCAGATCAAYGCTAAACACACCAATAAAACAACTTTTTACTGTGCTGTTTCAGCTCCTTCTGTACTTGGCCAGTAACAATATGACCTGTGGCACTGAAAGGGAAGGGAAAGGTGGGAATCCTACGCTGCAATTGAGCAGAGCTTCAAAAGTTTCCTGAGTCAAGCCACATGCACAGTGCAAGTGTCCAGAGTAGTCTATTCTCAAAAGACATGCTATCCAGTACTGTTTTACCCCAATTTCCCTCCTGAGAGCCAAAGTAAGGGAAGCACTAAAAACTGTACATGTGGCCCCCTTAYAGGTGATACCAAAAGGAGTATTCCACAGCAGCAACCGTCATAGCCAGATAGATTCCCAAATTTTAAGCAGAAAAGACTGCCAGATCAACCTTCATAAACCTTCAGACATAAATTTGTTTCTAATGACTTTCTGTGAAAATGCTCATTTCTTTGGGAAAAAAAAAAATAAAGATTTATGATTTTCAGGACAACTCAGTTTTTTTCACCACCAAAGCATTTAAAAAAACAGGCTTCTTCCTTTTGGTATCCTAGTTTTCTTTGTTTTTCAAAAGCTGCCCTAGTTTTTATGCCCAACTTGATGTGATCTCACTTCTGAAGAAAACTTCAGATCGGGAAGCCTCATTTAAATTAGGGATCCCAGTAACTATTTTTAGCAGAATATGAACTAGAGAAATTTCCTTTTCCTGTCTGTTCTCCTGACATGACTGTTTTTAATAAAAGAATGGACACACCAGAAAGCAAGTTAATGTACAACTCAGACAAATTATATTTAAAACAAAATTATAGTCTTTTGTCAAATATTATTTGAAAGGCTAACACAAGACGGCAGGGATCAAAACTGAATTGCCTGAAACCCCTTAACATACCAGACATTAGAGCTACTTTGTTCATTAACCCTTAGCTAAGACAGGAAAGTGTTCAATAACCCAGCCATTCAATAATCCCTGGAGACAGCAAATTACAACTGATGATTCTATCAGGGCTAAATAGAAAAAGCACAGAGAAAATAACACCTGCAGTGCAGCTCTTTGGAAAACCTCTGCAATTACTACTATCTACCTAGAGGTGACTAACTGTGGTCCTAGCACATCATTTTGTCAAGGAGCTGGCATTTACAATCAATTTCAATCAACTTCCATACGTCTCTTCCCATTGACTGACATGCTGAGTTCTTGTCAGAATAACGAGTCAAGTTTGTGCCAATCACTGACAAAAGGCAAGTTTGATTGTTCATCTTCCCATTACAAGTAACAGGAACAGTTTATTCACGGGGATATACACTGAATCTATGATTTTGTGCTTGAAATTTCTTTGTGTCAGATTTTGACTCTTGTGCATACACCCAGTTTCATGAAAGAACTTCCTAGACTTGCAATGTTACAAATAAAAATATTTTGGGACAAAAAAACCACACGGAAAAAAAAAAAAAAAAAAAAAACCAAAAAAAAAAACACCACACCCACCACACAGGCCAGCATGGCCACTTTACCACCCAAGTACTCTACTCATGAACATCTTTTAGTATGCAGAATATTCATGCTGACATACAGCTGAGAAAAATGAGATTACATAAGAAACGAGAGCAAGTGGAAGATCACAGCTAAAGGATATTTGTGCACAGAACTAATGAATTCAATGACTGAAGAAGGGTGACAGAATGCTAAAAAAGTGTTATTATTTTCCTAATAAATCCTAAAATAATTCAACATCCCTGTCTTAATAAATTATTGAAAAGCTGATGCATGAAGTTTACTCGTCTTCCAGAACAGAGCAGGGGAAGATAATTTGTGCTTAAGGCACAGGTACAACTGGCATTAGTATACAGCTAAAATTTTCACATATAAATTGTCTTTGTCCCTTGTTCTACTATTAAGGCAATGAATATTGAATATTCCTTCCATGAACGTTATTTCACAGCTTTCATTTCAAGAAGAAGGAACTGAAACCTGACAGTAACACTGATCACAAAATTTACTTAGCTATTCTTTCTTCTCATTAATTTATTTTGAAATTAATTACAGCAAACTACAGCTCCACACAATGATACTAAGCCAGGGTCTGATATTCTGTCATGTTTATTTTAAAGAACAACCTTTCAACCTGAAATAAAAGATAAGGCAAAAACATAACAGATCAGTCGGTTACTCATCACAACAAGCAGTTCAGACCACAGGCTTGATGCTCCTCAACATCAGCAGGAGATACAAACTGCAGCCAAGTAAGTCTTCCCAGTCCCCAACAAGATGAGTAATTTTACACTGACAATAGGTAAAAATAGTACCTCAAAAATTTGCAATGCTTGTTCATTTCTGAGCAATTATTTATTTTCTTCTTAAATCGAGTTTGCCACTATGACTCACGTTACCTGAATTACACCAGGACCTCTGAAAGTCAATATAAAATGTGCCTGCTACCAGGACAAGTCTAACTCTGCTTAAATAGGAGGAGAAACGAAGAGGTCTGTGGGAGGGACTTACCCTTGCAAACTTTGCAGCACTGACTTTCCACGTGCACTGGGAGAGCATCRGGAGGACACTCCAGAGGGGGGCAGGACATCCTTCGGCATTCCACGACTCCACTCTAAGCAAAGGGTTTTAGGGCAAAATTCAACTACTACTGTTGCAATTAGTGAGCATTTTATACAAAACATAAAACACCAAAAACTATAAGTTAATGAAAGCAGCATTCTGGATTACAAACCCATCCTTCAGTAACAGATTTAATCCTATCCAACTACAAAATTAACCAAAGTGCATTTGAAGGTGAACTGCCCCATTTTGACACATATTACTGGTTTTATCCCCCACTCCCTGAGCAAAATGTATTAAGTGGAAAACGTAAGTCCATAGTTACAAGAACACAAGCCCTACTTTCTGTAGGCTGTTCCAATCATCTTTGAGATTTTTAGCAATCAGGTTTCTATTTTCCTGAGCAAACAAAGGTTCTCTTCAGATATTTATCAAATATTTTCAAAGATACAAGTTTTACATACTAATTCTCTTTCTGTTCCTTGTATTTTTCAGTCTGATAAATGCTGAAAGCAGAATCTGCAAGTTGTTACCATGCAAGATGCAACTAAGCATCTATGAATACTATTAAGATAATGCTTCCTTTCTGAAAAAGCTACTGCAGCGAAAACAATTCCAAACCAAACACAGACAATGCCACCCGTTCACCCCAAAACCACAAAGTCCTCACAGCTATAATCAGAACAAATAAGAAAGCATTGTCAAGGGAAAGCAGATTTTATGTATGAAGCTTACAAATCAGCAACGTCAAAATTTTATTTATTTTACCATTTCCCTCTCTTTTGTCCATACTGCTGCTAGATGCATACTAAAATCATAATAATTCTCAAAGTGAACATTACGTATTCAAAGGCCATTTTCACGTTTTCCTTAGATCTTATTCTTGAAACTCCTTAGAAATTCTTACTTTGCATGTGCAATTCCTGCAGTGATCATCTTCAACCCATGAGTCTTTGTCTCTGTAGATCAATCCATTTACTTGACAAGTCTTCTCACAATGACAGTCTTCCAATTGACTCAGTCTTGTTTCTGCATAATTTAACTATAAATTAAAGTAACGTGATGAGATTTCTGCAATTCAAACACATGATTTAAAAAAAACAAAACCAGTATACTTACTTTTAACCAAACCAAGTTTGACTACAACCTTTGAAACACTGAACCAGGACATCAGCAGGTATAAACTAACCCTATTCCTCACATTTTGATGGAGCTAGTACACGGTCATCCCACACTGTGATCAATGGAGGAGCCATGCTCCTGGATTAAACCCTGGGCTGCTGGCTGGCATTTAGCATTCCTTGCTGTTAGAACATATATACAAGCTTAATATTTAGAAGTAAATTTATGCATTCTTTCCCTGCCCATACAAATAACTGAAAGATGACAGGCTTCTGTTAAAAAAAAAATATTGCTTCTGGCAAAATAAATAACAAAAATATATATATATTAAAAAAAAACCCAACCAAACCGTCAAAATTTACATGGGAAATTTTGTGATTCGYAGAAGTATTCCTGGCCATAGAAACCCGTGATGTAAACAAACCAGACTGCCTAGTCCATCAGTGAACTCAAGTGCTTGATTTTTCTTGATTTTAATCAAAGTCAAGCTTGAACCTTTCTGACCTCAACAAAGGAACGACGCAGCAGAAAGTTTTGTGCTGGAAGTCTCCACGTAACAAACACATCTGAATACAAAGCACACCCTAGTGGAGGCTCATCATTTACCAAAAGAAATTATATTCCACTCAAAGAAATGCAGGAGATGCCCAGACTGATTTCAGGAGATTGTTAAAGCCGCATGAATTATTTTAGCCATTATATTTAAAGAGGAACTAACAGTACTCTAGCACAGCAGTGGGGAATGCTGCAATATAACACAATCCTTTCCTCCTGCAGCAAATTAACATTTTAGCCAGATTCTAATACCCTGACACACAGTGTGCCTCTATTTAAGGACACAAGATTAAATCAATTGAAACAAACATACTGGGAAGATTCAGAATTAATTCAAATTATGACAAAAATAAAATAGGTTTTAAAAGCTAGCATTTATTCATCTTCAAAAGCTATGTCTTCACAAAATATAKGTAGGAAGAGGACATAAGGGTTCCTACAAATGATGATCAAATGCTCCTGTACATAGCACTCTGTGATGATCTGCCACACACAACGCTCTGCTGGACCCCATGTCCCACTAGACTCAGGAGACCATGAGGTAAAGCCCCTGCAGGAGGGTACTCCCCTTTCCTGCCTTCATGATGCATGATCTGCAGAACTGCTAAAATTATCAGAGGCTGAAAGCACTAGTTGGATGTTTTCTTCCCAGGCAAGCCCAGCTCTGAGTCGTCATAATTTTAATTTATATAAACTGCACATACACATTCATTGCAAACAACTTGCTGGTTTATTCAATGCTGTGATAGAGCTGCAACCAAACACGGATTGAGGGAGAAGCTGAAATCCTAGATATGGTGGAGCCTAAAAGCAACAACCAGACATCAAACCACTTTTTCAAAACATCTTGTTCATGCTCCGCATCTCTCGGTGCAGACTCAGGAGCAAGGGATCCTTGCTCATGTACATTAGCAAGCCCTTCTCTGACCACCTGCCCTGCTAAACAGGATCCCTGCAGGCAGCTGCAGAGCACTTCAAAGCCTTGACATCCATCATCCCCACRCAATACACTTGTATCTACATTAGTACCACTTGTGGCTATTGTGGCTAGGACTTAAAAGCCGATACAAACCTTAATGTTTCCCTCCAGACCCTCCATTTTTAACCTGCATTTGTCTACCAAGTTAATTTCCTTTCCTGCTGCATACATTTTGCCTGGACAACAGGAAACAACTGAAAAAAAAAAACCAGCCAGTGGACTGCTGTAACAGAAAAGGAACTCGGAATGAAGGATTATGCCAGCACCACTTTATGAAAGCACAGAGTCTTTGCAGTACAAATACTGTGTTATTTGCTTCCCCTCATAAAGTACTAGCAAGCAAAAWTATAATTAACATCAGAGAAAGCAAGTTACTCAGTACACTGCATAATTGGAACTTGCTCATACCACCAGCAGGGCTCAAAATAATTGCCTCTCTTTCACAGTACAAGCAGAAAACTGAACTAAAAGCTTCACGTTTTGCATTTGGATCCAGCCTGTCCAAAGCATGTCAGCTGACTAAGTGGATTGTCAGGATAATGTGCACACTCTCCAAAAAACAGTTTCCCCTTCCCTACTGGGAAGGGGAAGAACACTCGGAAGGCAGTGCAGTAAAAAGTATAATGTTTTTAMACAAGCAGCACTGCTATGCAAATCCTATTTTTGAAATTCCTGTTCAATAACTACACTGAGATTAAGGGCATCTACAGGTTGGTTGAATTTGCACTTAAATCAGTAAGCCATTAACATGTAAGTGCTGTTTCAAAAGAGACAATTAACTGCCCACTCCCACAAACCAGATGGTTCACCAACATTAACCTCAAAAAGTGTTCAGATTCTCCTTTAATACCAATCGGGCTTCAGCCACCTCTAAAACACAGTTTCCTGTCCCAAAACSTTCACCACAACCTTGTTGAAGGGCCTTGGCTAACACAGAAATTGCCTGTGTGTTGTAAGAGCAGAGCCTAAAGGAAACGTCAAAAATCACAAACAAACTAAAAAATGTCCCAAACACTACAGATTCCCATTCATCCTATTCGTGATCCAAAGCAAGGGAGGAGAAAGAAGAAAGAAAAAAAAACCACAACAACAAAAAAAAAACCCACAAAACCAAATACACACCACATCACCTGGAGCTGAATTAACTTTTACACTGATAAAAACCACTGGCCAAAGGTGACCTCAGGATCAGCACAGTCAGCAGGTTCACRGGCATTTTCATTTTGGGGCCTCATTTCAATTCCCAGGAAGGAGACTACACCAGTCCTGAAGGCTTCACAGGACTTCCCACAAGCAAACATCCTCCTCTGACAGCATCACAGGGTGAGGAAATTGTTGAGGGATTTTACTCTTTTGTTTCTGCATTTATCCTTCAGCATGGAAAGGGAAATCAAGCTAAGGCTTCTTACAAAAAATATCAGACTCTGGGTATTTTGTCACTATCTTACAAATAATAAACCAGACAACAGAAACATTATTAAACTTAAGGAACGACCATGGGGCTATGTTCTTAAGACTATTGCAGACAGGGAGCAAAAACACGGCTCTACTATGAAAATTTAGACTCATTTTCATGATATAAGGAATGGCATATGGAATAAATACTTCCATCTTTGTCTTGGCACAGAAAGAAATGGGCAACTAACAAAAACGTTTAGGTACCTACTTTTGCAGTCATTTTTGCCAGGAGTTCTTGCAAATCCATGATTCCTTGCACCAGACTTAAGAAATCACTGCAGGTAGGGCATGCTCAATAGAGGAAGATTAAAAAGAAACAGAAAAGAAGAGAAGGAAAGACAATAACCCATAAATAACCAACAATCTATSATACTAGATTTATCTAAACATAAATGCAACCTGTTTACACAGAATTTTTGCATTCTGGAAGTCAGCACATGCAAAAACAAGAAGCCTGAAAGTATTACTTTTAAAACAAAGAAACAATCTGTACAAAAAAATCTAAAATAGAGAGAATAAAGAGATTGCTACTTACTGCGATTCAGATTAGGACACTGTGTTATATATCCATTAGGTATAAAGATGATTTTCACATCTTGAATAACACCCTTTGTAAAAGAAGAGAAAACTGGTAATATAGATTACAAACAGTCACTGAAATCTGTACAAGCTGTTTCAGAAGTCATTTCTKCAGTGGATACGAAAAAATTACCAGCTCAGTCTTCTTGTGAGGAAAATAACTGAAGATGAACAAAATGTAACAGCAACTCCTATCTTTCTGTGTGTTTGGATATTACAGCAGTAATACAGCTTTGTCTTTTGTAATCATCAAATATAAGCTGCTTAAACGTCTTAAAATGGGGTGAGACTGGTGAAAATAGCAGTGACATAATATCCATTGCTCAAGCCGATGACACACTTTTACAAAAGACAAAAAGAAAACGCAGTAAAAACTCTTTAGTGATTTCGCCAAATAAGACTGTGAAATCGAACACTGAAAAGACAAGTACATAGTGCCAGATGTAAGTAACAGCATACCCTGCCATTGCTTGGTTTCATTCAGCCTCCTAGCTTTGTATCCCATCAGGCAGTTTGTGCAATCGTGCCATCAGTCAGAATTAAATCCTCTCTCGAGCCCACATAGATGGAGAGATGCCCTCTGCAGGACTGGCAGAAGGTCAGAGCCAGGTAGTGCAGGTTGTGTGAGGCTCCTAAAMCAAACTGGGCAGGACCAAAAGGTCCCTGACCTGCAAGGATATCCCCAATGGAAGCAGCAGATTTCCCAGTATCCCTGCACACACCYGGGCCCTGAAGAATCCTACATACTTCAAACAGTCCAGAAAATGCTGAAGCTTGTGTTTGTTCCTTCAAGCTCAGGACAAAGCTTTTGCTGTATCTTTGTGCAGTGTACTTGCTTCGCAAGAGCCACCAGCTTCAATAATGTCATGGCCACTAAGGGAGAGGAGCAAGGGAAAACAGGGGACCTCGAGTGCTGATATTTCACTTCCCCTGACTGTTAATCAGATGATGTGACACAGCTCTATCTCCTCYCAGACACAGAAAAATTTCTTTAATCTGAAAAGAAATTTATCATGGCAGCAGTTATTATCTAATTAAATTATTGATTTGCCAGACTATGCTTCAATTTTCAGTTAAATTGCAACAGAGTGAATTTTGCAGACCAAGGACATCATCATTTGCTCATAGGCAGTTAAACTCCACCCATAAATAAAGGCCTCAGATAGTCCTTAAAGCCTGGCAAGGCAAGTAACATTTAACATTTACATGTTCATCTGTTGAAAGAGCAGAAGGTAATCAGCAAGCACTGTTTCCTGCTTGCTGTCTCATCATCAAATATTAACTGAAAATATTAATAGAGATAATCAGATCACACTGTCTTTCTTGCAGAAGTATATACATTTATTAACCTTTTCATCTATGAGAATAATGAAACCATAAGTAATGAGAAGTAACACTGTCACTGGAAATGGAACATCCTGAAAGCCACTTTACATACTTTCTGTCAGCAGTCATCAGTGAGAAATTAGAAGGTAAGGCATAAAAATACATTTGAACACTTAAGCCTCTGCAGTGAAAAGCTCAACTAAGAGTAAATGAGATTACAAAGTTCCACCAGACCATATCGCCTAGCTAACGAGAYACCATCCAGAGAGCAGTGATTTTTTCTTCAGCTTTTTTTTTTTTTAAGTGCATCTTCAACTTCAAATGTGTTTGTTGCATCAGAGTCACACTGCTCAATTGTCTTTTGGACAGATTTGCATTTAAACATAGCCTGAAGAGGAAACACAACTATTTTATGTGTCTTAATTTCTGGCTACATGAAAGCATATTACCATGGAAAAACATATGAACWTCAGTTCACTAACACAGATGACTTCTAAGTCTATAAACCATCTGAAACAGARTTATTATGACCAAATATAGAAGTAAACTTTCCAAGGGCAGAAATTTTGCTGATGTATTTTTTTAATAGAAAGACTTCATTATAGGCAAACACTTATTACAGCCGTAATTATTGTAACGAATATGAACAAACTCAGATTATTCCTGCTTCAGCTGAGAGCTTGAATTTGGCCTCAACAGTGAGATGTCGGTGGTCAAAATCTTTCCCGTTTTTCCCTTCCCAAGAAGACATCACCTTCATGTTATCAACAAAAACCTTAGGCTAAYGACAATCCAAGCTTCGGTTCAGCATCAGGCCTCGCTAGCTTGAAGAGCCTTCATCTGGTGCAGGCAGATTACCAGCTACAAGATGAAATTCAGGTCTGCAGCACTAAATATCAAGCCCATCCCATGAGAACATAATACAAAAAGCCCAGTTTATTGCACTTCTCATATATCTACTAAATAGAACACTCCTCCCACATTCTGTGAAAAGGCTCATATATTCCATGAGCTCTCCACTTCTGCATTTTCATTTCCTCCACTGCCTTTCATCCTCTTTAAAACCTACTTATCCCACAGAGATGATGASAGCCACACAGCTGCGCAAGTGGCATCGGCCAGGGCTGGGGAAAGGCTCTGCAGACATCCATGAAACTTGTGCCCAGGCAAAGGCATGCCAACACCACTGGATTCCACTCCGTCAGCACTATTGCTGCTCCACACAGGGCAGGCATGCCACATGCCTTGGCTGAACAGCTGCCCTTGGCATTAAATTTAGTTTCACCTTAGTCCACACAACTCCAAGCCCAAA
This sequence comes from Amblyornis subalaris, assembly GCA_018881555.1. Taxonomy (NCBI): domain Eukaryota; kingdom Metazoa; phylum Chordata; class Aves; order Passeriformes; family Ptilonorhynchidae; genus Amblyornis; species Amblyornis subalaris. The sequence goes on from JACAXG010000192.1 coordinate 549,590, forward strand.
ATTATTACAGAGTCATATGAGATTATATGTATGTTATACATATGATGCTGTGCAGTAAAAATACCAATAATGCTTCTCAAGCACCTAATATGCAATCCCCAGACACAAGCAGGATCAACAGAGCCTGCTGTAGCAGTTATGAAAACTACTGTCTTTCAACAGAAATCCTTGTCACCAATGCATTAATAAGCTCATTTCTGCAGTAGCTCTTTGGAGGGACCCTTAGGGGGAAGGGTTCTCCTCAGCAATAAGAACAAATTTTGCAGATAATTCTGATCCTGACATCAATCGGATCCATCRTAGAGAGAGAGTTGCATGGATGTCTGGCATCACTCCTTCTCCTTTCAGTTGCATTTGCTTAAGCTTCCTAACCTGATTATAAGGGCGTTCTCTAGCCCTGGAACAAACCTTGCATTTTTGTGGCTGTCCTGGCTCTGTCCAGGACAGGGTTAATTTCTGCAGTAGCTGGGAGGGAGCAGAGCTAGGACATGGATATTATTCTACACTACCTCATGCCATTGCGGGAGGTGGGGGGAAGAGACTCTTCTCCCCATGGAGGAAGAGTTCCTTACGGTCAAGAAAATGTGGAGGAGGGAGCCATCTGGTATGGTCTATTATCAGGAATGTTTGTCCATGTAAATAATTTCTTTCCATATACATTTTGTTAATAATATTGTTGGTGTTACTGTTCATTTTCTTATCTCACTGCTCTTTCCAGTMAATTGTTCTTATCCACACCCGTCATCTTCACCTTTTGTGCCGCCAGTTCTCAAGTCCATCCCGCCACAGCAGGAAGGGGGAGGGAAAGGGGGAGCACGACACAAGAAACATGTTATTTGAGAGAGTCTCAGTGGGGTGTACTGCACTGAGGAATACCATTCATAAACCACAAGGGCCTTGATTTATCCAGCCCTTATTGTATACCATCCGTGCCACACCCAGATCCTACACCTTGCAACTGTATGGACRTGGATACACAAATATACAAAATCACAGGTGTCATTTCTATAGCCAACGGCCACCCCTCCAAGATGTCTGTTGAGTTCTTTTAGTTCATCACTGTGGGTTCTATCCATCCCAGATGTCTTCCAGTGCTGTTGGCTGGTTGCTGTATCAGGAGCTCACAATTGGTATATCCAGAGCAGTTCATATTCACTGTCCACAGCAGTTATGACACACAGTGGCAGTGTCATTCAGCAACCAATATACATATATATATATATACATACACACACACAATTCAACATTACAGGCTGCTCTTACCCAARAATCAAATCCCCTTGAGGTACACATTGTGTTTCCCTGTCCCTCTGCATCACCCACCAAGTGCACCCAGGTCCTTGAGCAAAAACAATCCCCATGGACAGGTTTGCCCTTGCTTGAGTTGCTGCTCTCTGGAGCTGCCACAGCGTCCCCCCTGCRAATACTCTACCACTTTATCAGGGTCCTGTMGTTGTTCAGGGGTGAAGTCCCAAACCACTGGAGCAGAGAATTTCCCTAAATACTGGACCATTTTCTACCACATTCCATGACACTCATGATTATTCCCCCCTCAGGGCAGATCTCTGAACAACCTTTCTAGAAAGCCCTGTCCTGACTCTAAGCATGGTTCTGTAGACCATACTGAGGAGACATAGAAGACATAACAACAAGAACATGACTTCCTTAATATCCAAGGGAAATTCAAAATTCTCAAAAGCTGTTGTAATAGGCCTGAAGGAGGACAAAGGGGTGAAAAGCTGGGGAAAATCATCCTTTCCTCTTCTCCCACCCCAGACTGGGTATGATTATCAATGGACTCCCAAAGAAGCGCCCGAGGTAAGAGTAAGAGAGCAACACTGAACACACATCCTAAATGACCCTCATTGCCCTTGATGTTATCAAGCCATAAGCTGATATCACACAGTACAGCTACAAAGCAATCCTGATCCCTTTCCTTACTCTGAAAAACGAGTAGCACACACAGGGGATGTAATACAGGGTTAGGCACCACACCCACACAAACAGACCAAGCAACCTTGTGGCCAGTGCTCCATACCTAATCCAACAGGTGTTTAGACCAAATTTGTTTCCACCCCACTCTGGGCACCCTTCATGCCTCACATTAAAGCTATTGTGTTTTAGGAATGGTACTCCCCAATTCAATACCCCCCAACCAAGACTCTCCCAAATCACAGGCTGCTCTCTCTCAATCCCCCTTCCTCTCCTCCTTGCTGCTGCAGCAGGATGGAGTCGAGAATTGGAGGCACAAAAGGTGAAGATGATGGGTGTTGATAAGAACAATTTACTGGAAAGGGCAATGAGAGAAGAGAGTGGACAGTAACACCCACAATATTAATAACAAAAGGTATAGGAAAAGAAATTATTCACAGGGACTCTCTTAAGTCTGCTCCACACTTGCTCCCACCACTACTACAACCACACTGTCTTGGCTGAACTCTTGAGTGCTTGGTCATGTTAGGTAAGTTACAATCGGTAAGAGACACCAGGAGCAAAGGGTGAGACTTCAGTTCCCTTGATTGCACCATAGAGCACTTCATTCCCCATCAAGGCCATACACACAGCAGGACTACTTGTGGAATAATCACTGTAAATAAGGACGTGGAACAAAGGCACAGACACAAAAAATTGCAGCAGCTGGACACAGTGACTTAGGACTACCATACCCCCTCCCGCCTCTTCTGATATACCAAAGAATTAAAATCTGATATAGCCATTAGAATACGACCAAAATGTGCTTTAATGCTACTCATTTACAGAGACAAACAACAATTAATTATCATTAAAATGAGAAAACTTTAGGAATGGCAAAGACAATACTCAGAACAGTATCCAGTGCTTTTTCTTACATTTTCATGGCTCCAGCACGCAAACAAAAATGCTAATTCTTTTTTAATGTTCTTATTTCCCTGCAGATCTCTGTTTACATTAAGGAAAATATATCTATTTTTTTATACGCTAAAACAGTGAAACAAATTGCTCTGAAAAAGAAAGGGAGATCCTGCTGAGCATATAAATATATGGAAAGAGATGTGTACTCTTTACAAACTGGCRAAATACCAAGTTTTGGCAACGAGCAACGTAAAAAAAAGTAAGACTTCTGAAACTCTCAAGCAGGATTAAAAAAACCGCAACCAATTATATTCCTGCCCTGAAGAAAGTTAGTAAAATATTCAAGCATGCATAAAGCAAAGTAATGCACTTGTCGGCTTTCATTATGATCAATAAAAATTGTCAGTTCATTAGCATATCATTAGCTACCCTGCTGTTTCCAAAGTGTTAACACGTAGAAATATTAATTTACAAACATATAATATCCCAGAGTTCTGAGGCTCTGACTGCCTGCATAAAATAAGAATTTAAGACAGGCGACTCCAATATAACTTCTTCCTTTTCCTATGTAGCCATAAACATATGTTTACCATCTGTGGAATAGTGGGAAGCAGCTGAGGTAAAAAACCAACAGCTGTAGAATAAAATAATACTATCAATTTCACTTCACAGTGACAGCTCAGCTGCTGGAGGATGAAATGCACTCTGGTTCAGAGCAACTCTCAGACTATCATTTAAGTTAAAGTTAGCTTTTACCTCTGTTTCACAATTAAAACTGTTAGCTGCTATGCTGAAGTAAGTTTAGCATAAAATAATTGTCCCAGCTTGTCGAAATCTGGGGACTTTGAGGAGACGTCCTCAGAAAAAAGGCAACTTGTGAAATTGTCTCAGGAACTGACAGCTTCACAGGGAAAGCGAGTGGGTGGCAAATCACCTTGGCAACAAATCCATGCCCAGATTGAGGATAGGCAGATTGGCCTACTGCTGCACTATAGACTCCTTTCACAGATAAACACTGGTACTGTGGCTCGTTATCCAAAGCTGGAATAAATATCAGGAACTTTTACCTTGTAAACACACTGTTTATGAACTGTCCACAGTTCCTACCAAATTTCATGCATGTCATATTTCATGAACGTAAAACAASTTATTGGAAGTATCTTGTTGACTATTCATTACTCTCCTTCTCCATATGCCATTTCGTATCTGCTTACCTTAAAGAACCCATGTTTCCTGTTTCTCTGTCCGAGCCATAAACTGCTTTCAGGTGTCAAATTCGTTTCTGGGGGATCAATGACACGTTCATAGATCCTGTGGAGGGAATATATTGCCATTATTTGAAGCTTCTTTTTCCTATGAAAACTTATTAGCATTGGGTAACAATAAAAGATGAAAAGTAGAACCAAAAAACAGGGGAAAAAAAAAAGGTATATTACAACTTTAAATTTAAATGAAAAAATTGTTAAAAACACAAACATATCAAGACTCCATCAAATTGGAACTCTCCTTTTGCAGCTGTGCAGATTAAAGAAACACAATGCCAGAATCCACCACAGCAGGGAAAATAAYAAAATAGAACCATCTTAGCCTAGGGATGTCTTTCAAACTCCACCCTAGAGAAAAACTGCTATCACACACAACATCCAACCAGATCCAACACCATCTTGGGACTTTCAGGCTGCTTAGAACTTTGAACAGACTTCACAGAGTTCACAAACTCTACTCCCTCTTTTTTTTTTCCCCTCCTCTACATTTGTGTCATTGCATCCATGCACACGGAGCTTTCTCCCCTTGTTCCTGAGTTCACTCAGCCTGGGTGCTCACGTGTGGTGTCACTGCTGCACATCCAGCTCGTGTCTGTCACGAGCACAGGTCTGGCACGGAACGGGACCTCCTTACACAGGCTTGGTACCTAACCATGACAACAAGCAATATGAGGTCCAGAAGCAACTGCATAAACTTGCACGACTGCAGTGATCTGCATACCAAATTTCCAAAATTAATTCATGAGGAATTGCTGTGACACAGAATTTTTTAAATTAACAAAGTATTTGGAGTCTTAAGAAGGTTTTGCTTGGGGTTTTGTTTATTTTTAGAAAAGCTGTAATGAAGTTTCCATAACAACTCGTTCAGGAACACAGACCACTACAATGATATCATCATTTCAGGACATGGAAAATTCAAGGCCAGAGTTACTGACCCTGGATTCTCATGTTGCCGTGTCACATCAGAGGGAGCCATGAACTTACTGCYTCATAACAAAACTAGCATGCTTAATAAGGATTATATAGGAGATGATGAAATCTATTTCCACTGCTGTCCAGTTCACAGGGAGTATGTATTGCTGTGTATTCACACCAGTGTGACAGCCAATAGAAAAGACTCTGAGCGCGTCAAGACGCTTAACTGAAAGAGGTGAAATTATCCSTGGTGAAATTATTTTTCTTCTTTCTTTAAAGCTACGGCTTTAAAACAAACATGAGAAATGAACACCAAAGAAAAACAGAAGTCAATCAACCCAACTCATTCCACAGTTATCTCCCCAATTACACTCCAAGTGTTACCAGCACAGGCTCACTAAGTGTAATCATTGATTTTTTTCACGTTGTAAAGTTGCCACGGGTATTGGGTTTGCATTGCAAGGTTTTGGTAGCAGAGGGGTAAAAGGGGTGGCTTCTGTGAGAAGCTGCTAGAAACATCCTCCATGTCCAACAGAGCCAGTGCCAGCTAGCTCCAGGATGGACCCAGCACTGGCCAGGGCCAAGTCCATCACTGATGGTGGCAGCACCTCTGGAATAACATATCTGAGAAGGGGGGAAAGTTACTGAGCAATTGCATCTAGAGGGAGGAGGGAGAACACYTGAGAAAAACAGCTCTGCAGACACCCAGGACAGTGCAGAAGGAAGGGGAGAAGATGCTCCAAGCACAGGAGCAGAGATTCCCCTGCAGCCCATGGTGAAGACCATGGTGAGATACCTGTTCCCCTGCAGCCCATGCCCCATCCCCCTGTGCCATCTGCAGGGAGGAGGCAGAGAAACACCMGGAGTGAAGACAAGCACAGGAAGAAGAGAAGGGTGGGTGGAACGTGGTTGGTTTTACTTCTCATTACCCCACTCTGATTTAATTGGTAACAAATTAAACTAATTTCCCCAAGTCAAGTCTGTTTTACCCATGACTGTGAGTGGTGAGTGATCCCTCCCTGCCCTTCACAAGTCTTTCATTATATTTTTCTCTCCCCTGTCCATTTGAGGAGGGGAGTGATAGGGCAGCTTTGATGGGCACCTGGTGTCCAGCCAGGGTCAAACCACCGTATCATGTTATTGGAAAATTCATATATTTGCAGAGGCCTAGAAAAACATCCCAGTATTAAAGAAATTCTAGAAAGATCTATAAAGTCATGTCAAAGTACAAAGATTCATATATTCCACCCTTTTTTGCTTATCAAAAAAAGAAGTAAACCATTTGTCAAGATCAAATAGAAGCAATATATACAGCTAAAGGCAAAATTACTAGTTTTTTTTTTAAAGAAACAACAAGAAAAGTCTCAAACCTATGAACAAAATAGCTACGAAAATTACAGCTTAAGAATGTGAGTACAGGAGTCAGAAAACTTTTGTAATACTCATAATTTCATTGCTCAAGTTTATTATAATTATCATCAGCCCTAACCCACCACATTTCATGAGCATGATACATTCAAAGCTCTAGGAAATTTCTCTCTCTACTATTTAATTAGGTCTATCTATAAAATTACCGTGCTGAGCTGACTTACCTGTTCAAACAGCAAAACAAGATTATACTCTTTTAAACCGTGTTTTTGAGAATTACAGGAATTTTGCATGCACCATCTCTACCAATATTTTAAATTGTAAGTAGAGCCCTTCTGTCATACCTCATGCAAAATTCAACTACTCAAATGCAAAACTGCTGCAAAACATTGGACGAGGAACAAAGAATTGACATGGTCCTTGAGCATGAGCTCCTTGAGAGCATGTGCACTGAAATGCACTATGATAGTAGGAATTTATCTTTGTATATATAGCACAACTTTATTCATTATTTCGGTTAATAATATCCTCACTGGAAAATTTCTCATCTCCTGAAAGGACTAGTCAATATTCAATAAAGAACTCCATTTCTGCTAATAGATAAAATCCCAGAGCTGACCAGGTTAAGCAATACTACTTATTGAAGAATATTTGATTTTTATTCACCTGGCCTAGTTAAAGTTGATAAAGGAACTCTACAATATCTGTGTGCAATTGCATATAAAAAAAAAAAATCAAAACCTGACATTGTTATATGACAGTTCAACAACAGCAAGTAAGGAAGACAAATCAGAGACAGGCTAAAGTGGCTTGTCTTGTCTTTTCTGATGATTTAACACTCTTTCAACCTATGTGGAAAGGGCTGTAGCGACCTTCTTTCCAGAGTCTCTTCAGAAAGTGCAATCCTTAAGATTCCCCATATTCCTCTACTGTTCTACTCTAATTCAAACTACATTTCTGAAGAAGGTATTTACCTTAAATTAAGGGATTCATTAAAGCTTAGTTTGTGCCTTATTCCACACACGTCTACAAAGCTGGTTTGCTTTCTCCTCCTTAGATCTGCCCATGAAGTAACAGGCTTAGGATTCAAGACAAGGTATGAGATGTAGATCAGTCCTTGACCATCTTCTTACGTCACAAGATGTTTTGGTCAACACCATCTGATTTACAAACTATTTACTTTATTACGGTATACTGTTAAACATCACCAAAGAAAAAAAAAAAGCCCCAGCAAGCATACACATACACACAACTTATTGCTACCCCTGTAAGCCCCTCTATACTCTTGGGAAATTGAAAGGTCAAAAAGCACATCAGTTTAAAAAAAATTTTTAAAAAACAGCCCAAAACAAAAAAACCAACCAACCACCCACCCACATTAAGCTTCCACATGCACTCACTTTCCCTTGTTTGACTTTCTGGGCTGAGGTGTGTCACCTTCTATGGCTTTATACCCGTGCGACCAATACTTTGTATTTGGCATATGAATAGCTAAATTATACACTTCAGCTTATGAAGTGCTGGTCTAGGGCTCCTTGGAGACCAGTTTCCAACACATTTGGCTTTGATACCAGCACAGAGAAATGCACAATACACTTCACAAGAAAAGGAACGCTCAGAAAGAGGACTCAAGGGAATTGTGGTCACTAAAACTACTGCAGACTGAATAGCCCCTCCAACATGAGGAGACCCAGGTCTCCAGGTTAATGGAAGCTCTCCTACATACTTCAGGCTTTCAGATTTATGATTACTGCATTCACTTGCCAAGAGAAAGCTTGATTTGCCCCCACTTTATGCCAACATATTTCAAAGAAGCTAAACCATAAAACTAGGGTACTACAACAATGAACCAATCCTTTCTTGAAATGTTCATGCTCAGAATACATTCACTAACCACTGATCCATTTAGCAAAATGTAGTAAGAAATACACCTGTTAATGAACAAATACCCACGATACTCCTGGGTTTTGTATCTATACCTCTGCCCTATCTGCACACTTTGATTTATTAAGTATTCTTGTGCAATCACCAGAAACACCTCTCTCAAGGGCGCATTCCAAATGGGCGTCTCTGCCATAATGAGGACAATATGCAGAAAACAGAAAATCTATAAAATAATCAGTGGATTCCTGCGAGGAGGCATATCTAAAATATTTGTGTGCTAATACACACACACGTCTTTCTCTGCATAGAGGAAGTACTTCTCTAGAAATCAAGCTCTGCTGGACAAGGAGACAGTTCCCTTCCACATACTCAATATTAATTATTCTTAGTGTCTTTATAACGTGTAAATATATAATGGTATAATGGTATATATCTAATATGTAATGGTAAAATAAGGAAATAGCCTCATTTTACACCAACTGAAACACAAAAAGACTGATTAACCAAGGTCACAAAGATAGAGTCTCTGCCCAAGATCTAAGCCTTTCGACTGGGCATGACTGCGGCTTAGCTGCCCCTAAGGGGGGGGTCACTCTAAAAAAYCCCTAAGGGGTTTTTTCCAGGTCACTCCCCCTGGAAAAAACGTGACATGGAATTGTCTCTTGCAGTGAAGATGATTTCTTACACGCAACTTTTACAAGCAAAAGTTAACACTCGAAAAGTATTTCCACTGTTGTGGAGATGCAGGTCTACTTCATACATACAGTATTTGCCATGCCAGAAGCATTTTCTAAATGGCTGAAATATTTAGCAGAACACAAAAATAAACTTTATGTCTGCTCGCATTAGGATGCATCAGCCAACACRGACTGATCAGGAGGTGCAACTGCCTAAAATCCTGAAGCAATAAAACAGACTGCAACTCAACAGCCACTACAAAGCAGCACACCCAATCACGACATTTTCAAATCCTTCCAGGTGTAAAATACAAGTAGGTTACTGAAACAGGAACGTGCCTTCTTCAAATCTGCCATCTGGATATGAAACCCCTGAGATCAGCTCAGCTGGTTGGAGCATGGTGCTAAATAACACCAAGGTTGAGGGTTGGATCCCCGTATGGGCCATTCACTTAAGAGCTGGACTCAATGGTCTTTGTGGGTCCCTTCCAGCTCAGAATATTCTGTGAAATCTGTGAACATACACAGCCCTGAACTTCACTAATCAAGCTTTAAACAGAAAGATTTAGTCTGTGAGGGTATAAAAGCCCAGGGGTTCCTTTGTTTGGGGTCCCTCCCCAGAGGGGAGCTGTAAATTTCCATGGAAAGCACAGGTGTTGAATTCATCACACCCAATYTTGAATGTCTCAGAAGTTTATACCTACAGTGGAGCTAGTTCTCTAGACTCACTYACTTAATGAAGAGACATAAGTGTTTCTAGGGTGTGATTCATATTCCAGTAAATGAATCACTCTCYGAAGGCCCCTCCAACAGCTGCACAGGAGCCCTTCCTGACACCAGGGTGAATCATCAAAACAGATTTTTGCAATTCAAAGCCTGGTGCTCAAAAATGACACTCTCTTGCAACCATTCATTACCCTGTATACATCCATCTGGATCTTCAGATCCCTTAAATACACTGAGGGGCACAGAGAAGTTCTGCTCACGGCAGTCTTTGAAACAGCACTCTCAACTTCTGTAAAGGAAGTCAGAGAACAGAAGGAAGTTCCCCCCTGTTTTGGATCAGTCTTTCCCCAAACCTAATTTGCAGAGGTGTTGACCACCTCTGACCCTTGCTATCATCTCCAGCTGAGCCTGCAAAAGCTCAGTACCTCTGAAAGAGCAAATGAGGCCTCCTAACACAGCCCACTGTATAAAAATAATCAGTTRCTTCAAAAAGTTGGTCCAACATGTTCTCTGAACCCAGCTGCAAAAAGAAACTGATTATATCAGCTCCTAGCTTTAAGATACAATATTGGCATTTGTCTTTATATCTGTTCTTCCAAAGAGATTAAGAACTGATTTTAAAAATAAATACTAGGATATTAAGAACTGATTTTAAAAATAAATAGTGGGATATCTTTACATATTTCTCTTTCAACCCATTTTCTATATGCTTCCCTATAAAAATGTGTCAATACCAATGTGATTGGATTTTCTTGATAGTGTTTACAGACAGGATGCATTATTTGACATGCATTCAGTTCTGGAGCAACTTTAACTGAATTATTCATTCCGTTTCCAGTGTTTTGTTTCAGAAAAATAAATTTCCTGAGGGAAATTCTGGGGTTTTTTTTTTTGGTGCTATCTCCTCTGTCATAGTACAGGAGCTCACAATCACTTAACAAAGGAAAGCAATTTAGATTAAAATCTCATGGTTTGAGGGAAGCCTTTTCTTATTAAATTCTGAATATACAATAATATGTTGTATATTCATATATATACTATTTAATCAAGTTCAGCTCTGGGAGAAAAAAAAATAGGTGTCYAGTAACTGTATATGTTAGGTAAAAGACTGAAGAGTGCATGCCCATTTTATGTTCTCTTCATGATTTCTCACCCAAATGATTTCATTGATTTTCCTGTACAAGCACAAAGTTAATATACTCTGTTTTTCACTGTAATTATTCCAAACACAAATCTAAATTTAAAAATAAAAATCTAAATAAAATTCTATTTTAAAAAATCTCCTTTTTATTTCATTCAAAATAACTCTGAAGACCCTATAACAAACAGGAAGAAACTAAACAAACGCAAGTGAAGACAGAAGAGCACATTTCACCGTCAGGTTTGGGGGTTTATTCTCCACACATCAATTCAATAAGGGTAAATTCACAGAGATATTATCTGCCTGTGCAGGGCTTTCGTTATGAAACATATGATGCTTTTCAGCTTCCTACAAACTTATCTATGAATTTTAGCTGCATTTCTCAAGCACTAAACTAAAACCAATCCTTGTTATCGACTCAAAGTAGAGGACTGGACCCACTAAACGATACAACAGTGGCCCCATGAAGGGCAGAAATGCATCTTTCTGAGAGTTGCCTGTACGGCATCTTTCATCTGGAGATCCTGAGGTAGATTCCAACACCTTTACAAACAAGGTCAATATGATGAACTTTACTCGTAAATGACAAAACAGATACAAATGGTTCCTGACAGTAACAGTCTAAAGAGCCCTAACAGCCTGTCTGCAAGGCTGCAGTGTTTACTCATCTTCAYAGAACAAAAACAGCACTTCTGCAAGCGAAAAAAAAAAACCCAGAGAACAGGTTGAGTCAGGCTCTAAGCAGAAACAGGAATGYGTCCATTTGCTTAGCATTTTCAAGAGTTGTAGAGGAAAACAAAAGAAAGCCAAACTATGAGGTCAACTGCATCTTCCATGTGATGGATGCAGAACAGGTCTTTTAGTATCAAGACAGGTGGTTTGAYACCCAAAAGGTTTTCACATTTTTCAGCTTTGGCTTGTACTGCTTTTGGCTAGGACAGGGTTAATTTTCTTCAGAGCATCYGGTACAGTGCCATGTTCTGGATTTGTGACCAAGACAGTGTGGGCAGCACACCTGTGTTTTAGCTAAYGCTGAGCAGTGCTTGCACAGTGTCAARACCTCGTCCGCTCCTCACACCGACCCACCCACGAGGGGACTGGGGGCACACAAGAACCTGGGAGGGGACACAGCCAGGACAGCAGAGCCCAGCTGACCCAGGGGGTATCCCACGCCATAGGGCATCACACTTAGCARCACGAGCTGGGGGAAAGGAGAAAGGGGATGGGGACGTTTGGAGTTGAGGCATTTGTCTTCCCAAGTAACCGTGATGTGACACAAAGCCCTGTTTTTTCCAGGAAAACAGCCGAACACCTGCCAGCTGATGGGAGRCCTGAGTTAATTCTTTATTTTGCTTTGCTTTACCTGTTAAACTGYCTTTATCTCAACTTACTTTTCTCCCCCCTGCACTTTGATCCTTCCGACTCTCTTCCCTATCCCACTGCAGAGGCAGCAGCTGTGTGGTGCCCATCTGCCTAAAGCACTRAACCACAGCAATCTTTTTCTTGTAGGTAAATCTGAGCTCAACAGCATGTGGCTCCTGGTCCTGGCATTGCCCATAACACTTGTACATAATCTACAGGTGGCAGAAGCACAAGAGGAATGTACTTGTCACGGGTTTTGGTGAAGATGATTAGTTCTGCTGAATACGGTAAAAGGTGGTGTCTAGGTCAAAATAATTTTTCCTCTGAAGTGCTGAGCTAAATGTCATCTACATACACAGGCTTTTCTTATAAAAATCAATGTGCACAACTCCTATGGATTAACATGAATTTAGGTCTTTAAACATCTCTATACACAGTTGAGAGCTACATAGATCAAATGCCACTTTTCAAACAATAATCTGACTCTCCAAAGGTATTTCAGCTTCTTTTAATCACTTGTCAGCAACTACCACTATCTGGCTACCAGAGCATAAAACACATAGCAGGAGGGTTTTTGYGATGCACACAAGTATCCAGTACAGTCAAGGAGACAAATACACTTATAAATGAGGACCATACTCAAACTCACAGGGCCAGTAAAAGCCACCCTTTAACCTCAGCAAGCTTTGAAGCTCAGGTTCTAAACCAGAACACTGAATAAAAGCAAACTGTTAACAAGAAAGCTAAAAGCACAGCACACGCATTTGCTACCATACCCAACATCATACCAAAAGCCCATCTCAGATGAACCAAATGCTCAGAGTACATCCCAGATGCAAAATATCATCAAACCAAGTCTGAGCAATTAAAAGCAGATTCTAGAAATAAGAGGAAGAAATTAATTCAATAGGTTCTTTCAAGACATAAAAAGAAGAAAAGCTCCTCTCTCACGAATTAAACGAGAAACCCTTAGAGCAAGATACATCTGAGATAAAAAAACTGTATTAGAATATCTATGAAACAAGCAGTAACCAATTAAGCCTATCTTACACATCAGAAAGCAAAAGGGTAAAAATGTGCATCAAAATAAAGGCACAAAGAAGGTACTTAAGGTCTTGCTGCAAAATTAACCCCAAAATAAAATCCTACCAGAGCAAAGAGGTAAAACCATGATTAAATGGCTTATGCCATCTCCATTTTGCCATGGAAAAAATAATWWAAAAAAAAATCTAAGATTGCTTCTGGGGTTTGTCGCAAGGCATTTGTAGAGTGAGAACTGGCAGTGCTGAAACTTGGCTTCTATTCCATCTGCCTGCCACATAAAGGGATGGGCTGATCCCTGGACCAGGAACTGCAGCACACAGATCTTCACTCCGGCAGCTACAGCAGAACCTGAGGCACGATGAGCTTTTACAGCTTCAGAACAGTCCCTCTTCACAAAAATATATGCAGCCTTTGTCTTTCCTTTTATTTTTCCTTTGTCTCATGCTCCTCTCAACCCCAAAGTTGATTTATCTAGTACAATAAGACAGATGCAATTGTGAGAACCAGGCTTTTGATTTCAACTCCTTTCTGCACTGCTACAAAAGATAAATTTAAAATTAAGTCAGCCACAAGAAACCTTTCTACTAAACAGCTTCTTCCCTCCTTCCAAAAACACATCTGCTGAGAAGTTAATTGCTTTACAGGGTATCTTGTCACAGGATCATCTCATCAAGGGGTTCATGTCATCRCTAAATGATTTGTATATAATCATAAAATAACCTCATCCATATTCCAGAGCCACTTTCCTGCAGTGACTGAAGGCGACTGCAGGCTGAGGATCACAGGCTTTGCCTTTGCTGCCACACTCGTGCCAGGACCCTGCCATTGGCGTTGTCTCAGCACTGTGCCAAGGCACTGGGCTCTCCCTGGAGCTACCACTCCTCCCCATTAGCTCTGTAGCCCTCATTCCATGGCCTCCTTCCACATTCCTCAGTTCTTCCTGCAGGCCCGTTGGATAACCCACATCTCCCTTTTCCCACGGTATTTTTCAGCTGTCCKGTTCAGTCTTGGTTGTTTGAAAGATAACATTACATTCTCTCCATAATAACTAATTGACCATGACTGGGGAGGAGTATGAAACATACAGTAAACATAGAACAAGCCATTATATTGGTTCTAAAATTAAATTTAGATGGAAACTGCCAGCAGACAGGCAGAAAAGCACTCTACRGGGACAGCACATTTCTCACAACATCTGACACACTCGGGAGGTGAAAGCATGGTTCTGCTCAAGTCAATGAGAGTTCTCGCTGCAGACTGCACTGRGTTGTCCCCCAGGGATACTGCATGGCACATCTTTCAGCTGAGTTTAAGGTGAGTAGCTGGGGTGACACAGAAAAATTCAGCTCGACCTGAAAAGGTCCTTCTAGTTGCACTAGTTGGCCCAGCGGTAGTTATTAGTTATTTGCTTTCACTATTGGCATGCTGAAGAGGATGCCACTAAAACTGCAGCCCAATTAAGTAATGCAATTTCCACTGATTCTTTCATTTACTGCCTGGTCTCAGGTATGAGAGCAAGTTGTAGGACTTTGAGCACATTCCTCACACCCAAGGAACAAACGTGACTGGATCCTGCATCACTGCTCTTAAGAGTGCTGTCAGTTTTCTCTGTCACCAAATCATGAAATGATGAGAACTGTCAGGTTTTGGGGCAGTAAGAAATGCAGTCAAGCAGASTCTACCTCCCTGCAGTCAACTTGAGGATTTTGAAAAGACTGGATTCCTAAAATAATTACCTTCTGGGTAATTTTTCTAAATAGCCAAAGAAAGATACCTCAAGTACTAAACCATAAAAGTCGAGGCTGGTCTCACAGATCTCAACAGTCTCAGTCCTGTTTGCTCAATCACCCTCTCCTGCCCCACCACACCCACAGRGTTTCAGATCTTTTGGAAAGGCCCTGTAGTATGTGCTATATGGAGACTCAGATCTCAAGTCCGCTGTTGAATAGTTCGGAGGGGTTCTCAACTGCTCTTTGGAAAAGCTCCAATGTTTTTACAGAAGTATTTAACTAGAATTATGCTGTCATTTTTCCAATTCAGCTCCAGTATTATCCTATGTGACTCGTAGTTCTAAACTCCAGAGTTTAGCTAGCCACTTCAAATGGAAGAGTTCATTTATTTCTTAGGTCTCAGTTAATCTGCCTGGCTGGAGCAAGATAATTGTTTTTACAATCTGAAAGGAAAAAGCTCAAAACATTTGCTCTATCTGGTTGATTCTTAAATTACCATGATCACCTCTCTGTCCGTATGACCCCCACACCAACAAACAAAGAGAGAGTCAAGTAACAGGCAATTTCTCCCGAAAAAAATCCATAGAAAAATATCCAGATACATTTCAAACTATGCAAGCTGAATTTTCAGAGACTGCTCTTGTAACTAACCACACCAATTTAAGAGTTTATTGCTTTTAACATTAAAAAGCGTCTACATGTATGTTGGACCAATGTACAAATATTTGAGAATTTGATAATACACCTAGTCACAAGCTTTGGGAAATTACTAAATCATTTGGGGCTTGCCGGTCGTAAGATCATTTCCTCTGCCATTATCCATCCTCTCTCTCTGACATGCCCAGAGCATAAAAATACAAGGAATGCAAGATGCCAATGGTAAAGCATAATACAATATTCGTGCCCTGTTGAAACCATCAACCTGTCTATCAACATTTACAATTCACCAGAAAGCACCACAAGTCCCGAGTTCTGACACAGGSGRAAAAAAAAAAAGACAAAACCACTGTTGAGCCTATATTCAGCAGCAGTTGGGCTTTGCAGTTACCAAACTCTGGCTCCACACCGCCCTGAAACTCTGCCCCAAGCTCCTATGGAAAGACCYTCAATCAGACCCCTGGAGAATGACCTCTATTCTTCCACTGACATCAGCAGGGCCTGGATCAGCTCCCGACGGGAACCCAAAGCAGATGCAGRTTCCACCCTGAGCAGCAGCTCCGTGAGGCCTCTCTGCTGCAGCACAGCACCCAGGTCCCTGCACAAGTGACTGCTGCCTTCCAGGGGTGGTCAAAGGGTCTAAGACAGGCAGGCACAGGTATGGATTGTTATCATTTGTTTTCTACAGTACTTTTTCAGCATTTTCATAAATGCTCACGCCTCCTCCCAGTTCTCTCAACGCAGTGTATGAAACAGTTCAACKGATTTTTTTAGAATAAAAGAATAAATTTTCATCATAATTAGGGACTGGGTTAAAACATATATTCAGCCTTTGGTCATACCCATACTACCTTTCTTACCATTCCTTACCATACTTACCATTCGTCTAAATGATGCATTAGCCATTCAATGAAAAACCTTGGCTATTAAAATACTTCTTTAAAAGAGAAAATCATGCTGAATGTTTCCTGAACATTTCCTTCCAGTTAACTGCAATAACTGTAATGATAGAGACTGATGGCAGCTGATGTGGTGTGCCAGCTGGAGAGCTCTCTTATGCTAAAAAGTTTACAGCCTTTCTGCCAACCAGAAGGGACAATCTGTAGGTGAAAACCMACTTCCAGTCCACACCACCACAGATCTGAAACTGGGTGCACCTGAAATGCACAATTACAAAMCCTATATCCAAGTAACCATTTCTCTGACAGCTTCTGCCAGAGCTTGGAGAGCAGAGAAGCAATCTGGGTCACAAACTCATATTCAAATAGCCAGAGTAAATTACCTAGCTGCATAACACTGCCACCACACCATTTTCCCTCTCAAGAGAAAGTGTTTTACAGTAACTAAAGCAGCAAATCCCTCTTTTAAACACATCCCTTAACCTTCTTTAAATTTATTACACTTTAATTGAAGTCATAGAACTTTGTTTAGATCAGTTGAAAACCTCAGGTYGGCAGCCAGAATATCTTATTTATAAGAACTCAGAGGTCTTGGATTCCCATATTTGGTGGATGCTACTTTAATTTATTTATTTTTCCAATTAAAAAGTTCTCACTGCTCATGCATTTTTTATTCCCTAATGCGCTGTTCTAACATAAAAGAAGCAGACAACATGTTTTTTCAGTTGGAGACTTCTTCCTACCCTGCTCCAGTTTTATAATCTATTCTCTTATGCTCTTACCAACCCCCTCCATCAAACAGCTACGAGTATCCATCAAAACCACAGGCTGTATTCATAGCAAAAGGCACTTCAGCACAGATTTCCACTGGAAGAACATTAATTTTTTCATCAAAGTGCCTTTCTCCCTCCTGTGCCTGCAGACAGAGTTCAAGTAAAGGAATATGGATACTGTCTGAATAGGTGAGCATCTCTGTAGCAAYAGGGTTGATTAGTTTGGGGAGGTAAGCTTGAAAGGTGCTTACTTTTTTTTTTATTGTTTCATTTATCATCAGACACACTGAGAACAACTTGGAATTTCTGTTTTGCRAATAAATTGTCAATAAATACATTTTGATACAGTACCTGCCACCTCTTAAATTGTAGGCTCCATGGTATTTCCCTCACTCTTCTCAACATTATTAAATTTAACATATTTCTGTGCTGTTACGGTCACAGGGGACAAGCATCCCAGTGGACAGGCGGATACCATGGGAAACAATGCAGACTCTACAGCTAATTCCCAAGAAACTAATTCCCAGAGAAGAGAAATATCAGATCTTGTAGGCCTTGACAGCCTCTTGGGGTTGCAAATCTCCTGACACTGCAGGTATGAACAGAGGCCAAATCTGGGAAGATGCACAGCAGAGTTTGATTATACATACATACATATATATATATATATATATATTTTAATACCACTGGTTATTTAAGGACAATGACACAGTTGCTCTAGCTCAATCTAAACACTCACCAGGAAGTCCCTGACAACCCCTTTTTGCCTAGAGTAGGGGAGCACAGATCCTACCGAGAGCAGCAAACTTAAATTTCCATGTTACTTTCAGCACAGGTTTTACTTGTGCATCAGTAGTACATTTATAATTAATCCCATCTTKTCATTTTTCTAAGCTTTCAGAACCTTACTAGAATGTTAAAAGCATGCTAACAAGTGCACCCATGGCTTCTTATGTCAGTTTTCTGCCTGGAGGCTACTGTCCATGCCCAGCATAAAGGGTCTTCAAGTCAGTGAGCAGAGTCCAGTGACACTCAACAGGTTTTCAGTCTGGACTTTAAAGTACCTTCCTTCTTTCCCATGAAGATGGGCTGAGAAATTTGGCAGTTCAGCCTTGAGAAGGCTCCAGGGTGACCTTCTAGCACCTCCCAGTACCTGAAGGGGCTACAAGAGAGCTGGGGAGGGTCTTTGGACAAGGAAACAAAGTGAGAGGACAAGGGATAATGACCTCAAACTGAAGTGGGGTGAGTTTAGATTAGATATGAGGAAGAAATTCGTCCCTGTGAGGGAGGTGAGGCACTAGCACAGGTTGCCCAGAGAAGCTGTGGATGCCCCACCCCTGGAAGTGTTCAAGGCCAGGCTGGACAGGGCTTGGGGCAACGTGGGATAGTGGGAGGTGTCCCTGCCYATGGCAGACGATTGGAATTAGATGATCTTTGAAGTCCCTTCCAACCCAAACCATTTCATGATTCCTGYGTCAGCAGCTCCAAGCTCTAACACCAAACTCAGATATGATTCCCACTCCTTGTTCTTGAAGGAGCACTAAAAGGAGCAAGTWGGATGCAGCAGGAGCTGATTTCAAAAGGACATGTACTTGGACAAATAAGGCTCCTTTTACATATATGCTTCCCCCATGACATCTCATTAGAATAGAGGCAATTACACTGTTTTAAAGGTGATGCTTTAAAGCACTAAAGGTTTTTACCAGTTCTCAAGTACTTTTCCCCAGCCTATGCAGGTCTGAAAAACAAAGTTGACATTGAACTGAATCCAAAAGATAATCAAGTACAAATGTCAAAGCAATTTTACAAATCACAGTAACGTGGGCGATAGGKCTGGGGAGAGTAAGAGTAGATTTGACTATCTGTTTACAAATTGAATGTACACCTGCAATCCTTTCTAATCTACTGCAGCTTTCGGAGGCCAGAGACTAGCTKTGGCTATCACAGTATGAATCCTGCAGCAAAACTAGGTTGTGGCTGATATTTTTCCCAATGCAAACACTTTCAAYGCACTCTCAGGTACAGATTAACTTTAATAACACTGCGTTCACAAATGGCTCGCTCACCATCGCCTTCCAAATATATAACACATTACCACAGCCCTAAACAAAAGGAGTAATGCATTTATGCAAATTCAGGCATAGCTGTAAGGAAGCAATGTTGCAAACCCCTTAAAGAAATCCAGTTGAAATCTAAGGGATTGATTTTGGCGGTCAATTTTCTTTTTTCCTTTTCGCTTTGTTTTTATTTTTTTACAGGGCAAAAACAGCGAACAAAAAGCAGAAAACTTCTTTAACTAGATAGGTACATGTGAAGCTAAATTCTTTCCTGATGACACCAAACCTCTGCAGGAGGTGAGACAGGTGAACATATTGGCTGCACACTTATGTCCTCTTTCCTCTGGTCCATTTGAGTCTGCAGAAGCAYCACTTCCCACTGGGCATCCTGAACTCTGCCAAGAGCCAGACACCACACCAGCCTAAAACGGTGACATTTGCACCTAAAGTCCACAGCTCTGAACACAGGATTCTGTGCATACTTTCAGCTCCACTTTCCTAACACTAACATGAAGAAGGCCTGGGGTTTGCAGTCGTGCTCAGAAGTAGCCCTCACTACTTGCTCTCCATTTTCACAGCTTTGACATTTACTGCATTGCCATAAGAAAATGCCAAAACAAACAAGATATTGAGTCCTTTTCTGAGTGCAAAGATATAAAGGGTTAAGATATACTAAAGGAAACTAACACCAACATCCACAAAATTCTCTAATTAACTGAGCAGTGATGCTACAGCTGACTCAGGAACTTAAAGACTTGCTTTTTTTTCCCCTCCCTCTCATTTAAACTTCTACTATGATCTGTCCTCAAGTCATGCTTTCAGAACTATTCCCATTACTCTTCCACAGGAGTTGTCATAAAACACCACAAATAYACAGCCAAATAGAGACATCTAGGTATGGATTTATGCTGCAAGCAACCTTAAGATGTACCACCTTAAGGGACACTGTGAGGYGGATCAGCCCTGTTTAGGGCTACCTGACAGAGATGGCTATACGTATCTGTCACCTCATATGACAGCACAGCTCATTCCATAATTGTATTTATCTATTTCTGCCTGGTACTGTAAAGAAAATCAGGTCACAACCATGACTCTGTGCAGTTCTCCTGTCCCTGGATAGAATTCTGCACCAGGCAGTCGTTTTGTGTTGTCTTCTTTTTCACATTCTGTGCAAGCAAGCAGCCWGCTAAACAATCTGCTAAAAAGGGTCTTCCTAAAACACATTTGCTGTTCGCAAAAAAAAAAAAAAAAGGTATCAAAGTAGATAATGAAGAACATGTCCCAAAACCCAGTGTGTCAATAAAGAAAGAAAAAAACCATGCTGTTGTAAGCRAAGAAATAGTATAAGAGATAAACAAATAATGGAAAGATAAATAAATCAAATTACTGAAATGAAGGCAATCTTTGCAAACTGTAGATTTCATGCCTCAATGAAATTAAAATTACTCTAAGCMTTTAACTGCTTCTCAGGTCCAAATAAAAGGATCCAATAAGCAACATTCCTTCAGATTAGATTTTTGAGTGGTTAATGGATTTGCAGAAAATGGTTGTAACATTCTTCTCAAAACAATATCTCATAATTACTTGGGTCAAAATTTAAACTTTKTCAAATGTTCCAATAACTGCACACTCCTGTAATACTCATCTAASTTTATGCTGGCTGTGTGAACAAAATGAAGACTTCTTAAAAAWAAATCTGCTACCATCACCCTATCCATTTAAGTGCCACAATTCCAAAATGCATATGCTGATCCTCTCACTGAATGTGAAGGACTTTTTTTTTTTTCATTCATTTCAGTGCAATAAGATAAAAAGTAATGGTTTGTTTTCCTCATTCATAAAGACTACTTTGAAAGTCCCAATTTCAAGCTCTCTGAATTTCCTCATCAACCACCAAGTTTGAAGTCTACAACACATTGTGAGATCAAGTCCCAAGGCAAGAGAGATTCTAGGGAGAAGAGATTCTAGGTTTGCTGTTTTTCATTCCTTGAAATCCTGGCAATATGCCACCTCTCAGTCTTCACAACTTTTAATGGAAAAGACAGACAGACTACTCTTCAGAAAATAGAAGGCACTGGTTCCAGACATGCAAAAAGAAGCTTCCAGGTTTCTCAGAAGTTTCCAAATGGGCCAGCACATGGAAAAATCAGTAAAGAGTGCATTGTCTGATTACGTAAAATAAAATTTAATATGTCTCTGATGCATCTATCTAGTCTTCGAGTTCTCAGGTGTGCTGAGTGAAGCAGTTCACAACAGAACAGACTGCACATCCATCCATCACACTTAAACGCAATCACAGGCAAATGTAACATCAGCTACTGCCTAAACTACAGAGATGCATTTAATACTCCCCAGTCAGCAATCAACCTTTTCCACATTTGTTCATAATCACAACGAATTGTTCCATTTTAATACTTTGTTTTCCTTTTCTTATCCCATGGCAGTTGAGCGTGCTTTTCGAATGAGGTATTTAACAAMAAAAAAAAAAAAATCTCCTCTTCCAATTTTATCCCCGTGTGTAAGTAGAGATTATTTTGTAAAGAAACATAAATTATGGCACGTATTTTCTTACCTGTTGCAGTCCACGTGGAGCAGGAGATGGGATGCACTGAGCGACACAGCGATCTTGTGCCACTGCCCATCTGCCAGGCGGTAGGGGAACACCTCTGTCCTCGTCTTCCCATTGAACCTGTAGTGGTACCTGATCTCGTCCCGCAGGCCACTGCTCTCCAGCTCAAAATAGCTGCATGGAAAACGTGAAGAAGAATCAGCTCCATTTTTCGATACAATCATTGTCTCTGTCACTTTCTTCTTAACTCGTAGACTTCTTTAAGCGAACAACACAGAGAAGGCCACAATCTAAAGAGGTTACTCAGCATGGATTAGCTACTAATTAATTTTTTTAAAAGAGGGCAGAGAGACAAGACATTCAGAGCAGTACAAAACCAGCAATACTAATTACGTGAAAACAGCTCACTTTCAAAGTACCACTTGTTAGCCCAGGAAACTGAAGTCCCTCTTTTCACCCATAGAAAAGGTTCAACTACAAGAAAGCAAGCCCCATTCTTTTCATCAAAATATTGTGTGTGAATGCAGGCTTTGTAAGAAATTGAAAAATAAAGAACTGTACATATATCACTACCACAAAAAAGTAAGAAGCCATTAAGGTAAGAAACCACCAGGTAATCATTAAATTTGTATTTACTACTTGCAAATCCAGTTAGAAAARAACACAACTGTTTACTTTCAGGACTCCCCTACATGCAATTGTGCTTAAYTCATTTTCTGACTTTTATTGTTACTTCCATGATCATTCAGCTTTGCAAGGGAGGGACAAAACCTCCTGGCTGGATTAGGTGTCTCAACATCTGGCATAAACCATCCAACAATCAAAACCTTCAGACTCAGAGAGCTAACAAAGTGTGGTTATTAACTGGCTTCACAGTGGTGTGGSGGGAGACAATTCTTTCTCTAGGATGATTTTAGCCCTTCCAGGGCACACTGACAGTGTAAATATTGAAGCCTTCTCATGGACCTCACCAAGTGTTTACAGCATTTCAAATCTTTCCTGCTAAAATGAAGCTCTGAATACATCAAGAGGGTGATGTAGAACTCCATTTATAGTAGAAATATCTCTACAAGTAAGTGAAGATGTTAGATTGTTCAGACAGCCCTTTCCCTCAATTACCTCCACAGTGTTTTTTCCCTATTGGCCAACACCAATTTAAAATGGCAGTTGAAAGATAGGTGCTGGTTTGGGGTAAGGGGGGAAAAATTACAGTAATGAAATCCACTTCCAAAAAATAAATGCAACACAAARCAACAAATATCCAAGTGACAATTTTCATTTTCCCACAAGCCTTTTACACTGCTTGGCAGTACACAGGCCCTAACAGCCTGTGTGCACATTATAGGGGGTCTGTGCACTTCTTCAAGGTTGGATCTTACCAATGAAGTTGAGGTTTTTCAACATAATTGAAGAAACAGAGGTCCTTGGAACTTAGGACATAAAACACTAGGTGGAAACATGTACAAAAGATCACAACAGTCTGGGAAGGGGAACACAAGGACAATAAGTCTTCACCCAAAGTGAAATTCAAGCCCTCCATCCTGCCAATACCTTGTCATGGTATTTTTAATGCAACATACAGTCAGTATTAGGTCACATGAATCAAAGACTCAAACAGTAAAGTAAAAAACACAAGGAGGCAGAGGCAAAGCCAACACTGAATAAAAACACAGCAGGCATTGGTACAAATAAAATACATGCAGTACAGAGTGGGAAAAAAAAATCAGGCTGGTGTTGTGAAGGAACTGGCCTGTTTCATGCATATAATGGCACAAAGAGGGCAGAGAAACAGGAGTTTTCTAAATGGTAGAGCAGAATGTTTATTAACTACAGCCAACAGCCATTAAAATACCTAAATTACATTCACACAAAATCTGGAGATTTATTACTTTATTTTGATGCTCAGTAACAGGACAGTCAATACACAGAAGATACTGCTGGTGGTGTTTCCAAGCCAGGAAAGCTCTAGGACAAGTACTGTCAGTGAAGTCAGAGTTAAACATTTTGTAATTGCCATCTGCTGTCAAAGCACCAAAGGAAGTGAGACAGAAAGCTTTAAAAAAAAAAAAAAAAAAAAGAGGGAGAGCTACATAACATTCGAGTATTTGTATGTGTGTGTGTTTATATACATATATATAAAAAAAAGTATGGTGGATCACAGAAGCTTAAGAACCCAAAACCAAGACAATCTCCTGTTGCAGAAAGCAAACTGCTTCCTGAGGTCATTCTTCATAATCTCCAATAGTCACAGAGCTAATCACTCACCACACAATGATTTCTTTGTTAATGTAAAGGCAACAGTCCAGCCCTGGAAAGGTCAGTCAGRTACTGCACTTAATCACATCTGTGCTCTATTATTTGTACAGCACAGGGAACTGCAAAGCTTCCCACCTGACAAGCTTTAGTGTCAATAGTTACTTCAGGACTGAGAACAGCTTGTTGCTTAAGCATCGAGCTTGTTGTCAATCTCCTGACTAAGTTATATAGTACAGAACAGATTAGTCAAAATTCTGTGTAACAGCCAGTGATAACATTTTTATAGATGTATAGCTAATGCATTAAGTGCCACAGGACTGTATAAAACACCATGTTTTACCTCTTCAGTGGCAGAAAAGGAGGGTGGCAGGAGACAAATTCTGCACCTATTTCTCACCACGCTTCAACAACTGCAAATCACAAGCAGTTACACTCAAACATCAGTGAACACCAGTCAACAAAGTCCCAGCAGCAGAAACTAGCTGGGTTACCCCAACATATATATGCATCTATATCTCAAGTATTTAAAAAACACAAGGCAATGTAAACCAACAGTTCTGCACTGAGTTGTTTTGGTTTTTTTAAAGATGCAAAAATTCACACTGAGACCCTGATTACACACACACTTCACAATGTTCACAGCTCAGAAGATGCAGTTGTCTTTTCCCTACCAGGATATAAGTCAAGTGCAAACAGCTTTCTCAGCAGCAAACATCATCTTTTCCTTCCTCCTCCCACCAGACTGTGAGGGGAAAGAAAACCCCTTCAACAGCAATGACACAAAGGCCATTCACTCTTGGAAATAAGTGCACCTGCTCTGTGTTGAAGTTCTAATCTCCAAGCTGTGGAACGAAGACAAATGAGGAGGAAAAACAAACTCAGGCAAGAAATCATCAACCTATGAGAAAATAATTAGTAAAGCCAGAGAAAATAAATGGTTTTTTTTTTAATATMTGTTTAATCTTCAAGTGGCAATGCCATTGCACAAGTTTTTATCTACTATAAAACAACAGGTAAAAATGGGGAGGGGGGGGAAATGAACAGAAGCTACCATACAAGAGGCAGGAAAATGAGCTGATCCCTAACAGGTGTTTTGTAGGTACTTTCTAGTATTTTGTGAGGAACTAAAGGAAAACACAGAATTRGAAAGAATCAGGGCTCCTGAAAAGATTGCAGCACCTGGGACCATCGGAATGGTATCATCAGCAGGCACGTGTGAGCTTTCAGTGCTGCCACGAGATCCCTATCAGAAGCCCAAGAGAGATCCCCAAGCACTGAGCCTATCTGTGATTCTGCATCCCACCTGCATGAGGCCTGTGTCAGCCTGTCCTACAGCTGGGGCCCTGCCACCCTCCTCCAGACCTTTTACAAGGAAGAAAGGTGTGAGACAGTAATCTCCTTGTCAGCTTCTTAGCACTGAGTGATGGCTTCTTGTTTTGTTACTTCTCAGCAACAATTTGTTTTTTTGTATATTTTAAAAAAGGCATGATCAAACGTTAGCATGTATTTTGACAGATGAAGTTCTCAGAACATGTTTATTAAGGGAGCTTGCTGTTCATGGAACAGCAATACAATTTGACCTTGGCTGAAATTCTCCCACTAGTAGAATTTCCCTATTTGCTAAGCATGTAAATTAGTGCTGGTTTCTTTCGTACAATTATAGAATTCGAATGCTTTTTATAGGTCTATCCGCAGTCTCTCATTCAAATCCCAATGTATAAGAGAAAAACATTGCTAAATTCAGACTGATTTTATGCACATCAAAAAAAGCTGGAATATTTTAAGGTCATGCAATGTGCTTTACAGAGGGAGAGTATTATTCCACAACCAACTCAAGATGCTTTATAATACTTTCTGACAGTTTTTGCAACTCCTATGTACCTCACACACAAATATTGTTAGGAGAGGATAAAACTTGACTCTGTTATGTTTAGTGATATTTTTTTTCTTCTCCCTTTCTTTTAGTCACCACCATAGTGAGTATTTAACCATATCTCTGCTCATTTCACTTCCAGATGAGGAGAGAAAGGTTCCTATAAGTATACTTCCASTTAGAAACAACTGTTGTGGATGTAATGATCAAAAAAAGTTGGAAAAGTCACTAGCAACATTAAATAAGAACATGTAAGACACCTGAAGCAGAAAAGGCAAAATGTTTCTACAATGTGAGTTGGCTTAATCCACCATCTGCATTAAAGGAACACACACATTCACCTGTTCATCATCTCAACCCACAGAAGTGATCTTATCCTGTGGCAAACACCACCATGTTTCATTCAGAGGTTTTACAGCTGCCAGGTTGTGCAAGTGGCCAAAGGAAGGACAACTAACAGACTACAGGAACCCAACATAGGTGTCCTCCAGAATAGCCTTAGGGTACCCAGCACTATTTCCTGATCTTTACAAACCCAACACCTGTCACCAAACACTAAAATATCCCACAACGAAGACAGCAGCACATCGAGTAAGAAGATGAAATGCTCTGATAAGAGCTCTAAGAGCTAAAGCAAAGCTACTTCTTGCATTCAATTCTGGCAATCTTCCTCCTTATCACATACAAACATAAATAAAGCAGAGTTATCATTCTGACTTTACAACTTCCGTCATCCTTGATCAAGTGCCAAATGAAGCCCCACAGCCTCTTTCAAGGAGCAGCACCAGCACTTAGAGCAGATGCTCTTAGAGCTACTGAACAGATGTCCCAGGGCAAAGCAGCAGGCACAGATGGCATTCCTGCAAATATGTACAAACTTGGGGTTGCCATCTAGTCAAAACATTGTGCATCTGCTTAACATTGCGTGGGAGAAGGTCACAGAACCACAGGAGTTCAAGGATGGAAGCCCCATTCACCTTGCACGTGCACGATGTCAGGCCTCCTAAATGCTGGGAAAAAAAACCACTGCCATAAGAATCAGACTGTTACTGAACAGAAGCTTCTGGAAAATTCTGTCAGTCTGGTCAAGGCACAATTTCTTATTTTTTCCCGATAATAATGSAAATTCAGGAAATGTCCGGAGAGCAGTCATTTTGATGTCATCAGCTACGAATTCAGGAAGCTTCTGCACAAATCAGTCTATYTGGACTTGTTTGTGCACAGCTTTTTCATTTCACAACAGCATTGTGCTATTTAATGATAAAAATGGCTTCAGGCAAGACTCTGCTTTGGCATCTTTGTAGAAACACTTCTTTATGTATTCAGAGAYAGGCAACAAATCTGCATCCATTATCACTCAGATTTCAGGATTTTCAACCGACAGGGATTCTGTGATGAATCACAGACCATTACACTTTTGGCCTTTCCCTTTTCCTCACCACCAAGTGAGGCTGTGTGCACACTGGGACACTCACTTGGGTGCTGCCAAGTGGCTCAGCCCGGACAGCAACATGAAAGTAACTGAGATCTCGTTTTAGCAGCCCTCAGTGGAAGGCAGATCAGACCAGGAGCAGGCACCGGGCACTGTGTTGCAGATAAGCTGGCAGGCACCTGCCCAAGGCACTGCCCCTGTCAGGGATGAAGCCATGGTGAGAAAAAGCAGCGCCTCTGAAGCAGAAGATCCGTCTCTTCAAAGGGAAGCACTCACTTTGCAGTTGTCACCACAGCTCTGCACGGATGCAAAACTGGAACAAGTTACAGCTGTCAAGGCAAATATTTCAGCCGCTTCCACAGGCCCTGTTCTTGTACCCTAGTTCCTTATAAAGTGACAGGGCAAGATCCCAAGCTCTGGAGCATTAAGCATCGTGAAACACTGGGTTTTGAGGAAATGCTCTTTACGCGCTCAGGTGCACAGATCTACTCCTCCACTGCGTGCGCATGTTGAGGAACACATTTGGTGCAGTCAAAGTCTCGGGTGGGGAGACTGGGACTGCCACAGTGGCCCTGGATGGCAAGACAGGACAGCTTCCTTCACATGCACACTTCACAAACCACCCAAWGCTACTTTTTACAGCTGGCTTAAATAGAGACAGACCAAGAGGCTGCACAGCAAAACCATACACGGCAAATCGTCGCTTAAGTGGCGTTAAAGACCTACTGCTGTGGCAGAGATTACAAACTGACGCCAGCAAAGTCAGACTGACATCAGGCAGCACAAAAGGTGTCGTGAACAGAAGGATCACCTGTGACAATGAAATATCTTGCTGAAAAAAAATCAGGTTAACTTTCTACAAAAGGAAACGCAAAAGCTGAATCCCATATATGGCATCACCTACTCTATTCCAAAAGTATTGCTTCTATACAAGCAAATCCAATATGGCCAAAATGTAATACTAAACACTTTCAAGCCTCTCAAGTAAAAGCCTAAAAGTTCAACTTCACTGTGTAATTGGCTACCTAAATAGGATTCTTTCAAACATTTCTATCCTTTCATTTCAAGCAAAAGGAACTAAATCCAGCCAATTAGATGATTTTTTTTTCTATTCAGACCATTCTGAGGACAACAGAAATTATACCAGCCTAGCTTGAAACATTTAACAATAAACACTCCCACACTGACACCTTCTATTAGTACAGAGTATTTATTAACATTTTGTCTTTTGTTCTACACGTCTTCTACCTGGCAGCCGGGCACGCAAGCTGCAAGGCATTAAGCATTTATGATGTGTTTGCGTACCCGCAACCAGGCAAAGGTCATCCCAATACAAATTCACTGTCTTCTTTGATCATATAAAGAAAAAACCCCAACATCTGCCTGCCAGGTAAAAGACAGCTGGAGTCAGAGCTGGTACAAAGCAGCTACGCATTTTCATGGCATGCGTTGCAAGGATTGACCTCAAGCATTTTTGTTTCCATTTCACATGTCTAAAAATCTATCTCCACTGTGGCTGCAACCTGCCTACCATCTGAAAAAAYGCCTGGTTTCTCTCCTACTCCTAGTAAACCAAGTAGGTAGTACCACACTGCACCTAAAAATAGTGCAGCACCTTAGGAGGCTTCAGAGCTAGCACAGCCAGAAGGACAGCAAAGAGTATCACTTGAAGGAAGGTGAAGTTATGACTCCTTAACTTTACAAGAAAAAGACCAAAAAAAACACCCACTACCACCACCAAACACGCTAAACACTGTCTGACCTTACTGAAAAGTAACCTGACAAAAGAAAATACTCATTTCTTTACATATCACCGCTCCAATACCAGTCAGCTTGTGCACCACACTATCACCCTAGCAAGGAACACAATCCACAGGTATGATCTGCAGTTGTCCCTGAAGGGCTCATCACCCTCCACCCTTGGCCAAAGGTTGGTCTCCCCAGTGGACCGTTTGCAAGCCACAAAGCATTTGTATCTGAGGACTTTCTGAATGGGGGCTGGAGGTTTTTTAAGGCTACCCTGGGACTCTGAGCAGGCATTAGCTTAGGGATCTTTGTGTGCAGAAGTCTAGAGCTGCYTGTGTGACCAGACAGCCCCCAGCAGAGCTGCAACCACAGCAAAGCACAGCCCAGGCCAGCCCTTCCCTCCCTCCTGCTCATCACTGCAGCAACAGCTCAGCCCAGGGGATCCCCAAATCCACAATTTCTAAATACCACATTTTAATAAAACAAAAGCGRGTAACAGCTTTTTAAACTAATGAGGTCTGCCACCTGAGCAAAACTACAGTATTTGAAAACAAATTACCCTAATTGCTGTGTCCTTAGAAGAAAGGTTCTCCCCTCTAATCTCACTCTCAAATTCAGCAGATTTTCAGTGATTTCTTACATTATGACAAATTCCACACGTTGCAAAATGTGGAATATGCCAAAATTATCTTAGGTCTGGACATTCTTTATATATTTTAAGTTGGCTAATTAAGATTTTCCTGATCAGCAAGAACGGACACTTAATCAGTGGACCAAACAGTTAGCATCCCTTAGCTTGTATGGAAACTACAAACCAATCACAACAGAGGGGCTGTAATGAAAAGTCACCAACTCTGAAATTCAGTGTATAAATTACAGTGTGGAAGGTCCTGTTGGTGTGCTTGGTTTGTGTGAAACCACTCAGTGCCCAGGCTTGCACAAAAYTGAAATAAATAATTGATGCCTCTCTCAAGTGTGTGATTATYGGCTTGTTGCACACCAGGTAACAGCCAACAAACACATTTCTCCTASATTCTCAGGGAAAAAAAAAGAACAACAACTTCTTTTCCTTTTCCCTCTGTCAAGGCCCAGCTACACATCTGCTCCCTCTGGATGCCCTCAGTAGTCCCAGGCAACCTCCACCTTCCCTGACACACTGCCACGAGCTCTGGCAGCTTTCCACAGCCAGCAGTCCTTGGGGCAGGCTCTGCCAGCCCCCTCCCTTCCTGGAGACACTGCCTGGAGCAAAGAAAGCACACAGGCACCGTTTCAAAACCCAAAAAACCAGACACACCACCCGGATTACGGTCAGCCACACAAATGGACATGAATACAACGTTGCAAACATCCAAGTGTCTTATTAGACGAGAAAGTTACATCCTTAACGAGCAGCCCAAATTCAGCAGCCAGTTTTCAGAAAGTTGCATTCAGCGTAAGTTTGAGACGTCCTGGTTCTGTGCTTGTACCAGAGGGTCATAAAACAATCAAACAGAGAAACTCAGCACGTTGGAGAAGACTCCTGGGGGACCCACGCATCCTGCTCCTGGCTGACTGCGGCATTTCTGCGCTGTCCGAGTTCGGGTTTAAAGGGTTTCACGCTGTCAGCCGTTCTCCTCCAATTGCCAACGTGGCCCAATCGATGTGTTCCAGCAGCATGTTAATGCTTCAGAGAGACAACAATTGTCAGCCTGGTGTACATAAAACACCTGCTCTCAGCAGGGAGCCACAGGATGGAAGGTAACTCCTCGAGTAGGAACTCCTCTCTCACAACGCTTAAATCAGCGCAAGATTTACGCAGCGGTTCTTCTTCACTTTACTCTTTTGCATACTTTAACCCCAAGAGCAGAAGCAGGTGAGCACAATTCCATTTGCATTTGCATCTCTAAAGACCTTTTGAGAAGGGGAAAAAAAAAAAGCGTAGATGCCTCACATATTTCACATCACCTCGCTCAGAGGGATGGAAGTAAGGCTGGATCTTTATATTCTCTTTACAGCTTTCCAGTTTAGCAATTCAACATATAAATATTCATGAAGATGTGCCCTTTACCCTAAAAGAAAAAGGTTAATGGATACATTTGCAGAGTTTTTCCTTCCCTTTTTGAATACTGGGCATCTTGGAACCCAATATGCGTACACCCCTCTTGCAGAGAATAATCTAAAACATAGCAGGGAGTAAATCCAATTTTTTCAGGTTTACAACTAGGGTCAGAAGTCACTTGCAGAGGCTTCTTTTCATCAGCTAGGTTTCAGTGAATAATTTAACTAGCTTATTACCCCTTTGTGTTTTTAATTAAACATGTAATGGCCTGGTAGCCTTCCAACTGTTATTTGTGAGCACACAGCTTTCTGTCTGCTCCTCAGCAGCCTCGGGAGCTGCTCACGGTGTCACTTGGGGGGAAGTATTCAACAATGGACTAGAGTGCCATGCCTGTTTTGCCTCCCCACCCAAAACTGACTTGCAAGGAATAAAAAGTCTTTCGCTATGAGCCTGACCCATTTATCAGAATCCCCCTGAGTATTTGTATCAGCACAGGTTGCTGCTACACAGGGAAGGGCCAGATTTTCCACTCGATAAATCTGTTTCACCATAGCAGTACCATCAGCTTGCAGGATTCCAAATATTTGGCATGGCATAGATTTTCTGAAGTCCAGGTCCTAGACACAGGTTATAAGCAGATTAAAAAAAAAATTAATAAAAGGAAAAATTTAGAAAAAAAAATAGAGTTTTTAATGTTCCCTGTAAGAAAATCTTGGAAACATTCATCTTATGACTCACCCCTTAGTTCTATCATGGTGAGATCTTCCATTTTGAAACACTCTTCAGAAAGAGTGACACACAGGTACCTAAATATCCTTGACATATTTCTCCAGATACCGATCTTGGCCAGTGGTGAAAAGAACCATCAATGTATCTCGAACCCAGAGATTAAACAGCTGAAAGGCAATGCTGACTCCAACTGATTCATGTTCTTGGGCTCTGGACCATGCAAGGCCTGAGCAGGTGAGGAGCAGGCACACAACTTCAGATGAAACTGTATTAAATCACTGTTGAAATGAGGATTCATTGTGGTGTAGGGTTTAAATATCCTGATGACCTTTTCTAAGTGTTTTGGTGGTCTAAAGAGTCAAAGGTTGTGAGCAAAATAGCTCATCTAGGAAGAACTGGCTAGCATAATTCTCCAATCGAGAAAATAGTTTTCACCTTCTGCATCCCCAAGTAACATGTTTGTCCATACTGTATTATATTTTATGATCTGTAATTTGGGAAAGAAAGTATAATCTCCAGATAACTATATACACAGTCTGCACAAACTATCAGACTGTGAATAGTGCAATTAGAATTTATCTGTGTTAATTAAGCTTTCCATTTTCCAAGCTTTACTTTAATACGTTTAAATCATGAAAACAAAGTCTTTATCATCATTAAACTGTTTCAACAAAATATTAACAAAGATGCACTGTCATCACTGTAGTACAAATCCTGTCCATCAAACGATGATATAAGTTAACAGCAAATCTCTAATGAATCTCTATGAAATATCCATTTAGAATAACAAAAATAGCATATCTAAATTACTCACTTCAAGAAAAATTGTATTAATCTTATTTTATTATCTTCAGTTTAAGAGTTCCATTCTATTGGAAAATAAAATCATGCTAAAACTTACTAGAGAAGTAAAATTTAAACCAAGCATTCAACGTATTACTACCCCAGAACAATCATCTCCACTACCTCAAAAAGCAGATTATATACACAGACCTTTTCGTTGCTTGGAGTAACACCTATTTCTCATTTATTAAATCTGTGCACAACAAAAAAGACACTTCCCATAGAAATATGAACTCTGGTACCAACAGCTACCACACCTTCTTTTTTTTCAGTTGTTGACCTCCTGCATGTTCTGAAGGCTTGAACTTTTAACTTAGGGTTTTTGGTATGCTGGTAAGCTTAAAAAAACATGCCCCTAACTATAATATCTCCTATATTGTGCAAAGAGAAGTTGTTGATATGAGTTCTTGGGTTTTCCATAGTCAAAAACTGTACTGGCTAAGCAATAAATGTACCCTTACACTTGTCCCCACGCGTCTTAATCATGCTGAAACAAAGATGCTCCTTATTACCCTCTTTGGATTGTCTGTTTTCATAGACACAGGGGAAATTGAAAAAGCTTGACCAAAAAAATGGATGTCGCCAGAACAGAACCATGATGATTATCAAAAGCTTAGCAGGAAAAGCAATTTATAAAAGGCTTCCCCTGTGACACAGGTCTGCACCTATTTCAGTTCACATGCAAAGCTCTAGAGTGACTGGAGCTGTTAGAGAATCATCAAAAATTATCAAACTGAAAGTTCTGCCATTACATTGATCTAATGTAAGCAGGATCCTCTGCAGTAGTAGTGCCCCAATCTTTGTTCTCTATTTCTCATCAATGTTAAAAAAGTCTTTTCTTCATTGTCATCTACTTTATTAATTTCTGTCATCACAGACCTGGGGGTCTGAAAGCAGTATCCTTACCAAGGTCTGAGTAGCAACTTAAGAAACAAACAATGACTTTAAGTGACACACGAGTCCAAAAAAGGATACCCAAATAATCCACCTGACACTCAAAGTAACAGCAGTCAAGAGCAACGCTGGACATGCCTGTTCTGACTCCTACGTGGAATTACACAGACTGAAACTTCCTCAGTTACGACACAAAGCTACAAAGGTTTAACTGAGACTAGCAGGCAATCCTCCAACTGTATATATTTTTAAGCAGATGTCATAATTTTAAATATTACAGATAACCTCAGTGCCAGAGAGGACAACAGCAGTGTATTTTGTTCAACCAAGATTACTCCTGCACAGCACATCTCTCTACAAGCCTCTGCCTGTCAAGATAGAGGACTCGAGAAGCTGCTTTCAGTAGATGCCATATCTAAAAATCCATGTGCCTTGCACTGTATAATCACTGCCTGTCTAGTTTGACCTTGGATTTTGCTAAGTGCAGGCATGTGACAGCGTTTTTCTGTTCAATGGCTGTCCTCAATGTCCTCTTTCTCAAATAAATAATAAACAAACCCTTCCCATGGCAAACTGATCCTGTTAACCATGACTTCAGAGAGCTACAACGGCCTGCAAAAGCTTGGAGGAATTGAAAAGTAAYGCAAAAGGAATGTCAGAGTAAGAGACGGAAAACGGGAAGAGATGGAGGGAAGGAATCCCTCTGTAACGTAAAACAATATTCTTCTAGTCTGAGACAATGGCCTGAAAAATGCAAGAAGGRAGGAAGTAAAAGAAAGACCAATAAGAAAGCAGAGATGACAGAAAAAAAGTATGATGATAGAATAGGGAAATAGAGTCTTCCCCTTAACTGGGGAGCCTTGTCTGGACATCCCTGCTGTTGCACTGGCAAAAGGCATAGTTAATAATYTGGTCATAATGAAGCCACTGCCTTCTCCTTCATATACTTTCTCAACCAAAGGGAAGAAATTGGGCTAACAGTTGAGTATCATGTACATGATTAAGACAAACACCAACAGGATTTTTTTGCAGAAGTGCTGCAGAATGACTGSTATGAGATTCGAAATGGGAGCAACCAAAGAGTGTCCTGTTACTCGTATTACGACAGAAAAGACTGGAACTGGTATTTCATGTGTCAGACTAGACACAAAGGTCCTTCAAGACCCAAGAAATTATTAAAGAAGCATTCACCAAGTTACAAATAGGAGACTATTTGATGCAACACACACTTTGAAACATCAAAACATCRTGGGAATTGTTCTGCGGACCATAATACAAAGTATACTTCATTTTTAACAAACTGATATCTGCCATTATAACAGTTAATCAAGAGACCTCTTTTTTTTCCTCCTACACTGAGAACCAGAAAAAAAAAAAAAAGTGAAAAAGAGACATACATGAAATAGGCATATAAGGTATTTATGTTGGGAAGAAAACATACACAGCATCATGTGAAAGCAGAAGTAGCTTAATTGCTTAATAGCTTAGTTGTTGAATCTCCAAGAAAACATATTCTTTTATAATGTTATAAAACATAGTGAAGCAAGAAACATGCAAGTTTAACTTTTATGAAAAAGCAAACTCCAAAGCGCCTACGATAAACCAGTCAGGAAAATTGCATTACAAGGTTTGTAACTTCCAAAGTGCATTGCATCTATACTACATTGGCTTTGATCTTTCTCTTTAAGTTATTTTACAGACCAGGATACATAAMTAATGAATTCCCCCTGTAACAAGAAACAGCTGGAAAAAAGTAGCAAATTGCAAATTAAAAAGAGAGGCTCTAATTTACACGTTAGATTTTACATCTCCCATTTCAACACATTGTTCAAGCAGACCACTGAACACTCAGCATCTTTTATGTTGCTGCTGCTACAAGAGAGAAACAAACTCCTCTTACCTGTGCTCTAACTCTCGGATGGACAATATAACTCCAGAAGTCGATGCCTTTTGTTGCAGAGTGGCCAGAAACGTGAACTCACTTTTATTCCGGAAGAGCTGAATTAACTTCTCACTCACATGGGGTGCTGCGTGGATTTCTCTTTCTACATCTAAGAATTTTATTTTTAAAAGAAAAAAAAAGAAAAAAAAGGAAATAACAGTCCAGTAAAAATGCTAGAGTCAGAAAGATTCAGATTACATTTTTCATTTTCACATCCATATTTTTCATTTTCRAGAGTCATCTACCATGCTCCACCATTGCATTTTTTCAATGAAAAAACCCAAATGCCATCTCTGTCAGCATGCCCACTTGTCACTTTGACAAGTTCACAACTGGCCAGCTACTGATTTTCTGATGGATTTTTTGACGGGATGCTGAGCCGTTTGTGTCTGCTGCGAGCAGATTAAGTTGCCGTAAATAAGGTGTGCTGCAGCCAGATAAATAGGCTCCTAAATTCTGAGAAATCTCAGGCACTGCCTCTCCCCACACAATTCACCAAGCTCCAATTTCAGTTTTTACCACTGACTCTGTTACCACCTCTCCCTCGTACATCACAGGAAGCCTGTCCTTGCACAGCGTAAGGCAGAGATGTATTATTGCTAATAATGCTATACGGCTGTGCTCCTGCCTGAGAAATAAATACAGGACACGCTTGCAATCCACGGCCGTTTCAGGGATTTCTCAGTTTAAACAAGCAAAGTATGACAGCTCATACAATATTTATTAAGCTACAGCCTGACCAGGCAGAGGCAGGAACATTCCAGCCTCGCTAATCCTGCTGATGTCCAAGCGGCATCATGCCTTCTCAGACTTGATCTTCTAAGATTCAAATGCATCATCTCCCACTACATTCATTCCTAACTCATCCTTTCATTCGCCATCCATCATCTTTACAAAAGGCAATTAACAACAAAAGGGAGGAATCGTGGCACTTCACCTTGCCACCCGCTGCCACCTCTCTCACGCTGGGCCTTTGTCACATGTTCACAAGACCTGAGCCACTTGCGGTTCCTGGATGTCACAACCGATTACAAACCCGGTGTGCTCCCCTTTCCAAAGGTTTTACTTTGAAGCCAGAAACGCTGGCACAAATTCTAGGCTGGTAGAAAACCAGATAACTCTACTGAATGCTGAGAACCCAGCCCAGCGTGCGTGGTGTAACACACAAAGGGGTGATGAAATTTACAATTCACAATTTCACTGCGGGGGGAAAAACAAAACCACGGGGGAAAAAAAAAAAAAAAAAGGCAAAACCCAACACTACAAAAAGGCCCCATTGTGTCATTAAATGAGGCTTTGCAGACAGAAAGAAGAGAGACTGGCTTGGAAAACAACCTAAAACCTCAGACACACAACTACGGAGGGAATGCCATGGACTGAAACCAAACTCCAAGCAAAAAGTATTCAAGCATGTTTTGTAATTGGGTGTCTCAGTTTTTCTAGGGCAGATTAAAGCCCTCCAAATGAGSTTGCACACCCAGACTCATACCACGCTTGCACTCTCTCAGGCTCACCCCTGAAAAGTACTGCAGATTACACATCAAAAATCACCAGTCATCACTTAAAAATCTTTGCCAGGGGCTCAAATTCCCCTGATAAATAAATACAGTGCCCATTTCACAGCAATAAACTATTTGTCTGTCCAAAGCCACTTTTATCATTGCGGAGGATAAAGCTTCAAAGAACAGAAATTGTCTCCACTGCCATCATATAGTGGAATAAAAGAATAAACAATCCAGCACAGAAGACCAGATTTTGTCTCTATCTATTAGGTTTTGTYATCTGTATCATTATCTCCACCTAGCAGGTGTTATTACTGGTCATAAATACCATGTAGCTTCTTTTTAAAAAGCTGATGCAAGAGRTACCAAACTATGTATCCCATACACCAACAAATTCTCCAATATCCAGTTTGCTATCTACCGGAACAGACAATCCACTGGTACCAAGTTCCAAGGCACAAGTAAGACTCAGAGAGAAAATGTCCAAGACTTGACAGATGATTATCACTTTTTGAAGGTTAAAAACCTTCGTATCCTACAAATTTTTTTTCTTCTTAAAGGTGTCACAACTACCATAAATAAAATATGACTTAACGAAGCTTTCAAAAAATCTTTCACATGAAGGCACAGGCAGAGCTGTCAGTGGAACATATAAGTTTAAACTTCAGTCAAGCCTTGCAAAGTACATTTTTTCATTATAGGAARGCCCAGATATAAATCACATCCCACCATCTATCCATCAGATTTTATACAAAAATATAGGGCTCCTTGGTCAGAATCATGAATGGTTAATCCTACTTTGAAATATTGTGTAGGTATCCTCTACCTGTACCTACAYCTCTACCTCTATGTGGTGTAGGTATCCTCTACCACCTCTTCACAGCCATGAGTATACCAAAACCACAGGAAACACTGATACGATACTCATTCTCTGTTGATTAAAATCACCAAGACCCAAAGTTCTGCAATTCCAGACTCYTGGGTTCAAACTCCTAGGCAACAAAGAGTATTTACACACTGCTTTGCCACACTCTGCTGGTGTCACCGGTACAAAGGAAGTTATATAACTGGGCTTTTAGAAACTAACACACTTGTAAGTACAGTGCTGTGTACTTGGAGCAAGTCCACTCATTACCAGTGCCTTGGAACATCYCTGCTGCAAGCCAGGGGAAAAAACTGCCTTGCAGAATGCAAAGATGCCTACGGAAATCTTGCTTTTCACAGGCCAATCTCAATAACTACAAGGGGGCCTTCCCACCRGTTCTGTGGGGAGATGGCAAAAGCTGATGAGCCCAGCAAGGCTGGCGAGGATCCAGAGGGCACACGGCCCAGGATTTTGGAGCTGAGACTGTTGGGGTGCTGAGCACAACCAGGGCTTGCAAACTGGAGCCCAAAGGCCRGGAAGGAGGGGCTCTGAGGACCACACTGCATCCCCCAGATCCTGTCCCCATGGCACAGCCCCCCTGCGCCTCCAGGCAGCGTCCCCCCTCACACACACCCTTCCCTGGGAACGTCGTGTTTGTGTTTTGCTTGATTTCTGCAGAAAATACCATACAAATGAACTGGGAGTACAATCCATTTAGAATAAGAGCTTTCTATTTTCAGGTTGATTTTCACACTTCAAAAAAAAAAAAAAAAAGAAAAGAAAAATTGAGAATACATACACCCCCTCACCACAGGTGCCTGAAAGGCAAAATACTTTTTATGCTCTCTATAAAAATAACTGTCTGCTTGTAATGAAATGTCATATTTCCTACATAATATAGAACAATATAGGTTTATACAGCAATCTTCAGTGAAACATCGCTTCATGCTTGAATGATAATGCAATCTCAGCAAAATAAATAAACAAACACAGATATGACTTTCATATGCCCTTCTATSTGATTATATTTTCTTAATTTGAAATAGTGACTGTCTGGAGGGTTTTTTAAAACATACCAGAGTGTGTTCCTAAAATTAAACAAGGAAAGAAAGCAAGCACACACTGTTATTTGCACATCCAAGAGACACAAATCATCTCAGAGCACCAAGTAAAGGCAACTTTCTACCTTCAGCAAAAYAGAAAAGCACAAGACACACCTATGTCAGAGAGAGCCTATTTCTTGCTTGATTTTTTTTTTTTCCCCAAGCTGTGGGTCCAAGGAAGAAGTGCCAAACACAAGTCAAAGGTGCAGTTTGCTAGGACGGACAAACCATATCCATCTAGCTGCTACCATCCCCTGCGTGGTACCATCTCCCCCACTCCCAGGGATGCCACTGTGCCTTCTCCTGGATGCCCTGTCCCATGGGAGCCTGTCCAGCCCCTGCCCAAAGAGCTACCAGAGGAAGCAGCACCCAGGGCTACACTCACACAGGGGCTCAGCACCCACAGCACAACTCTGGCTGCAGAGAACACCAGAGCRCCCTGCCCAGCTGCACCCAGCCCTTACACCCTCAGCCACCTTGAGAAACTTCACCCACAACTGCAACTATTCACAATACTATCAGCACCTTCAAAGTGAGCCTCAAATTTTTATTTCAGCATAGGTGTGTTTTCACTTCATCATAAAASCCGAATGGCAATGCTGCTCTG
Source organism: Amblyornis subalaris (assembly GCA_018881555.1). Taxonomy (NCBI): domain Eukaryota; kingdom Metazoa; phylum Chordata; class Aves; order Passeriformes; family Ptilonorhynchidae; genus Amblyornis; species Amblyornis subalaris. Next base: position 589,319 of record JACAXG010000192.1, read on the forward strand.
GGGCCAACGATGTCAGGCCTAGATTTACCTCATACATATGAAATGTGCAGGTATTTTGGGACACACTAACCCTAAATGATAAATGGAATTAGGTACAATAACTCAGAGCTAGCATCAGTCCTTACCCAGTCTGATTTAGGCCCTCAAGTCACATCTTCCTGTGTGGTTTCAATGCTCTAGGCATCACCAGCTCTAGCAATTAAAAATTAAAACCTCAGGCTTTTACTGTTTGTAACCCTGAACATATTAGAAGCCCCACATAAGAGGAATGGACAAGTTGGCATCAGCTCTGTTAGGAACAGTGTAAGAAAATCACCACCACACAGAAGCAGACAAAATGACTTAGAGAAGGAAAAGGACAATGCTAGGAAAGCAAAGGCCTTGCCAAGCTCACTTTGACAGTGACAACAGCCCATGGTACAAAGGGAAATGTATGACCATTCGGGATGGAATTTTAAGTGACGAAAAATGTGCAACAGTTGTTAAAAGCTGAATCTCAATCCATCTGGGGAATAATTTTTCTTTAATAGATGCCTCCATTAGAGGAAAAATACTAAAATTCAGTTCTGAATCAACTCATTTTCTAAAGCAATAGGTACATTTTATCATTCACTAGCTTGCTTGAATACCTTTTACTTCCCTTGGCAGAGAACATACTGCAGAACACATTGCTTTATTGGTAACTTCAATCATTTTAAAGCTATTTGCTTCAACATGCTTTCAGAAGAACCTTTGAACAGTCACTCTGGACAAGCAAGTAGAAATTAATCCTGCAGCAACAGAGAATCTGGATTAAGCTACAGCAATTAAAGAATTGAATATTACAGCTTTTTGGCTTTTACCTTGCTAGGGGCAAAATTCAATAAACTGAAAATTGTATTTAAAAAAACAAAACAAACAAAAAAACCACGCTGGTGCCCCACTTTTTTTAAGTCACCAGCTTTTCAAAAATGCAACCAAGATTAGAAGGATGATCCAGAACTAGCAACTCTCAGTGTAGGCAGTTCCTAACAATGGCTGAGGATGAAAACACACAACAGCATCACAAAACCATTCTTGTTCTGAATCTTGTTCCTGTTCCTTCACGGAAGGCAGGTGCTTCACCAAAGCCTCTGAGTCAAGTGGGATTCAGTGCACTGACTCCCCTCCTGCACACTGGTCTCACAAAACATCTTTTGAAAACGAAACAAAAAAACCACCAAACCAGAACAAACAAACAAAAAACCCAAGAAACCAAACCCCAAAAAAACAAAACAAAAACAAACAAACAAAAAAACAAACCACAAGAAAAACCAAAAAGCCAAAACCAACCCGAAACACCAGTGATAGATGCCCACTCCCACTCCTTTCCACCCTTCTTAAAGCATTCCTCAGTCTACACAAGTCACCAACAGATCCAAAAGTCCCCAGAAGGATGCCAACACTAACCACGGGGATCTTCTTAAAAAAGAATCATTTCACTGCCAAGCAGGGAAACGCTTCAGGTACTTGTTCCTCCTACCTAGCAAGGGCAAAATGTAGATACCTGCAGATACCACCAATTTTTTATTTTAAGCTGTGGGGATAAAACTCACACTAATTTCTCTTTACGTGCAAAGAAAACAGAAGACTTTACAACACGCTCCTGTCGCGGGAAGGGGCACGGAGCCACGTGTATCCCTCAGAGCACTCTGGGAGCTCACTTCAGCCATCAGCGCTAAGGCCCCAGACAGCCCACACCATGCTGCAGAGACCCACCTGCCTGCACTGCTTGCACATAAGGGCTTTAGCAAGCTGGGGGGCACTGCCCACAGAAAATAAACGTAAATTTATGCTAAGGTGCTGAGCAGATACTTTGTCGCTCTCTGGGGCCCCTGCACTGGAACACTGGGGACCAGGACCACCTGTTCTACCTGCCAGCAGCCCAGAGAGAGGGGTCAAAGCACCTCACCCTTCTCTGAAAAACCGTGCCACCAGGGAGGACCAAAGAGGGCATGATGTATTCTCACAAGCACATCTCTGCTTGTATGGATCCTCACCAGTGCGAAAAGACACTAGTGAATGTTTTTGCCTTGCTAGCTCCACTCAGAGTGAGTAATAAACAGTAGGAAATCATGTTCAACAGCACAGCTTTCTAAATTATGATTATTCATTGTAAATCACTTTTTACATGTTGCTTCAAACAGTGTTTCTCAAGAATAAGATCTGTCTACAGTGAAATGCTCGGTGGTTTTAATATGCAAGCCTCCTACGGAGATGATGTCTCATTTTAATTATTGTTTCGGTTTAATGGGTTTTCATTAAATTAGAGGATGGAGCAATTACCAGGGTGAACAGCTAATGTCACAAAGGTAAGTTCCCATGACTATACAGCAAAAGCAGTTCCGCTAGAGAAGGTGGAGAAAATAGCGTAATTCAATGTAAACTCCGCTTTTGCACAATGCAAAACTACCCTTGGCTATACGTGCTCCTATACTGCTGTCACTTTGATCTACATGTTTGTAAACTAGTTTACAAATAGGTCTCTCCTAACAAAATTAATCGAGCGTTTAAAATTGTACACGTATATAAATAAAAATCCTTTCAGGAAGCCACTGCAAACCCAATCCTGAAACTCCAGATGCCAGGGGCAGCAGAATTTTGAGTCACTGAAGGAATCAAACAAGAGAATACCTATCAAATCACAGTTTCTCCTCAACCGCTAATTTAGCTGATTTAGTGGCTTAGTGTCAGACTCTTCACTTCTTGAAAATTGCCTTGACTTGAGCACCAGCTAGAATGACCACACTCATGCTAATTAAGTAGTTGTCAGAGCGTCTTAAGTCCTTTGTTTGCTTTATCAGCGTTTCAAACTGAACCGTGGAAATTGAGTGCTCTGGAACAAACAGAGGAGCAGATACCACACAAGACTTGGAAACGAGCACACGCCAAGACAGAAGGCAGCCACCTCTGCTTCTGGGGCCCCAGCCAGCAAAAGGTGCCCTAAGCAACAGAGAAACTGCGGTGGCAGAAAGCTGTAGCAAAGCCTGTATCGAGAAAATTCACATGGGTTCCCTACCTCTAGGGCCCTCCCTTGCCTTTTCCACCCACACGGGCAGAAGGACCAAGGAGAGCACTGGAGTGACCTCTCCAGGAGCAGGAGGAGCAGCAGCAGCCTGGAGATGCCCGAAGCCCAGCGACTGACGCTGTCACCAAACCACTTGGCTGATATGGAGCAAAATCAGAAACCTGCAGTAAGCCAAGGGACTCTGGGGCAGGCTTCTTGCTGAGAAGAGCAGACATCACCTTGCTGAGGCCACACATCACCTGTTACCCGAGGCAGCCACTTGAACTTATTTCAAATATTTTAAGTGGCTGCTGAGCTCATCTTCTCAAGTAGGCTCTGTTGTTTCCTCATGGGATTCATGCTGAAATCAAGACTATTTACAAATGCTTGATCCCTTAAATTAAATGCTTCGTTGAAATGCTCCAGAAGTTCACTACCACTAAAAGCACGTAATCTGCTCCTAAATCATTCGAGTTAATCAAATTACATGTGTTGTTAGTWAATTAGTTCAGGAGTCACTGATTGTATCATCTTTTCCACTGTTTACCTACACGAGATAAGGTATCACATCACTGTGCCTATAAAGATTGCTCTTTGCAAATTTGGAAAATAACAACATTTTAGCAAAAAGAACAAAAACTGTTGTGTTTGAGCAGAGGCAGGGGCAACATTGGGAAAACGCAGAAATTGCCAAGAATCATTCCCAACGTGCTATCTGTTTTGCAGGAGTACTGGCCACTTCAGGGATCTCTTTCAAGAGTATGTTAAATACTAATGTTACGCACAAAAATGAGCCACTCAAAACCAGCGCTTCATGCAAAACCAAGCTGAACAATTTTTTCCTCCCCTTCTACAAAGCATTTTCAAGTACGCTTGAAGTCACATACACAAAAACATTAGGGACTGCTTTTAAAAAATGATAACATATGCCAAACTTCACAAAACATATTCTGCATTTGTTTAAAGGAAACTTAAGGTGGTACCAGAAGGTGAGGAGCCCCTAGAATCAAAAATCAGACACAGAAGACAGTTTTGCAAATAACTACTAAGCATAGGTTTGGCCTTACTTCCTCCCACTATAACTCAGTGTGTTTGTARTCTAGAAATAAATTATAAGCTCTTTCAATACAGCATGCAGAGAGATTGATCCAYTTCTATTTCTAAGCAATATGCAATAACTCTGATTTCTCATTTAACACTCTTCTTTCTTCCGGGTATTARTAAATACTGCTCATACTTTATGGCAACAATATTAAAAAAAAATTCATCACAAGTACTTCTGAAGTGCTTCATGATTCCTAAGACTAACATGAATACAACAGAAACAGTCAACAAGTAACCCACTTCAAAAAAATTTTCAGTACCACATTCCAATGAAGCAGGAGAGAAGCTGAATGCCTAAATTACTTTGACTTTGTTGAAAATCCCAGYCTTAACTTCAGCGAGGCCACACAGAAATTAGAATTTGCCTCCTTGGTGGAAACCTGCATTCTCAAATGCGTAAATCGAAATACCACTTTAAGTAGTTCATTAACAGGGACGTTTCAGCTAACCAGAAATCTCTGACTTGGTTTCTTCACTGCAGAGAGAGGTTACTATGCCCAATGCAGCTAACAGACCTGGCTACACCTACACAAAGGTTTTCATTTCCAGTCGTTTCATCAAATGAATAATCCAACTAAAGACAATGAAATTACCCATAAAGTTCAAGGTAAGCATATGCTGAAGTGCTCTCTTGGTTCAAAAACTCCCAACGACTTGACAGTCCAAATAGTTTTTTAATTACTTTTAAAGCATAGTTCATGTATTGCTAAAATGTTATGGTTTCATTTTTTTTAATTCTCTATATATGATTTATACAAGCATTAAACAACACGTGTTTCATGAACTAATTCTCCCTTTTGTTTTCTTTCCCTGAGGAAAAAAAAAAATCACTTCCATGTTATTGCTAAAGCAAATTAAATCCTGGGTGTCTGTTTTATTTATTAACTGCATGATAATAGCATGAGGCATAATACATTTGTCAGAACCCTTCTCTACTGAAGTATAATTTCTGCTGTCAGCCTCTTTATGTTTATATTCAATATTCTAGATGTCTTTGTTTCTTTGAACATACATAAGCATGCAGTTATATTTTCTCCCAAAATAAGTATAGATGCTATGGGTGAAGTGTTTCACAACACCCACAACAAAGACCCATAAATACARCTCACATACTTAGTCATTCTCCATGAGTTTTATTCGAATTATTCGAAAGATTTAATAATTTCTTTTTAAAATGTCACAATAATAACTGTTTTATCTTTTTACACCATAATTATGATTTGGAGTATTGCTTTTCTTATTTCACCCAAGCATACCACAACTCATGAATAAAATATGACAACTTTGATAGCATCCATTGCTGTGGGTTCATCCGTAACAGCAAACGTGATTGGGGTACTAAGAGCTCCCTTTTTCTCCATAAGCCTTTGTTTCTGAAAATAAGCTTTTATTTAAATAGAACTGCCACATGTGTCCCCCCTTTTCTGCATTTCTTGCTGGTAGCATTAACACCAGCAATAATATTTACTTTTTTTTTTTTTAATGACTGCATTTTGAAGCGATTAGGRTGGCACAAAGCAAGATAGGCACAATATCCCGTCTGAGAGCTGGTACTCACAGGACATCAAAAACCATTAAAAGCAGTGCCAGTATCAGAGAACAAAAAGCTAAARCAGAGGACATGACTTAAATACGTGAGCAACGCTGTTATAAAAGAGAAACTATTTTTTTTCTGGCTCCGTAATTAGTTACAGTGAAGTAAACCTAAATTACTTCCACCATTTCCTGAACAAGATCACTGTAACTAATACTGCAGGGTCCTCCTACCACAACTTGTCAGTACATTCCCTTAAAAGGAAGGCTCGGGATAAGTGCAATACATGAGGTTTCCAAACCATCAGCATTTACCACATTATTCTGCAAATATCATGTTTTCAGGCTGTGCTGCTTCATTTTCCAAACAGCATGATGAGCATCTGTAGAGACCTCCACAGACCAAGAAAAATCATGACACATACACACACAAACCCCACTCTCCTCCCACACATCTTGGCTTTGTTATTCTCCCCAGTCCCCAAGAAGAGGCTTTAAAATCCCAAAATTATTATTCACAATGAGCCGAAGTGGAGAGAGAGAAGCAGGGGCAGATCTGAATGCCATCTGTAGACAGTCCATCACAGAAGCAACAAGTATTTAAACTCCAAGTGTTTTGCTCTTAGAACGCCTTTGCKGTGTTCCAGTTTACAAGAGATTTTTAAAAAATGAGAATAAAAAAAATAAAAGAAGGGGGCTACACAACACAGAACTAAGCTTTACAAGGCAAATTTATCTGCTTCAGACTTGTCTGTTCCCACTGATGCCAAATGGAAAACTCACAGCTTCAGAGGGAGGAGTCACCTGTACACACCAGGAAAGACAGACTTAAAATAGTCCCTGCAGCTCTAGTGAGCCTCTACTCTTTTTCTTATTTACAGCACAGAGAGTCCACAGCAAACCCAGCTGTAACTATAAATGCCACCACACAGAAGAGAGGATGGGGGACAGAAAGACTGTGATGAGAGATTCTTAGGAAGCAAAATCAGTTCTGAGCTACAGTACTTACTGCTCTAAAATAGTGATTCACAGATTCCTGTTGTCAAAATTACAGGACCACCTTTGCTGTTTTAGCAGATATGCAGCCTACATAACTAGGGATTTCATCCCATGTTACAGTGGACGTCGGGTGCCGAAAACCATTTTTGTCCACTCTATTAAAAAGCATAAAAATCGAATGTTCTGCATTTTGTATCGCTGAATACACCACAAAAGGCAAGGCAATCACATGACATAATGCCATGAAACCAGCACAGTATGACATGAATACTTCATGGCATTTATGTGGCAAAAATGAAAAAAATAGGAGAAAAAATGTCTCCCTTGTGTCATATATACACCCACACTGCAGGTGGCAGGATTAATCTAGAATTTGGCATAGAAGAAGTAGGTTGAGGTCTGAAATAGCATCTAATTTTTGTTCTTGATAGATAGTTCAAGACAGCAGGGTTTTTCACCACAGGAAATGGTCCATGCCTGGCTCCTTCATTAGGTCTGGTTATATCTGCCTTTGTGTACTTTTTTAAAGGTAAAAAACCTTAAAAAAAAAAATCATTACATGTGTTTAAACTCATGTGACAGTAATTTCAAATAACACCACTTCCTTTTAGGCAAAAGATGTCGATGTGTTTAGAAGCAATTTAATAAAGTAGGCAGAGCATAGATATTTTTCTTGAATGGCTATTAACAAGGTTCTACTAAAACTGGTTTAAAATTTAACAGATCACTCTTGGGGTCAAAACACACCATAATGGGCCACTTTTGTTTCACTGCCTACAGTAAGAACCCAACTCTTGAAGATTGCTTTTCCCTTCCTCTGCATTTCAAGCAGTTTTAACTCAGCAGTGCCTACTAATGCTCCAATTCTGCTCTCTTTTAACCCAGCATCTGTCCAGCCACCCAGAGCTGCAATATCAAGTGATATTGGGCAGGATTCTTTACTCAGGAATATTCAGAGGGACTTGCCCCAAGGCAGCACAACCCAGSTACTGACTCTGCTCGACCTCAACCTCTGAGGGCTCTGACAAGCACACAGGCCTGTCTCACAGGATGCTACAGAACAATATTCTTACTCCTCTTAATTACTTGTTTACTAAACAGGTAGCTAATTGCAGTATGATGTGACTTAATAGTATCCATTTGCCAAAATCTTTGTATGAAAAAGACAATTTTTATTGTATTTCTGTTTTGATGAAGATGCAAGAAACTCAAACTGTTATTCTTACTTTTATCTGAGTTACATTCATTGTAAGGACCTAGATGCTCACATGGTGTGGAACACACTTGCTAGCAGTATCAGAAACTAATTTCTGCATCCCCCCATCAGCCCATTGAAGAGCAGAGAACTTTTGTTTYCTTTCTGCTTATCTTCATGACACGACTTTGTCAACAGGTCGCCAGAAGCATTCAAGGCTTTTAGCACACTACTGAAGTACTTATCCCACTTCCCCTCTGTACTTACCATCGTGGCAAATGAAGATAGACAAGTGGCACAATTATTGTCTCCCAGGAAAGCAAAAATAACTGTCAAGGACAGAGGCAATGTGTGCTCAGAATTCTCTCCTAATCATTACAGACATGATGGGAAATCCAAAAAATGTCAAGTAACAGAAGGCAGCATGACAGCATTCAGGACCAGGGAGAAAAACCAAGGAAAAATAGAAACTGGTCACTGTTGTTTAATGTGACTAGGTTTCTATTTTAGTCTATGCTTACTTGGAAGCAGAGGGGGCAGGGTTGTTTTAAACACGAGAATATGGACTGAGAAACTCTGAAATGATTTACAAGTTATACCTTCACATCAATATGCTGGATAAATTTTACACCTAGACAAGTTCCTAACATAATTCAAACATTAAACAAGAAACAGCCGAGACAGGATGGGTATATAAGAGTATCTTAAAAACTACCTCCGGGAACTGACAAAGTTAATAGTAGTTTATGTATCTTCAAAGCCTCAAAGCGTTGTTTAATAATTATGTCTCAGGTGATCTTTAATTTTCTCCACTGAAGATGATTCATCTCACTCAACCCCTCCCAGCTCATTGTATTCAATTCCAGATCATTTTTCTGTTCTGAAAATGGTTAGGGAAAGTAAAAAACCCACACTTAGACTGATTCCATGGAAAGAAAAAAATCGCATTGCGTACACAAAACACATTAAAACATTAGCTATATATATATAATTTATAAGTTAGGCAGATGTTTGAATTAAAGTATCACAGGCAAACCTTGTTCAACCCTCYGGGGATGAATATTCCAAAACCTTGCTTAATTACAGGATCATACACTTCTTTCCAGAGGGCTCCCGTCTCACAGTCAGTGTACAAAGGAAAGAACAAAGAGCAAAAACTATTTAACAAACAAGGATCTTAAGTTTTGCTTTATTTTTATTGTTCAAGGTGAGCCTTGAACAGTAAATCCACCATATTCAAATCCTTCTCTGAAGGCAGAACACACCATGACCAAGCTAATTATTCCAGCACAGTATTCAAGCCCTCTACAAATAATAATTAATTCTTCATACCTCTGTTGTTAGAGGAAAGGGCATTAGCAGCTCAGCCTTACAGGTGAACAACACGGCAAAATTAAGGTTCTGATTCACTAATACAAACCCCCACATTGTCCAAGTTGCACCCTCCAAAAACATTTGTTAAATATTAGCACGCATCACGGGTACTTTACAGCAACACCAAACCTAAACTTTCTGTGCTTTTCCCTRTTATGCTGCCCTAACGCTGCCTCCGCCATATGCAAATTTTACCTAATTCTACTCCCCTGGCCCCAGACCGCAGTGTTTGGGTTTCCCATCCACGCCACAGCCCCGTGCCCCTCTGTCCAGGCTGCTTCTCCCAGCTGCTGTGCACAGCTCCCTTTACCATGCTCTTCAYCCCTGCACCTCCTTCCCTCCGTGTCAAGCCGAAGTCCTTGTATCGTCCTTGTCACAACTTCCCGGCCTGGCCATCACCTGTTTGTTGGCCTCCAGCTCCTCCACACAGCTCTTTCTCTCCTCTCCCCTCCCCATGCCCCTCTGAGGCCCTTCTCCTTGCCCTGCCTGTCAGAGCTCCCTCATGCAGCTGCTTCCAGCCCCTTGCCCCTGCATTGCTCCTGGCTCTCAGGGCAGCCTGTTCATCCCCACTGCATCATTGTCACTTACAGACTCACTCCTTGGCCCTAAACTTACAGCTTTAATTCCCTCTCATTGCCACCTTCTACAGAACACTGGGAAGGAAGGGGGGAAAGTAGGACAAACACTCAAGACACCAAAAAGAGATCAAGACCTGCTGATGGACACATCAGAAGACCAGAAACCATCTCTGTGAGGGAAGTCACAGCTTCCTCCATCCTCCTGGGAGCAGGCAGCCCAGCTGTTGGTATTCTATTTAAATTCTTATTTTAGCAGTGCTTCACAGAGCAGCTCTGACAAAGGGCTAACAGCTCTGGCAACACTCTAGGATGGTGGGCAGATGCCACGGCTCCTAAGGGCCAGGCTGGAGCTTGGGAAAAGCAGGGGAACATCTCGAGGGATGAGTGTGGAGGGCTGGAGAGGATCCCACTGTCCAAGGGATGTGCTGGGCCCTATCTCTCACAACCCCACAAGTCTCCATCACAGGGACAGACATGCTGGCCAGCAGAGGTGCCCGTGGCCAGCCCTGAAGGCAGATCAGCTTTGAGTAAAGCACCAATTCTGCCATGCCCCGCTGAGAGGGGGATCCTCAGAAGGGACATCTCAGCGGAAAGACAATGGAAAGAGCCAAAATTTAGCACCAAGGAAGTAGCAACACCTGAGTGTTACCACATGATAGGGGCAAGAGGCTGACCCAGCCCTCAGGTGTYGGTGCTGTTTTTACTGACACATACAAAGGCTTTTTATGGCAGCTGCCTCTCCCTCATGACCTCCCAGGAACCCAGGACAGGCATCCCACAGGCAACACGGGGTAAAACCCCAAATTCACCCACCCCTGTAGGAACCAGAGCAGGCCTACACAGCACGACACAGCACAGGCAAAATACCTCACTC